>CM053583.1:122276167-122325947 GCA_028627135.1 Pseudochirops cupreus | reverse complement strand
GGAGGAGGAGGAGGAGAACGAGGAGGCTGTTGTCTTATGGTTGAAGAAGGAAGAAGAAAAAGAACGCTAACTGCCTTTCTCTTCTCTCTCATCCTCCCAATTTCCACCCTCTGCTATGGAATGTAATTAAATACCTGTTACTATAAAAGGCGTGTCAATCAATTCTCCTATGGCTCTACTCACCATTCCCCCACTTCTCAGATGAAAGTATTCTTCCTAGATATGACTCCCCTGTATTTGCTGTCTTCCACCATTAGAATCTAAATTCCTTGAGGGCAGGGACTTATGCTGCTTTTGTATTTGGAGCACAGTGCTTGACAAGTGATAAAAATTTCATTTCACTTATTCATCTATTCATTCACTCACTCACTCACGTAAGTATTAAGTTACAGAGTCAGAATTCAAACCCAGGTCTTCTGACTCCAAATCCATCTTTCTTTCAATTATACCATGATGCCTGAATAATAAAATGTGTTTTCCAGTTGCCAATGACAGATGCAGCTGTATAGTTGATTCTCAATTATTTGGGAGCTGATTAGCCACACCCTTTCCTTATTCCCTATCTCCTACCTGCCTTTTAGTTAATTCTTTTTGGTCCTCTAATTGCAGAGTTTGAATGGGCATGAAACTCAAGCCAGTCAATTTAGCTATCTTAAAATTCTCATAAAAGATGGGTCAGACAATGAAGCTGAAACTCACAAAATTTTGGGACTATCGACCATTCAATTATCCACTCCAATTCTATTCCTCTATAGCTACAGGTTGTATTTAAGACTCAATTCACTGAAGTGCACAGCAAAACAAAAAGCTAATTCTACCCAGATATACATTCAGTTCATTTCAACAAAGTGACTTGTCCAGGGTCACACTGGTGTTAATTTTTAGAAACCAAGTATATAAATGAAAAAGTCATATTGGTTGTCCTCAAGAAAGCTAGGAAATATGATGCACACACAAAGCAACAGGAGACTTGATAATTTCACATAACTGGAAAGACTTGTATCTTGCAACATTTTTCACACAGGAAGTTCTAACTTTCAATAAATTTTGCATATAATAAAACTTTTCAGGCTATCAGTAGACAGAAAGAATTTTTTTTCCCAATGTCTGAATCAGTAACCTTCCACATTTTCCTTACCTACACGAAAGATCAAATCATCTTCAATGGGATTCTCTTTTCTTTTTCCAGTGCTATACATGCTTGCAGGTCTTTTCACAGCTTTTTGTTTCACGTGACCACTTCCTGGAGACTTAACACGCCTCTTAACACCTTCAGTTGTGGGAGACACATCTGCTGAACGAATCACTTTGAGTTTAAATGGGCTGCCTCTAATGTGCTGGTCATAGAGTCTCAGGGAGAGGGTAAAATCTCCTTCCTTCTGTACAGTATACAAGAACTCATAAGTACCGTTTTTGTTGTCAAGTATTTCTCCATCTGCCACACTGCCATCAGGAGTACTCAGTTCAGCAGTGATATAGGCATTTCCAGATTTGCACAGCTCCCCATCTTTGTCCTTGGTTGTTATAGTAACAGACATAGGTTGTCCAATTACAGTCTGCCTCAGACCTTCGCCTGTAGCAACTGTCTCAGAGGCCACAGCATTGGTGGTTAAAATAGTCCCCAGGTTGTGAATAGATTTCTTAAGTCCTTCAGTCTCCACAATGAAATCCAGCTGATCATTTTCCCGAGGCTGCAAGGGGAAGTCTTGATCGGCAAGTTCATTGAGCTTCTCACTCATCTGTTTCTTAACTAGCAAAACTTCTGTTTCAGTGCCATGGTTGAGAGCCTGAGCAGTAAAGTTGCTACAGCTTTTGATGTTCTCCTGTCCCTCCAACAGAGTATCCAGTTGTGACTGAAGGACCTGTGGCAAAGCAAGATTCTCACTTAGTGAAAGAATAAGATTTGACCTTACAACTAGAAAACATGTTTCATTATCAAACAAGCAAAATGAGATTGGTCCAAGCAAGGCTAAGGAGAAGCAGCGATGGGAGGAGATGGGGTTCTTTGTGGTAGTGCCTTTGGCAGATAAGGAGAAGGCTACAAACCTGTTCGTTGGATGGCTCTTACAATGCTTCATCTTACAGGTGAGGAAACTGAGGCCCAGGAAGAGTAAGTGACTGGTCCAGAGTCGCATGGGCAAGTTTATAAGTAATAGCAAGATTTAAACAGAAAGAAATATTCCAACTTCCTTATACTTCCACTATTCACCTTCCATTCATACTATCTATATCTTCTATGTGCATAATTCTTTGCGCATTATCTCTCCTATTAGATTGGGAGCTCCTTGGGAAGAGTCTGTGGGTTTTTGCGTTACTTTTGTACATCAGTGCTTAGCCCAGTGCCCTACACACAATAAATACTTAGTAGATTCTTGTTTTGGTATATTTGGCATCTTTGAAAATCCTCAGTGCTTCAGAATCCTTGAAGGCAGACACCTCTCCTCCTTCTCTGTCCTTGCTCTTTGTCTATTTCAAAGGGATTTTGATGTGAGCAGGTGGGCACCACACTATAAAGAGCTTGGCAAGTAAATGGATCCTCTTGACATCTGAAATATTCATCGTTCTAGGCTTTTCCTCTCACCATTGCAGAGACCAAAACAAACAAAAATACACCAACAAAAACGCCTTTCGGGGCTAGAGGTGCCACCTACTTTTATCCCTGGTTTTGTTCTTAGGCAAACTATCGCACATGGAGATTGCTTATCTGTGCTTAGGCTGAAGCTTATTTGTAGGGAATGGTGTAGGCGTTAGTGAGCAAACACTAAAGATGTGGCAGTCAGGCTTTAGGAGTCTGATTAATGGAATGATCTACCAGGGGCTCAGAGGACCAAAGATGACTCATACTACCCACCTCCTGCCAAAGGGGTGAGGGACTTAAAATCCCGAGAGAGACATGAATATTTAAACATGACAACTGTGGACATTTGTTTTGAGGGACTATGTATTTACCATGATGGTTTTGTTTTTGTTTTTTAAATTATTCCATTGTGAGGAGATAGTGGGAGGGAGAGGCTGAGTAAATTTTTATAATAATATTTTTTTAAACGTAGCAATCATTCATATATTAGAGTGATGTGTGTGTGTGTGTGTGTGTGTGTGTGTGTGCTGGATGGGGAGAATGGAAAAGGATCATTTACTATAAAGTGGTGCTTCAGATCCTAGATCTTTACTGGTGCTAGAAGAGGAAAAACATCCCTGAGCACCCATCTGAAGAGTTTATGAAGCACACAAAGTACAGCATGACCTTCAGTACCCATTAGGGAATCTCTCTGCACTTTTGGAACCCAATAAGGTAAATTCCTGCCTCACAGATAATATGCATTTACTTGAAAAACAAGAAAACAAACTTCATTGGAAAAAAAATCAAAGACCTGAGCACTTACTTTGTGTTTAAGGCCATAGTTCACTTCCAGCTCCATGAGCAACACACTTTTGCGCACATTTAGAGTCTTCTGGAGCTCATCGAAGGTGGAATGGATGTCATCCACGATGCTAGCCTTCTGGTTGGTTAACTGGTGGATGATTTCAGATATGAAATGAAGGGCAGAGTCTATCTCTGGGAGCCTGGGGAAGAAAATTATGACTCAAATTTGCTGCCTTTAAAAACAAAGTTCTAACATTAGGTTTTGACTTCTTGGGAGAAGGGGCTTTCTTTTGTTTCTTCTAGTATCTCTGGCACTTTGAACAGTGAGAGGCACGTAGTAATGGGCATTTAGTAAATGTTTATTAGCAAATAGCACTAAACTATAATGTTGCTAGTTTCCAAACATGATGCACAATCAGAAAATCACTTCTATGTCTTTCAGCATGATTGCACATAAAGAGCTTTGTAAAGCTTGAAGGCTCTTTGGAAATGGAAAATTGTGATTATGGGGGGGTATCAGGAGGAGTTGCTGGACCTGTGATTTTATTGATATAGGGAACTGTCAGTGAAGAAACTCATTCTCGATCAGTCCTGAGCTCTAAAAGAAAACTATCTGCATGAAGAGAGAAGCTTATATAAAAACAGCACTGTAAAAATAAATGCCTTTGAAAGATTTAAGAACACTGATCAGTGCACTAACCAACTCCACTTTCAGAGGACTTGTGATGAAGAATGACTGACAAGTGATGGACTCAAAATGCAGAATTAGACATATAGTTTTGGACATTCCCAACATGGGGATTTTTTTTTTCTGCTTAAAGACACCTATTTGTTATACGGGTTTTATCTGTCTTTCTTTTCCTTCCTTCCTTCCTTCCTTCCTTCCCTTCCTTCTTCCTTCCTTCTTTCCCTCTTTCCTTCCTTAGGTTAGGGGGAGAGTGGGGGAAAGAAAATAAATGTTTGCTAATTTAAAAAGTACAATTAAAAAAGGTTTTCCCTTAAAAGAAAAAAAAGGAAACCTAGTTGCCCAGATGGACATTTTTCTGTTCAGAATGTTGGCAAATAATGAACCCACTAATCAAACCCAGGGTCATCAAATAGCAATAATGTATTTCATGGATAAAATTCTATTATAATCAAAAGCATTACAAAACAGAAGTTGAATGTGGCTTAATGGGGAAAGCCCTGGATTTTGATTCAAAGGACCTGAGTTCAAATCTCAGCTCTGCTATTTCCTGTGTACAGTGACTTCCCATGAGTGACTAACCTCTCTTGACTTCAGTTTCCATCTGTAAAGTGATGGAGCTGTATCAGATATCTAAGATCTCTTTCAGTTTTATTATGGGCTCATCTATCAACATGAAAGCCTCCTTGAATTGAGAGATCTCTGTGTACTTTTCCTTGATTTCCAAATTCTTTTCCAGTATGAAATACTACTCTTTCCACTCTATACCTCTGTTTTACAAACCCAATTTTCCAATATTCTCCATCCATTTATAGGACTATAGGCTCACGGGGTAGGTAGGTGGTACAGTGGATAAAGCACTTGGCTTGGAATTAGGAACTCATCTTCATGAATTCAAATCCAACCTCAGAAACTTCCTAGCTGGGTGACCCCGGGCAAGTTACTTCGCCCTGTTTGCCTCAGTTCCTCATCTATAAAACGAGCTGGAGAAGGAAATAGCAAACCTCTCCGGTAAGCCTTGACAAGAAAACCTCAAATGGAGTCATGAAGAGTCAGATATAAGGCTTACAGAACTAGAGCTGGAAGGGGCTTCAGAAACCACCTGGTCCAAACTCCTCATTTAACAGATGAAGACACTGAGACTCAAGGAGCTGACATGACTTACCAGGCAGTGTCAGAGGTGGGATCTGAACCCAGGTCCTCTGATTCTAGGGGCATGCATCATACCATCTTCCACCACTTTGCTTTAAAAGAAAAATGAGAGTCTTGCTGTCTTTCACCATTGTTTGCCTTTGTATTACAGGCAGTATGAACATTGTTCCTTTGGTTCTTCTGACTTCAATAATATGATTATATAGAGCTTTGATATTTACAAACCACTTTTACATGCATAATCTTTTATTGTTACCTGTGAGGCTAGTACTATAGATAGTATGATACCCATCTTACAGATAAGGAAACTGAGGCATAAAGAGGTTTAGAGACTCACCTTAAACAAATAAACACATGGGCATAGCAGAACACAGACTTATTTCATTTCAATCTGATGGTCCTAAAGTCCCAAGAGCCAGCAATGGTCAATGACCGGTGTCAGTCCATAGCTTAAGAGAGGCTCAATCTTGATACGAATCTCTTAGTTTCTTTGTAAGCACACTCTGCCCCTTGAACATGCTGAATAAGTTGCAGAGTAACACTCCTGTTCATTACACGACTAGGCCTGAGGGCCACATGGAAGACCTGCCTCCAACCCAGCCGAGTAGCCACAAAGCCAAGACCTGACCCACGGTTATTTCCATAAGCAGTAGTGAAAATGGATGCTGTTAACACCAGTTCCTGGAGTGGTAACGTGACTCTACTAACCTACTTTGGATGACAGTAAATGAGAAGAAATATCACCCTCGTGGCAGTGAATCAGGAAGGAAAAGTGAGACTTCAGAAGTGCTTACCTTTTGTTGACAGCATCGAGCTGGACTTGAAGCGAAGCTTTATGCTGTTCAACCACATCTTTGAGTGGGACGGTGGGGTGCTCAGCGTGCTCCCCTTCCGTGCACTCACGACACATGGCAGTCTCACAGGACTGGCAGTAGAATTCCATCACCTAAGGGGCACAAGAATGATTCCATATTTGACATATGGACAGATAACAGCATGTTGTTTTTTTTCCCTGTCTACAGTGATATATTATATTTGTTTGAAAACAACAACAACAATAATTAATAATATGTAACACTGAAAACTGGACTTGGGAGTCAGGAAGACCTGAGTTCAAAACCCATCTCAGTCATTTACTAGCGAAGTGATCCTGGTCAACTTAATAATCCTCTGTCTGCCTCTGCTTCCTCATCTGTGAAATACAGATAATAATAGCAAGAATCACCTCACAGGATTGTTATGAGGATGAAATGAGATAATAAAAACTGAGACAATGAAATAATGAGATAAAGAAATATTTACTTGGTAAACCTTAAAGAACTATATAAACGCTAGCGATTATAGTTATAATAGATATTTTTGTTTTATCATTTGTAAAATATCCATTTTATGCCTTTTATAAAGTAAGTACTATATAAATTATTTAATAACTGCTTTGATCAGAGTTCTGCTGTCCTTTACTGGTGCTTACCTTTACGTTGTCAGCTCTATGCAAATTGTTTCTGTGGTTCTGCTTACTTCGATAATTGATATTTATAAAGTGCTTTGAGATTTCAAAGGGCTTTGTGTATATTATATTTTTAACCTTTACAATGGCCCCTGGGAGGTAAGTAATAACTTCTATAATGCCTACTATGAGCCAGGCACTGTGCTAAGCACTTTACAAGGATTATCTCATTTGATTTCCAACAACCCCAGGGTGAAAGTTAAGCAAAGAGCCCCATCCAGCAAATGGAATCAGTTAAAAGGGCCAGCACATCCTAGGAATCATTTTCCAAAACTTGCCAAGGCTGGCAATAAGAAATGACCTTCATTAGGTTAAAGGGTTCCTGCTCTAAGTCTGGTTACCCCCTGAATCAATTTCCAGGAGCTCAGGGCTCTTTCTTAAAAGTAAAAGTTTGGGGGCAACTAGATGACACAGTGAATAGAACACAGTTCTGGAGTCAGGAGGACCTAAGGTCAAATAAATCTGGCCTCAGAAGCTTGACACTTACTAGCTGTGTGACTTTGGGCAAGTCACTTAACCCCAATTTCCTTGCTTCCCCCCCTCCAAAAAAAAAAGTAAAAGTTTAGCCAGTTTCCTCAGGGAAAGTAGTTATGCTGTAGGGATGGGTGGTAAAGGGTTTAGTATAGGGCATTATTTGATTAGAAGTCTCATTCTATACAAAGGTTTCTACATCTAGGTAAGTCTATGGTTACTGTCTCAAGGAGAGGGGAGGTGAAGGACGGAGGGAAAGAATTTGTAACTCAAAACTTTAACAAAAAAAAGTTTAAAGTGTTTTAACATGTAATTGGGGAAAAAAATAAAATATTATAAAAAAAAGGACTTCAAATTTGAGAAATGTTTACTTTTTAGTGACTCAAAAGGCTAGCTTTCTGGCCACTATGATATGTTGCCTCTCAATCTTTTTCTATAGTATTTCCTAAATGTGAGTCCGTGGCAGGCAAATGTTATTTACTCTTTGAAGGCAACTGGAAAGATATGAGATTATCAAATATTGTATTGAGGTAAAATTCCATTACAATCATGTCCAAGATATTGTTTCCTAAGGCCAGAATATGGTATTTTTTGCCGCTTAAAATGAGCCACAAACTGGGGTTTTAATACCATTTTTTGTTATGTAGAGAACTGATTACGTGTATTTTATTCCTTGACAGACTTGGGGCTGGTGCTGAGCAGCAAAGATTCCCTTCTCCTCATTCCATTAAACAAAGCCTCACTTGAATAAACTTCCATTTGAAAATATTACCAGTGGTAGAAGAGTCCTTGCAGATTTGGAAGGAATGGACAGGCAGCAAAAAAATGCATCAGTACTTTTCACTAAGATTTTGCAAAATGTCTTTTGTTAAACCTCCGTGCTCTCCCCAGAGGTATCTCTCAACTGCCTTCGAGTCCATCTCTAGCTGCATTTCCCACTGTCACCTCAAACTCAATGTACCTAAAATGGAGCTGATAATCTTTCTTCCTAAACTCATTCATCCCTTCATTTTAGTATTTTTGTCCTTTACCTGACATTCATCTGACAATTTCCCACCTTTAAAACATTGGCATTATCTTTGACACCCTGTCCCTCACCTGTCATACCTGAGCTCCTGTCAATTTGACCTCAATGACATTGCTTGTATTGATCTACTTTTCCTGGTCACTATTTCATTTCATCCCTAGACTACTGCAATCACTTCCAACCAGGTTTCTTGCCACTGTTTCCCCCATGAACTAATCCATCTTTCACACTATTTCACTCTTAAATATATGCAAAGATGTTGATTCTCTTTTCAAAAATCTCAAATGGTTTTTTTCTTTTTTTTGAGTGGGGAAGGCAGGGCAATTGGGGTTAATGACTTGCCCAAAGTCAAACAGCTAGTAAGTGTTAAATGTCTGATGCCGGATTTGAACTCAGGCCCTCCTGACTCCAGGACCTCTATTCACTGCTCCCTCAAGTGGTTTTCTACTGCTTAATGGATAAAGTTCGTACTTCTCTGCTTTGCAGTCAAAGTCCCCATAATCTGGCATCCTTATAATTTTCCAGCCTTATCTAATATTATTCCCTTCCCTTCCATGCATCTCATGCTCTAGCTAAACTACTTGTTACCCTCCAAACACACCCTTCATCTTCTTGCCTCAAGTGTCTGTGCCTTTGCTCACACTGTCCCCTCTGCCTGTAATGTTCTTCATCTTCTTCCTCTCCACTTGCCGAATTCCTACTAATCTCTTCAGATACAACTAAACTGTTTCCCCTCCATGAAGTCTTTCTGTAACTACTGTTCTTTCTCTCTTGGATCTTACATATAGCTTAGTCCTGGACACTTCTGATGTATTTATCACACTATGTATTTAAGTTAGATATGTCTTATTGCTTACCAGATTTTAAATTTCATGAGGGCAAGGACAATTTATAATCTAAACTCTGTACTCAGTAAGTGCTTAGTAAATATTGAATCAACTACATTCACAATTTCTGATTTTTGTGATACTTGGTTTTTATCATTTTCATATGCTTATGAAAATGAGTTTAAAACAAACTTTTCTACCATTCTGTGTTGATACATTTGCTAATGTGGCAAATAGGTTAGTATTCCTTTCTTCCCGATCCATCTGCATGGGGTCCAGGAGGGATACAGAACATGGCAGCTTATGGAGGTGCTGGGCCTCAGGGAATTACAGCTGACTGAATGAGAGCAGTAACCTGATTTTTCAAGGTGCTGACCTACCCGGGCAGGCTCTGATAAGTGATGAGAGAGACGAACTGTTGGAAGAAGGAAGATATCAGTGAGTGTGAGAAAGGCAGTAAGGAGGCTTAAGAAGAGCAGAAAGATGGAAATTTCCTGGTTGGAGCAGAACAAGTAGATCCTGGCTTTGGAAGAGCTGCAGATTCTAAGAGCAACAGTTTTAGAGCAGGGATGCCAAGGCTGTCTGCACTGAAATCTTTAACCTCAGCCCCCATCTCCTCCTCTGAGACAAACACTGGCTATGGGAAACTGCCCAGTTTTCCCTTATGGGAGCTGGAAGTCTTTGATGGAAATGAATCCCAAATTATTCAGGGAAGAAGGGACAAGAGAAACTGTAGTCACAGGGAGTACAGGTTATGATTACTTTCTACTGTTTTGCTGTTCACTTCTATCCCAAATAAATGTTTTAAGTCTCAATTTCAACTGTTGGCCTTTGTTTTCCTAACAGATGAGTCACTGAATATATGAGAAATAAGCTAATTGGAGAAGATTCCAAGAGTTTTCAAATCTGAGAAGGGAAGAAATGAACCAGAAAGATCTATTAATGATTATTTTAAAATTATTCTTAACTTAATTAAAACAAACATGAAAATTTCCATATACCAAAAAAAAGAAAACAACAGAAAAAAAGCTCATTATGTATAGCTTTTTTAGAAAAAAATTTAATAAGGAATATACTATACTCGATTCATACGCTAATTTCAAAGCTGTCTTGCTTGTGTGCTACCTTTCATGGCAAGGTCTATGATACCCAAATCCCCTGGGAAGAACTGGGAGAATTGGGAGTAAAGAAAGACCCAGAAAAGGGTTAGAGTGGGGAACGTGTGGCCCTCTGGGGTCTCAAGTGCAGCCCTTTGACTGAATTCAAACTTCAGAACAAATCCTTTCATTAGTGGGATTTGTTCTGTGAAGTTTAGATTCGGTCAATGGGCTGTACTTGAGGATCCAGAAAAACCTTTGGTTCCTCATGCCAGTAGACCAACAATGTGTATCAATTTGAAGTTTGGTTAAGTACTGGGGTGGTAATATATAGAACATGGGGCTAGTGATACCACTCTTGATATTGCCTATCTATGGTACCCCAGATCCAGACTCTAGTTACCCCACCCTTGTTAGTGCTATGTTGAAAAGGTGATTCAGACCTTCACAGGATGCATTAATTTGGTGTCATTCAAAATAGAACAATTTCCTTCATTTGTTGTGGAAAATGGAGGAATCTAAAGCAGGCTAGGAATAAAAGTAACCAGAGACTGTCTCATGCAAAGGTCTCTTGGCAATAAGTTGCAGGATGAATGCCCTTGGCATACTCCCAGGCTTTATTCCTGGCCCATGCATCAAAGATACTTTCAACATTCTGTAATACTGGAAAGAGTCTTTCCAAAAGCAAGACCTAAGTGTGTTCTTTTGCAATCCAGTCAAATTCAGCACGCTATCATCACTTACATTTCCATCTTCAAGTAAATTGATGCTACACTGCTGGGATCCCAATGGAGTCACCAACTTTTAGATCAAAAATCAATAAAAGCAAGGTTTCAAGCAAAGAAGGTTGTCAGCCCATCTTCTCTTATTTAATTGTCAATGTTTCTTTATGTGGTAGCAAAAACTACGAAAAGGGGGTGACCACTAACGGAAGAATGCTGAGCAAATTTTTGTATATGAATATAATTCAGTATTATTGTGCTATGTGTTTGTCCTTCATTTTTGAAGAGGACTATGACATCAGGGAATGATGACATGAGTTGCAGTTGACTTGGATTTGAGTGAAGTAGGCCTGTGCAACATCACCAGCCTCACTTTCTCCTCCAGAACCATCTAGGTCCAGTAGCCTGATATTCATCAGGATGATTAGAGCTGGCCCACAATGCAATGGGAGAGCCTGGCCTTTTTAAGTTAAGGTCTTTTTTAGGTTCTCATTTTGAGTGAGATGATGCCCATTCAGTGAGTAGGTCTCTTTAAGAAGTGAGTCAGTGGATGGTCCCTTTAATTAAAAAAAAAAATCAAACTGGGAGGGGAAGACTCTCAGGGTTGTTGACCAAAATGAGAAACAGTTACTATTTACATTGTGCTATAAGAAATAATCAATATGAAGAATTCTGAGATACAATGAAGACTTATATGAACTGATACAGAGTTAAACAAGCAGAGGCAGAAGAATAAGATAGACAATAATTAGAATACTGTACACAAAAATAACATTAAAAGGCTATCACAGAACAATTAATGTTGATGGCCAATCTTGGTCCCAAAGAACTGATAATGGATCACACCTCTCTCATTTCAGTAGTTGGGGGGTTATGGATGAAGAATACGGTATACATCGTCAGACACAATTGTCATGTCAGTTGGTTTTACTTAACTTTCTCTTCATTTCAGGGAGAGTTCAATGGGGATGAAGTTTGAGGTTAAAAAAAAAAGTATGTAAAAATCAAATAAAACTTTAAAAAATATTGCTGGTGTCTGTTAGAGTCAAAAAGAAATCCTTGCCTTGCATTTAAATTATTTCATGCTCTGGTCCTCTGTGTATGTAAATTATGATGATCTGATGTAACAGAAAATTTGTAGAAATAATTTAAGTAGTTAATATTTAAAAATCACACGAGTGAGAGTAGCACTGTCTTAAGTGTTTTAGCTGTTCTAAAAAACATTCATAACCCACATTTTTTTCAAGCAAAACAAAAAACAATATTGAAGAAAGTAGGGATTTCCCCCCCATACACAATTTTCTCCTTTGTCTCTGCTTGGGGGACTTTTGGGAACATGTTACTAGCCAATGTAGTTCCTATGGGCCTGCCAACTCTGGTTTGCCTCCAAAGATGAACAAATTATTTCCAGTTTGTTCATACCCAGCAATTGTAAAATGCTTTCATTCACAATTGCTCTGGCTCACAATAATCCTGTGCTATCACTACCATGAGGGGACCCAGTTTGAAGATAGAGGTCAAAGTCACAGAAAATTAAAGAGATCTCCCCCGACAAGACTTGGATCGTGTGCATTAGCAATGGGAAGCTCTTCCTCTGCTTCCTACCTCCCATAGAGCTAATGGGATTTCTTTCCATCACAGCGTGTGTGTGTGTGTGTGTGTGCGCGCGCGCGTGTGCGCGCGTGTGTATGTGTGTGTGTGTGTGTGTGTGTGTGTGTGTGTGAGGGGGGAAGGAGGAAGGGGATAAATTATTTTACCTCATCCTCACTGCAACTAGAGAGTCAGAGGAAGAGGTGTAAACTTCCACCTGTGTGCCTGGGCTATTGCCCAGACTCAGTGGGGCATTTGGGGAATGAGGTGGGGGATGTGGCCACCATCCCACAGTATTTCAGAAGTAGCTGATTCTTATACTTCTTTGTAGTATAAAGTGCGATATAAATGCCAGATACTATTGTTATTACTAGCTAGCCTTTGTTTTTTGAGTTGTGGCTGCTAAAAATGATATGGTTAATACGGCTGTGGGATAGACCTAGAGGCAGCAAGTCCTGCTATAAAGAATGAATTGGGGGCTGCTAGGTGGTGAGTGGATAGAGCACAGTCCCTGGAGTCTGGAGGATCTCAGTTCAAAACCAGATTTACATACTAACTAGTTGTGTGAGACCCTGGGCAAGTCACTTAACTCCTGAATTCCTCGAAACAAAACAAAAAAAAAAAAAGGAAGGAAGACCCAATGAAAATAATCTAGACGTGTGGGGTGGTGGCATAAAAGATAGGACAAAAGTCAATGATCTGAATAGACCTTAGAATAAAAAAAACAAGTTTTCAGTTTTTCCTTTCTCCAATTCATTTTCCACATAGTTGCCTAATTGATATTCTTAAAATCTGAGTCTGATCATGTCAACCCCCTTCCTCAGACATCCTCAGTGGGTCTTTGTCGACTTGAGGTTAAAATACAGACTCTTCCATTTGACATTTAAAGCCTTTTACAATCTGGGCTCCAGGAAACCTTTTTAGGTGTACTGTACATGACTTCCCTTTGCACATCCGATGGTCCAACCAACTTGGTTAGCAAGGTGGTCACTGTACATGATGTTCTATCTCTAACGTATGTTCTCCCTCTTCATCCCTGCTCAAAGAATCCCGAACTTCCTTCAAAGTCCAGCTCAGTTCCTACCTCCTATATGAAGACTTTCCTGATGCCTCCCCTGTAATTAATGTTCTCTTTTTCTCCTGAAATATTTTTTGTATGTATTCTGTGTTTGTTTATCAGTATATATGTTGCACATTACCCCTACCCACTCAGTAGAATTCAAGGACCTTGAGAGCAAAGATTTTTTTGTTTTTATTTTCATTTTTTTATCAACATCCCCAGTGCCTAGTATATTGCTTTGCAAATGCTTGTGGTGGTTGCTAGGTCATTTCAGTCATGTCCAACTCTTCCTAACCTATTTGGGGTTTTCTTGGTGTAGATACTGAAGTGGCTTGCCATTTCCTTTTCCAGCTCATTTGACAGATGAGGAAACTGAGGCAAAAGGGTTAAGTGACTTGCCTAAGGTCACACAGCTAGTAAGAGTCTGAGGCCAGATTTGAACTCAGGAAGATGAGTCTTCCTGACTCCAGGCCCAGAAATCTATCCACTGTGCCACCTAGCTGCCCCTTGTATGGGCTTATTAAGTGTTTATCAAGAAGACTTCTGGGTAATATGAACATCAAAATAATTTTCTCTGATCCCCACAATATCTCAAACCTTTCCAAAACAGAAGTTATATGCCAAAGATAAAGCAGCTTCAGTTATCTCCATGATTCAGGACACTCAGAATCTAAAAGAAGGTTTAAAAAAAAAACCCACGAACTGATGCTTACTGATCCTGAGCATCGCCGCCCCCTCTTCTCATGCACAGGTTTACAGCGAAACCCAACCCTACATCCATCCTCTCTCTCTTTCCAGTATCTGTGAAGACCCCAGCTCCAGGCTTCAGAGTCTGCTCTGCCATGACTGCCAGCACAGTCAGGCAATCCTACAGTACCAGTGCTGCAAAGATCTGAACAGTCAATGGCAGGCAGTAGCATCAGAGGGCAGCAATCTGAACAGCCAGTGCTGAGTCAGAGAACTGAGAAACAAATAGAATGGAACAGGATAAGAGGACAGGATGTGATGTGTGGGTGTGCATGTGAGTGAATGCATGTGCATAAAGGGCTGTGCAGCAATGCACTAAGTCAAAGGGAAAGAGCTCAGTATGCAACTGGGACTAGACCTATCTACCCGACAGTCACTTAGGGCAGACACCTAAGCCAACAAAACATAAATTTCCCAGA
Organism: Pseudochirops cupreus; assembly: GCA_028627135.1. Taxonomy (NCBI): domain Eukaryota; kingdom Metazoa; phylum Chordata; class Mammalia; order Diprotodontia; family Pseudocheiridae; genus Pseudochirops; species Pseudochirops cupreus. The sequence goes on along the minus strand of CM053583.1, from coordinate 122,311,279 downwards.
GTAGGAGGAGACTGATATGCTTTGAGATCCAGCTTCCAAGGAAATCACCATCATCAGAAGAAAGGAAGTCAGAAACCGACTGAAATTACCAAAGATTTCAATAAGAAGAAATCTCAAAGACCTTGAACATAAGCAGATAAATCAACAGAGAAAACAATAACCACAGAAGGAAATATGGCTTCCAGATCTAGTAAACGAGATCAGGCAACTATGAATAAATACTGTGAAATAAAGGAAAATGATCTAATACTTTAATGAGAGAGGACCCTGGAGAATGTGAGGAGAATGCAGAACAACGCACTGTTCCTAAGTGGTTCAAAAGAGACATAAGCGCTACAAGAACAGAATTTATAGCCTGCATAGCAAAAATGACGGGCGGAACCATAAGCGCTACAAGAATAGAATTTATAGCCTGCATAGCAAAAATGACGGGCGGAACAGAACAACTGAAATCTGCAATGGCAAGTCTCACCAAAGAAACAAAAGGGAGAACAACAGACGGGACATATGGATACACAGAGGAGGACAACCTAGAAAGAGCAATAAAAAAATGTTACTAAAGGGAAATATTCTCACTACACAAGCAAAACAGACAGATCTTGAAGACAGTATGTGTAGAGACAACCTAAGGATCATAGGCCTCCCAGACCATGATAGAACAACAACAACATCGTCTCAAGACTATAATACGGGAAACAACAATAACAGCAACTAAATACGATAATTGTTGTTGTTCAGTTGTTTTGGTTGTGCCGGCTCTTTGTGACCCAGTTTGAGGTTTTCTTGGCAAAGATACTGGAGTCATTTGCCATTTCCTTCTCTAGAACATTTTATAATGAAGAACTGAAGCAAACAAGGTCAAGTGACTTGCCCAGGGTCACATAGCTAATAAGCATCTGAGGATGGGTCTTCCTGACTCCAGCCCCAGTGTTCTATACGCTGCATCACCTAGCTGTAAGAACTGCCCAGAACTTCGGAGCATAGAAAATGAAATATCATTTGAAAAAGTTTATAGATTACCCCCAGAAAAAAATGCATACCGAATGGAATTATTGTAGTGAGAAAAAAAAAGAACCCACTCATATCCAACTGCTGAGTATAATTTTAGCACCTACTGTCTTTCCTTAGTCTATCTCTTAGAATTCACTTTGACAAAAATATAATTGCATTTCTGAGAGTAGAGAAGTAGACCTAGATCAGCATTTCTCAACCTGCAGGTTATGTTCAATTTAAATACATCCTGCATATCAGATATTTACATTACAATTCATAACAGTAGAAAAATTATAGTTATGAAGTAGCAATGAAAATAATTTTATGGTTGGGGATCACTACAACATGAGGAACCATATTAAAGGGTCGTGGCATTAGGAAGGTTGAGAACCACTGACCTAGATAGTTCCACTAGGGTAAGGAAATTCAAACCCACATCATCTGACTCTATATTCAGTCTCTTTCCACAAAAACTACTAAACCAGACCTCTAAAATTAGTTCTAGGGGCTGGGAATGGGTAATTTCAAATGAGTTATTCATTTTTCTTTTGTGTTTGTAGTCCTAGGTACTTCATGCATATTAGGTAATTTAACAAATGCTTATTGGATTGGACTAGATTACACAATTTAATTTCTTTGTTGGTCAGAGACTCAAGCAACTTACCTTCTTTGGTGGTCTGAAACTCAAACAAGCAGGTCTGTGTAAAGGGTGATCTGCGTCCCCTGGTTGGCTTGTGAGGCATAGAGCTAATTAAGAAAGAACATGGCTGCCCTGTGGGCAGAGAATCCTTTTGGTCCATATGTTCTGCCAGGACAGGATTCTCATTTTTCTACTTTTTATTCCGGCTGTGTACCAAGATAGTTTAATTAGAAGCCAGATAGCATCAGAGTATTTCAAACGGATAATGGGATCTGGTCCCCATGTCCTAATCTGTATCAAGCAGCCTCCTGGCATATTGTAAATGGACCTGTTTTATTAACTTTCAGACTCCTGAATTGTTTTAAGTGATTTACCCTGGCAGTTAGTTGCAGTGATTGATTTATCTGGGATGCAGCAGAGCAGATCTAGTTCCATGTGGGTATATATATATATGGAAGCCAGCTGCCTAGAAACTACAGTGGCCCCTAGCTGCCCTCCTCAAGGAAACAACAAGATAACTCAAATCATATGCTACTAATTTTTCAAAGGCTCTTGGTGGAATATAAAATTTTACAATGTGAAGAACCCCAGCACTCAAAGAGTTATATGACTTAACAAAGAATGAGTTTATTTTTCTCTTGGGGAAGATCTGCACTTCAGAGAGGTCTAAACTATTCAGACTGAGGCAGCTGGGACGGTGATAATGATGGCATATGATTTCTGGCACAAATAATAAAATAAATGCTCTTTTTTAAAGGTGTTTTTAACTCAGCTGAAGTTGAAACCTCTTAACCTCTTCATAAAATGGCATATAAGCTAGGGGTTCAAGGCTTGGGGTTAACCCTGCGGACCTGTGATTTCCAGGATTCTCCCTCCCTCCTGTAGCTTAGTTGGGCTTCAGGATCTAGCAGAACACCTCTTTTCAATTCTCCGTCTTTTTTTCCCTCCCATACTGTCCTCGCTTCCCTAAAGAACCAGAGAAATTGATGAAGGCTGTCAATTTTAGCCATTCCTACATCGTTATGGTAACTTGGAAATTCAGCCTATAGAAAATTTTACTCTCACTAAATTCTACTAGCCTTTTCCACACTAATAGAAATTGTGGTATAGGAGAAAAGCCACTGCACTTGGAATCAGGATACCTGGGTTAAAATCTCCCCTATGATACATACTAACTGTGGGGACCATATGCAAGTCACCTATCTCTCTAACCCTCAATTTCTTCATCTGTAAAGTGGGTAGAATAAAGTCAACTCAAAGGTTTAATTGTGAGGTCACTTTGAGTTTTTTACATTCTATGAATTTGTACACTTGTACAAATACTGACATTTGTACAGGTATTATAAAATTGTGGTGATAGTAAAACAACCATAGGTATAAAACGTAGCATGTAGATTATACATTATAGACATACATGTATATATGTATATACCCACCCATGTGTATATACATATATGCATATATAGGCATAGATATACATATAGTATAATTACATATATACATGCATGTACACACAGCTTAATCACACATACCTACATGTATATGTATATACATATATGTGCATGTCCAGCTTAATCACACATACCTACATGTATATGTACATACATATATGTGCATGTATATAAGTGTATAGACAAACAGATAGCATTTATGCACCCTCTGAGTTTTAGGATAAAATGAAACCTCCTCAGTTTGACCTGTAAAGCCTTCACCATCTGATTTCATTCTATGCTTCCAGAGTTATTTCACACTAACTCACCCTCCCTATTTTTTAGGCACACTAGCTTATTTCTTTTTTTCCCCGTAAACAATCTGTCATCTTCTGATTCCATGTTCAGAACGCTCTCTTCACTTCTTAGAATCCCAGGCTCCATTCAAGGATCAGGATCACCCTTCCCTCCCCAATCATTTCGGCTTGTGGGGCCCCTTCCTTCTCTAAAGCTGGCAACTAATCTAGGAAATACTGAATAAATACTGATTGAATCATACCAAACTGTCAAATATCATGAAGAGAGAGAAAAAAGAAACTTTGAAGTGTATAGAAAAACATGTGTGTATGGTTTTTTTTCTTTTTAAAGCAATAACTTCTAATTACTCAAAGATGTTGGCTCAGGAATTGCAAACTCTCTTCTGCTAAATGAGATGAACAGGACTTGAGGGAGTAGGTCATAGATTTTTCTGCCCTCTGGCTTGCTGCCTGGATTAGATTTAACCTTCTCTAGTCCTTATAAATTCTGTGTACTTCCTGGTGTTTTCTTTTAATTCCATCAACCCCCAGTTTGTCAATGTTTGCCACCTTCTCTCCATTGGATGTATGGTTATCACCATCCACTCCTTCTACGGAAGTGGCTTTATTGGAATTGGATGCATTTTAAGATTTCTTTTATGTCAAACAGACACATATTGCTACTAGCTTCAATGTACTTCTCACTTAGAAACTCTCAACTGGAATCACGTCTTTGAAATGGGCAACACCCCATAGGATAAAAACAGGGTATATTAATCTAGTCCTCTAAGGCTTACAAAATACTTTCCTTACAACACTAAGGGGCAGATGGTTCTTTCATTCCCATTCTAAAAAGTGGAGAGAGAAAAGAGCAAGGCCAGCTACAGTTTACTGTTACCTGGATTTTTACACTGGCTAAAACAGGAGGAAGACACACAAATCTGCATCAAGGTTATATCCTGATTCTCTTCAACCTGCTTTCAGGATCTCCTAGAGATTCACACGCTTCTACTACTCATAGGATTTCCATGGGATCATAGGTTTAGAGCTAGAAGGGACCCCAGAAACCATCAAGTTTAATCCCCTCATTTTACAGATCAGGAAACTGAGTCAGTCCCTTATGCTGCTCAGTAATTCAAAATAGTGCAATTGTGTGACTCTCAAAATGAATAAAAAGCTGAAGAGAAAATATAGTGTCATTGCCATGTGACCTTGGGCAAGTCACTTAACCCCAATCGCCCTGCCTTCCTCTTCCAAAAAAAGCAAAAAAAGAAAAGAAAACAGAAAATAAAGTGCAGTGGAAAGAGCGTTGTGTGGTTTTGAATCCTAGTTCTGCTCCTACTTCTCATGTGACTAAGGGCAAATCACCTAAACTCTCTGGGCCTTGATTTACCCATTTGTAAAATGAGGCAGCTAGGTGGTGTAGTAGATAGAGCACTAGCCCTAAAGTCAGGAAGACTCATCTTCTTGAGTTCAAATCACTGGGCCAGTCACTAAACCCTGCTTTTCTCAAGTTTCCTCATCTGTAAAAAATGAGCTGGAGAAGAACATGGCAAACCACTCTCGTATCTTTGCCAGGAAAAACCCCACAGGGGTCACAAAGAGTGAGACACAAATGAACGAGAACAATTATCCAAAATGATTATGGTAACCTAGTCTCTTTTAGCTCTAAATCTATGATTCAATGGTAGCCTACAAGGATTTGTAAAGGTGGAGGAACAGGGAGTCAAAAAGAGACTACGACTTTTTGGGGTCAGTTCCTAGTATTGAACCCAGACTGTGCGAGTCCAAAGTCTTTGGGGAGTTGGGGTGGGCTATCAAAGTCATCATTAAAGTCCATTAAAGTCCTTTTACAATGCTTTGTCAAGGTGGCTAGGTGGCAAAGTAGGTACAACACTGGGACTAGAATTATAAGAACTAAGTTCAAATCCAGGCTTGGATACTAACTACTTCTATTAGTGCCTATGTGACCCTGGGCAAGTCACCTCTCCCCTCCGTCTGCCTCAGTCTCCTCTAGAGTAAAATTGGAATAATACTAGCACCTACCTCCAGGGTTGTTGTGAGGATCAAATGAGATGATATTTATAAAGTTCTTAGCACAATGCCTGACATATAGAAGGCACTTAATGAATGCATCATCCTCATAATTACTAGCATGTTATCTGATTAGACCCACACAACAACCTTGAGATAGGTGCTTAACAACATTAAGAGGTGAGGAAATGGAAGACGAGAGAGTTACATGATTTATCCAGGGTCTCACAGCTAGTAGATGTTTGAGGTAGCATTTGAACTCAGATCTTCCTGACTCCAGGCACAATACTCTTATCCATTGTGCCACCTAGTGGCCGCAACCTAGAAAAGGCTTTGAGAATAGGAAGGGAGGGATCATATCCCCAAACCAACAAGTTTAGTCAAGAGCAAAAAGGTTTGTCGACAAAGAGGTAACCACTAGCTAATGAGATTTTTTTGGCAAAGGAAGAGGGGGTTAAAGGGCAGGCTCATTGAAAATGCCTTCAAAAGGATGAAGGACTTATAACCTGCACCAGTGGAAGAAATAACTATCCTGACGCCACCTGTCCTTTCGACACTCCACAGACACGTCCTAATATCCTGGGGATCACTATCACTGGGCCAAATTTTCTAAGCCTTTGCAGTTGTCCATTTTCACACTTAGAAGAAATAACAACGAAACTATTCTCTGAAAGGTACTAGAGACCCACAATTCAATTCAGATAATTTCAATGAACATTTTTTGGATCTTTTATCATGATCTATAATGAAGAAATAATAGAAGCCTTAAAAAAAATTAGAGATAAACCAAGGATGTCTATTGTTGCTACTGTGTTATATGGTTCTAAAAATACTGCCTATAAACATAAAATACGAAATTGTGGGTATTCCCATACTATGGGCAAACAAGACACAAAAGTCTCTCTCTGCAGTTGATATGTGGATTTACTGAAATTACAATTAATAACAAAAATTAATTGAAACAGTTAATAACTTCAGTTAAACAGGACAGAAAACAAACCTACATAAATCATCAGCCTTTCCTCACATTACTAACAAAACCTAGCCATGTGAGACAGAAAAATAATTTCTCTTCAAGTTAACTATAAAATTCATTTTTAAAAATGACGGTGGGGTAGGGCATGTGTCAGTCTATGAAGACACGCCTAGGACATGTGGATAAACTACAAAACATTCTTTGTAGCAATAAAGAGCTTAAATAATTGGAGACCTTTTCATTGATCAGAGGCAACATGGCCCAGTAGATAGAGAACTGATAAGACTTGAGTTCAGGTACTGCCTTTGATGCCTGTTAGATGTGTTAACCTGGTAAGCTGCTTAACCCCTTATTGCTCCAGGCAATTCCCTATGACTCTAAGTTGTAGGGGAGATATTAACCTGTTTTGGTAAAGAGACCACTGAAACCATAATTCAAAGCCTTCCCTCATCCCTGTTAATTGTTTATGATTCAGTGATGCAGTATAACAAAAGGACAATGCTCTCTAAGTTAGAGATTGAATGCTATGCCATCAAACTACCGAGGTGTTATTTTGTAGAACTAAAAACATACAAGAAAACTTATTGGAATGAACAAAATGTCAAGAATTTCAAGAGAAATAATGGGGGGAAGGGGAGACATGACTAAAGGGAGCCTAACACTATCAGATCTCAAGACATACTATTTTGTAGTAATCATTAAAGCTATTTGATAATGACCAAAAATAGGAATTGGATAAATGGAAGAGACTGGATAAGCAAAACTCAGAAACAATCAAACTAACTAGTGTACAAGAAACCCAAAGAAACTAACTACTGATGTAATGACTCACTATTCAACAAAAATTGCTCGGAAATTTAGAAAAGCTTGGCAGAAATTAAATTGAAACTAACTTCATACATCACATACCACATTAATTGCCAAATGAATCCACAACCTAAAACCAGAAAGGTATATAAAAAATTTTAGATGAGAATGGAAGGAAATACCTTGTTCAAATGACTAGGAAAAGAATGCTTAGGGGCAGACATAATCATAAAAGATAGAAGAGACAACTGAATAGATAAAATGTAAAAGTTTTTGCACGTACAAAATCAGTGTAGCTAAAATTAGAAGAGAAGAGAGTCAAGATGGTGGCGTAGAAACAGGAGAACTCTGTGGCTCCCCCCAATACCACCTCAAATACCTATAAAATAGGACTCTAAACAAATTTTAGAGCTCCAGACTCCACAAAAATGAGGGAGTAACAAAGCTCCCGCTGAAGGCAGCCTGAAAGGCGGACATCGCAGCCCGCTGGAAGCAGAGCCCAGCCCCATGTGGTTTCAGCCCCAAGCCATCCAGGCCAAGCCCCGGCTGGAGCTTTCAGGAGAGCGAATCATCAGCAACTGTGGTGATTTCCAGAATCACCAACCCACAAGAGCCAAGGACAAAGGGAAAAGGTCAGTGGAACTCAGCTAAATTTGGGGGAGATGGTCCTGCTGGCAGCAATCTGAAGCTGCGGCCCTGAAGCTACCTCCATGTGGCTGCTTCAGAAGCTCCCAGCCTGCAGATTGCAGCAGGGGTCAAGCGATCATTCAGAGGCTAAGTGCTCTTTCCTTGAGCTGCCTGGATTGGATCTCGGTCTTGGCTGGTGGTCCTGAGGTGTGTTTTCAGTGAGCCAAAGCTGGTGAGGGCTGCAAAAAATGGTGGCCTCTTAATAGCTCCCGCAGCTGCAAAACCCCCAGCAATTTGGAACAGAGCTGTCCCCTCTGAAAGCAGTTTTACTACTGAGCCCAAAAGCCAAGTAACTGACTGGCAACATGAGCAGGCAAAGGAAGAAAAGCAAGCCCAGCAATCAAACCTTAGATTCTTTTTTGGGGGGACAAAAAGGACCAAAGCATGGAACAGGAAGAAGACAACACAATCAGAACTCCCACACCGAAAGCTTCCAAGAAAAATATGAAGTAGATAGAGGCCATAGAGGAGCTTAAAAAGGATTTTAAAAACCAAATAAGAGAAGTGGAAGAAAAATTGGGGAGAGAAATGAGAATGATGCAAGAAAATCATGATAAGAGAGTCAATAACCTGACTGAAGAAAATAACATCTTAAAAAATAGACTAACTCAAGTGGCAAAAGAGGCTTAAAAAGCCAATGAGGAGAAGAATGCCTTAAAAAGTCGAATTTGCCAGATGGAAAAAGAATCTCAAAAGCTTTCTGAAGAGAATAATTCTTTCAGAATTAGAGTGGAACAAATGGAAGCAAATGACTTTATGAGAAATCAAGATACTATTAAATAGATCCAAACAAATGAAAAAATAGAAGGCAATGTGAAATATCTCCTTAAAATTAGAAGAGAAGCAGCTGACTAGGAACAATTTGCTTACCAAATATCTTTGATAAAGATTTGATATATAAGATATATAGGGAATTACTATAAATGTATAAGAAGATCCATTGTTCAATCAATAAATGGTCAAAGATTATGAACAGGAAATTTTCTTTTCTTTTTTTTTTCTTTTTTGTAGAGCAGTTGGGGTTAAGTGACTTGCCCAAGGTCACACGGTTAGTAAGTGTTAAGTGTCTGAGGCCAGATTTGAACTCAGGTCCTCCTGACTTCAGGGGCGGTGCTCTATTCACTGCACCACCTAGACACCCCTAAATTGAAATCTTGAATATCAGCTTGGCAACTGTGTGGATGACAGACTGGAGGAAACAGATACTGCAGGTGATAGGCATGTACACATACATACATACACACACACACACACACTTCACAATTCAAAGCAAATTCAAATTTTGAAGTATCATCCTTTGCATTATGACCTCCTTAATTTATATATATTCATTTGCACCTATCAGTAAGAGAAAATGTGTTTGAATTTTGATCTTGAATTTCTTAACAAGAGCCTGGATATTTTCCAGTAATGACATTTGTAGTTAGACATATGGGCACTTAAGCTAACACACAATTATCCTTTACAGCACAAGTGCAGAATACAAATGTGCTAATTGTTCTTTCTGGTTTGTGGATTTTAGCACCTCTTCAGTCTGGCGTCTGAGCTGAATCTGGAACTCAAAGAGCCATCTCACATCTCAGTGTATTTGAGCAACCCTTCCCCTCATCTCTGTACTGGACTCCTCTTTGTCAGAATCTTGATTTTCTTTCAAGAAAAGCAGGTGCCATTGGATCCATAAACCTTCCAACTGAAAGTAATCTCATTTTATTTAAATATTTCTCTAATATTTTGGATCTCTTCTTTGTCCCTATTTTCCCAAGTGGATTAAAAATTTCATGAGGGCAATGACTAATTTTTCCTCTGTATTCCCAGCACCAAGGACAGTGACTTGTTCATAACAAATTTTAATAACTTGTTTCATCTCTAGCCTCAACTCATTCTCACTTACACACACAAACACACACACATGTATATGGCTTATCGATGGCTACTTAGTCTATTCACCAGGGGTTAAGGGGATTTGTGCTAGGTGAATCTTTATTTATTTTACTGTGTGAAAAACTTTCTAAAGAAGAGTTGATCAGATTTTCCATGAGATGACAAATTTGTTCCCCATTTCACTCTAAACTTACAAGCCATGTTGAGAAAGTTTCCTTTTAAAAAGATCGTTGAGCTAATGTATGGAAAGCAAACCTAAAAATATTATGTTATCTAAAATAATAATAATCATTATCATTATGTTAGTATATGAAAATGCCTTGCGAAACAACATGGTATCATGTATAGAGAACTTGCCTTAAAGAAAGTCTAAATCAAGTCCCTTTTCTGACACAGAATGGCTATAAGACTCTGGGCAAGTCACTTCACTTCTCAATATTCTAAGAAATTCTGTAGGTGAGGTACTGGTCTGGTTTGGATAGAAAGTCTTCTTCTCTACCCTGCCCCCTCCCCCCCCCCCCCCCACCTCTGCCCCCATGGAAGAGATCACAGGTCTGAAATAACAACAGCAGCAACAGCTTGTATACAATAGGTCCTTAATATAGTTTGTTGAATTGAACTGTGTTTATGTGTAAGTGCACTACATCATTTTCTACCCTAATCAAAAGAAAGATTCCTTCCTTGACCGCCATCTCACTTACATTTCCATCGTGGTTTGGGCAAGAAAGAGGTTTTCCTGCAGCCACAGCTGTGACTGTCTCCAGGATGGAAGACTCCTCAGTATTGCTGCCTGGTGTTCGCTGCAGCACGTCCATCAGGTTTGTGATGAAGAAGTTGTTCTGGAGTGCTGAAACCCCTTTTTCTGGCAAGATGGAGGTCTGGCGGCACACGGGGCAAGACAGTGTTAAACTGTGCGCTGGGATATAGTTCTGCAAACACCTATTAGAGAAAAAAGCAACCACCAAGGAAAGCTAGCATGACAATATGAACCTAAGTAAATTATGGTTATGTATAACACACACACATACATACATATATGCATATATGTATTTGTAGACACATATTTATATATGTGTATATGAATATATGTATACATATATATAAAATAGACACATCTTTCTAAAAGTACTTCAATAGCTACTTTTTATAATTAACTTTGCTATATTAATACTAAGAAAGGGAAGAGGATAGAAGGGAATAAGCATTTCTCTAACAGCCCTTAGTCATGGAATGGGCATTGCCTTAGACAAACTGAAACCTTAATTCAGAAGGGCCAAGGTCATCCACCATATGTTGGGCCATCGCCAGATGTCTAGATTTTTGTCTTGCCGCTGGACTTTGATGACTGGAAGAGTGAGACTGAGGACTTGTGCAGCTCTGACTCATTTAAATCTATATGTGCACAAGTCAAGACATCAACTTTGTAATGTCATTGATTCTCTTTGTGAAAGAATGAAGAACCACAATTGCATGGCAGGCACCATGCTAAGTGCGTTTAGAAATATTATTTCATTTGGCCGTCAAAACGACACATGAGGAAATGGAGACAAGTGACTCACTTGGGGTCACACAGTCAGTACATGTCTGAAGCCAGATTTGAACTTTGGTCTTCCTGATTCCAGTCCCACTGCTTTTTCTACTATGCCACCAGATACCTTCAACAGCAGCTCACAATTACATAGCACTTGAATATTGGAAAGTACTATATAGTTATACATACATATACGTATATATCTCTCTCCTTACAAATATATTTGTTGTGAAGGTCAAATGAGGTACACACACATACACAGACACAGATGCAGACACACAGACACACACACACACACACACCTCTCATTTGAACTTCACCACAAATTTGTGAGGGAGGTACTATTAATAAAAGCATTAATGATAATACTTTTATTGATTTACAAAAAACAGCTATTTTATCTGGCACCTACCTTACAGGGTTGTTGTGAAGATCAAATATGATACTATTTACAAACAGCACTTGGCACAGTATCTGGCCCATAGTAAATTTTATATATGTGCTTATTCCCTTCCCTTCCTTTAACTGCACATGCAGTAATCTATAGTAACATAAAAGAATAATAGGAAGAGAAGCCTAGGACTATTTCTGCTTAAACCCCATCAAAAAAGGTTAACTGGCAAAGTACTTGACGTACATGATCTCATTTGAGCCTCTCAACAATCAGGAGAGATAGTTATTATCAACCCCTCCCTTACACATCAGAAAACTCAGGTTTCAATGGGTGAAATGGCTTGGTTGGGAATACACAAATAATTGTCTGAGACATGATTTGAACCCAGGTCATTCTGACTCCAAGACTAGCACTTGGTTCATTACCTAATGCTGACTCATCAGTTCTAGAAACTAAAGAGCTTCCCGTTTGAGTTGAGAGGCAGTGGGCATAAGCTGTTCTGATGCTGGACTTGGCTGTATACCGCATGGGCTCGAATTCTGACTCCCACACTAACTAGCTGTACAATTGTGGGCAAGTCATAACCTTTCTGAGCCTCAGCTTTGCCAGTCACAACATAAGGGTGAGCCCTTCCTACCTGTGAGGAAACAACGGTAAGTACCATATAAGTTAGAGTTTTTAGCAGCAAAAGAATAAAATCCTCAATGGCAAGAAGTAGATTAAATACACTATCCCCCGAGCCGAATGTAAACCCCTTGATGCAAAGCCTGTTTTCATTTTATGTTTTGCATCCCCAAATATACAGGCCTGCAGTTGGTATATAGCAGACACTTAATAAGTGCTTCTTGACTTGGATTAATTACGCTTTTTTTCCATCCCTCCCTTAACACATTGCTTTACACAAAGTAGGCATGAAGGGGGAGTAAGGCAATGGGATAGCGGGGCAGTGGCTGGACAACGTAATTTATAGTTTAAGAAGAGGATAGGTTCTCCTTTCCATAACTCACCAACACAACCTTCTATAAGTGATATGGGTAAGATCAAGTCTGAGTTCAACTTCAAAGGACAGCTGTGAACTTCAGGTAGGAAAAAGAAGAGATGGCTATGTAGGTAGCAATCTGCACCCCCATCCCTGATTCTTTACAGAACATAATGTCCCTTCTAAACAAATGAAGCCATGACTTTTCAATTTTTTAATAAATAAAATTGGCATCAATTTTAAAATAAACCATATTGCTTAAGAAAACCAGTTTGCATATGGAAGAAAAAAAGGAAGAAACATTTCCATGATAACTATTATTATTTAAAAGCAATAGCAAGTTGCAAGTAGTAGATATGCAGTTTCATGTACAGTTTCATGAGCAAATCATCTTTTTTTAAATCAATACTGTGTTATGGAAATGATTGCTTTATTCCATAAATGAAAATTTAAATAAAAATTTTGAGAAGAAAAAAGAGTCAATTCATCAAATGTTTATCAAGCACTTTCTAGGCACCAGGAACCAAGGATACAAAGAGAGAAAACAGTCCCTGGGGGGCACTTAGGTGGCACAGTGAATAGAGCACTGGCCCTAGAGTCAGGAGGACCTGAATTCAAATCTGACCTCAGACATGTAACACACAAAAAACTAGCCATGTGACCTTGGGCAAGTCACTTAACCCCAATTGCCCTCCAAAAAAAAAATAAGCAAAAAAAAAAAAAACCAGTCCCTGCCTTCAATGAGCTTGTATTCTAGGGATTAATACTAAAAGTTCAATGGTTTACTTAGAACGGGACTTCCCTAAGCCCCAGAAGTTAAGAGGGCACCTACAAATATAGAAGGCAGAAGCAAGAGCTAAGGATGCCCTGAAGCATCCTACAACCCAGCTGGGAGACAGCTGAATGTAAACAGCCAAGGAGGGGAGTCAGAGGGAGGCCACATTTGAGCACAGGTTCCTGGGGAGTTCTGACATACACCCCAAATACTGTGAGCCTATTTAGAAAACAGGTGCAAATTACAAAATTAGCTTTCCATGTGTCCTTTGTGAAAAGAATCTCAGGATAGAGTTTTTCCTCTAGATACATGTGAAGACATGGAAATGACAGTGGAGTCGGGGAATTAGTGTGGTACAATGGAGAGAACAGTGGCTTTGAAGGCAGAAAACCTGACTTCAAGTTTCAACACAGATTCCTACTAGCTTTGTGACCCTGGGCAAGTCAGTTTCCACATCTATCAAGTAAGGGGGTTGGAATAGATGGCGTCCTATTAACCTAACGTCATTGTGAAAAGGCTGCAAAACAAAATTATATTTCACAACACAATATGGCAATACCACAGACCAGAATAACAATAACAGAAAATTCCCTCACCATCGCTTGGCTCTTTAAGCCTTCCAAAACAAACAAATTATCAGAACATTTCAGTCAGGCAAAGGCCAATGTAAACTAAATCTTTTGATGGAATGGATAACTTTGACAGGCCTTGATTTACTAAAAACCCATTTCTCCCTCTACAGTGGGAAGTAAAAAATCTTCAAATTAAGTATATCCAATTACCATAGAAAATGTACTTTTACTATAGTTAAATAAATGTTTTAAGAGAAAAAACAATGCCACCATACTGGATGAATATCTAACTGCTATCTATGATCAAAAAGAAGGCTTGCTTGGTAATTGCAAATGTTCATTAACAGAAAATTTTTGTGTTGCATTAATAATATAGCAAAACTAACAAAAGAGAGAAATATTTTCTTATTCTTCAGAATGGACAAAGTGATTTAGGGGAATTTTTCTATTTGCAGTGGGCCCTCTCCATGTAGCAGGAGCTTAGGCAGGGTCTCTACAAAGGAGGTGGGTAGAAAGAGCTAGGATGTCCTGAAGCATCTTACAAGGGGATCAGAAAACAAGTTTCCACATAAATTGCATATTTAAGGAATGCAGAAACAGGTTTTGGTGTTCAAATATAGCACACAAAAATAAAATCTCAGTGTACAAGTGCTAAAGTTTGAAAAATTATCTTCTGAAGTATCTGGAAGAATGAAGGTCTGCCCTTTTGACCTTGAGTCTTTTACAAATCCATAGATGTTTTCATCTGACTTAGCCTGTGGGAGGAAGTGGCAGGTTTTTAATTGATCCTCACTAAGAACTCCCCACATGGCACTGGTGATTAGCAAAAGCAGTTTCAAAAAGAACAAAGATAAAAGTGAAATAAAAATTTTAAAGATGACTAGCATGATGAGCGTCTCACACCCTCTATCCCCCTCATCAACATAAATTGGTGGATGTTTGGCTGGTGTTTCTTAATTGCAGTTGTCTGAATAAAGCAAATAATTGGCAACTTATGATTATGTGACTAGATGTCTTAGCAAGAGAACAAAAGGCTCATTGTCTCTTGGAGTAACTAGAATTCTGGGAAAGTGTGGCTGCTGTAGGTTGAGGAAGGACACTGTGACTGCTGCCTCCATCACTACACACACACACACACACACACACACACACACACACACACACACACACACACACACACATATCCAGGATGCTTGCTTACCTCTCACAGAAAGTGTGCAGACAGGGAAGTACCTTGGGATTCTTGTAACGTTCCAGGCATATACTGCAAATCAGAAACTGCTTGTCAATCTGCCGCACCACAGGACTGGGGATGTTAGAGCCTTCACTGGCCATCCTAGACCATTGGCATATGGGTCCTGATTCCTTTTACCCTGCACGATGCTGCTAAGGCAGATAAAAACCAAGAGAGACAAAGAAAAGCATTTTTAAGTCACTTGGAAACATTAGAGCTATCACTAGAATGTGCATTTCAGACACAGAATCATCAGGGTTGATCTTAATTGATCTAAGTCTAACCCCCTCATTTTATAGATCAAGAACTCAAGGCCAGAGAGGCGAATTGTACAAGGCCACCAAAATTTGAATCTATACCCTTTGATTCCAATTCTAGTATTTTTCTACTGTACCATCTACCTCTACCAAAAGAATGAAAACAAAGCACCTCCCATATACCCGGCACTGTGCTAAGTACTTTACAAATTCTACTTCATTTGATCCTCTCAACAACCTTGGGAGGTAGGTACTATTATTATCTTCATTTTACAAATGGGGATACTGAGTTAGAGAGGTTAATAATTTGCCCAAGGTCACACTACTACTAAGTACATGAGACTGGATTTGAACTCTGGTCTTCCTGACTTCAGGATTAACACTCTATCCACTGCACCACCTACCTGTCAAAAAGATGTATCACTTGGTGCCGGAGCTCCTGGTGATGAGTCATTTTGGACATAATGTTACTGATACCAGGAGAATCTTATTAAGGAGGCTGGTGAGACATCAGAATCGCTAAACTATATCCAAACCTCATAAAACAGGAAGCCTGTTGCTGCAGGGCATAGAGAGGGTATACTCTGTTGCTGGTTATTTTATTTGTTTTCAAAATAATTTGATTTTATGAAGCTCTCTTAAGCACTTAAATACATTATATTTCCCTACCTTCCATTCTCTCATGCTTGGCTCATATTGAGAACCTGGTAAATGTTTGTGGAATTGAATGGAAAAATGTTTCCATATATCATCTTAGAAATTATTACAAATTACTGTTTGGTGGGGGGACCTGAGAATGCAGTAACTCGGCTTGATAATAGGATTTACAGCAGAAGGGACCTTTTCTCCCCCCATTCCTTTAGTCTCTAATTCCAAACATTTTCTCTCTTTCAAATCAGCCTTCAAGAAAAGATCTGAAATTCATTTATAGCAGCATTTAAACAGTTGATAGTTTGAAGTGTTACTTCTGGTAGAGCAATTTGCATTTTAAACAGGGATCAAAGCCTTAAGCGACGGGAATGAAGTTCTTACAGTGGACATCAGGTGGCTTTGTACATTATCCTGTATATGGTGGGAGCTGAGACAAAGAGGGGTGGGGGAAGTAGCAACCCATAGTGGTCTATTCCATAGCTTCAGATATCTTTTCAGTTTCCTAAGCACCACAACTTGGGTAATCTCAACCCCTAAGGTGAAGAGGAAGCAGACGCTGGGGAAACAAATGCTTGAAATGGTAGCCAGTCAATACACATTTATTAAGCACCTACTATGGCCAGGTACTGAGCTAAGGAGATATAAAGAAGGGTGTAAGCAGAGAACGAGAAGGGTAGACTCTAGACCTATAAAATCCTGACTTCAAATGAAAGAAAACTTTCTCTAGAGTTCAAAGACCTCAGTTCAAAACCCACTCCAGATAATTATTTATCCCTATGATTTTCATTCAACCTCCTTGGGCCTCATTTTCCTCATCTGGAAAATGAGAAGACTGGATTAAATGGCCTCTAAGGTCCCTTTCCTGCTCTAAATCAAAAATCCTTTGATCGTACAAATTCACTCCAAAACAAAATGGGGAGGATGGTCAGAGAGTTCAACTAGTGCCGATCCTTAAGGAAAAGGTCTGAGCACCAAGACAGAAACGATTAAATCCAAAGAACTTTGAAATAGTGTTCTTTCTTAATTCTACACCTTTCTCCCTTTGGCACCATTATTCTTGCCATGATGGCATCTAGCTATTCATCATGTAAAATAGCATTGTCTTTGAGAGGGCAGAGACTTTTGTTTTTATTTTTCTCCCTAGTGTCCATCTATGCCTTGTACTTTGTAGGTGCCTATTAAATATTTATTCAGCTGAAATCTGCCTCTGAAACTTCCAGTGGCTAGTTCTAACCTACTGAGATAAAAAAAAGTCTAATCCCTCTTCTATAACATACCTTTTCAAAGAGTTGGTGACAGCTATGATATCTCTAAGTCTTCATTTCCCCATTAGGCAATCTCAATTCCTTCACCTGACCCTATATGTAATGGTTTGAGGTTTCCTCACCATCCTTTAGTTTTGCAGGTTTTCAATGCTCTTCCTAAAGTATGGTACCTTGAACTGAATACCAGACCATAGATGAAGACTGACCAAGGCAGAATGATTGAATGGAACCTCTATGAAAGATCTCCCTTCAAATTCACATATATTTATCAAATCCTCACTCAGTAGATCTGGTCCAAACCCACAAAATGTACAGTCATTTAGTGTGCATATCTCTATCTTGTCTCCAAAGGTATCATCATCCTTCTCTGTACAAGCTCAACTTTGTCAATGCCCTTCAGAAAATGTGATGCTGAGAACAGAACACAATACTCCAGAGGTGATTTGATCAAGGAAAAGTTCAGCAGTCCCCTGTTATGGACACAATGCTTTTAATAATATAGCATAAGATTGCATTAATTTTTTTTTTTGCTGTCAGATTATACTTTCAACTCATAATGATTGAGTAAGTCACAAAAGTTAACAGGAACTGTTTGTTGTCTAGCAATATTTCTCCCATTTGGAAGTTGTACAGTTGGCTTTTTTGAACAAGTATAGCATTTTGCATTTGATCTTTCAAATTTCATCTTATTAAATTTGGTTCAAAGTTTCTGCTTAATAAGATGTTTTTTTTTTTTTGGTGGGGGGACTTGTTTCAGTCGTTTAGTATATCCCTCCCAAATTCATGCCATCCAAGAATGTGAGAAGAAAAAATCTATACTTTCACCCAAGTCATCACTAACAACAAAGTAAATAAAAGAGAGATGTAGCCCTCTATTGAAGACCCATTTCCAGGTGAATAGCCACTCCGTTCATCACTGTTCAGATTTGTTCAATTCTTCAACTGGTTCTAAATCCACAACTCTGTATCTTGTTCAAAAAGATATAATGGATGTCAAAAGCCTTAGTGAAATCCAGGAACACTATGTCCCTGACAATCCCCTGATCAACCAGTTTCATAAGCCTGTCAACCAGGGACAAAGGATTTGACACGGACCATTGTGTAATGGAAAGAGAATGGGATTTGGAGTCTGAAGACTTGGTTCAGGTCCTGGTTCTGCAACCTATTAACTATATATGTCCATGTGAAAGTAACAGCCAATCTGGACCTCAGTTTCCTCATTTATAAAAAGATTGAATTAAAGCTGATTTCTGAGGTCTCATTAAGTTCAACATTCCATAATTCTAAGGTTGTATGACTTGTTTACAACTTTAGTGATCATCACTCTCCTTTTTGAAAGTTTATAAATTATTTCTTTTAAAAATTTTATCATTTTTCATTTTTATGTCACTTTAATTTCTATATATCCTCCTTCCTGGCCAGTGAGCCTTCCCTTGTAATAAAGATTTTTTTCTAAGTTCAATGAAACCAGCCAATACATCATTCCACACGTGCAACATTCCACAACCATCTCTTCAACCTCCCCACATCTTCAACAAAAGGAAGTAGGTACATTTACTCATCTTTTTTTTCTCCAAACCTGGCCATCATATTTTCACAACGTTTTCATTCTCTCTTTTCTCATCTGTCTCTCCTCTCTTTCTCTCTGTTTCTCTGTCTCTCTCCCCAGTCCTCCCCCCCTTTTTCATTGTTGTAGTAATTATGTATATTGTTTTCCTGATTATTTCCCTGTTTACTTCACTCTGCAACATTTCTCATATATTTTCCCAACAAACTATGTTTTTTAATGTTTCCTAGAATTCTCCTGCGAATTGAAGTCAAGTTCTTCGACCCACAATTTGCAAATTCTACCTTCTTCTTTTTGAAACCTCTCTTTGGTCTTGGGGCACCTTTCCTGTACTTCACTACTTTTCAAATGAGTCTCATTTCCAACAAAGAAGCATACAAGAGAACTTAGTAAGAAACACTAGGAATAAGAGCCCCCTTCTTTTTCAAAATAAAAATGTCACTCAGCATTAAATTGAGCAAAAAAAAAAAGCCTTCTCCATACAAAGTGGTTTGTCATGGAGATACACTTGTGCTGGGATTAAGGTGATGCAGATTGCAGTCCTAGATCTGCCAGAAACTAGCTGTGTGACCTGGAGCCAATCAGTTCACTTCTCTGGGCCCCAGTTCCTCACCTGTAACATGAGAGGATATCTAAGCTTTCTTCCAGTCCTAATATTTGATGAGTCAAGGGTTGGATGGTACCACTATTTTCAGGATTCAATGAATTTTTAAAATGAGCATTAAGTACATGGCACTGGGCTGGTCTCCTTACTCTCTAGGTTTTTGAAATCTCAGATTCTCTTTCCTTTCACATTGTCAGCAAAAATAAGGGATTGTTGGGAAAATAAAATGAAACGGTAGTAACACTGCTCTGCCAGAGATGCAGAAAGAGCAAAACTGCAGTTGATGGAAGAGACAAGTTAAAACCATGGGTGTGACAAGCTTTGTCTTTGTTATATTCTCACAGGAATTTTGTCACTGGTAGGACCTGTATGAGGTCAGTAAGAAGGGAAATCGAGTATTGGAGAACAGAAAGATCAATGAAACAGCACTTCCTCCCCACCCACCACCCAAAACACGGAAAGATAAATACTATGGTAAATATTTAACATCAGGCTGATACTACATTAGACTAATGTCTAATATACCAATGATGGGAGGTTAAGATCATATATCACATGAAGAAGAGAGATTAATGTTCATTGTCAATGTAAAACAAATGTAGCATTATTACAGTGCAGCACCCTAATTGCAGGATTGCTATACACAGAGAGACAGATGCTTAATGTGCTCTGGTATTAAATTGGGAAAAGGAACCTGCCATGGTGGGAGGGGATAGAAGAGGTCTTTGTCATGATTCGATGGTACAAAAGGACATTATGCCAAATTTTATAATTCGTTTTTTCTTTGGTATCAAACATTTACCTGCTTCTC
This sequence comes from Pseudochirops cupreus, assembly GCA_028627135.1. Taxonomy (NCBI): domain Eukaryota; kingdom Metazoa; phylum Chordata; class Mammalia; order Diprotodontia; family Pseudocheiridae; genus Pseudochirops; species Pseudochirops cupreus. The sequence goes on along the minus strand of CM053583.1, from coordinate 122,290,895 downwards.
CTTGCCACATTGTTCATTCATTCATTGCCATCACTATTCAAAGTACTCAAAATCAACCGTGCAAGTATTAGCTAGGCACTTGTGGGCATGCAGAGATAACTAAAACAAGGCCTTATTATCTTCATAGAACTTAAAACCAGGTAATATTCAACATTACCTGATGTTGAATACCAATGCTCATAAATACATTTAAACACGTCCCCAAAATAAATACATTTAAGTACATCACCAAAAGGGTTTAGATTTTTTTTTTTAAAGAAAAATATCAGAGAGATCTTTCAACGGAAAAAAAAACGTGCCAATAAAAAGACAGAAGCTCTTTTCTCTTGGGTCTGCAATTCTAAACCAAATTCTTCACGGAGAAATTACGTACTAAACATAACCTTGGGAAAAACTCAAATCCTTCCCAAGCATTTTTTCATCAAATAGCATCTCTGGCATTCTTCCTGACCCATTCCACTCCCAACTGCCCTCCCCCCCACATATAACCCACAATTCTGTGGGACTGAAGAGAAGCAATGAAGAAGGACCCAGTAGGAATGGAGAAAATGAGAACAAACTCTCAAGTACATGTTTTCTAAGATTTGGATTCCTTTGGGAAGTCAACATATTTCATATGGCTAATGAGTTAGAGGCAGCATACTGTGGATTACACAGAAGCCCTAGGCTATTGGATTTGGTTTTTATAACTCCATATTTCTGGATTGCTTCTTTTTCTTTCTCTGCTGCCATTTATTTATATCTCCATGGTAATAATGTACGATCTGTTATTACTGGGTTAATGACAAAAGCCAAGAATCTACTGAATCAAGAATTTTGGAATTCTAGCGGTGTTTGGAGAAAAGGGGGGAGAGAGGGAAGAAATTTGCCTAATCAGTAATAGCACAGGATTAAACAAGCATGATTGCAAAACAAGGAGTTATCATTAAAGAGAAGATATATGGATGCATATTATCACTCACAGGCAGTTAATTTCCATTAAGAATGAGGGTTGAACCTAAGAAAGAAAGGGCAAATCAAAGAGAAAAGAAAAATAAAGTGGCTGATTTATATTGACTTCAGCTAAATAAAACTTCTTTCAGATGGGTTATTCTGTCGATTATTAGGTCAGATGTTACATCTGTCCATACCATATGCTGCTTGTACATAAAATATAGGAAATCAAAGAATCCTGAGACTGGAAAATAGGTTAGTAGGTTGGCCAATCCAGTCCCCTCCTATAGGAAAGAATGTACACAAGCCATACAAAAATTTCCAATGGAGAGAAAGCATAGTGGAAAGAGGAGCATAGATTATAGTACTTAGAGATGAAAAGGACCCTCCAGAATCTGACAGGGATCTGTCTCCTTCTGCCACTTTGAAAGTCACTTAACTCTCTGAGCTTTTGTTTCCTCATGTAAAATGTAGGGGGCAGGAGACAGATATATTATCTACTTTCTCACTGGTTTGTTGTAATGAATCAACAAACATTTATTAAGTGCCTACTGTGTCCAAAGCACCGTGCTAAGTGTTGGGGAATCACTTTGCAAACTGAAGCGCTCTCCTGTTTTCAGGGACAGAGATCTCAGAACTTCCCTGACAGCTTTGTTGTTGTTGGAAGGAGCTTTCTCTCAGCCCCAAATCTACACTTTTCCTTCAGCTACATATGCCTGTTTCTTCCAACTCTGACCTCTCTCTGTAAAGTTGAGGAACAGCTCATCAGTATCACAATACCCTTCAGATTTCTAAAGTGAATTATTACATTAACCTTCAGCTTCTTTCCACCTCCTAAGTCTGAGTCTTTATGTGTTTGAGTAAGCAGGCCAGTTTAAACGTAGTCTGCTACCACAGGGCATAAGGGTCTCCTGGCCCCTTATCAATCACATTGCCACTTCTCCTCCCTTTGCTATCCTAAGGTGATTGGGAAGGACACAGAGAAACAGAGCATCATGGGACTACAAAAGGCAGAAAGGGTCACAGCAAACCAGACTGTTTAGCACTAGACCCTTATTGTCTGTAGCAAAAAGGGATTACCACTCTTGATTTGGAATTGCACAAGGCACAGAGCCTCAATGACAGCTATGCTACAGAGAAAATATCTTGTCTTAACCATTTGAAATCTGTTTTGCAAGTTAATTAGGTTTGTGTTATTAAAATAACAAGTTTTTGAGGAAAATAAGAAATATGTTTAATAAAAGGAAAGCAGAGAGTAGAAAGAATAGAACAGGAGATTAAAATAAGGAGAAAGATTTCTTTTTTCTGGGCATAAAGAAAGAAACCATGGAGAGTCCCTTCCAACAAAACCATTCTAACTATCAACCTAGACCCATCTGCTACTCAATTTCTGCTCTAATCTAAAAATCCAAATTCTAGAGGGAAAAAACCAAATTCTAAGTCAAATCTAGTCAAATTCAGATAGTCAAATGGCAGACATCTTTTTTCTAGGACATATTGAAACTGCTCTGTGAATACAAAGCCACTTACATCAGAATACAGGGTACAGGGTTCAACATCAGAGCTAAGAACATAAAGCAACCAATGGCCATTTGCTTGCAATTTGCCACTAATAGAGAAAAATTAATTTAACCTGCCACTTAAAAAAATAGCTCCTAAAATTAATCATTTTAAGGAAAGCCATCTTCAAAAAATTTTAGAGGTGCAGGTAAAAATGATATGATATATCTCTGGTCAAACATGGCAGCTTTAAATGTCAGATATTGGTTTGAGGGGGGGCAACTAAAAGAATGAAAGTGAAGAATTTTTTTTCTCAAAATGATCAAGATTGAATATTTTTATTTTTATGTGTTGGACAACAAAATCCAACAGGTTTCTGCAACTGTGTAAGTCAAATCTTTACTACAGCACTATAACTTTAACTGGAAACAGGTGGATAGGTTTTGCTCCTATTTCTAAAAAGGCACAGACCAACATAAAAATGTACAAGTCTGTGCAAACTCAAGTATTGACTGAAAATCCATGTCTTTACAATTTTTTTTAGAAGGAAAATCTCATTGAATGAGGAAAGACTTTAGTATGGGTTAAACTGAGTTTTAAACCTCCAAACTAAATAGTCATTTGTATCTTTCTAGGAGAAAATTGGACAGAAGCCTTTGGCCTTTCATTACATTGGGAAAGAAAGCTGCTCTCTCATACCACACACACAAACTTCTCATTGTGTGCTAGGGAGGGGCATGCATTATTTAACATCACAGTTGGTTAGACACACAACTCTCAAAGAATCTGTGCTGAAATTAATGGAAGTCATGGGGAAAAAAGAGATTCAGATTTGGAGAACTATTAAATCTACTGAGCAGAGTCACAAAAAGCCTGTATGTCATGAAAAAGGCCCCCCCCCCCAATTAATTTGGGCTCATATGGACGCTCTTACCTATTATCTAAACTAAAGGATTAAAAAAAAAAGGCCACAATTTATTCATGAGCAATAGAATTGCAGAAACCTGATCTATGCAATGAAACCGAAGGGTAAAAAAGAATTTTAAAAATACCCTGGCTTGAGCCTACACCTGTCACTTAAAGCCTGGACACCAAAATAGTCTTTTTCTCTTCTTTCTTTCTTCTTTGGGAAATGGGAATCTTTCCTGTATTTTTTAAGGTCTAGAAAACATTTATTGCATTTACATCATTTAAAGAACAACCACATCTGTTTGTCTTTACCCTTTTCCTTCCAAACTAACAATAATTAAAATTCACATCCAAAATGAATAAAAACTCCAGAATCCCATTAGTGTAAGAAATTCAGCCTGATGTTTCAGGATTCAATACCCAGCCCTAAGACTCTTTTCCCATGCAACACTGCTACAGAACTCCACCCAGATGTGAGGCACTACTTCATGGCTGAGAGAATCATTAAGAGAAAGAAAACCCCCAAACCCCCAGATCATCTGCAGCATATTATTTTGCTACTCATCAATGACATTTAAGATCCAAAGGGGGTCAAGTCATGCATTATATGAATGAATGGGTTTCTAATGGTAACGGAGACTTCAGGGCAGGGGTTCTCTTAAGAAAGGAGGTGGGGTGGGGGATGGGTGACTTTAAATATTCCCTTTCACCCTTGGAAAACTAGGGTGGAATTTAGCAGATGAAAGGTTTCATCCCTTTCTCTCTGCTCCCAACAGCAAAATAATCAAAAGGACCCCTCCCAGCAGCTCAAAACAAATTAAGATTAAAAACACACACACAGTAAAGAATAACAATAATAAAATTCTAGGAACTCACATTAGAGGCTTGATAAGCACAATCTTGCACGACTTTTCTCCCCACTCTTGTTAATCTGGTGCCTTTGTTTAAGCATAGAGTAAGTCTCTCTCTCTATTTCCTATAGTTATTGAGCATGCAGCATCACCACGAGAGAGAGAGAAGGGGGAAAAAAAAGAGCCAGAATAGAAAAGGAGACATCAGATATCCACCTGGCATAATATTGAGCAAATCTGAATAGTTAAGACCTACCCATCTCTGTAGATAAATAGATTAATCAACGAAGTAAAGTTTTAAGTCCTCCCAAGGGCTGTGGCTGCAGTTAGCTCCGCAATAATCCAAAGGAACAAAGCATATTCCAGCTAATGTCTCAAGTTTGGAAGCACTGCTTAAAATGCCCTACCATGCAGCACAGCCATGCTTAGCGACAGAGAGCCTAGCTTGGACTCTACATGTAGTGATGCTCCAATCCATGAAGAGGACAGATGAAAAGAAAAAATGGAGGAAAGAAGAGAAGCCCCTGTGAAGTCGTCATGAATTTTTTTTTCCTGGGGCATTAACAAGTGGGAGACCCCCTTCAGGATTCAGACCAATTAATCTTTATTGAGTACATCTTTTTCTCACTCAGCTTGTATTGAAAAGACTGCAGCAAAGAGGGCAAGGCATTGTGGGATAGGGATGCAGCAGAGAGCTGCGATGAGATTCGCTGGGGGTTTTTTCCGCCCTTCCTCCCTCCTCCACCCCTTCTGAGTCAGCAATCAGCTGTTTCAATGCTTTGCTGAGGGAGGGGGTGGGTGGGGGAGCGGAAGGATGGGGCCCCTGAATTTGGTCACCGCATTGTTAGGACAGTACAAGATTAGGAGGCAGCAACTAGTGTACACCTCTCCCAGGAGAACGCAGCCAGGAAAAGCCTTGCCTGAGTGACTCATTGGTTAGATGGAGGATTTAGCCGATCTGGGGAAAGGGACAGGGAACGGGATGCAAACCGACAGATTCTAGGTGAGACGCTGAGTACACAATGCCTGCTTCGGTATTTAAATTGGGAATTTTCATAGAAAAGAGGCCAGGGCGCATGTGTAACAACACGGGCGGGCGCTCATATTGGCACTAGTAGGGAAAAGACGGTTACTTGAAACTTCTGATAAAATCTGAAAGAAAAAACAACTCTCCTACTCCCCCAAGAAATCCTAAACCGTGTTTTCTCAGCAGATACAATGCAACCCAGGACTTGGAATCATGAGAACCTGGGTTCAAATCCCACTTCAGACTCTTAGTAGCTGTTACTCACGCCTCTGTTTCTGCATCTGTAAAATCGAGATAATAATAGCATTCACCTCACAGGGTTACTCTGAGTGGTAAATAGGGTGATGTACGTAGAAAGCTTTTCAAACCTTAAAGCACAATATAAATGAAAGCTTTGGTAAATTGCGGAGCTATGAGGCAGGGCATCCGATCCATTGGTATGAGATGGTTCCCGGTGAAGAAACTTTCACCAAGCAGAAAGTTAGAGGCTAATGCTCTCCACCTTGAATCTCACTTGGAGAGGAGCCTGGGGCACTGAGAAGTTGAAGGTCTTTCCCAGGCTACGCACAGTATGTGTCCACAGGTGAAACCAGCTTTCTACTTACAAGGTCTTCAAAATATCACTTAATATTGTTTACCTGAAAATGGTCATGTAACACACATTTGCCAAATAAAATTATATTAATATCAAGGTACCCTCCCTCCCTTTGGGTGATCGCCACTACCCAAAGAATCAGAATCAGGATAGTCATTTAAAAGAGGGCTGTCTTGTTTTCTCTATCAAAGTAACAGCATGGAGTTACATAATGAGAAACAAGAGATATGGTTTAAATAGTCTATTTCCTTATTTCCCTAACAGGGCATTAAATCTAATAACATAGGAGCTATCCAGTACCTTGAAAAGGATTGACCAGTAATAAAGTCACATTGATTTTGCACTCCCCAAAAGTAATTAATATGACTCAACTCAACAACTATTTATTAAACACCTCCTATGTGCAAAGTACTATGCTAAATGCTAGAGAGGTAAAAGGGGAGGAAGCCCCCAGAATTTTAGCCTTAAGCTTGCAATCTAGTAGGAGAATGACACATAGGTAATAATAGTGATTTGAGAGAGTTCAAAGAGTGAAGGATTATTTTTACCTGAGGATAGCTAGAAGGCTTCATGGAGAAGGTGGCCCCTGAGTGCAGCCTTAAGAAAAAGGATGTCTATCAAAAGACAGAGTCAAAGGTTGAAGAGAGGAGTACATTCTGGCATGATGCACAAAAGTATGGACATGGGCAAGAACAGAATGAGATCTAGAAACTATGAACTATCTGGTGTGGCTGACTGCACAAAGGTAAATTCACTGAAATAAGATTGGAAAGGTAGGCTGCAGTCAGATTATAGAAGGTCTTGAATGCCAGACTTATTCCAGAGGTAATATGGAGCCATTAATGGTTTGGTGGGGTTTTTTGGGGGGTAGGGGTGTGTGTGACACAATCAGACCATTTCGCATTTACTATGAAATTATTTTTGATAGACGTATGAATGTTCCATTGGAGAAAGGAGAGATGACACAGGGAAATCTGCAGTGTAAGAATTAGAGGCAGCTCCTGACATACTTAAATACCCAGCAGAGTGATTTCCCTTATACAGGATATTAAGGAACATGGTACCCCTTGAGTATACCAAGTGCCCCTTCCCTTTGCCCCTTGTCGCCTCCCCTAGTCCACATTTTCCATCTCTCACCCACTTCTTTCTGATTACTTCCAGAACCCCAATTACGCTCTCTCTCTCCTGCCTCTGAGTGAGTCTCTGTCTCTTCTCCCACTCTCCCCTACTCTCCTTTTCTCTCTTGCATCCTCTTCCCCAGTTAATCACAACATGATAACTATTACAATAACACAGGACTTGGCATCAGAAAGAAATGAGTTCAAATCCAACCTCAGAAACTCTCAAGCTGTATGACGCTGGGAAAATCACTTAAACATTCTGTGCCTCAGTCTCTTCATGTGTGAAGTGGGAATAATAACATCTACCTCCTAGGATTGTTGTGAAGATCAAATAAATTAACACATGTAAAAGTCTTTGCAAATCTTAAAGCCCAGTATGAATGCTAGCTATTGTTATTACAGAATCAGAGGGTGGAGCTAGAAGAAAGCTAGTCCAGGCCCCTTGTTTTTATGAGAAGAGATACTGTATCTCACCACATAATTGCTGCTCCCTGGGTTTTTTTTAAAGTTCAAAAATTGGTTTATAATTTTTCATCTCCTAATCATTGCAAAGTATAATTGTATTCATCAATGTTGTTTAAAAGGTAAATAGAGCAGCAATGTATTCACCAGTAGCATTTGGATATACGTTTATCTCTTGAGCACCAAGAGCAGGGAGCCTAGAATTCTCAGTGCACCTGCATTGTCAGTATTCAATTTTAACCTACATTCATGAGTATTCCATGTATCCTAATCTTGCACCAAAGACAGTTTAGTAATAAATAATTTCTTAAAGTAAAACCAGCACAATTTAAAAAAGAAAGAAAGAAAAGTAAAAGCTTCACATAATGGTTGCACTCCACTTTTTTGCAAAAAAAAAAAAAAATTGGCAGAAAATCTGCCACAATTATCCAGTGAAATATAGCAGGCCCGGAGAGGTTCAGTAATTTGCCCAGGGTTAGACAGAGCCAGAATTGGAATCCAGGTCTTCTGATTTCAAAGCAACCTTGCTACTTTCAATAACTGCTCCTCATGTTCTCCAACCCCAGCCTCCCCAAGAACCTCCAGGTTCCCTATGTGGCTCCCCAGCTCTGGTCCTTTTGTCTTTCTCTTCCAAGAGTGTCTGACCCTGTTCCTCTCTGCCCTGCTAAAATTCTTACCTTCAGCTACGGGAGTAACCACCAGCTGTACCTGTTTCCTTTTTTGGAAGATTTTTTTTGGGGGGGGGGGGACAAGTAGTGGTGGTGGAGGGTGTGTGTGAGTGAGAGGGATGGGACAAGGGAATGAAAGGGAAGTTCTTGCTTTCTTTTCTGGCAAGATAAATAATGCAGTAGAAAGAACATCAGGTTTGAAGTCAGGATACCTGGGCTTGAATCCAAGTGCTACTGCTGGGTGACCTTGGGGGAATGATGTAACCTCTCTGAGCTTTAGTTTTCTTATCCTTATAAATGAGAAGATTGGATAAGTATCTCAAGCTTTAAACTTATGCTCTTCTGATATACCTGAAATACACAGATGATTTTCATGTATTCAGAGCGTGACACAAAGTGATGGACTTGGGTTTGAAGATGATCTTGAAACTGCCTTTACCTAGCTAAAAAAAACCAGGAATAGGATTCTAATTCTAAGTTGTCATCTTCTTCCTCTCCTTCTTCTCCTTCTCCTTCTCCTCCTTCTCCTCCTCCTCCTCCTCCTCCTTCTCCTTCTTCTCCTTCTCCTTCTCCTTCTACTTTTCCTTCTCCTTCTCCTTCTTCTCCTTCTCCTTCTTCTCCTCCTTCTCCTTCTCTTTCTTCTCCTTCTCCTCCTTCTCTTTCTCCTTCTCCTTCCCCTTCTCCTTCCCCTTCTTCTTCTCCTTTTCCTCCTTCTCCCTCTCTCTCTTATTGTCTCTCTCAAATAAAGGTTGTGACTGATAGGCATATAGGCAACAACACTACCTCTCCATGAATTCATGAGCATCTATTAAGCATTCTAAATTCTGGGGATTAAAAGGAAAAGCAAAACCAGTCTCTGCCCTCGAGGAACCTGCATTCTAAAGAGGGAGTCAACATGTAGATAAACAGGTATAAAACAAGATATATATAGAATAGATAAAAGATAACTCTAGAGTGGAAGGTATTGGTTGAAAATGGCCTGGGCCAAAAAACCATTAGAGACCCAAGATACGGAGCTGGAAGGGACTTCAGAGGTCGACCGCCTCTCATTTTATAGATGAATAAACTCAGGCAAAGAATGGTTAAGTGACTTTTTCAGATCACAGAGCTACTAAGTATCTGGGCCAGGACTTGAACTCCAATCTTGACTCCAAGTCCTGTACCTCATTCCTTACATTAATGGTGTCAAGCTCAAATAGAAATTTGGGATCATTAGTTGACTTTGTTGTTTTTGTTATTCAGGATTGTCTGACTCTCTGTGAGGTTATGTGAAGTTTTCTTGGCAAAGATACTGAAGTGGTTTGCTATTTCCTTTACCAGCTCATTTTACAGATGAGGAAACTGAGGCAAACAATGTTAAGTGACTTGCCCAGGGTCACACAGCTAAGTGTCTGAGGCTGAATTTGAACTCAGGTCTTCCTGACTCCAGATCCAGTGCTCTATCCACTGAGCTACCTAGCTGCTCCTGCATATTGACTTAGAAAACCATATATTAACATTATCTCTATTCTATTATATTTTACTTGTTTTGATAAGTATTTCCGAATTACATTTTAATCTGATTCCTGTTGCATTACAGAGTGTTGCAGGCTGAAATGCAGCTGGAGGGCCCTGTGTTTGGCCCCAGCCTTTTATCAAGTTGCCTCCCTACTATAAGGGCAAGGAACAGTGAGTAATCCTGGAAGGAACAAAGCAAGCAGATTAGGCAAGGGACATGATGGTGAAATGGGAATTTAGAAAAGCAAAACTGAAGGAAACAATTTTATAGCCAAAGGTTGGTAGTCTATATGACTGCACCTAGTAGATCCAGGGATTAGTTTTCCTTTTCTCTGAGAACTTTAGAAGGCTTTTTTTTTTACACAGTCTCATCTAATGGTCTTTGGAGAGAGGGTGGTAAAGGACCATTTCAAAATTAGGAAATGGGCAATTAGAATGTAGCTGCCAGAGCAAAAAGGTTCCCATTCAGTATTATAACCCAGGCCTCACCCAACTATGCCACTTTTCCAATTACATAAAGAAAAAAAAGAATTCTAAGCAAAGTACAACTTTAATTGAGATATATATATACATATATATATATATATAATATGTAATAATATGCAGGGGGCAGTGAGTGGGTACAGTGGACAGAATGCTGGGCCCGAAGCCAGGAAGATTCTTGAATTCACATCTGGCCTCAGGCTCTTGCTAGCTGTGTGACCCTGGGCAAGTCACTTAATCCTCATCTGTAAAATGAGCTGGAGAGGGAAATGGCAAACCACTCCAGTATCTTTCCTAAGAAAACCCCAGAAGGGGTCTTGAAGAGTCAAACACAACCAAAAAATGACTGAACAACAATAATAACATGCACGTCACATGTGAAGTAAAGTTTGCTTTGCTCAGATTTTTTTCCGCATAAAATTGCTCACTATATGTCACAATTTTTTTTGTGCATGGCATTGAAAATCATCTTCCACTACAGTCCTCCTTCAGTGGAGATGACCCTGAGCCATTTATTATAATAATAATAGTTCATATTTCTATAACACCTTAAGGTTTACAAAGTGCTTTACAGATATATCATTATGCTTGGTCAGAACTCTAGGTAGTCAGCTCCTATTATTATCTCCATTTTATAGAAGAGGAAACAGGCTTAATTGGATTAAGTAACTTTCCCAGGCTTGGAGACGCAGGTATATTATTATACCACCACTACACCAGGCTTTGGATAGAGATGCCTGGGGACAGCCCAGTTAACTTTGGAAAGGCTCAGTAACAGCTATTGAATATTTGGGGCCACCACAGCTCTAGAAACCCTCCTGCTAAAGTGGACGTAGAGTTACAATTCTGCATGGAGGAGGGAACACCCACAGAATTATGGAATCTCAGAACTGGAGAGTTGCAAGGGTTGTCAGCAGCCATCTTAGCCAACCCAAACTTAAATAAAACCCCTGATATAACTAGCCTTCTAAGACCATCCAGCCTCTGCTTGGATTCTTGATGAGCTAAAGTTTGAAAATCTTCATCTTGGGTTGGAAGCAAAGTTATTTGAACAATGATTCACCATAAAATTATTTTTCCATGTAAACCTATATCTAGATCCTATACCTTTCTATATCAAGAAGTTAAGTAGTGCAGTGGATAGAGCACCTGGCCTGGCCTGGGGAAGACTCATCTTCCTGAGTCTAAATCTGGCCTCAGACACTTTATTAGCTGTGTGACCCTAGATAAGTCACTTAATCCTGTTTCCCTCAGTTTTCTTATCTGTAAAAGGAGCTGGAGGAGGAAATGGCAAATCACTTCAGTATCTTTGCCAAGAAAATCCCAAATGGGGTCATGAGATACAACTGAAAAAGACTGAATAACATTTATATAGAGATAGATACTTTTCCTTTTCCCTATATTAACATGCTGTTAGAAAGTAATATATTGAGGTGGCTAGGTGGCGCAGTGAATAGAGCACCGGCCCTGGAGTCAGGAGGATCTGACTTCAAATCCAGGCTTAGACACTTGACACATTTACTAGCCATGTGACTTTGGGCAAGTCACTTAACCCCAACTGCCCTCCAAAAAAAAAGAAAGAAAGAAAGCAATACATCTATCTGGAGAGAACCCAATCCTTTAAGCTGGCTCAATATCTATTTGAAATGAGGAAAAAAAAAAAGAAGACCTCAGCTCAGACCACTCTGTTGTAATTTTATAACTTGAGAATGAATTTGCCAAAGTGAATGTTGCATATAAAGAGGCAGGCTGCAGATGTCCCTAAATATTCTGATTTTATGTTCTGATCCCAGGGCGGGGCAGTCTTCTTAGGAGAAGGTTGTCAGGGAAGTTAATTCTCTACTGACCACTTCTTGGCCTCTCCCCAGGTTCTTCCTTTTACATTCTGAGTTTCTATGCCTTCAGCTAAAGCAGCTTTTTAGTTATCAAACTCACAAAGGAAGAAGTAGCAGCTCATGGAGTGGGGAGAGGGCAGGGGAAGAAGAAAAGAAGGATCTCGGCTTAAATAGAAGGATAAGAAAAATACAAAGATAGAGTCAACTTGCCCCTGCCTGAAGAACCTAGAAATACCACAATGAGATAACTGCAGCAAATCAAAAAGTGTTTTTGACCAAAAAAAAATCCTTTTCCTGAAGCCAGTTTTGACAAGAAAAAGTAGCCTTTTCCTGATGCCATTTTCATCACTTTCAATAATGGAATGATATGGTTTAGGCCCCACTAGGATCTCCTATTAGCAGGAGCTCTGGGGAGGACTTTGCCCCCTAAGTTTGAGGCCATTTTTTTGATGGTTGGAGCAAGTCCCAAGGCCAAACAGAGCTTCTGGGCCTGTGGAAGGATGATACAAGCTTCATATGTAGTCTGGGCCTGGATGATTCAGTTGACTATACCTGGTAAAAGTTTGGCCTATTCAGAGCATAACAGGATGATGACTTCCCAACTTCCAAGGTCTGTTCTCTCACCTACACAGATCATTACAAAGCATTTTGTTTTCCTCAGAACTAGGTTGCAAGACCATGTCTATAGTTCTGAGAATTAATCTCCAGGAAATGCTAAAATGCCTGCTCAACTCAACTGTGCACTGATTTAATTAATCAGTGTCGTAGAAATGACTGCAGCCTGGGAAGCAGGGATTCTGAGCTCTGTGGCCTGTGGTAAATTGTTTGTTTTCTCTGGTGACTGGTCTTGATTACAGTAGACCTCCCAGATCTGCCCTGGACAGATGTGATGTCCTGGTAGCCTTGAGGTGGAGGAGGGAGGGCAAGAGGAAGCAGATTTTGGGCAAGCAGCCATTTGTTTCATTTAACTCCATACCATCTCAGTTCTACATTATTTCCCCTCTGCTCCCTAAAGTTTGCTAGTAAAAAAAAAAAAAGCAAAAATTATTTGGTGAACGCAACAATGGGCATAGTATTCTTCGGGGTTCTACTTCTTACATGGAAGGGGTATAAGATATGATTCTTTCCTTCAAAGAGCTTACAATCTATTAGCAAATACCACATTCCACCATCATTTGGGGTGGGATTTGGAGTCAGAATCCCTAGATTTCAATGCTGCTTCGACCCACAGGCCTGGGTGGCTTTGGGCAAGTCACTCTGTCTATGAAAAAGAAAGAGATACATGAGAACACCTCTAATATCTCTGATAGTCTAAATCAATGATCCTATAACCTATATGTAATAAGCAAACACAACCATAACATTGGAAAGCTTTCTATAATATGCTTGGACTAATTTTCCACTTCAACCATCCTAACAAAGGAGATAACGAGCCTTTATAATGTCATTTTATCTAATGTGTCTTTTTCCTGGAACCCTTTAAAAACATGAGGTGGGTTATACTTGGCAAATTAAGAATGCTTTAAGCGATACCTAGCTTTGACCCACTACTTGTGTGACCTGGCCAAATCGTTTCCCCTCTCTGGGTCTCACAATGAATTTTGGGTTCCATTTTGGGGTTTCTTTATCTGTAAAATGAGGAGTTTGGACTAGAAGACACTTAATGTTCCTTCCAGTTCTATGACATTATGAAGCAATAGCAAATAACATGAACAGAATCTAATTAAATCCTGGATGTAGCTTGTGTGTGTGAGAAAGATAGCAAGAGGGAGACAGGCAGATGGAGAAAGGGTGGACTGAGGGGGGAGCAAGGACGGGAGAGAGAGAGGGGAAATTCACTTTAAGTGCTGAAGATAGAAGTCCACAGAGGATGGAGGGAGGAGAAATCAGAGTGTCATGGGGCACAGATGACCAGCTAGGCCTTGAAGAATGGATAGACTGTGCATGGGCAGAAGAGAAAGGCGAGTAGGCCTGGCCTGGAATATGATGTGAACATAGATCAATACTAACCAAAGTGACCTTTTTCTCTTGTAGTTTGCAAGGTTTTAGGGCTGAAGGGACCTTAAAGGTCTTGGCCATTGTCATTCTGGTTTTTGAAATGATTCCCAGGAAGCACAGGGCTGGTCCTAGAGGATTCCTTTTTCTCTTCATTTTCCTCATCCTTCAGCTGGCCTCTCACCTTCCCCGCCCAGGGTCACAGCGGGGTCTTTATGCACACCATTGTAATGACTCTTTCCCAGCAGAGTTAGCAGTTACCGTGGTGACAGTCCTCGCCTTCAGAGGGAGAGGAGCTCTGCAGCTCACTGGAGGAATCTGCTCAATGGAGACACCCTGGTTTGGAATGGGCTGCTGCTACCCAGCTCAGGGTTAAGGCTCTCTTTTCCTTCTTTGTGGGCTGTCTTTCCTGCAGTCATATCTAATATGAAAGCAGGCTTAGTCTGTGCCCAGTGATTTAAACTAGGGAAGAGAGAGAAGAACCAGGTTGGTGGGTGAGTTCCAATCCTGCTTCATAGAAAGCATCAGACTCATGATGCACACACAAGATAATCCCCCCTGCCTCAGAAGCAGCAAACAGCAGCTTCTCAGCATTTCCAGGCATCCCTCTCCCTCTCCAGGTAATCTGGGAGGATGTCCTGGGGAGGACAAAGAGGTGACAGATGTTTCTGTTATGTAAAAAGCCCATCTGTCCTCTCCTCTTCCTCCACCACCATCATCCCTGTTCTTCCTGCCCACCATCTTCCTTACTGCCTTTGCCATTTATATAATAAACCAGTTGGCACAGATTCCCACATAATGCCTGGCAACTATCCCTTACAAGGCTTTCCAGCAAACTCTTCCAGCCATTTC
>CM053583.1:122216288-122275667 GCA_028627135.1 Pseudochirops cupreus | reverse complement strand
ACACACACACACACACACACACACACACACACACACACACACACCCCATACTCCACCTCTTGGGAACATTAGGAAGGAGGGAAGGTACAACAACTTTTACTGTTCTGCCTTGAAGGGAATGAGATGCAAATCTCCTTCCGCCAGTAAATTAAGATAAATACTTGGCATTTATATTGTACTTTTATTATAACCTCAAATAAACTCTCAAAAATATGAGATTATACAGACATTATTATTATCCGTGTTTTCTAGACATAAATGGGCATTGAACAAAGCATGGCAGAGTTGCCTCAAGGACTATCTATTTAGTTATAGAGAGTTGCAATTTGCATAAGTGGAAGTGATACCCACAACAAAATTGGAGATTTTGCAAATTTCAATTTTTAAAATTTATCTTACTCATATAATGTTTTCCAAAAGTCGTCCCACTATTATACTTCTGTTAAACTATGTGTTGGAATTTCTGTATATAAGACTACCCTTGTGTAAAGAATTGAAGAACATAAGAAATCTAGATTTTAAACAGGGATATGCTGATAAATGTTTAACAATCGGCTCTCTTTAGGGAGGAAATACACTCACAACACACTTTTAAGTTTAATCTATATTATTAATATTTTCTCCATAACTTTCTTAAGTCTAGACAATTAAAAAAATAAATCAAGTTCTGATTCGTAGCATTTGCTTATTTCTAAGGCATAAATACTTACACTGAAGATTTAACAATTGGTTTTTCAGTTGGAATTGACTTTAGTACACCCTTGCCAGAATCCCACAGCTAGGAAGTATCTGAGGCAGGATTCAAACTCAGGTCTCACTGACTCCAGTAAGAAGGCCTGACCTGAATCTCCCGCCAGTGCGCTCCTCCTGGAGCCTCATGAGGTGGCTGCAGCATGCTCTTTTAAGGTTGTTTATTTTATTGGTAGGGACAAGTTTTATTTTCTAGGAACCCTAAAGAACAAAGTAATATTTTCACAAGCTTAAAAGGGATAAGAAGAAAGAAAGAAAGAAAAAAGACACATTGCTTTTCACTAAATAGCTACCCAACCAACACATTTATTTAGTGTTTCTGCATTTTGTCCATATGCCCTGAAGGGTCCTATGCTGTATACAGGGACAGGTAATTAAATGAAAAAACTGAAGAGTAGTTGTCATCTCTTGAAAGAAATACCAAAATGAAAATTCCAAGGAACATCAGAGCTAAAATCCAGAGCTTCCAAGTCAAAGAGAAAGTACTTCAAGTAGCCAGAAAGAAAGAATTATAATGCTGAAGAGCCATAATCAGGATAACACGCTAAACAGTCACCAGAAGGCAAAGGATATAGGCTTACAGCCAAGAATAACTTATCTAACAAAACTGAATATAATACTATTGGGGAAAAATGGACCTTTAATGAGACAGATAACTTCCAAGCATTCCTAACGAAAACACCAAAGCTGGACAGAAACTTCAAAGTTTAAATACAAGAGAAAAGAAGTACAGAAGAGTAAACATGAATAAAAAATGATAATGGACTACACAAGATAAACTCATTACATGCAAATATGGGGAGAGAATACATGTGTCTCTTCTGAGCACTATCATCAGGGTTTGTGGAGGGAGAGCAATTAGACAGGACCTAGGAATGGTCATGTTACATTTGGATGATCTTAAGAAAAGAAGAGAAAGAAAGAGGAAGAAGATGCACTCGGGGTGGGGAAAAGGAAAGGAAGGTGAGGGAAAATTATTTTTCATTAACAAAATGCACAAGTAAACATTTTCACAAACAAGGAGGGGGGAGGGACTGACACTTGAACCTCATTGTCATCTAAATTGATCAAAAGAAGGAAGAAAATACACACATACACATAGTTGGGTACAGAAATACATTTCACTCAACAGAGAGACAGGAGAGAATTAGAGAAATAGTAGATTAAGTTTAGGGGCAGCAAGGCAATGCAGTAGATAGAGTGCTGGGCCTGGAGTCAAGAAGATTCCTCTTCATGAGTCCAAATCCAGCCTTAGACACTTCCTAGCTGTGTGACCTTGGCTAAGTCACTTAACCTCGTTTTCCTCAGTTTCCTTATCTGTAAAGTGAGCTGGAAAAGGAAATGGCAAACTATTCCGGTATCTTTCCCAAGAAAACCTCAAATGGGGCCACAAAGAGTCAGACATGATTGAAACGACTGATCAACAAAAGATTAAGATTAGTCCTAAGCAAAACAAACTCTAAATACAAAAATATGTAGAGTTCTTTTTGAGGTGGCAAAGAATGGGAATCTGAGGGGATACCCACAAATTAGGGAATAGATGAACGTGCTGGAATAGTATTGTGCTGCGTCCTTATCAGTGTAATGACCAGCCAGGACTCCAGAGGTCTAATGATGAGAGGTCTCCTGATGGAGAGGTAACAGACTCAAAAGGCACAATGAGACAAGTTTTTCTGGACACGGCCAATGTGGAAATTTACTTTGATTGACTATATTTGTAACAGGTTTTAGTTTTTCTTGTGTTCTCAGTTGGGGAGGGATGGATTGGGTTAAGGAAAGTGAGAAGGCAGATCTTGGCTGATTAAAACAAATTTTTTTTTAATTTAAAGTTAAGTAATACATTTAATCTCTTAAACTGTGAAGACTAAGTAGTTGAATTTTAGAAAGTTATACCAGGGGGAGAAAGTGCAAGGTAGTATAGAGCTGGCCTTGGAGCTAGTAAGACTGAGCTCAAGTCTTGCCTCCAACACATACTGGTTAGGTGGCTCTGGACATGTCTTTTAAATTCCCAATGCCCTAGGCAGTTCTCTGAGACTGTCAATTACTGACAATACACTGACCTGCTTTCCATTCTTTGGTCTAAAGGCCCTTTTAGGGCAACCAGGTGGCACAGAGGATGAAGTACCCAGTCTGGAGTCAGGAAGACTCATCTTCATGAGCTCAAATTTGGCATTAGACATTTATTAGCTGTGTGCCCCTGGGCAAGTCACTTAACCCTGTTTGCCTCAGTTTCCTCATCTGTAAAATGAGCTGGAGAAGGAAATGGCAAACCACTCCAGTATCTTTGCCAAGAAAACCCCAAATGAGGTCACCAAGAGTTGGACATGACTAAAAAATGACTGAAAAAAACCCCTTTATACTCTTAAAAATTATTAAGGACCCTCCAAAGAGCTTTTGATTATATGAGTTATGCCTATCGATATTTGGGGGGGACAGTGCTGTGTATCTTTAGCTGCCCCTGAAAACTGTTGCCACAGAAACTGAACCATTTTACAGTGTCAGAAACATAGGGATTGAAATAAAACATATTCCATCTGGTTTTTCCACCATATAGGACAAGGCAAAATGCAGTTGTCCTTGCCTTAAGTAGGATTTTGGAATAATATAACCATAATATTTGGGTAAGCAGCCAATAAAATATCAGCCTCAGGCACACACTCTGCTCTCTGTAATTCCCACAGACTGTGATGCCAGTAGGCAATGAAGAATGCTTTGGGATAGGAAATTATGGCATCTGACCTTTAATACATGGCTCAGGAGTTCTGGATTTGTAATGAGAGAGCCTGGGTTAAAATCTGGGGTGTCCTGGAGCCCACTCAGCCCACGAGATCCTCGTGAAGTCTTCAGTGTGAGCATTTACACCTCAGAAATGGGCAAACAGTGCAAATAAGGCTTTGATTTATTGTTCAGCTGATTGTCCAGACTTAGGAAAGTGAGGGAGAAAATGCTGACAATACAGACAGGCTTAAAAGTGTTGCCATGGGTACATTTATTTTCTCCAGAGCGCAGGAAACCAGGACACTCCTGGTTAAAATCCCATCTCAGGCATCTGAGGGTATGTCACTGACCCTCTCTGGGACATAGTTGCTTCATCTATAAAATTCTATATAATTCAAAGTGACCTCTAAAGACCCATCGTTTTAAGTACACGATCCTATAATTTCACTTGTAGGACTTACCTCAATATGTCACTTTCCTTACAGCTATCTTCCAGGCTTCCCATCAGGCTAAAAGGAAAGAGCCTTTCCTACTCCTTTCTGATTTTATTTTTGAAAATTTTCAGTTTTAGGGGTGGCTAGGTAGCGCAGTGAATAGGGCACCAGCCCTGGAGTCAGGAGGATCTGAGTTTGAATCCAGCTTCAGACACTTAACACTTACTAGCCAGGTGACCTTGGGCAAGTCACTTAACCCTAATTGCCCTGCCTTCCCCCCTCCAAGAAAAAACCAAAAAAAAATTTAAGTTTTAAATTCTCTCCTTCCTTTCTCTTCCTTCCCCACCCATTGAGAAGGCAAAAAACAGAATATCCGTTAAACCTATAAAGACATGCAAAATATTTTTCTCCCCCTTTCTAAAGTGAACCCCTCCACCTATATTTCTGATCACATCTCTTCCCACTTCTTCCAGGATCTCACTCCAATAATTAATGGTAACTCTCATAATTTTATCTCTTCATATTGGCCAGCCTCCACAAAGCCTTCCCTCTAAAATTTAAAATAACAACAATAGTTATATGGGTCAGGGTAGACTTTTTAACACACAACATAAATCAGACGATGTGTCATTGTCTTTCTGTTTCCTCTCGCACCTAGCAGAGTGAGCTGTATAGAGTACAGACTTGATCAATGTTTATTGAACTACATAAATTTTCCACTCTATGCCTTTTCCTTTGCCTTGGTAGTTCTCTCCCACCTCCAATCTATTCAGATCCTATCCATCCCTTTTAACTCTGCCTCAGGTCAGGGCTCCTCCATGAATCTTTCTCAAGGGCATATGGGTCTCTCTCCTTCTCTTTGTCATTTGCAGTCTGTATCACGTAACATAGCACTCGTGCTCCCTGGAACCTTAGGGTAAGTACATGTTAGCTACTCTTTGGCTACCTAAAAGTCAAATGGAACATTATCACTGGATGGTATTCTTTCTTGTGTCGTTTTCTGATTTTCCCTGTATGTTACTCTTTTGTTTCCCCAATTAGGTTGTAGGATGTCTGGTCCTTATCTAAAAACACCTGGTCTTTGTATAACTTGATTATAGCTGTATAACCATGAAATCATACAATATATATATTTTTTGCTTTTTTTGGAGGGGGGAGAGCAGGGCAATTGGGGTTAAGTGACTTGCCCAAGGTCACATGGCTAGTAAGTGTTAAGTGTCTGAGGCTGGATTTGAACTCAGGTCCTCCTGACTCCAGGGCCGGTGCTCTATTCACTGTACCACCTAGCTGCCCTCATACAATCTTTTAAAAAAGATTATTTATATCTTTTATTTTTTATATCATCTATATTTTACACTATATCCCTCTCTCTATCCTGTCCCAGAGAGCTTTCTTTTATGATAAAGAAGGGGGAAAAGAAGAAAAAGTTCAGCAAAAATAACTTGTACATTAAAAAAGATTTGATCTCACATATATCATGTCACACCAACGCATGCCTCGACAGAGAGAGGTGGGTGCACTTGGGGACCAATTTGGTCATTGTGATTTTTCAGCATTCTGTTCAGGGAATCATAAGAGTAGGAAAAGACGTCAGAAGCCATCTAATCTCACCCGAAGCAGAAATCAATATGTGTTTCCACAAAAGAATATCGTTTTCAACTTTGACATCTTATTCTTCGTGTATGATTCTAAGTTTATAGGATTTAGAGCTGGAGGGATTATTAGCTATAACCAAGACATGTTGTAGATGAGGAAACTGAAGCCTAAAGCAGTTAGCTGCCGTGCTGATCCTGGACTGGGTTTTCAGTGTTCCTTCCATTATGTCATCAATCAATGGATCAATATTGGCTGAATGCCTACTAAAGGTATGTGGTTAGCCCAGCTGTTTGGGGAAGGATGCTAATATCGCAGTGGGCCTATTCCTTGGCTGTAGACAAACTTGGGCCAGCTGCTTTGCAGACTTATGCCACTAGTCACAAAGAGAGCTCTGTCAATCAAAATTGTGATGAATGCAAACAGGCTCGGGGGTCAGTAGGGTTATCCTTGCATATGAAATCTCGTCTATATTGTTATACTAGCCAGTCATTAGACCTGATTCACAACACCCAACTTTATTAGCTTTGTTGCAATGAAATCACGAGGCTATAAATTCCATGTGAAGTCAAAGGTCAGGTACCAAGTTTGATTTACTGTAACTGAATTATACTAGAAAATGTATAGTTTTCAAGATAACCCCAAGTAAACCATAAAACTATCAAATGTAGCTCTAAAACAGAAATCAAGTGTATTTTGGTGTACTTATAGTCTCAGCATATCTCCTTACTACTATATCAGATTCTCTGAAAGAGAAGCAGAACTTAATTGTCAATTTCACATGAGGAAGAGCATTAATAGTGTATGGAATGCATATTTTTGGTAGGTCCTACTAGCTACTAGCTCTAAATTGCTGGACTTTTCCTGCAAAATTAGTCCCTTTAATCAAATTTCCTAAAATATAGCATACGTTTTAGGCCTCTATTTTTAAGTGGTTAAATTTCTTCCATTTTTCTCTAAGACCTTCAACCTTGGGGTTTCAGTTACTGATTCTGGAATCTCCTTGTACTGAACAATGTTGTGGGGGTGTGGAAGTGTGGCAATCCGTTGACGTAAGTTGTTAAGATTTAAGTTGTTAAAGAGAAACATAGCAATAACAAAGCATGCTTTCTGGTAAAAAGAAAAAATTCTTCATAATGAGAATATGTAAAAGGGAAATATATCCAGCCTAGGTTTCTGAGATCCACGTGTAGCAAAGGTTGCCCTATTAATTAAGTCCTAAGTGGTGAAATCTTGAGAGCTTGAGTACATATAAGAGAAGCTGGTAGCTATTACCTGAGGAGAGACATGGGCCCCTCAATGTTACTTGATCAAGACATTCTATCTCCCAGCTTTGGACATTTTCTCTAGCTGTTCCCCCTCCCTGTAATGTTCTCCCTTATCACCTCTACCTCCTGCTTCCCTGACTTCCTTCAATTTCAAGCTGAAATTCCACTTTCTATAGGAAGCATTTTCCCTCTAGGAATAAATAAAATAAATTTCCAATTAAGCCTGTATATAGCTTGTTTGGACCTTGTTGTTGACGTGTTTCCTCCCCCATTAGACTGTAAGCTCCTTCAGGACAAAGAGTGTCTTTTCCCTTTCTTTGTAGCCTCAGTATCTGGCACATAACTGGTCCTTAATCAATGTTTCCTGACTGAGTGCTAAGTATAAAAGCTCCCAAGTTACATCTGAGTGAGGGTAATGACCTGGATAAGAGAGAGGTTCCCAAGGTTTGCCTGGGCTCTTTGAGTCAGGAGGGGTCTTTTGAGAGGGGTTATAAACAGAATTAATTTAGAAGAAAACGTAACATAAGGAGATAAGCAAGTGGAGAGTGAAAATCAGAAATTAAACTAACAGTATATACCCTAAAACAAAATAAAGCTCAAATGGATGAGTGACTTTAACGTAAAAAGTCATATCTTAAAAAAAAAAGATGAGAGGAGAATGGTTAGATCTTTGGTTTAGGGGAGAGTCAATAACTAAACAAGAGACAAAAGAGATAAAAAAAAAAGACAATGGACAATTTTGATTATATGGAGTAAAAAAAATTGCCATAAAGTTTTAGGAAAAAATTTTGTAAAAATATTTCTAATAGTGGTCTGATATCCACGATATAAAGGATCTGATATAAATACATTAGAAAAAGAGTTCCCTAATAGAGAAATGGTCAAAGGATATGAACAGTTTTCAAAAGATGAAATGCAAAGAACCAATAACCATATGAAATAATTAGATTTAAAAGAAATTAAATAACCATAACTATATAACTAAATGACTACAACAGTAACTACATGAAATAATTAGAGAGATGCAAATTAAAACAACTCTTGGGTTTCGCTTCACATCCATTAAGTTGGAAAAGATGACAAAAACAAACAGTCCGTGTTGCTGGGGCTATGAAAGATAGATACCAATACATTATTGGTAGAGCTGTGAATTGCTCCAAGCTTTCTAGAATACAGGAAAGTGAATCCCATTTCTGACACTTCTAATGTATATGACTACTAGCAAATCACTTAAGCTTTCTAAACCTCAATTGTTCTGTCTGTCTGATGGGGAACATTTGTTTTGTAGGGTTGACCTGCATTTATAAACCTTAAAGCACAGTTAAAAAAAAAAGAAGTTAATCATAATAAGTTTAAAAGGAAGCATGGTCCAAATATCCTTCATTGCATTACGAAGGAATAGTAGCCCCTAGGCAGATGGGGTTTAGAATCACTTAATTCAACAATCTCCCTCTTGTTAGGGAAGCTGTTTTGACTATTCTGATGTTAATTCTCAAAAATTATTCCCAATTCTTGATATTTTGAGAGGATTTTAAGAAGGAATTATGAAATTAATTTTCACCAGACAAATATGTACAACTCTTATTAAGAATTTGAGTTCAACCAGTTTGCCTACTAAAGGGAAAATCCCTTCTGGGAGATCAAAACTGTTTTGTTTTAATGGACTTTTGTTCATCACATACCTAGTATGAAGGAACTAGAGAGAAGCAGAGCTGATAACTAGGCCACTCCATAGTGAGCCGGCAAGTAAAAAGCAGGGCTAAAAACCACGGAAGAATCATATAGGAGTATTGATTTAGACTAGAGCTATGGAGGACTTAACAGGTAACTGAGTCCAGTTCTCTCATTTTATAAAACTGAGAAGAGGCAGCATTACAGACCCACCTTCATGTACGTGGGCCTTTAGAAGGTCCTCTGATTTTAAAGGCGATGAAGCCTCTGAGGAGGCCCAGGGTGTTGAAACAACTTTCCCAAGGTGATAGAAAGAGCAAATAACAGTCAAGAAGAGTCCAACCAAAATTCTCTGACTCCAAATTCAATACTCTTTCCATACAACTGCACTGTCTCTCACCTTCATTCCTACCATCTTCCTCCTCCAATGGCTGGATCTTATAATGTATGTTGTTTTACTAATGGCTTTACCACTGAGAATTTATGTGCATGTGCATGTTACATACATTGGTTATAACCAGATTAACCAAAACTTTATCAGATCACCCCTACTAATATTACTATGAAATAATGTGGCTAATACATAACAACCATGCCCCACCACAAAGGAGACAAACCATCCTGAAAGTGCTGCAGATTTGGGGCAGCTAGGTGGTGCAGTGAATAGAGCACTGGCCCTGGAGTCAGGAGGATCTGAGTTCAAATCCAGCCTCAGACACTTAACACTTACTAGCTGTGTGACCTTGGGCAAGTCACTTAACCCCAATTGCCTTGCCTTCTCCCCTCCAAAAAAAATGAAGGCAAAAAAAAAAAGAGTTGCAGATCTGGAAAGATTCAAATCTTCTCTGGCCTCAGACTAGTGAAAGTCAGTGAGTCATAAAGAAAATAATCATGAAATCTCACATTTATATAGGGGTGTGCTGGACCCAGCTCAAACCAGCTCATTTACAATGCAAGTCCTTACAACTTAGAAATTGGCAAATGCTACAAATCAGGGCTTGATTTATTGTTTTGTTGATTATCTAAACTGGAGAAAGTTAATGGAGAAAATGTTAATAATGCAGATTAAATTTAAAAATGTATATGTGCATAATTTTTTTTTTTGAGAGCTGGTTATTTCCCCTGTTTACAGAACACTTTATATAGATATAGATATAGATGTAGATAGATATCATTCTCTCTGGATATTCATAGCAATCCTGTGAGACAGGTATTACATGCATTATCATCAGTGTTTCACAGATGATGAAATTGAGACTCAGAGGTTAACTGATTTATGGAAATGAGGTTTGAGTCCATGTTATAGGGTCATAAATTTAGAACTAGCAGGGACCTTAGAGGTCACCTCCTTTTTTTTTTTTTGCCATTTTCCAAATGAACCCTCAAAGTCCATGCTGGTCACTGGTTTCTGAATCTTGAGCACTGTGGTCACTTCCAGAGGAAAGGCACTGCTTTGTGCATAGTCTCAGCACAACCTTAGGGGACCCTCAGGACCAGCCCTCCCTCTACCTTGCCCACACATGTGGGGGGGGGGGGAACAGCTCCTCTCATTTACCATGTGAGAAGCTCTCCAGGGCAGGGTAGGAAGGAAGTGATGCTGAGAAGGGAATCAGTATAACCATTAGAAAGATTATAATCTGTAGTCTCAGGTCTCTCCAAAAACCCATTTTAAGTTCTTATAGTTTGAATTTTGATCATTCAAGAATGTGTCTCCCGTGTATAACAGTTCTTAGACAATGAGCTGCCCCCCTCCCAGATAGGCTATTTTCCTCTGTCATCATGTTTTGTAATTATTTGTAATCAAGCTGTAATTAACTATATTAGATGGAGGGATGCTTAGCCTTTAGTTTTATTTGGTTGATTTGGATGTTTGATCTTAGAAGGGATAAGAGCAGTGAAAGGGTAATTGCTTCTTGGTAAAGGAAGGGAAGAGCTGTCAGAAGAGACACCAATTTGCCTGAAGCCAGGGAGCGGGAGCAGAGGGAACGCTAGCTTTGGGAGGATTATTTGTTGTGGCCAGATGAACAAACCATTGATTTTCCAGGCCGTAGCACATGGTATATCTATAGTACCTAGAAATAGATTTGTTAGGGGAAACCATTCTGTTTAATACGATTTATCACAGTATCACTTTAGCTAAGGTAAGTGCTGTTATAATAACAACATTTTACAGTGGAGGAAACTGGGGTTAAGTGACTTGCCCAGGGTCACACAGCTGGTAAGTGTCTGAGGCTGGATTTGAATTCAGGTCTTCCTAACTCCTAGGGCAGCTAGGTGGCACAGTAGATAGAACAGCAGGCCTGGAGTCAGGAAGACTCATCTTCGTGAGCTCAAATCTGACCCCAGACACTTAGTAGATATGTGACCCTGGGTAAATCACTTAACCTTCTTTGCCTCAGTTTCCTCATCTGTAAAATGAGCTGGAGAAGGAAATGGCAAACCACTCCAGTATCTTTGCCAGGAAAACCCCAAACGGGGTCACAAAGCATCAGACACGACTGAAAACAACCAAACAACATGACAAAGTCCAGACCCAGTATTCTACTGTCCTACCTAACTGCCTAAGGAAGAGACTTTAGATACCATTCAGTCCAGTGAAGGAGTACCCATGAGGCCTTGGACACTTGAGCCTGGAAAGATCGATGAGGGAGTGGATTCAGTGAGTGTGTAAGGGAGAAAGTGATTAGTCAATCTAGAATGCTAGAAAAAGTAAAGAGGTGGGTGAATCCCAGCTGGGCTTTGAGCACTGATCTGAAAAAGAATGTCTGGGGGGGGGGGAGGAGGGGGGGTGGGGGGAGGGAAGGGTAGGATGGTGACCAGGGTTTCTAAGCTCTTTCTACTTCCCTATGGGAAGAGAGTGTGTGTGTGTGTGTGTGTGTGTGTGTGTGTGTGTGTGTGTGTGTGTGTGTGCGTGTGTGTGTGTGTGTGTGTATGTGTGTGTGTTTGACAGACAGAGACAGAGACAAAAGCAGAGACAGAGAGAGGGTATGGGGCTGGGGTGGGAAGGTCCTGGGCACCTAGGATCAGAAAAATTTCATTCTCGGATAATCTCTCATCTTTGGTTCACTGTTTATAGCTTAATTCTTATTTTTCAATATGCAATCCTGAATTAAATCCAAGCTGGTCAGCACCAAGGGATAATTCTGCCTCTGTTTTATACAAACAGGTGTTTTCATGGCTGAACAGGATCTGTTTTTAGCCCCTAAATGAAAGTAAGATTCACTAACTATTCCTTTCATCTTTTGCCCTGGATCACTGCCGCCAAATAAGAGGCCTTATGTTTTACCTGGGGCCTTTCAAGGCACCTTGTTTCGCTCAGGTTCACTGTTAGACTATATAGGAGGTAGGGAAGGGTCTCTATCAAATCAGTCAGCTTTCAAGTACTTACTCTATACAAAGGACTGTTGTAGGGACTGACTATACAAACACAAAAGTGAACAGTCAATCCTCAAGAGGCTTGTGTTCTAATAGAAAAGACAATGGGAACATATCTAAGTGCATGCATGATATGTAATCAAAATGAACACAAGACAGTTTGGAAAAAGAGGATGCTAACACCTAGGGGGGGAGCAAGGAAGGTAGCACTTGGCTTGAGTTACAGCAGAAGCCTAAACAGAGAGACAGACCCTTCCTTCTATTCTGAAGGGGCCTAGGAAAGGTACAATGGGTAAATGCTTCCTCAGACTGAAGCAAATGCCACTTTGCCCAGGAGGAGACAATAGGGAGAAGAACATTTATTTCCAAAGAAGAGCTGGATTCCCTGGTGAAGTACTGCTAGCTGGCTTTGCAATATCATGTCACTGCTCTTGATTTGGCTATCTCCACTAAAGGCAGAAGGCAGTGAAGAGGGGGATAGAAACTACTATTCCTAAAAGGACTTGGATATACAAAATGAAGATTAGGGTACTATCTAAACATCTGAACTACAGGTAGAATTTGCCCACAGCACTGGCGTGGTTACCATCTTCATTGAAACACTAGCCCGTTTAAATTTTCATTGCTTAATTGATGTCTTTCAGTATCACAACTTTATGCTAGACACACACACACACACACACACACACACACACGTATACAATTTTTTCTAGGATTCCCTGCAATAAGGGGTCCTATATAAGCATTCAAGATTCCAAGATTCCAAATGCATATCAGGTATAGAACAGCCTTTATTTTACCCTGCTGAAAATGCAAATGACATAAAAGGCTCATAGGAGCCCAGGAACAGATGCAAAAAGTAATAAAATAGCTGATTGGCCCTATTCCTCCGATTCCAAAACTTTTAACCTGAGAACTCTTGGACTTGGCCTTACTCATGAGACAACTCCCAAAGTGGGTGCTGCTCAAAGTCTCCCTTCCCTTGCTAGAAAGCTAGGTTCTGGCCTGATGCTGCCTAAGAAACTCAAAATCCCTTCACACAAAGGCATGGGCTTGAACCCCGAGAACAGTATTCTTGCTTCCCTTCTCAGTCAAGCCCATGTCGCTGGCCAGAAATCACCATAAACTTCCTAGCTGACATTTCTAGTGCAATTTAAGGTTAAAGAAAAATAACTTGCATGCATTATCTCATTTGATTTTCACAATAAATCCACAAGGTGACTGCTACAGGCATGACTGTCCCCTTTTTATAGAAGAGAAAGCATGAAATGGCTTCCCATATTTCCACCACTAATCAGTGTCAGAGAAGGGACTCAAACTTAGATCTCTCCTGACTGCAAGGACAGCAGTCTAGCCACCACACACTAGTGGCTAGAACCAGCAGATTCCAAAAAGTACACAGAAATACCTGTTTTGTTAGACTGATGAAGAGACAATGGCTAGGATCAAACACTGACTTGCAAAACATGTTGCAAACTTTGAAGATGTAAAACTCATTATTATTAGTAGCAGTTATTATTTAAATAGTATTAAAGCAGCAAATACATTTAATATTTCCATTTAAATTCTAATAAAGGTCTTATCCCAGTTGGCAGAAAGATCTGCAGCGACCAGAAGACTGATTTGAAGTGCCAAATGAAGATGAATGATATCATACTGGATTAAAGGAAATGTCTTCTATATAACAAATATTATAAAACTGGAGAAAAATTCGCCACCTAGATACAGTTAAAACAACAGGTCACTTCCTTAGACCTTCACCTCCCTCCAGCAGTTTCCTGTGATGTGGCTCTTGGTCCCAAAATCTGCCTGCTTGAGCTGAGTCATTTTGGTGCAGCAAGGAAGCCATCTTGTCTTCCCCGGCTCAATTTAAGCACTCCCAAATGTCCCATGTTTCTAAACATACAGCCACGGTAGGGATTGTATATGTGACTCATGGACAAACTCTAATCCTCAAGGACAGACCTTTTACGTAAACAAGTTCCATCTAGACAAAAAAAGAGTATGTTAGAGCAAAACAGAAATGTATTTAAAGTCCTAGAGAAAGGATGTATCTTTTAGAGGACTGAGAGGAAACTCAAAGGCAGAATGTGTACGTTCTAATAGTCATTTTTATCATTTGAGACCTGGGTATCTGAAAGACAGAAGATGGGGAAATGAAAGCTAATGTCCTCCAGTGGAATTTTAAGTGAGCTTTCAGAAAAGACAGAGGGCCTGAGTCAGCAAGTTCTCATCCTCTAGAGGGAATTTACTATCACTTTAAATTTGCCTTTTCCCCCCCTTAATTTCCCCTGTGCCTCCTTGTCCCCCAAGGAGGGGCTTGGCAGTGCTGTCAACCCCGGGACAGAGTTTGTCTGTGGATGATAAATAAGCTTTACTACTTTGCTCATGGAGCACAAGAGCAATCATGAAATTTACAAATTAAATAAAACTTGCAGATGTCTTCTAGAGACTTTTTCAGACACGTCATTTTTTGAATGAATGAATGGAAAGCCATTTATTAAGTAATTTACTATGTGCCAGGTACCGTACTAAGTACTGGGATACAAAGACAAAGTATAAGAATCTCTGACCTCAAGGAGCTTAGATTCTAATAGGAGAAGGAAGCATATAGGAAAGTGATGGCCAAGGAGGGATGCTTTGGGAAGTCACAGGAGATGGATCATAATACAATTAACTGACATTTCTAGGATGGAAGTGTTAATTTATAATATTCCCAGAGAAAGAGTTGGAAAGGAGAGAGGCACAGAAGGAACAACGTAGAAAGGGCCTAGCATTTGGATGTGTGAAATACATTATGAGAAAAGCTTTAGGAGATTTATATGAATGGATGCAGAGTAAAGTGAGCCTTGAGAACAATTTCTAAGAGAGCATCATCATAAAGACAAACAACTTTAGCAAAAGTCTGACCAATTTAATATCCAACCACAATTCAAAAGACCAATGATGAAGGATGCTATCCTATTTCCTGACAGAGGTGACAGCGTCAGGATAATGAATAAGACACATTTTCACATGACCAACTCGAGAATTTGTTTCAGTTGTTTATACATACATCTACAAGAATTTTTCCTTTTTCTTCTCTTCAATGGAAGGGAAGAGAAAATACATGCTTGTTAATTACATTCTAATCTAAGGTGATATTAACTTGTACAGTGACTATACATGAAATAAACTTGATTTACATTTTAAAAAATACAAAAGAATTTATATTTTGTGTAAACCAGGGAGTTGGGGAGGTAAGAAAAGAGGGAGTTCATGCCCTGCTATTTCAATAAGACTGCAGATTTGGATGGTCTGGGAAGCCTAGAATATAGTTACCTCCAGACTTGGGTTAGCACCTTAGAAGAATCCAGAAGAATTCTCTTTAGACCACAGTACTATTCAGAATTGATAAAAGAATAAGCTATTATGGCTTTCTCCTCCCATCTTAGAAAAGTGAAGATTATCTCAAAAGAATTAGACAAATGCCAAGTAATCTAGTATAGTCTGTGCTAATATTAATTAAAATTAAATTAATTATTAAAAATTAAATTAATTAATAATTAAACCAGAAGACAATTTGGGAAAAATACATTAAAATACCCTTGCAATATAATTAGCCTTGTTCATTCTTGCCCCATCTAAAATCCCAGTTGTCTTCATCATGAAAATGACATGCCTGCAATACAGTAGGTGCTTAATAAATAAATGCTGATAAATGAAAGCTTCTAAAGTCCTTTACTTTCTCATTATCTCGTTTCCACCTCACAATAATAATTTGAGAAGAGTACCACAGCTATTATTTTCTTCAATATACCCATGAGGAAACTGGCACAGAGAGGTTACATAATTTACCCATGGACACATAAGTACTTAAGTGTCAGAAAAAGGCATTGAACCCAGATCTCTCCTGAATCCAAGGCCAGCACTCTTACCATTATACCACACTGTCTTTGCATCCCAGGAACAGGCTGAGGCAAAAACAATTAGTTTCCTCAGTGGGATTTTGTAGGTCCTTTGGGATTTCCTTGATTGATTATCCTTTCATTCAATCTGAGTTTGGCATTTGATAGAAAAAACGGCTTGCTTGCCTTTTGTGGGCAACCAGAAAGGCAAATGAGCATAGCATGATAATGGTGGGAGTTTGAAGGGCAGAGGAGTCAGGAGGGAGGCTCCGTATTTCCTTCCCATTGCGGCAAAGAAATATCTGTTGGCAGCATTCCCTCAAGAAATGAAAGAGGAAGTGAAAAGAACATCAGAAAATATCAATAAAACAGGACACTTTCTATTATCTAAAGAGACTTTCATAGTCAGAGGTAATAGTTTCTTTGGATTGTATTGCCTATGTTATAAAAAAGAGAGTTTGTCAAAGTTGGGAAAAACAGAAGACAGTTCAGGAAAAATACATTAAAATATCCTTGCAATATATAATTAGCCTTGTTCACTCTTGCCCATCTAAAATCCCACAGTCATTCTTCATCATGAAAATTTAGCATTTGTGAATATAAACCCAATTCAGCTAAACGTCTATTCACTCTTGAAGCAAGGGAGAATTTAAGGCAGGTTTTCTATGTGCTTTATAAATTATTCACCCAACACATACTCTTTGGTTTGGGAAGAAGACCCCAAGAGCTGCAAAGGCTTCAGAATCATTCCAACCCTTTCCTAGGGTCTGGTTTTGCTCTAAGTGGAACCCAATGTAAATCATAATGAGAAAGGCGTCTTGATGGTTCTAGTAGATTCTGAACAAAGCAGAAGATCTGTTCTCACTCTCTGAAGTAAATGATAGGAAACAAAGTGTTTCAAAGAACCAGGGAATTCAAGCCAGGCTGTTTGTGAGCACTTATTAAAATACAGTTACATAAAGGAGAGGAAGATAGACCCTTAGCCCATTATCTCTCTATTCTTTAAAAATTAAACACACAGAAACAACTGCAGATTTCTTTTAATGGGGGAAAAATATAATGCTTAGATGGGTGTGGTGAAGAAGAGTGGGAGGGATAACTATGTAAGCACTGTCTACCACAAAGGTGATGGAACACTGTCTGCCTGGGGTCTCTGAAAATACAGGCTTTCTTCTTTTTGTTTTTTTAATTTGGAAAAAATCAGAAAGCATAAATGAGACTCTATTTCCTTGTCTGACAGTGGGGATTCCTTGAAGAGAGAGTGGAAAGGGAAGTTCGACTGCCTTGGGGAAGGATAGCATGGCTACAGGTAGAATTAATTTGGAGGTTAGAGAATGCTCCAGAGACTGGTAGGCCTCATCCTTAAAGGAGTCAGTCTCCTTTCCCAATCTCTTCTCTTCCCTCCACTCAAACCCCTGCCCAGGCCAAGGCTTTTCATTATTTTTGCAAACAGCAAGCATTTTTACACTTCTGTGTTTACCTTCAAAACAAGTGTTTTTGGTGGGTTGCTGGGTTGTCTTAAGCCCACAGACACTTCAAGGTCAACATCTTCCCAACACTAACAAATGAGAGAGCCACAGAATGCTGGCCCGGTGTGGCGTGGGGAAGAGGCAAATAGTGAGGGAATTAAATTCAGTTTCTGGTAATGGATGAACTACTAAAGTTAAAAAAAAAAAGGAGGGAAAATACTTTCAAAGTTATCAAATCTACTGTTTAAGACTCCAGGGTAATTTTTTCCTGGAGTAAATGCCATTTCAAATGCTTTTCATGTACATAGATCACATATTATTATTTTTTAAAAACACAGGGTGCATGTACTAGCTTCTTCTTATTGCCATCCCTCTTGGCTCAGGTTCAAAGCTGCTTAATTTGGAGTCTTAGCACTTCCAACAGTCTTGCTTCTGACATGCAGACTAGAGCTGAGCTGGGCTGGGCTGGGCTGTCAGAAACCTTTCTCTTGTCTTTTTGCCAGCTAGATTCTGGCTTCTAACCACTGCAGTGACAGGTTCGGAAATGGACTACTTTACAGACTTCTTAAACACGCTAACATCCACCCTGGAGTGAACAAAAAAAGGTGCCCAAAATAGACAGAAATTGGCAGCCCCCAGTGCATTGCCTGACATGAGCAGAATAACAAATTAAACCACACACACACACACACACACACACACACACACACACACAGAAAGTCAAATTCCACAGCAATCTGGATGCATCTCAACCTTCAGCGGAAGTATTTCTCAGAGCTCAATAGCACAAGCAGGCTAATGAATGATTGTGAAATGGTGACTTACTGCACTTAGGGAAAAAAACCACATACACACAAGTCCTCAGGAGAAAGCTGTTGCTATCTTCTTTCTGTCTCCTTCTTGTCCCCCTGCCTGCTACGGAAGGAATGTATGCTGTTTTTTTCAAGAATCAGTCAGACAATCATGAGACATTCCGTTTCTCTTCTCCTTTCATTCTTTTCTCTCTTTCTCTCTCTTTTGGGTTGCAGCTGCAATCTCTCCTTCTGATGGTATCTCAAGGTGAAGCTGCTCTATCCCCTCCCATTTCAGAGTGAGAGGGATGAACTGAAGGAGGGAGGAAGGTCGGTCCTTGGACGGCTATCAGTTACGCAGTAAAAATAGACAAGAGGAGGGAAAAACCCCCTTCTGGCTGGATTCCGAATTGTCTTAACTCAATGTTCTCAGTCCAAAAGGCTCTCTAGTTGGCAACTTCCGTTCTGTGTGAAGTTCCAGAACATTAAGACATCTGTTTTTCATAAACCGAGAGGCAACGGCAAATCTAGGATTATATTTTGTCAAACTGCATCAGCCTTCCCAAAGCCCAAGTACAACAGCTAATCCTAGGCACAAAGAGCTAGGAGACAAACAGCCAAGTTTGTGCCCAGTCCCAAAGAGATCTCCTGAGTGCCGATGACTAAGTGTTCCTATAGCCAGCCTCCAGGAAGGACCAATCACATCACAATCCAGCTTATTAAGAGGTGTTTGGCTCAATTTTCATTCCTTCCCGAGAAAACAAGACTTTGGCTCCACCCAACCCCCCACTCCTACCCAAACACCACCCACTATGAACACACATGCAAACTACCCTTCCAGGGAAAAGAACCTGAGATGAATGAGGCTAAAACAGAGGTGAAGAGGACTGGACTTTAGACTCGGTGCTAACAGAAGCACACTGATTATGACAGAGGCAAAGATCACTTCATTCTTTCTGAACTGATTCAATCAGTAGTGGAGACACTTTGCACTCACGGAGACAATCTTCACTCTCCCCTCACCCCTTCCACTGGTGCAGCTTCTCTTTGGCAGTCACAGCTCTGAAGCAGCTCCTCATGGCTAGACTTTAGCAACAGTCTTTTCTGGTTGGTCTCCCTGCCTCAAGGCTCTCTCCACTAAAATCCATTCTCCATTAAACCAACAAAATAAATTTCCTAAAAGACAGGTCTGACCATGTCATCCCTTGGCTCCATAAATTCCACTGGCTCCTTACGACCTCGAGAACCAAAGATGAAGTGCTTTGTTTGGCATTTAAAGCCCTTCATGTCATTGCCACTTCCTATCTTTCAAGTCTTCCAGCATGTTGCTCTTCTTTGGATTAGCTCCTTCATTCTTTGAGGCCAGATTGCTTTGGCCAACTTTTCCATGTAGAGTTGACCTGTGAAACAATTTTGTCTCCTTCTAAGTAAACTCAGTATACAAAATTTCATGCTTATAGAATTAACAAGTTAAGGAAGGGTTCAGACTATTTTTTTTTTTAGTGTAGAGTCTGATTTAAAATTTTTTAGCCTGTTTGTATTGACTAAGAATTGGAAATTGAAGGGATGCCCATCAATTGGGGAATGATTAAACAAGTTGTGGTATATGATTATGATGAAATACTATTGTGCTATAAAGAAATGAAGAGGAAGGTTTCAGAAAAGTTTGGGAAGATTTTTATGAACTGAAGTAGAGTGAAGTGTGAAGAACCAGGGAAACATTGTACACAGTAACAGCATTATTGTAGGGTTTAACAACAGTCAATGACTTAGCTATTCTTAGGAATACAGTGATCCAAGACAATCCCAAACGATTCATGATGAAAATAT
The DNA here is from genome assembly GCA_028627135.1 of Pseudochirops cupreus. Lineage (NCBI taxonomy): Eukaryota > Metazoa > Chordata > Mammalia > Diprotodontia > Pseudocheiridae > Pseudochirops > Pseudochirops cupreus. Next base: position 122,255,881 of record CM053583.1, on the reverse strand, counting down.
TATCCCCCTCCAGAAAAAGAACTGAAGTCATCTGAATACTGATGGAAGCATATTGCCTGGCCCTGCTCCTCTCCTCCCCTCTATATGTTCCAAGCCAAGGCCCACTTGGTCACTGTTTGCACCCTGATTGGCTCAGAGTAAATGTAAATAATAGTTGTTTCTGTTTTGGCCAGGAACCTTGAAGGTCCTTCGCTCCCAGATTGATTTTTTTTTCACTAGGTAAAGAGGCCATTTTCTCCCTCATTTCTTACCTAGCCTTAATCATTAAATGGGTATTGCCTCTGTCAAACTGAGAGCTGGGAAAGACCTTAGCTTAAAAAGACCAAGGCCTCCTACTGCATTGGGCCATCTCCAGTCCTCCTGATCTAAATCTTGCCACTGGATCCAGATGGCTCCAGAGAAGCGAGGCTGGTGACTTTGCACAGCCTGACCTTACTTAAATCAAATTTGCTTGCATGTCATGGCATCACCTCCCTGGTGTCATGGTCTTCTTCAAAGACAAAGGAACAAACAACAAAGAAAATCAACCCCTTTGGATATCCTTTATGATCCAGCTCCAATGGCATCTTTACTGTTCATTGAACCCAAGACTCTACCTCCTGACTGTGCTTTTTCACTGGCTGTCTCCATACCTGGAATGGTCTTCTTCACTTTCATCTCCTGGGCTTCACTGGTGTCCTGCAAGACTCAGCTCAAACCCAACTTTCTCCAGGAGGATACTCCCCACCTTCCTATGTCCCTACTTCTAGTGCCTTTCCTCTGAGATCACCTTGTATCCATTCTATATGAATCTTGTTTGGGATGAAAAATCACATCCTAAAACTTAATTTAAAATTCGGAGATAGATGTCTTAGGATAAAAACAGGAGTTTATTTTCTTCCCCAGGAGAAGGCGGCAGTCTTCCCCATTGACTCACCATGAACAAGAGACATGTTACAAAAGACAGAACAAGAATTTATACCCTAATGCAAGTCATAGGGAAGCCTGCCACTATTTCCCAGTGGCTGGGAAATAGGTTTACAAAGAACAAGGTTGCTGATTGACAGCAAGGGAGAGGGAGAAGGGTCCCAAAGCAAGGGAGGAGGAGTGAGCCTGGGCTGCTCCTGACTCCCACTGACTGGGAGGAGGGTCCCACAGAGGCAGGAAATCAGAAAGAGCTCAATGCTGATTGACAGCAGTATTGGAGGGGGGGAAATTAATACAAAACTATGTGAGAAGTTTTCACTCTCCCCAGACAATCTTACATTTACACGGTTATTTTTATGTTGTCTCTCCTGTTAGAATGTTCACTCCATGAGAGCAGCATTTTTTGCCTTTCTTTGTATCCCCATCACCTGGAACAATGATGACTCTTAATAAATGTGTATTATTGGACTGACTAGATCCTCAGCTTGGAGCTGAATTGTACATGAGAAGGCTAATGGGTGATGTAGCTGGTAACGAAGTCTATTCATCCCTCCAACCATCCATCCATCCAGTTTCTACTAATGAAAACACAAATTGGCTATTTCCCCCATGTTTAGAATACCCCATCTCTGTGCCCCACCTATGCCTCTTAGCATCCTAAAATTATAGATTTAGAACTAGAAAGGACCTCAGAGGGTATCGGTTCCAGTTCCTTCACTTTACAAATGAAATAACCAAGACCAAAGGGTTAACTGATTTTCCCAGAAACATATGGCCAGTATGAGGGAGGATTGAATTCAGGACTTTCTGAATCCCTGTTAATAAATGCTTATTGGATTAGACTGGGTATACTCAGAAGAATAAGACATAGTCCTTGCCCTCCAAAATCTTATATTTAGAAGTGGAGATAAAATCCATGCCTGAATAACCATGTTACAAGGCAGTATATAGAGCATCCCACATTATAATAATAACTGGCATTTATACAGCACTTTAGTTTTGCAAATCATTTACATACATTTTCTCACTGGTTCTCTTGCAGTTAGGTGGAGTAGTGGATAGAGTCCTGGGCCTGGAGCTCCTGAGTTCAAATATGACTTCAGATACTTCCTAGCTATGTGGCCCTGGGCAAGTCACTTAATGCAGATTGCCTCAGTTTTTTCATTTGTAAAATGATCTGGAGAAAGAAATGGCAGACCACTCCAGTGTCTTTGCCAAGAATACCCCAAATGAGGTCATTGATATTTGGCAACCCTTTTGAAAACTGTATCCTTTGACAATCTATTTATTGGAGGCATGGCTTTGGATCATATATCTGTGTTAACTCTGTATGTATCTTGAATAGCAGATATTTTTAGGAGATATTTTGATACTAAAATATTTCCCACTTCAACTTCTCTTTATTCCATCAGCATTGATTTTTTTAGTACTAAAGCTGTTAAATTGTATATAATCAAAAATTTTTTATCTCCTCTATCCCTTTGGTTATGAATATATACCTCTGGCCACAAAGCCCTAATTAGGTCTCACCTAAACTGAGGCAGAACCCTCCAACCTTGTCTTCCCATCTCTAATTTCCCAGTTGTCATCCACCCCTTTCTCCCTTCCCCCCTTCTAATCCATTGTAAACACTTCTGCCAGATTAATCTTCTTAAAGGCAGGTCTGATTATGTCACTTCTCCCCACCCCCTTGATTAAAAACTTTCAATTGGACTTTCTTTTCATAGGGAAAAGGTCAAACTCCTTCCCCCAGAGTCCTCTATAATCAGGTTCCTACAAATCTTTCAAGTCTTATCTCATATCGCTCACCTTCAGGTATGTTATACTCCAGCCAAAATGGGCTCCTTACTTTTTCCTAAACAATCCTAAATGTTCCTGCCTGTAGGGCTTGTCTTTCTTCTTATTAAACCCTCCCCCTGCTATTTATTTCACTGCTAGTCAAAATTCTACCATCTTTTGAGACTCGGCCAAAATGCCGGATTCTCTATGAAGTAGTCCCAAATCGGGCAGATCAGATGTAATCTGCTCCTCTGAACTCACTTGGTATATTTATCATGCCTCTCATGGTACATATTACCTCCCTGCTAGTATTATAGCTGTCTGTGTATATGTCTCATCACTCCCTTCTAAACTGTATACTCTCAGAGGTCAGAAAATGTCCCTTATTCTTTCTAACTTTCACAGTTTCAAGCGTATAGCTCTGCTATGTATCGTTTGCCAGTAGTGTGACTTAATAAATATTTGTTGAATGGATAAGTAAATAAAGGGAAGAAGAGAATGGTAGTACCATTAACTGAAGTACATCACGTGTTTTCTCATTTCTTCACATTTAATTGCATTGTTCCCTGACCCACTATTAGAAAAAGAAAAAGCAAACCCTTGTAACTAATATACACAGCCCAGCAAAACAAATCCCCACATTCACTTTAAGAAACGTTTATCAAACATTTACTACGTACAAGGGTCTGGGCTAGGCACTGGAGATATAAAGACCAAAAGCAAACTAGTCCCCATCCTCAGAGAACTTACATTCCATTGGAATACTCCCTTCCTACCCCCCAGGGTCTAGTTTAAATGGCACTTCCTAGGTATAGGCTTCAGGAATCCCTCCAGCTAGAAGTGATCTTTCCCTCATCTAATTTCAAAGGATTCTGTACTATTATGCACATGCCATATTCTAGAAAGGTAGCCAGGCATAACAGATAGAGTATTGAATGCGGAACTAGCAACCCATGGAATACCTTGTCAGACACTTCCTAGACACGAGATAATGGGCGAGTCACTGACTGTTGTCAGCCTGTTTGTGAAATGAGGTTAAGAGTATCCATAATGCTGACTTCACAATTGTTGTGAGAATCGAATGTAATAAAATGCTTGGCAGACTTTAAGGATTATATATACATCTGTATATAATCTCCATTATTATCACTATTATTAATGATTTGTATTTCATTTACTTATGCTAATGTCATATCACTCCTGCTAGGCTGTAAGCTGCTTGAAGGCAGGTTCATACCTTGTTTATTCTAGTATCTCTTCAGGGCCCAACACTCTGTTTTTTCACAAGGCAGGCACTTAATAAAGGAAGAGCGAAAGAAGGTAGAGAGGGAAGGAAGGAGGAAGAAGATGGAAAAAAAAAGGAAAGAAGGGAAAATCAGTACAAAGTTTGTACTTGCTACGGATTATCCCAAAACACAAGGTCTTTTGCCACCAAGCAAGAAATTGCGAATGTACTTTTAGTTGTTTTTCCTGGTGGATCAAGACATAATTTATTTTGGAGTCTCTAAAGTCCTTTAAGAGGAAATAATGAAAGCTGACAAAAATCACAAGTGGAGAAGAGCAATCTAGTGAATGAGTGCATGTAAGGGAATGAAGTAGGAAATTCATGAGGAATTTTATTTTGAATTAGGATTTAGGAGGAGCAAAAAGCATTTAAGCAATATTTCAGAATAACAAGAAGGCTGACAAGGAAATAGCTGCTGACTTCCATTAGCTCAAGGATATATTTTCTTAGAACAATTTCCTAAAATAAGTATTCTATCTATCTTCACAGGATTTGACACAGGGAGAAGGTACTGAGTCTGTAGGGATGCTTAATTGAAAGAAGTATTAAGAGATAACACCATCAGGCATCAGCCTTTAAAATGAGGCATTAAGAAAGAATATAGTAGGAAGCCAGGGCAAAAGCCAAGGGAAGGAATGACCCCTAAGGTCAGGGATCTTTCCTTTCCTGGTTACAGTTTTCTAGCTCTGGATGCTCACATCCATTAAATTTTTTTTCTGTCCTGAAGTAGAAGCATTTTTAAAAGTTTCAGCTTAACAAAGATACCCATTATTGCCACTGTTATTCAACATAAAAATGTTAACTTTAGCAATAAGAAAAGAAAGAGAAATTGAAGGAATTAGAATAGGCAAAGAAGAAACAAAGCTAGCACTCGTTGCAGATGATATGATGGTATATTTAGAGAATCCTAGAGAATCAAGTAAAAAACTACTTGAAATAATAAACAAATTTAGCAAAGTTGCAGGATATAAAATAAACCCATGTAAATCATTGGCATTTCTGCATATTACTAATAAAGCCCAACAGCAAGAGATAGAGAAATTCCGTTTGAAGTTACTGTAGACATTATAAAATATTTGGGAGTCTACCTACCAAAACAAACCCAGAAACCATATGAACACAATCACAAAATACTTTTCAGGCCAATAAAGTCAGATCTAAATACTTGAAAGAATATTAGTTGCTCATGGCTAGACCAAAAGTTATATAATAAAAATGACAATTCTACCTAAACTTATTTACTTATTCAGTGCCATACCAATCAAACTACCAAGAAATTGTTTTATAGAGTTGGAAATAATAACAAAATCAATCCAAAAGAACAAAAGGTTCAGAATTTGGAGGGAATTAATGAAAAGAAATGCAAGGGAAGGTGGCCTAGCTGTACCAGATCTTCAATTGTATTATAAAGCAGCAATCATCAGAACTACTTGGTACTGGCTAAGATATAGAGTGGTGGATCAGTGGAATAGGTTAGGTACACAAGACACAATAGTAAATGATGATAGAAATCTACTGTTTGATAAACCCAAAGACTCCAGCTTCTGGGATAAGGACTCACTATTTAACAAAAACTACTGGGAAAACTGGAAAATCCTATGGCAGAAACTAAGCATAGACCAATATCTTTCACCATATACCGAGATAAAGTCCTGAATCCTAATTGTGTGGGTACACAATTGAAATATAAAGACTGGTATTATAAGCAAACTAGGAGAGCAAGGAATAGTTTACCTGGCAGATTTATGGAGAAGGGAAGAATTTATGACCAAACAAGAGAGAAAGAACATTATGAAATGCAAAATGGATGATTTTGATTATATTAATCTGAAAAGTTTTTGCACAAAGCCAATGTAACCAAGATTAGAAGGGAAGCAGAAAGCTGGGAAACAATTTTTAGAATGAGTGTTTCTGATAAAGGTCTCATTTCTAAAATATATAGAGAGCTGAATGCTTGCTCCCATGCTTTTTAGCATAATGTTTTCAGCCATGTTATCAAATGCTTTCAATAAAGATGAATGCAGAATCAAAGTCAGGTACTGCACTGGTAGATTCTTCAACCTGAAAAGACTACAAGCCAAGACTAAAGTGTAGGGAGTGTTGGTGCATGATTTTCTGTTTGCAGGTGATTGTGCACTCAGTGCGGCCTCTGAAGCTGAGATGTAACAAACTATGGATCAGTTCTCTGCTGCTTGTGCTAATTTGGGCCCTAACAATTAACACCAAGAAAACACAGGTGATCCATCAGCCACCACCACACCATCCATACATGGAATGATTGGTTACAATAAATGGAGAAGTTTTGCAGGCTGTGGATAAGTTCACTCACCTTGGTAGTGTACTTTCCAGGGATGCACACATTAATAATGAGGTTGACATACAAACTGCCAGAGCTAGTGCAGTGTTTGGGAGGTTCCAAGGAAAGTACGGGAGAGAAGAGATATTAGACTGACTACCAACTTGAAGGTCTACAGAGCCATGGTGCTGACCTCCATTGTTGTATGTCTGTGAAACCTGGACAGTATACCAGCACCATGCCAGGAAACTGAATTGCTTCCGTTTGAATCGTCCTAGGAACATTCTGAAGATCACCTGTCAGGATAAAATACCAGACACTGGGGTCCTCACTCAAACTAGCCTGCCAAGTATTCAAACTCTGTTTCAAAGAGTACAACTCTTCAAAGAGTACAACTCCAATGTGCTGGCCACAATGTTTGAATGAAAAACAAATGCTTGCCAAAAAGACTATTTTGTGGAGAACTCACAAACATTGACATGGTGATCAGAAAAAACAATACAAGGACACTCTCAAGGTTTCTCTTAAGAACTTTGGAATTGATTGCATTACATGGGAGACACTGGCACAGGATGGCTCAGCATGGCATGCCCACATCAGAGAAGCTACTGGGCTCTATGAGCAAAGCAGAATTGAAACAACTCAGAGGAAATGCAGGATGCACCAATTTGGAGTATCTGCCCCAAATATTCACATGGGTTATTTGTGCCCAACCTGTGGTAGAGCATTCTGAGCTTGTATTGGTCTATTCAATCACAATTGGACACACTGAAACTTGACTCTAGCATAGTGACGTCATTTTGGTCCTCTTTGAGAACAAAAGACAACAACCAACCAATCAACCAGAGAACTGAGTCAAATTTTAAGAATATGTCATTCCACAATTGATAAACAGTCAAAGCATATGAACAGGCAATTTTTAGATGAAGAAATTAAAGCTACCTATAGTCATATGAAAAATGCTCTAAATCACTATTGATTAGAGAAATTCAAATCAAAACAACTCCGAGGTACCACATCACACCTATCAGATTGGCTAACATGACAAAACAGGAAAACATTAAGTGTTAGAGAAGATATGAGAAAATTGAACATAACACATTGTTGGTGGAGTTGTAAACTGATCCAACCATTCTAGAGAGCAATTTGGAGCTATGCCCAAAGGGCTATGAAAATGTGCATACTCTTCGACCCAGAAATACCATTTCTAGGTCGATATCACAAAGAGATCATAAAAATGTGAAAAGGATCAACATGTAGAAAAATATTCATAGCAACTCTTTTTGTGGTAGCCAAGAATTGGAAACTGAGGGGATGCCCATCAATTGGAGAATGGCTGAACAAGTTGTGGTATATGAATGTAATGGAATACCATTGTGCTATAAGAAATGATGAGCAGGCAGATTTCAGAAAAACCTGGAAAGACTTACATGAACTGATGCTGAGTGAAGTGAGCAGAACCAGGAGAATGTTGTACACAGTAACAACCACACTGTATGATAATCAACTATGACAGACTTAACTCTTCTCGGCAATGCAAAGATCTAAGGCAATTCCAAAAGACTCACGATGGAAAATGCTATCCACATCCAGAGAAAGAACGTTGGAGTCTGAACGCAGATGGAAGCACACTATTTTCTCTTTTTTGTTGTTGTTATTTTGTTTTGTTTCTTCTTTCTCATGGTTCCTCTCATTGGTTCTAATTCTTCTTTACAACATGACTAATGTGAAAATGTGTTAAAATCCAAATGTATATGCAGAGTCTATATCAGATTGCATGCTGTCTTGGGTAGGGGCAAGGCAAAATCTTATGGATGTGAATGTTGAAAATGAAAAATAAATAAATTAATTTATTTTACTTTTTTTTTTGGAGGGCAATTGGGGTTAAGTGACTTGCCCAAGGTCATATGGCTAGTTTTTGTGTTAAATGTCTGAGGCTGGATTTGAACTCAGGTCCTCCTGACTCGAGGGCCAGTGCTCTATTCAAATTAATTTACTTTAAAAAGAGTTTCAGATAAAAGATTTACCTTCACAAAAAAATAAATTATATAATCAGAACACAAAACATTTTCTTTTCCCCAACACATAGCCAGTGATATTATGCAGCTGTGAATCATGGAATGCTATCATATCCAAAGAAATAAGATGTGTGAGTGACAAGCCAGTGAATGGAAAGGTGTGTGATGGGCATAAACAACTTGGAGTATATTACAAATGATGATTCAGGCACAAAAAAACCCCCAATCCCCAATAAGGTGAAATTCTCACAGAGAAAGGTCCAATAGTTTGCTCAGGGTCCCACAGCTAGTACCTGCCTAAGACAGGATTTGAACTCAAGTCTTGCTGATTCCTGGTCCAATGTTCTGTATCCACTGTGTCACCTAGCTGGGCAGAGGACAGGCAGATGTTGACTTCATGTAAGGAGCAACTTTCTAAGACTTAGAGTTAGGCAGAAGTAGAATGAATTGCCCCAGGAGGTTGTGGGTTCCATCTTTCTGTTTAAACAGATGAAGAATGGTCACTTGTTGAATATGTCATAGAGGGAGTTCTTATGTAGGTACAAGTCAGACAGGAGGCCTCTGACACGCCTCAAACCCTGAAATTCTGTGATTTTTGTATCTTCAGTAGCAGGATCAGTCCATCAATACATGTTTATTAAGTGCCTACTATGTGGTGGGTGCTGTGCCAAGTGCGAGGTAATTTAAAGAACCCTGAACTAGGAGAAGCACTCTGCCTTGTGCCTTTGGGCAAGCCACTTTACCTGGCTGGGCCTCAGGTTTTTCAGCTATACAATGAAGGGATCAGACGAGATGGTTGTTACAATCCCTTCCAGTTCTTAATCTATGCAAGAAATAGTTATATCAGGTTGTTTATCATAAGGCTAAAGTCTCATCTATTCCATTAACATGAGGTTAATATAAGAAAATGAGGGCCTTAGGACAGGTATTTCCCAATTTACAAACTATTTATGTTCCAAAAACTCATTTATAAGTTAGTTGTCATACAAAAGGCATTTTCCCATAAATAAAAGCTATAGAAGGTCATTAGACTCCTACACCAGCCCACAAAAGCCAAACTAATCAATGTATCAACAGTGCTGTGTACCCAAAATAATAGAACCCAACCACCATATATAATCAAATTGTTATGGGAAAAAATGCCTTCCATTGTCTGACTTGGGATTCCAGGAACACATTATCCCCAGTCTAGCCCTGGAACTGGGAATGGGGACTCCCTTTCTTTCCCACCCCCCACATTTGCTTAGCAGTGAAAACAGGAACTAGTCCACCAATGCCAAGCCACTCGTGTGGTTCCCATGGTCTGGATCAGGGGTCACACAGCATGTTGAGTTCCCAGGGGAAAGTAAATGACCTGTTATGGTTTGGAGGGGGATAAGAAGCTGTATTTATTAGGCGATGGGTGTCATGACCATCACTGACTTCCACATAGGCCTGAACATACCTAACATTCTTAATAAATTGTCAATCAGCCTATGCTTGAAGACCTCTAGTAATGGGGAACTCACTACCTTATGAGACCACTCATTCAATATCTGTTTTGACTTTCTAATTTTGCTGAGGAAGAAAGTGAGGCCCAGTTTCTTTTCTTCTGAGGGTTCCAGGGATGGGTCTCCATGTTTCCCTTTTTGCTGACATTGACTGTTGCTCCTAAGTTTTCTCCTTCACTGAAGAACAAAATGCAATTTACAGTTTTGTCCTTTATTCCCTAAAACAAATATATAGCCCTCCTGAGATCTAGGGTTTTTAAAAAAATCTCTTTAAAACAAAAATGTTCCAATGATATGTCCCCCTCCCTTTCTTCTCGACTCACACCAGAGAACCCTCCCTTGGAGCAAATACATATGGTTGATCCAGACAAATCGACACAGTGGCTGTGTCTGACACTGTAGACCTCATTTCCCCATCTGTATTTCACCACCGCTGCTGATAGGAGGGTCATAGACTCATCAAGAGGGCTTTGCAGTCAAGAACTGGTCAAGGTTCTGAAGTCTTCCAAGGTAGCTTTTCTTGTCTTCACTGTGGTCATTGTGTAAATTATTCTACTGATCTGCTTCACTCCATCCTTCATAAGGTCACAAAAGATTTAAGATTATAATAACAACAGCAACATTTATACAGCACATTCTTCGTGTCAGGCATTGTACTTAACAATTATCATCTCATTTCATGCTCACAACAGAGCTGGAAAGCCTCATGTTTCTCTGAATTCTTCATATTCTTTTTTTTTTCTTTTTTGGAAGGGGAAAGGCAGGGCAGTTGGGGTTCAGTGACTTGCCCAAGGTCACACAGCTAGTAAGTGTTGTGTCTGAGGTCATAGTTGAACTCAGGTCCTCCTGACTTCAGGACCAGTGCTCTATTCACTGTACCACCTGGCTGCCCCAATTCTTCACATTCTTGTTTCTTGTAGTGCAACACAATTCACATGCCACAGTTTGCGATCATTTCCTAACTAATAGGCACCTATTTTCTTTCCAGTTTTTTTGCTACCACAAAAAGTTCTGCTATTAATATTTTTGTATACATAGAACCTTTCCCTCTGTCTTTGATCTCCTTAGGGTTTGCACCCAGTAGTGGTACTGATGGATCAAAAGGTATGTACAAATTTAATGACTTTTCTGCTTTCTTCTTTGTCATTACTTTATAGAAAATTTCCTATATTTCTCTGACTGTCTCATATTCATCATTTTGTCTGGCAAATTACATATATGTACCCTCCCCCCTTTTTTTTTTAGCTGTATCCCAGTTGATGGATACCTGTTTAGTTTCCTGTGTTGGCTACCATGAAGAGGGCCAATATTTTGCTTTACATACGGCCTCTATGTCATTGAATTCTATATGTCCTATGCCTATTCATGAGATCACTGGAATGAAGGACATTGAATAGATTGGTGGTTTCACTTTTGTAATTCCAAACTGTTTTCCAGAATGATTAGACATTCTTAGCTTCACTAACAATGCATTAATGTAGCATTGATTTCTTCAGGAGCTGTCACCAAAAAAAAATTCTGAAAATTCACTCTTTTTTTTTTAACACCCTTTTCTGTTCTGGCTAACATGAGTTAACAATGGCTCTGATGAAAATCCAAAAATAAAAATTATGATGATGATGATGATGATAAAAGCTTTAAGAGATGCTAAATGTGATTCACATACATTATCTCATTTGATCTTCACAATAACCCAGTGAAGCAAGTGGTATTATTATGCCAATTTTACTGATGAGGTAACTGAGGATGTGACAAGTTACAAAGCCACTGAGGGCCTGAAGCAGGATTCAAGATCATGTGTTTCTGACCCCAGATCCAATACTCTATCCCCTCTCACCTAGCTGCCTGTTGTGGAGACAAGATCTCATTCCTAAGAGTTTGAGACCCATTTTCCTCCAAGCTTTATCTTTAGCAATCTGAATAAATCGCTGATTCTGCTGTTTATGGAATGGGAGTTTCAATCTTCTTGAATTGTCTGTTAAAGCAGAAACTCTGAATTGCTTTAGCTGATTTCTCAGGCTTTCACAATCTCAGATTCTCAGAGTTGGAAGAGGCCAATTTGTCCAACTCCTCCCTAAACAAGGATCTCCTCACAGCATCCCTGACACAGGATCATTTTATCTTGCCCCTGTCTGCCTACCTCTAGTGAAGGGAGACCTCCTGCCTCGCAAGGCAGCTCATACTCCTTTTGGATGGCTCTCTTGGGAAGATCTTCCTTCTATTAAAGTGGCATATATTAAAGAACTGACAGAGTGCAGAGCATAGACCACTTTACCTGGAGTCAGGAAGAACTGAATTCAAATCTAGTCTCAGACACTAGCTATGTGACCCTGGGCAGGTCACTTAGCCAGCGTCTACCTCAGTTTCCTCAACTTTAAAATAGGGATAACAGCATCTACTTTGAAGGATTGTTGTGAGGATAAAAAAGTGTTTTATAAATCTTAAATCACCATGTGAATACTAGTTATTGTTATTTTTAAATTTTACTTATTTTGACATTCACTTTTTTATTGCTAATTAAATGGAAAACTGCTCCAGTATCTTTGCCAAGAAAACCTTATGAACAGCATGGTCACTAAGAGGCAGACACAACTGAATGACTGAACAACAATGATGACAATATTATTATTGTATTAATGGTAAATAAGTTATGTTGGCAGCTTCCTACACTACTGCCCTTTCAGTTGCTTGAAGACAGCTAGCATGTCTACACCGTCTTCTCTACCTAAGTATTGCCCATTCCTTCACATAGCAATAGGCAGCTAGCAGAGCAGTGGATAGAGCTAAAAGGGGCCTTAGAATTCACTTCCTCCAATCCCTGAGGCCCATTGAGTTTACATTACTTGCCCAAGCAAGTTCACAGCTAGCAAGAAGCAAAAGCAGGATTTGAGCCCATGGTGTTCTGACTTAAAATCCAGTGTTATTTCCACCTGACTACCTTTTAGTCCCTTTGGACCACCCTTCAAACAACTAAAAAAACTGTTATAAGCTTTTTTAAAAAATCTGCACCTATGGTGTTAACTTTTTGATATTCATTTCCAGACCTGATAGACATGAGAAAGAGTGAGTCATTCCCGTTTTCTCAAGACATCGGAGCCAAGCTACAGTATCCTCATAATATGGGCTGTGTAGAGAAAAGGGGGTTGTTGAAAGCTTTCAGTGTAGGCAAAGGAAGAAAGCTGGAGGCCTCCTGTGCTCAAAGAGCCAGGCAAGCACACCTGTTTGAGCTCATTATTTTCATTCCACCCCACAGTACCTTAGCACTGTGGCACACACGGTCTAAGGAAGAGGCAGCCTCCAATGGCTAATGGTGGGGAAAAAACATTGGCAAAGAAAGTCAGTGTGAAACAAAAAGTAGATCCCTGTTTTATAAAAAAAAAAGAAAAGAAAAGAAAAGAAAAGAGAAACTAGAAGCCCAAACTGGGATGCTAAGCGCAGTGATTGAAGAAACTGGAGAGTTGTTTCAAGGAGTGAGCCAGAATTGACTGTTTTGATAAGAGTTGGGAGGGTTGGTGTGAAGAGGGAAGATGTAGAATGTTTTTTTCCTTCTCTCCCACCTAATTTACACACTCTTCCTTCCCTCCCATCCATTCCTCACGTGTGATGGTGGGTTCCCCTTCCCTTACTCCTTCTCTGCCCATCCATAGCCCCCATTTCCAAATACATACTTACGATTTGGCAGGGATGGAGAAGGGGGGAATGGAGGAAAACTGGAGAGAAATTTTAAAAAGGGGAAGGAGAGCAGGGAACTCAAGGTTATAATGGAATGGGAATAGAGCAATAGACATTGCTATAGTGATCTCCCAGGTAAGGAGATATCCTCTGCTAATACAGTTTGTCATATTCTCTGAAACTTGTACAGAATGTTAGAAAGTTGCCTAGAACAGAGATGTCATATATAGGGACCACATTCAGTGACAACCCCCCCCCCCCCCACACACACACACTGTCTCCCAAAGTACATTAAAATATAATTGGGAAGTATGTGACAAAATAAATTTTAAAATAGGATACAACAGAAATACTATTATTAATCTGTGACTTTCTAAATGAATATGCAGTCCGCAGGAATCCTATGCATGGTTAGGGGCTATTTCTTTTTGGTGGGGAAGCAACTGAAGCTAAGGGACTTGCCCAAGGTCTCAGAACTAGTAAGTGTCTGAGACCAGATTTGAACTCAGGTTTTCCTGACTTCAGTCCTCACATTTCATCCACTGCCACCCAGCTGCCCCAGGAGCTGTTTCTATTTTAGTTGAACATCACTACCTTGCACACTGAGACGTAACTTACTTGCTCTGGGTCGGACAACCAGAATGGGGTCAAAAGCAAGCCTTGCACTCAGTTCTTCCAGGCCCTGCTTTCCACTCTACACTGCCTCCGTTACATTGGCATGTAAATGTCTTAAAGAAACTGGTAGATGAATGCCCAGACAGTCAGTTGATCAACATTAATTAAGTGCTTACTAAAACCTGGGCCTATAAAGAAAGGCAAAAGACAGTCCCTGGCCTCAAGGAGCTTAACAGTCTAATGGGGTAGACAACAAGCAAACATGTATGTAGAAACAAGCTACTGAAAGGATAAATAGTGCCCCATCAGTGATCTTTGAAAAATCTTGGGAGATTGAGAGAGGAACCAAAGGGTTAGTGAAGGAAAAATGGTGACTTCTAAGAAAGGGAGCCTGGAAAACCAAACAAACAAATAATCAGATTAAGTTTCTTAAAGCGGCAGGTAGATGATATCTCCAGGTATAAGGTGGAGTTGAAACTCTTGGGTTTTGAATAGGAGGGAATGCAATCAGGCCAGATTTAGTTCTCAAAATGTAATTCAAATCAATTCAACAAGCATTTATTAGGCACTTGCTTTGTGTAGGCACTGTGGTAAATGCTGAGGATACAGACAAGAGAGGAAAGGAAATGAGAAGAAGAAAGGAAAGAGAAGAACAGAAAGGACAGTTCCTTCTCCTCCAGGAATGAAGAATAAACATTTTTTTTGTTTAAAAATGTAAAACTGTCCCCGTGACCTTGAATGGATTAGGGACTTGAGACAATCTCTGGATTAAAAGAACCTGTTTCCTTCACATTCCTCATTAGGCTATCATTTTCCAAACAGGTTCCAAGGGATGGTTAAGAGCTGATGTCAGAGAACGGGTAGTCTGTGGGGGTGGGAAGAAAGGACAAGACCTCTGCGAGGGTTCCCAAGTTAATGTTTTCTGATGTACTTGAAGTTTATTTACACAGCAGCGGTCAGACAAATGCCAGGCTTAATGTTCCTTTAATTTTCCCTTCAGTTCTCTACAGGAAAAGGCAGTCCATAGTTTGGCAAATACACTTAATGGTTTAAGACCTAAATACCAGGAAATACTAGGTCTTATAAAAACTGAGCAGGGCTGAGGCCGAGATAAGGGAAAAGCGTGTCCTTAGCAGGTATAGCTTCCAAGTAGGGCAATGACCAGGAGTCTATTCTTTTTTTTTCATTTTTATTTAAAGTTTCAGGTTCCAAATTCTTTCCCTCCCTGAGATGGTAAGCCATCAGATATAGGTTATACATGTGCAATTATTTAGAACATTTCCATATTAGTCATTTTGTACAAGGAGACTCGAATAAAAGAAACAATCGAAGAAAGAAAGTGAAAAATAGCATGCCTCAGTCTGTATTCAAACAATATCAGTTCTTTCTCTGGAGGTGGTTAGTATGTTTCATCATTAGTCTTTTGGAATTGTCTTGGGTCATTGTAGCTCTGAAAACAACTAAGTCATTCACAGTTCTTCATCGAACAATATTGGGGACCCTATGTACAACACTGCCAGGAATCTATTCTACCTACCATTTGTTATGGGCTGATAGTGTTCAATTGGCTGAGCAGACTCTCCTCTGCTTACATCAAGCCTTCACGGAGCTTGCATGATATGCCTCTGATTTAGTTATAGCCAAGAAAAAAAAAAGGAAATGAGTTTTCTCTTTACTGATGACAGAGGCCACATATGGCCTACAATACTGCCGAGTGTGGGCCAAACCCAATAAAAATGCATCAGAAGAGAGATCTTTATAATATGTGGTTTTCTAAGTGGACACGTGGCCCACAGGGATCCTCATGTACAGCTGAATGGCCCCATTTCTATCTGAGTATGACATCACTCACCTAAATATATGTTCCTCCATCCAAAGGGCTCCTAGATGCTTGACTGTAACTTTGGAACAATAGCTGAACACTTAGATGAAGTGACTTCACTTTTCTGGTTTCAGATCTTGCCTTGTGCCTGTGGCCTGGAGAATGGATCTAATGCTATTCAGGACCCCCTTCCACATATAACCCAGACCATCATCCAGAAACTAGCCATTTAGAACTCCTACCTTTCTGGCCTTGCACATAACCTATAATTCAGGGATTCTAACCTCCTTGCAGTTCATCTTCTCCTGATTCCCAGCCCAAAATTCTCTCCCTCCTCATCTTCACTTTTTAGCTTCCTTCCGGCTTTAGCTAAAATCCTACCTTCTATAAGAAGACTTTTCTACTCTGCCTTAATGTGTGAGCCTTCTCTTTGAGATTGTTGGTGTTTTCTTAATCGTGTCCAACTCTTCTTGGTGATCCTCTTTGGGGTTTTCTTGGGGAAAGATACTAGAGTGGTTTGCCATTTCCTTCTCCAGCTCATTTTCCAGATGAGGAAACTCGGGCAAAAGGGGTTATGTGCCTTACCCGGGGTCATACAGCTAGTAAGTGTCTGAGGCTGGATTTGAACGCAGGAACATGAGTCTTTCTGGTCCTGAGCTCAATGTGGCACCAGCCAGCTGCTGTTTTTTTGAGATGATCTGCGATTTACCCTGCATCATTTCTACATAGTTGTTTGCATGTTATCCCCCTCATTTGACTGTAAGGTCCTTGGGGATAGACAGGTACTGTTTTTGCTTTCTTTCTGTCTCCAGTGCTTAGCTCGATTCCTAGACACATTATAGGCATTTAACAAATACTTATTAAATTGCCCTGACTAGAAATAGAATGGTCCAGCTGTTTCTTTATGAAGCTGAAATCTAGACTAAGTACCCTTGGAATAAAATATAATGACGATAATAAAAATTTTAAGTGCATTTAAAAAATGAACCCTTGCACTTGATAATCTTAAACAGTCTCTTTCAGCCCTCACATCCTGATTGTTTAAAATGGATCTATCTGAATTTTATTGTTTTACTTTCCAAACAAGATACTCATGGACAGTGCAGGCTTACAGCAAGAAAGAGAAGGACTTTCAAGGAAGGAAACTTTTTAATCAGTCCCTCGATAACTGATCGCTGACAGTACTTGTTACAATTACCAAGAGCTATTCACTGTCTGGCTCCCTGGGCCCTCTCAGAAAAGGGACCTCTCTGGGAAATAGAATCTGTTTGACTTTGTTAGCCAATTATCCTCTAGCATACAAATGGGTATTGGAGGAAACTGCTGTCGTTTCTGCCCGATGATAGGCGGCTAGGAGCTCCACAAACAGACTGGGGTACTTTCCACCTTGGCACACAAAAACAGGAGGCTCATCGAGGGAGTCTGCGGGCATCTTCAGCAGAGGTGCCTCCTCCCTGTTCTACTTTGAGAGAAATGCACTCTGTAAAGATGAGTTTTTTCTAATGTCCTCCAAGCTCTTTCTAAGCCTTTTTTAATCAGTGCTCACAATATCCCTGTAAGGAACATCTGTGGCAGGTAGCACAATTTCCCTTTTGCTAATAAAGAAATTAAGCCAAAGAGAAATGCTGTCATTGCCCAGCTTTCATTAGAGTCACACAGCTAGGAATAAAATGAACCTCCCCTGTCTCAGTTAGAGAGAAACCCATGCTCTTTTGGACTATTAGCTAGCACATGTGTGTATAGAGAATTATAAATATACATATATGGGTATATACATATACCCATATATGTATGTGAATATGTATATATGTGTATATATACATACATATACACATGTGTGATATGCAGAGTGTTACAGGGGACAAGTCACTCTGACCAGCCTGCCCATCATCAACCATTTCTATAATTTGTTTCAACAGGTTTAGACAGAAAATGTCAACAAATGAGATTTTCACACATTGGCAGATGGACACAAGGGAACTCTTCTTGGCTTTCCATGTACATGCCAATTAACTCTCAGCAGGGTCCAGCACCTCAGGAGTACTGTCTCGCTGAATTCATGAAAAGCTAGGAATATATTTCACCAACTGTATGCTGAAGGAACTCCAGTTTCATAGTACAATAGTATATGCACCTTCAGCAACTATATTCAAATTTTCATTTTCATTTATATCATCTAGAGGTGCTTGTCCCTTTGGTTTTACAAGCCTATTAGATAGTTAATGAGTATAAAAAAGCTCAAAGAGAATAAAAAAAAATATTAAATCTACCAGCACGATTTCTTCATTGGTTCCAAAATATAACCTCCTTGAGGGCAGAGACAACTTTATTTGTGTGTGTGCCTAGCATAATGTAGGCCCATAGTAAATTTTGTCATTGTTGCTGATCAGTCATTTCAGTCATGTCCAGCTCTCCATGACCCCATTTGGGATTTTCTTGGCAAAGATACTGGCCATTTGCCATTTTCTTCTCCGTCTCATTTAACAGATAAGGATCTGAGGCAAATAGGGTTAAGTGACTTGCCCAGGGTCACACAGTCAGGAAGTGTTTGAGGGCAGATTTAAACTCAGGAAGAGTAGTCTTCCTAGAGTCAGGCCTGGTGCCCTATCCACTGCATATACTTCAAATTATCAGTGACACCTATTGCTGTCTGCAGGACTAGATAGTATGAACCATTTAAGTACCTGAAATGTACTTCCTTAAAACCAGATATACCAACACCTTTTTTATGCCACTGGCCAGGTGTGGATGGCACTCAAGAGGTGAAGAAATGGTGCTTATGGTAGTGATGGGGGGTGGGGACCCCATAGTTTCTTGAATGAAAAAAGGAAGTGTGAGTCCTGGATGATGGGACAGTGAGATTTACTGATACTAGGTGGGATCCTTGCTCTGGTTTCTCCTCTCATGGTCTACTTCCTTTGTGGACAACATGGAGGGTAACTAACCTTTGTCCCTCAAGACCTTTCCCAACTGGATTATAGCCATTTAGTTGCTGTTTCTCTAGGCTCTCATGCCCTGCGACAAGGACACCTTTGTAGCAAATAGAGTGCAGAACATAAAGTTGGGAGATCTGGGTTCCAATTTAGCCTGAGGCATTTACTAGTTCTGTTATTTGGAGCAACTCACAGCTTCTCTGGGCTGAAGGTTTATAAAGGTTTATAACACTTGTATAACCTACTTCTCAGGGCTGTTGTGAGAAAAAAGCCCTTGGAAAACGTTTCAATGCTATAGAAAATTTTGTTGTGATTCTAAGAGGCAAAATGCAAGGGTGGGAGAAGTCTGCTGGACATGGGGGCCCAGGGATACCAGGGTTCAAACTCTGCCTCTGCAAGCTCCCCTTTATACAGTGTTCCAAAATAGTTTAAACTATTTAAGCTTAAGCTGTTTGGGACACCTTGGACAGCGCTTCAACAGTTTGCAAAGGGCTTTACCTATATAATTTCATTTAATATTTAGGAGCGATATGGCCATGGGTACCTCCATTTATCTCTCAGACCTTTGGTTTTTGCATCTGCAAATAATACAACCTGCTTCACAGGATCATAGCATCAGAGCTGCAAGGGGACCTTAGAGGTCATTGAATTCAATCTCCTCATTTTATGGAGGAGGAGATAAAATACCAGAGAGGAGAAGGGACCTGCCCAGAATTAGGTGGCTGGTAAAAGCCCAGGATTCAAACCAAGGTGTTCTGGGATTCCAAGTCCAATCCCCTGTCAGCTATATCAAGATGTCTCTCCTTAGCTTTGGGGAGAGTTGAGATTACATATATACATACACACACATTTATATACACACACATACACACACATATTATACATGTATATGTGTATAGTATTTAGTAAACATTTAAGCACTACATGAATGTCCACTAACACCATTTCAACCTTGTGCCAAATATTCTTGGCACTTTTCAATCAAACCCCAAATCTTAACAGCTTCTAAACTCCCCTAGGACCTATGAGAAGATAATGATTTTGTATGAGGTAGAAACAAATAATGGAGGAATACCTACAAATACATATAAAAGATGCATTGAAAAAAATCTCACTTTAGGCATACTTAAAAGATTATCCCAGACTTCTCCACTTTGATAGATTTTTCTAACTCCCCAGTGCAGGCCTTGAGTTCATTCTCTTTATACCTTTGCAAATTAAAAGGTAGATCAGAAATGTAATGAATCAATGAGCAAAAAAGCACTTTTTTAGACACTGATCAAAGGATCATAGATTTAGGACTTGAATTGACTTTAGAGGTTATTGAGATAAGGAAAATAGGACCCTGAGGTTAAATAACTTGCCCAGGGTCATACAAGTTAGTATCTGAGTCAAGATTTGAACCCAGAGGCCAGCATTCTACTATATCAGCACTTCTCAGACTTTTGGGTCTCAAGACCCATTTTAAAGGTTGTTGAGGACCCCCAAAGAGCTTTTGTTTATGTGGGTTATCTCTACCAGCATTTATTGTATTAGACATGTAAACAACTTAGTATTATTATTAAAGTCATTTTAACCTTGTGGGCCACCTGAAAGGGTCTAGGGACCCCTCGGGAATCCCCAGACCATGCTTTGAGAATCAGTGAATTATACCATGCTGATTCTCATTTCCAATATGCCAGGTCCTTTGCAAGGGCCCAAATGCTTTTTACCAAGTTGCTATAGACCACTTCTCAGTTCAACTGGGAACAGGACATTCCAGTCACATTCCAGCGCCTGGAGTTAGTCCTCTTAGATATTAATCTCTAGCTTTGAAGTTCCAATCGAGCACAGCTGAGGCAAACCTCCGTGCTGTATACACATGGTACTCATGACCTGGCAGGTGTTTTCCCTGGTGCCAACCAGGTGCCCGGAAACAATGATGATGATGACGACGATGATGACGACAACAGAACAGTGTGATCAGAGGAGATGGCAGCAGAATCAAATCTTGCCTTCTAGACAATTTTCTTCTGCCCTTTCCTTTGATCCCTGAAGTTATCTTGCACCCCTCCCTTCTCAATCGTTAATCAGGACACTGGAAAGCTACCTGAAGTATAGCTGGCCAAGCCAGTTTTCAGAGCCTCATCCCCCAGCTCACATGAAGGAAAACTTCTTTGCTTCCTGACTTAGCACACTGGTAGTCAAGGACAATTGCTATAATTGCTCAGCAGTCCTTCCTTTATTACCAGAAATCCATCCTGCCCAACCATGGCAGCCTTTGAGCACATTTATGGGGCAGTAAAACTTTACTGTAGGCCAGTCCCAGCCCTTTCCCACATTTCTGAATGGATCCCTTTCTGACTAGTGTCTACCGTAATTTGTCCTTTGAAATGCTATCATCCCTTTTGACTATTTTTAACATGGCGAACAAATTTTAAAGTGGCAAGAGGGAAAAAGTCCTTCAAGTCCTCACTGGAAAAGGTCAAGGGGGAAACCCCCCAAAATGCCACATTTGCTCTCCCCAAATTTCCCCCCTTTCTTGCTCTCTTCCATCCAAAATTTACATCTCTAGCTCATTTCTCACCCCTTTAGACTTGCACACAAACTGGCAAAAAGAAAACCCACCACTACTCCCCTGTCACCACAATGAATGAGCAGCGAAGATGCCCCAAACACCCTAAGAAAAGCTGGAAGGACACACTGAGAAGCCTACTTACTGGCTTTCCATAGCGACTGTGGCTGGGCACCAGGGATGGAGCCCCAGCCTTCTGCTCTGGAGCTTCAGCAGCTAGCTCCCTGCAGCAAACACTCACACCAGCAGCTCCATTCTAGTCCCCAGGCAGCTCAGTGAAAGGGTGGCCCTTGCAAAAATATAAACAGCTTGTCAGCACAAGCCAAAGAGGCGGGACTGCAGTATCAGGGGATGAGGCCGGCCAATGGTTAGCCTCTTTGGGCTCTGCTTGTTTAAGATACTGAATTTCATTGTGAAGTAGGGGAGCAAGAAGAGCGGGTGTGTGTGTGTGTGTGTGTGTGTGTGTGTGTGTAACAAAAAGAGGAAACAGAGAGAGAGAGAGGAACAGAGACACAGAGAGAGACTGTTCAGTGAAAGCTCAGTCTCAAGCTTCAGTCAAGCAGCAAGAAACAATCTGTGTTGAAAAGTTAACTAGCACTTCCCAAAAGCCCAGTCTTTTCAGGAAAGTAGAGGAGGAACATACGTAGATAAATCATCATTCTTTTTTTTCCCCTTGCCACTGGCATTTTCCCATACCCTCTGGCCCTCCTTCCTTTGCTTTCTAGCGTTAATAAAGAAGTTGGGTGTTTTCAATCCAAGAAGAAAGTTTGGGGAAAAGCCTTTGAGGCAAGAGAGCTACTCACCAAATCATGAGGATCTAAGGGTTGGAAGGAAGAAAGGACCTCAGAGGCTGGCCGATGCCTGACCAAGAATGTATTTGTTGGATCCATTTCCTGATGAAATACTAACACTTGCCACCTCTGCCATCTGCACCAAAATAAAACAAAGCCCATATAGGCACAGAGGTACATAAACAGTCTGAGAGACAGGACAGGACAGACGAGACAGGATGCTTGTTTTCTTGGCAAGGTTTCAGCGGGTGGAGAGAATGTACTCTTCATGAGCCTTACCACCTTTAGCCCAGGTAAGTTCACAGCAATTTTCTGACAGAAAAGGCCCAGACAACCCAGCATGAATTTAGCCTGTCAAGGAGACTAAGTCTCAGCACCTTCTCATGCCCTGTTCTCTCCTAGCATGTTAATGCTCCTTAAATTTTCAGTAACAAAGACCAAAATCAGACTGAGAAAAACAAGCCCTTTATCTTTCTGTGCTTGTAGGAGTTCACCCAGATTAAAAAGAGAAGTCTGGGAATTCTGTATTGAAAACATGTACCCTGGGTCTCCATTCTCTCTGGTGTGCTCAGGTGGGCTTTTCGTTCACTGTAGTTAGAACAGTCACCCTTCTCACCTCAGCCTCTCTAGATTCCTTTGAATTTCATCTCAAGGACTATCTCTTACACAACATCTTTATACTCCTCAAGGTTTTCCCAACCTTTTTCAGTCCCTGTACCCCTTGGCTTTCTTTCCATAGGAAAGGAAACAAGTTCTAAAGTTTTCTCTGCATGTTCATATAAGAAATAAAATAGAGATTAATTTCAACAGCATGATGGAGGTACTTGCCAAATACTTCATACCCCTTGACCCATTCTCATACCCCAGGGGAGTACACATATTCCAGGCTGGGAACCCCTGAGCCGTTCACTGCTTCCATCACTCTGAATTACCTTGTATTTCTCTTATATTTCTTTAGATATATTGTGGCTAATTATTCAGGTACATTCTGTCTCTTCCCCCACCCCCTCTAAAATGTAACTGCAGAGACTTCTGGTTTTGACTTTGTATCATACACAGCACCCAGCACAGGGCTTGGCATGTAGCAGGTACTTTAAAAATGTTAATTGATTAATTGATACATATTTAGGCAATACCTTGAAGTCATGAAGACTAGTAGAAAAAAAACTACTGATACATACAGTCTACACTAATTTTGTCACATCCAAAGTAAAGTACAGAAACCATCTTAACTATGTAGAAAAAGAGGAATGCTTGAAAATCATGAACATACACTTATTTTCTAAAAGGTCATTCAAGACCTTCAGACCTTGAGTTAAAGGAGAATTCTGCTTTCCAAACTATGTTAGATTGAAAAAAAAGACTCATGATTCTATCATGAAATGTTATAAAAACAGACCGTTCCCTCTAATTCCTACTGAGCTCAGAAAGACCCCTTGTGTTCCTCTAGCCTCTTTTTACTGCCATCACTCTAGATAAAAATGAGGGCAGGCTGACTCACCCACTGGGCTGTAACTGTCTCAATTCTTTGATACTTCAGGGCACTAATCATACTCCCCAGTAATCATGCTTGAGTCTTTCCTCTTTCTCATCTCTGACTCACCCCGTATCTGATAAGTTGCCAAATATTGTCAATTCTACTTCCCCAACCTCTCTTGAATCTGTCCCTTTCTCTCTATTCACATGGCTATGACCTCATCAAGGTTTTCATTGATTCTTTCTTAGACAACTATATTAGCTTTTTTATTGGTTTACCTGCTTTCAGTCTCACTCCTCTAATCCATCCATGCTCCATCCAGATGCTAAGATAATCTTCTTAAGACAAAGTTCTGACACCTCACTCCCCTGCTTAAAAACCTTTGATGGCTCACTATTTTTTCTTTCTGTAATTTAGAGTACTTTATAACTTACTTTTGTTGTTGTCTCGTCATTTCAGTCGTGTTCAATTCTTCCTGACCCCATTTGGGTTTTTTTTTGGCAAAGACACTGGAGAGGTTTGCCATTTCCTTCTCCAGCTCATTTTATAGATAAGGAAACTGAGGCAAAAGGGGTTAAGTGACTTGCCCAGGATCACACAGTTATTAAGTGTCTGAGGCCAGATTTGAACTTGGGAAGATGAGTCTTCCTGATTTCCCTCTCCACTGCTCTATGCACTATGGCACCACCTAGCAGCCCCAATTTACTTTTAGCCTTATTTAATAATTCTGCTCCCATTTACAAATGCAACATTTTAGCCAAATTGGAATCTTAGCTCTCCTAACTCAACATCTCATCTCCCACCTCCATGCATTGGCACCATATCTAGATTTTGCTCCCTACCTATACACAGAATGTTTCCTCCTTCCAGCTCAAGGGTTAGCTGTATCCTGGAGCCTTCCCTGATTCCCCCAGTTACCAAGTGCTTTCTCCTTCATCAAGTTGCCATGAATCATACTTATCTGTACAATTGCTGTGTCCTTCCAGTAGAATTTAAGCAGCTTGAAGGCAGGGACTGTTTGGGCACTTTTCACCCCTATTATCCATCATACATTTATTGAAGCTGGAAGCTAAGAAACCAAGTAATCTACAAGTATTTATAAAGTGCCTAGCATATGTTAGACATGGTGAATACTCCTGCCAATGGTACAAATCTGAATCCATCCATGACTCCTTCTCCTATGTGGCTCTTGTCCCTGTCCTTTCATAAAGCCTCCACAGTAAGTCCAAGCAATAGGGACTGTCCTATATATCTCTTAGCATAACATGGATATCAGGGCAATATTTTTAATTCCTTTAATTCTTGTTTAATTTCTTATACTTACTTCACTACTGCCTCCTTTTCTGGTCATAAATCTCTTTAATAATAATTGGTCCATAATTTATCTTTGCATCTTGGTGGCATGTAGGATGGAGCACCGGACCTGGAGTCAGGAAGACCCAAGTTCAAATTCAGCCTCAGATACTTTTTAGCTGTGTGACCCTGGGTAAGTCAATTGACCTCTGTCTGCCTGTATTTCCCAAACTGTAAAATGGAGGTAATGCTATCACCTATTTCCCAAGGCTGCTGTGAGGATAAAGTGAGATGATATTTTAAAGAATTTGGCACAATGCCTGAAACATGCTTCTGAAAGATGCTTCTTTCTTTCCTTCTTGTTTTATGCCTTGATTGATAATAATATTCAGAACAAAGCTATCTCTGTTCCTGGGTCTTTCAAGGTCTGATGGTTCTTGACATTTGCATAGGGGAACAGATATATTATTAGAGAATAGCCTTTAAGGCAATATTTTGCTCTGAATGCCTTTTTAAAATAGTCATTAAAGAATGTGAACAGTGACATGTTGCCATCTCTACATCTTTCTTATCTGTTCTTTAAGGATGAGTCAATTACACCTGTAAAGATTTTATGTTGGTAGCAGGCACAGAGAAGGCACTAAAAAGTTGTTGAACTGAATCAGTTTGGATGACTTTACCATCTAAGCCTTTTGACTATGTTATCATCTTATGAAATTCTTGTCTATTTCCCCAAATCCTCTATGAAGAACTTATATGCACTGGAAGTCATTCCATGGTTCTTTTGAAATTTCTCCATAGAGGCCTCAATGCCCTGTCATCCTTCACTTTAAGTACATGACAGGTCTGCCACCTTCTCTGTAATACCTGTCTGTAACAGTGCCTTTTACAAAGTTTTTGTGCATACGCGAATCATTATTTGGTGATATTATACTCACTATACAATTTTCCAGATGTGATCTAGCCCAGTCTGGCCCCAACTCACTGCCCATCTACAGTGTTTCTTTCTCTCTGTCTCTCCCCCCTCTTTTTCTCTCTCTTCCTTTCTCTCATCCTTTCTCACTGTCTCTTTCTCTCTGTCTCTGTCTTTCTGTCTCTCTTTCTCTTTCTCATCCTCCCTCTCTTTCTCTTTCTCTGTTTCCGCCCTCCCCTCCCCCCATTCCCTCCAGTCTGTCTCTCTTTCTGCACATACTGATGGAGAGCACTGGATTTAGAGTCAGAAGACCAGGGTTCATATCCTGGCTGTGTTATTTACTATCTGTGTGACCTTTGGCAAATTCCTTAACCTCTCTAGCCCCCAGTTCCTTCATCTATAAAATGAAGGGGGTGGGAATAGATAACCTCTAAGCTTCCTTCCCCTTCTAAAATATTTTAGTGTATTTCTCCATGGTCACAGTTGAAAGGAACCTCAGTGGCCATCTCATCACCCAACCTGTACACGAAATGAATCTACCTTATAACATATCCAACAAGTAGTTGTTCGACTTCTACTTGAAGGCCCTCAGGAAATGGGAGCCCACCACCTCCCAAGGAGGCCCACTCCACTTTGGAGCTTCTCTAATCATTAGGGAGTTTTTCCTGACATCCAGCCTGACCATGACTCTTTACATTGTCCACCCATTATAACTGGTTCTGCCCTGTGGGGCCTCTTCCAGAGGATAGTTGTTTAGTACTCAAAGACAGCGATCCTTTCCCTCCCTGCCAAACTTCTCTTCCCAAGGCTAACCTGGCCCCATCAAATAATCCTCATATAACCTGGCCTAGAGGCCCTTCACCATTCTAGATCAAATGATCCTCATATAACATGGACTCAAAGCCCTTCATCACTCTAGTTACCTTCCACTAGATGTGCTCTAACTTATCCATGATCTTCTTAAACTCTAGTGCCTAGAACTTGATACTATACTCTCAAAAAGATCTGATAAGTGGGATTTTGTTGTTCAGTCTTGTCCAACTCTCCATGATCCCATGTGGGGTTTTCTTGGCAAAGATACTGGAGTGATTTGCCTTTTTCTTCTCCAACTCATTTTTATAGATAAGGAAACTGAGGCAAACAGGGTTAAGTGACTTGCTCAGGGTCACACAGCTAGGAAGTGTTTGTGGCTAGATTTTAACTCATGGAGATGAGTCTTCCTGACTCCAGGCCCAGTGCTCTATCCACAGCGGCACTTAGCTGCCCTTATATTTTACAGTTGAGTAAATGGAGGTGAAGAAAGTTATAACTAATTTGCTTAACATCACATAGCTAGTAAGGAGAAGAGCCATTTGGGTCTCCTGATTCTAAATGCAAGTGTTCTTTTTATCATTCCACACCACACTCTAAAAGGAAGCACAGCATGGTAGACAGAAGCAGCAATGGAGCCAGGGAGATGTGGGTTCAAATCCTACCTCTGACAGTGTGGGTGTGTGACAGTGGGCAAATCATTTGACCTCTCAGTAATGTAGGTAGCTCTTTGAGACTTTATGCAGAGATAGAACTGACCTGCTTTTGTAGACGGAGTTGCCTCATTTTGAAATTCCCTATAGAGATAGGTCTAGTCTCTATTAGATTCAAAGATTAAAAGTGTTTTTCCAATCACTTTCAAAGAGATTTTTTTACATGCTAGTTGTGTAAGTAATTCACCCTCTATAAGACTCAGTTTTCTCATGTTTAAAATGGGCATAATGCTACTATCTACTTCATATAGTTGTTGTATTATATCTAGTAGAATTGCAAGTAACCCAAAAGACAATAGGAAGCCTTTTATAAACAGCAAGACACTACACAAAGATGAGTTATTATTAAGCTAATTTTAAACTCTCCACCTCCTCCCTCAGCAGTAGCCCAAACAGCAGACACAATTCTTTCCTCCCACAAACTTATAGTCTAACAACAGACAATATTTAATTTTCCTTTTTTATGCCTATTATCTTCTTTCTCACTATATGGTTTTCTTTTTTAAATTGGAAGTCAGAAGAGCATGGCAGCATGCACGCGCTCACGCGGGTGTGTGTGTGTGTGTATGTGTGTGTGTGTGTGTGTGTGTGTGTGTGTGTGTGTTGTGATCTGTGCTTTTGTGAAGAAACAGCTTTCTCTGGACCACTTCATCCATACACGTTTCCTAGAGAAGGTGGGATAGGAGATGACTTGGGTAAGTGCTTGAGGAAGTGGAGGTTAGTAAAGGAAGACATTGCCATTCAAAATGGCAGCATTAAGTAGAAGTGTGCTTCATTGACAAAGGTGTGTCTTACCAACCAGCCTTGAGGCCTGTTTCTTTCCTGGCGACCATGCCAGGTGTTGTTGGCTTAATACTATTATTAAAAATAATGTGCTGAATAATTACAGACGTTGCTGGGGACTTTAAAAATGTGGGCAGATGACATCACCACTTTCCACATTTTAAACCATCAGATTATGCAATTCTGTCAATGACTATGTGCCTTTTGAGAATGGATGGTCATCATCCAATTAAAGGTCTTCCCTTGATCTAAAACAGGATGGATCTTAGTCACCCAAATCTTGGCAACCTGAAACTTCAATTATCCATAACAGCAGAGCTTTACTTAATCCTTCCAAATGGCTAAAGCTTCAATTAGCTGGGTTCATTCAGTGTTCCACAGCCCACTCAGATGGTCCAGAGGGTCCTAGCTGCTTGGATGCTAACACATGGTGGAAAAACAAGGCTCACAAGTTACATGAGCTAAAGGCTCCACTTGGATGTCAAGAGGCTGTCAAATTATGTGTCTCAAGAAAGAGCTGAAGTTACCTTTAAGTCAGTGGACATCATTTTTGAAAAATTGTGGTAGACTGGTGAGAGGTGGTGCAGTGGATAGAGTTCCTGGAGTCGGATGCATCTCCCTGGTCTCAAATCTGGCCTCAGACACTTCCTAGCTGTGTAAGCCTGGACAAGTCATTTAACCCTGTTTGCCTCGGTTTCCTCATCTGTCAAATGAGATGGAGAAGGAAATGGCAAACCATTCCAGTATCTTTGCCAAGAAAGGCCCAAATGGGGGTGGCTAGGTGGTACAGTGAATGGAGCACTGGCCCTGAAGTCAGGAGGATCTGAGTTCAAATCTGACCTCAGACACTTAACACGTACTAGCCGTGTGACCTTGGGCAAGTCACTTAACCCCATTGCCCTGCTTTCCCCCTTCCAAAAAAAAGGTCCCAAATGGGGCCACAAAGAGTCTGACAAGACTGAACAAAGCCTGAAAATCTCTCTCTCTCTCTCTCTCTTTCTCTCTCTTTCTCTCTCTCTCTTTGTCTCTGTCTCTGGGCACCATGGTATGGTGACAGATGGCACAGAATTAGAGAAACCTGAATTCAAGACTCTGGCATTACTAGCTGTGCCGGGAGGGTCAAGTCTTTTAATTTCACAGTACCCCAGGAAGCTCTCTAAGGTTATTGGTAGAAGAAATTTCCATGCACTAATGAAATAATAAGCCCAGACCTCCACCTTCCCCTTTCTTCCCTCTCTTGTTTAGAAAAGAAAACCTGGTAATACATGGTAAGACTGGAAATGGAATAGACATTGCTGGAAAACACAGAATTATACATTTAAGTTATATTCTCTAAACAGAGAGACAAAACACAAATACAGTGAGATTCACATGTGATATAACTTAATTTTAAAAAAGAATAAATGCTCCAGACTGGGTTGATTTGTTCAGTGACAGAAGACTCAAAAGAGGGGAGGAAAGAGATGACTAATCTCTCCAGACCATGCTCAGGGCTTAGCTTTTGTTTACTTGGATATTTTTCAGGAAATTGAAAATTATGGACAAAAATGATAGGTTCTCTTAACGCCTGTCTCTATGTGCCTTAGACCATGAACCCCTAAATGTTAGCATCCATAACTATCTAAATTATTCTGGGTAAATATGGGCAACTGAGCCAAAGATCACAGACACAG
Source organism: Pseudochirops cupreus (assembly GCA_028627135.1). Classification (NCBI taxonomy): domain Eukaryota; kingdom Metazoa; phylum Chordata; class Mammalia; order Diprotodontia; family Pseudocheiridae; genus Pseudochirops; species Pseudochirops cupreus. The sequence continues at coordinate 122,226,058 of CM053583.1, read as the reverse complement.
CATTTTAGTCAAAAGGAACTTGACCAAGCAGCCACGCAACCAACCAAAAAAATGTATCAGAAAGTAAATTTCCAACCTTTGCTTAAAGAACCCTGAGGAAGAACCTGCTGCCTCACCTCTTTTTGCTTCCAGATAGAAAAGGTTAGAAAAGTTTAGGATTTTTTTTTAAATGACATTAAGCCTAAATTAATCTTTTTGTAAATGTCTGTTACTCCTGGCTCTGTCATCTGGAGCTGAGCAGAATGTCAGCCGTTTTGTATGCAGATGACTTTTTTTTGACAAACCATCAATAAGCGATGCATTGTTGAGTTGGTTTTCTGGGAGTGATGATTAGTTATCAAAGGGAAGAAACAGGGAAGAAATGAGCATTTACATATGGCCTACTATGCGCCAGGCACTGTGCTAAGAGTTTTTATAAATATTATCTCCTTTGATCCTTGCAACAACCCTTAGAGGTGAGTGCTATTATTATCCTCATTCAGTTGAGGATCTGGGGTTAAGTTATTTGCACAGGGTTGCACAACTAGCTAGTAAATGTTTCAGGCTAGATTTGAACTCAGGTCTTAATGATTCCAATCCTAGTGCTCTTTCTACTGCACCACCAGGTGTCACAGATCTTTCAGGTTTTATGATGCCCTTCTATTCTTTTGTTTGCAATTGTTTTTTTTTTAAATCACAAATTGTCTCCATTTTAAGAATCTAACTTAAATGGGCAATTCTGTTTTCCAGGGGCATCTATCATATTTCCTGGCTTAACATGTATTACCAGGTTTCCTTTTAAAACAAGGTGTGGTGGGGGAAGGAGGGGAGAAGAAGATGTAGGCCTGGGCTTGTAATTTCATCAGATCTTTCATGTGTTGCCCCTTATAGCCAACAACATATGTCCAAAAGGCCACTAGCTAGGGATGAGTTGATCAAGATCAAACATGCTTCTACACCCTTGCTCCCATTAGCAGAGAGATTTAGCCAACTGAGATAACTACCCAGAATTGATACCATAGCATTAAGCAGGTGGTTAGTAGTTTAGTACAGTGGTTCTCAAATGTTTCAGCCTCAGGACACCTTTATGTGCTTTTAAAAATTATTGGGGAGCCCAAAAAAGGTTTTCATATCTATTAATATTTTTTGCATTAGAAATGAAAATGCCTTCATATTATTATGAAAATAGTTTAAACTTTGCAAACCCTCCAGAATGGTCTTGGGGACCTCCCCCCACTCCAGGATCATCATTCTCAACAACATAAAGAATCATTGGCTTAGTAGAGGATTCTGATGATGGCTTCCAAAGCAGTTTTCAATAGTTCAAAATCAGCCTTAGGAAATGTAGCAAATAGTGTTCTACCAAACATGAGTCAGTCCTAGGCTGAAGCATTACTTAATATTTTCACCAGTGACCTTGATGATGGAAGGAAGCATCCTTATTAAGGTGGCAGAGACCAGAAGCTTGGTGGGAGAAGTCATCAGCTCCTTGGAAGAGAGGGTCAGAATGCTTTCGGACATTGAGTTATCCAAACATCTCAAACCTTTTGAAACCACAAATGTTCTTGTTAATTTCTCCTGAAATCTGAATCTATTTTAGTCATCTTATTCAGGCAGTAATATTAGCACTTGAAGAGGATTCATATCTCCCTTTTATCATTTCTAAACTCATGTTAAAAAGGCATCCAGATAATTGGAGAAGTGGTTAAAAATCAATTCCATAAGTGCCTGTATGGGGTGGTACAGCCGAGAAGCAAAAACAAACAACAGAAACATGAGATGGGCAGGGACTAGCCCTGACAAGTGTGGTTTAAAGGTAGCTAGAGTTCTTAGGCTAAGCAGCAAGTACGCTGATTAAAATTGATAAGAATAAGAGTCATTCCTCAATTTGTAAATGGTCTAAGGATAGGAACAGGCATTCATGAAGGGAAGAAACCAAGACTATCTACAGTCACGTGAAAAAAAATGCTACAAATCATTCTAATTAGAGAAATTCAAATTTAAGTAATTCTGAAATTTCATTTCACACTCATCAGAGCAGTAAAGATGATAGAAAAAGAAAAATGATAAGTGTTGGAGTAGCTATGGGAAAACAGACATGTTGATATGAATGGCTGCAAGTTTTCTGGAAAGTAATTTGGAATGAAACACAAAAACTTAACTAAACAGTGTGTGCCTTTTGATCCAGTTGTATCACCACCCAGCCAGTAGATATTGAAGAGTTAAGAAAAAATTCCATCTATCTATAGCATCTATACATTTACAGCAGTTCTTCTCTCCCTCCTCCCCCCCCCCACTGCAAAAAAAAAAAGGAAATTAAGGAGATACCCATCAATTGAGGAATGACTAAAAAATTATAGTATATAAATATAATGGAATACTATAATGCTGCAGGAAATCAGGAAATAGATGATTTCAAATAGACATGGAAAGACTTATATGAACTCATGCAGAGGGAAATAAGCAAGCCAGAAGAACAATTTATACTATTAGCATCATTATTTGTAAAGTGAACAATTTTGATGACTTTTATAAACTGAAGTATGGAATGAGCAAAATCAGCAGAATAATTTATAACATAATACTGTAAAGACAAACAATTTTAACAGTAGTAAGAACTATGATCAATGCAACGCAACGACTATCCGTGATTCCAGAGGACCAATGATGAAAACATACTATCCATCACCTCTGTGAGGATTTAGGATACAGAGTGAGATACATCAATTTTTGTAATACAGCTAGTGATGGAATTTATTTTGTTTTATTATGCATGTTTGCTATAATACATTTGCTTTTTTTTTTCTTTTCCAAATGGGATGGAGGGGGTAGGAGAGAAAGAAATAGATTCCTGTTAATTTTTTTAAATTTAAAAAATAAAGGGGGGTGGTCCTATAGAGGTGGATTGTCATATGCACTTCCAGATGAGGGAAGTCATGTATTGTTGATTATGCTTAATTGTTTTACTTCGTTCTAAGAGACCTCTCCAAGAGTGTGTGTGTGTGTGTGTGTGTGTGTGTGTGTGTGTGTGTGTGTAATATGGAAATAATTGTAATGTAAAAACAAAACACTCAATAAAATTGAAAAAAAAATACTGAAAAAGAAGAGTGGGTTTACCAGGAATGGAGGGGCTTCCATATATAAAGTAAAGAGACAGGACACAACTGCATTCAACAAAAAAATCAATTTAAAATAAATAATTGGTGAACATCATAGCTTAAGAGCAAGATAGAGCACTTGAGAGTACTGACTCCTTAGGACCTGTGGCCCTGTCTTTTCTTTTCCTCCTTCCACAAACATTTTCACTGAGCCAGGTGCCCACCCACAATGCCTTTTTCCAACCTGGTTTTGCTTCCCACCACCTGGTTTTATATGCTTGAATCTGCATGAGAATTCTAAACAAAGGCACCTAGGAAAAAGAGTCTAATTAAATCTAAGTGCTTGTGTGCTTTTCACATTTTTTAGATCCTCAAGGTTTTCCACAGTCTCGTGGTTCTTTCCCCCCAGTCCTCCTCCAGTTTCTATTCCCATGAATCTCTAACTCCTTTCCTTCATCCCTGGTTCTGTGAAATCTTTCTTTGCCACCCTGGGGTGCTCTCATCTCTGCCTCCCTCAAGCCCTTCGAAATATAATTCAGATCATCACTTACCTCCTTCAAGGATGCTTGCTAAAGCAGGGATTGCCCTGATGCTGCTCCCTTGTGCTGCCCTGTCCAGGCCCTCCTTGGTGTGTGTTCTATTTCCCCAAAGAGATTGTAAGCTCCACTAGGGCAGGAGCCCTGGCTTCTGTTTTGACCCTTTTCTCCCCAAACTCCGAGGCTGCAGGGACTTCTCAGCAAACACTGTTGCTAACTGAAATGTGTCCAGTTGTTGCAGAGACATCACTCAATCTCACCTGTTCATTTAATTTAATCCTACATAATTGGAGCTAGAATCTCTTGACCTGGGTATGCCACAGTATTTAAACATGCCAATGATTACAGCTTAGCCTTTGAGAAGAAAGCCCTAGAAGTGCTTTTTTCTTTAATAGAGCTGCAGTTCTGGTTATATTCAAAGATGACTGTGAGTCACCTGGACTTGAAAAAGGAAACAGACTCTTTAGTATGCCTAAGCAAGAGGAGAGCTTTCTAGAATCTTCTCCTGACCTCCGGTAGGAGTGCTGACCATATCTGTCCTTCACAATAAATGGGGGACTTGGAGAAGGTAGGCAAGAGTCCAGAGATAAAACAAAAGGGCTGGGACATAAGACCTTTGAAGAAAAGGCTAGAAAATGAGAGGAACTGGGTTTGCAGAATAAAAGATCACAAGTATTTGTGAACTATCTGTGATATAAATGAACACAAAATAAGGGGGAAGAGGTTTCCATTGGAGCACAATGAATTTAGACTAATTGACAGCACAAGAGATGACAAGATCTGGATCTACAACAAACGTCCACTTGTCCAATCCCCTCATTTAACAGATGATGAAACTGATGCCACAAAAGTTAAGTGACTTGTCCAAAGTCATCCAGCTGGTGAATGGCAAACTGGGATATGAATCCAGCACTGACCAAATTGTCTCTTCTTAGACAGGGTATGATGAAAGGCTTGATACAGTTTTAAGATTTAATAGATATGTTTAAAAAAAATAGCTTCAATACTCTTAAAACTTTAACATTTAAGACTACACTAAACTTTTGGGGATACTCATTATTGAGAGTTGTAAAACATGTAAATTTAGATTTTTATCTCTTCTGAGTACTTGCTTCAAAATCCACCTCGAGGGTCATACCCTACTTTCCCAGCTCTCCCCCTCGCTGCCAATGCTTCACCCACTGAAATCACTCTGCATGTGTGTTGTATTTATTTTTTATATACACACATGTGCACAGGTTGTCTCCCTCACTCAAAACAAACATAAGCTCCATGAGGGCAGGGACTGTTTCATTTTTATCTCAGTATCTTCAGGGCCAAGTATAGTATCTAGTACATATAAATGCTTATCAATTCATGGAGTGACTGAAGAGTGGTCTTACCTAGAGACCAGGGCTTAGACGTGGCAACCTCTCAAAGTTCTTTTGGCCCCATGAGTCCATCATTTTAAGTTAAGGTGGGAAGAAGCTTCTGAATCTCAACTCAATGAATTTCACAATTAAAAAACACCCCATTTTAGGGGTTCTTAACCTTTTTTTTTATTATGAACCCCTTAGAGACTCTGGCAAAGTCTCTGGACCATTTTTCAGAATAATGTTTTCAAATGTATAAAAAAAATACATGGTATTATATAGGGAACCAATTATGTTGAAATGCAACTACCAAAATACATATTAAAAAGTTCAGAGACAAAAATATTTATTGCAATGCTTCAGTGGTTACAGTGTGATATTCTCCCTGACAGTACATATCATGCCTTCTCTATCCCCCCACTCCCACCCCACCCCTGCTCCCCAGAAAAGTTATGCCCTGGAAATGAATCTCCATTGTCTGGCAGCTAACACTGAGCCCCTCTGAATCTAAGCAGATTGGTCATTGGATGCCAAACATACAAGCTATGACTGGGTCAGAGGAATGGATGTTTCTGTGTGTAATGCACCCTCTCCCCACTCACACATCCCATCCAACATAATCCATAAGATTTTTGAAAACTTGTTAGCAAGTTTCAAGAGCTCTCTGCAGACTTACTTAATCATGAGGCAAATTAATTTTTAAAGGCCAGAAATAGACTGCTTTACTAACCAACACAAGTCTCATGAGAGTTGTGTCTAACAACAGAATACTTTTGAGGCTATTTTCTCAGAGCCAAACTTACTTGTTTTACATACAATTTTCAAAGAAGAAATTCTCAGCAATTAACCACTACCACTTTTGCATTGCTAAAGTGCTAAAAGACACATTTCTAGTCAAACAAATGTTAAGCCTAAAATAATCTATCTCCATTATTGAGACTTTTTAGCAATATTAGATTGTAAGCATCTTGAAGGTGACTTTTTTTCATCCCCAGCACCCTACCTCAATAGACCTGGTAGGTGGGTCATGAATATGTCGATTGGAACATGCTACATGTCTGTCCTGTCAACTCCAGCTGACTCTCTTTTCCCCCCATTTATTTTGTTAATTTATAGACTAAAACAAGCATTTCCATAATATAGTATAAAAAAGAATGATTGCACATGAAACTACAAATCCATTATGTACAACTTGCTATTCCTTTTAAATATATGATAAAGTTATGTAAATTTCTTTTTTTTTCTCTTTTTTTCATTTCCCTCTCCCTTCCACCCTAGAGATGGCTACCATTAGACACAAATATACATAAACTTTTATTTTATCAGTTCTTTTTCTGGAAGCAGATAGTGTCTTTCTTCATATGTCCTTTATCATTAATTTGGATATTTATAAAGCCAAAATGACTTAGTCACTCAATGTTGTTCTTGAAACAATATTGCTGTCACTATATGCAATGTTCTGTTGGTTCTGTTCATTTCAATCTTCATTATTGCATGCAACTCTTTGCAAGTTTTTCTAAGATCACTGAGCTCATCATTTCTTACAGCACAGTAGTATTCCATCACAACCATACACCCCAACTTGTTCAGCCATTCCCCAATTGATGGGCATTCCTATAATTTCCAGTTCTTTACCACCACAAAGAGAACTGCTATAAACACTATAGAACATATAAGCTATTTTCCTTCTTCCCTAATCATCTTTGGAAATAGACATAGTAGTGGTATTGCTTTCTTTACCTACAGAACTCAGCCCTACTTCCCGTTTGTCCCCCTTTTCTGCTCTGTTCTCCTCAAATTCAACTCTTTATTTTCCTTTCCTCTTCCAGGATGTTGATCCATTATAGTCTTTATTGATGTTTCTAGCTCTTTTTCCTTGCCCCTTCTTTCCTATATCCTCATGCTCTGGAGTTCATCTCCTGCTGCTTCCCCATCAGATTCAGACCCTATCTCTTTTTAAGCACTAACCTAAATTCATAAGGCTATAGAAGAAGTCTCTTTCCTCTTTTGTGGTTAGTGGATTAGAAGAGCTATTACATTTGCTGCCTTATCTTCTGCAAACCAAATCCTTCTCCTAGAAAGACTTGAAGAAGTCATTCAACTGAAATATTATTTACCTATAAAAACTACTAATATGCACAATTCCAAGAAGCGCAAGAAGATTCATATGAACTGATGAAAAACAAAAAAGAAGAATTTTAAAAATATATGCAATGTCTAGAACAATGCAAATGATAACAGCACTAAAGGGCCGCTAAAATTTGATTGTCGTGAACAATCCTAGTTCAACAGAACTGATGATGAAATTATACACACGTGTCATATATAAATTACATATATACATATCTTTCAGTCAATAAATATTTGTTAAGTGCCTAGGATGTGCTAGGCACTATGCTAAATACTGGGATACAAAGAAAGGCAAAAGACAGCTCCTGTTCTCAAGGAGCTCACAATCTAAATGGAGAGACAGCATGCAAACAACCATGGACAAACAAGCTGTGTGTGTGTGTGTGTGTGTGTGTGTGTGTGTGTGTGTGTGTGTGTGAGAGAGAGAGAGAGAGAGAGAATGAGAGATAGTGAGAGAGAGAGGAGAGATAGTGAGAGAAAGAGAATGAGAAACAGTGAGAGAGAGAGAGAGAGAGACAGTGAGAAAGAGAGAGAGGAGACAGAGACAAGCAGAGACAGAGAGGACAGACAGAGGAGACACACAGAGAGAAAGAGAGGAAAGAGACAGAGAGGACAGACAGAGACAGAGGAGAGACAGAGACAGAGGAGAGACAGAGACAGAAGAGAGAGAGAGACAGGAGAGAGAGAGAGAGAGAGAGAGAGAGAGAGAGAGAGAGAGAGAGAGAGGAGACAGACAGATGGAGAGTAGAGTGCAGAGAGGTGGTATGTCATAGTGGAGAGAGAATCAGCCTTGGAGGCCATCCTCTGGTACATCCTGGCTGTGACCATGGGAAAGTGATTTAGCCTCTCAGTGTTCCAGGTGGCTCTCAGAGACTATGAGCTGCAGTACACTTTCTGATCTTCATGAGTAGAAGGCAGATCTTGGGAAAGGGGATGGGGGTGGGGCATGCTCATTTCATCCTAGAGGGAAGTTGATTTATATGCTTTAATCCATTTAAATCATCTTCTAAAGCACTAGTCTGGAAGCCTAGTTCTGATACAACCTTCTATAATAAGTGGGCTGTCATTCAGCAAAGTCTTTGAAGTCTTCTTTGCAATTAATTTTATTTCACAACTGTATTGGTTCTCTTGAGATTTTTACCTATGCCTCTGTTACAATAGGGTCTGATAAAGTTTATTACTTCTCATTTTCACATATTCTTCTTACTAATCTTCTGATTTATGGAGGCAAAAATCTACAGTGGAGAACAGAAACTAAGTACTGGAATCACTATCTAAGGACCTGGAATTCAGTCCCAGTTCTACTGAGTACTATGTAACCTTGGGCAAGTTATTTCATGGGTGATGGCCCTGAGATGGACCTTCATTTTCAACAAGACGTTTGAACTAGAAGGTGCTATTCATTGTCCCTTATACTTCTGAATCTTGTGAAAACTATTACATGGTTTGTTTGTTTTTTTAAGGCGGGGTGTGCTTAACAGGAACGTCTAGACCAATCAATCCCCAACTCCATTGGATACTGCTTTTCTTTGACCTATCTGAATGAATCTCTAGGGGCAACCCTAGAATTCTAAAAATTTGTGCCTTTAATAGAAACAGCTGCCATCAAAACCACAACAAACATTTATTAATGGGTTTAAGGTACTATGGGAAGAACTGGGGAGACAAAGACAAAAATGCAGATGTCCCTGCCCTCAGAGAACTTAACATTCTGCTGGGGAAGGCATCAGATAGATAGATAGAGATAGAGACAGACAGATAGAGATATATAAGATACATATTTATATATATAAGACATATATGCTTTATATTTTATTGTTATATGTGATATATAATATGATATGATAATGTATAGCATATATCATATGTTTTGTGATGTATGATATATAATACACATATTTTTATATACGATATATGTTTAAGACATAGTTTATGTTTTTATCATATATATTTTATATGTATGTTATTATGTTGCATATGCTTTATATACATATATGTAAATAAAACACATACAAAGTAAAAAACAAATTTGAGGAGGTAGAGGTAACTAAAAATTGAGGGGATCAAAAAAACACTTTCATTGGAAGGTAGCATGTGGACTGTGCTGTGAAGGAAGGTAAAAGGCTGATCTAAGAAAGGGGTGCATTGCAAACATGGGGAACACCTATTCAAAGGAATGGAGACAGGAGTTAGAACTATGTATACAGTGAATATTGAGCAGGCCTGGAATGCAGAGTATGTAAAGTTGAGTAATATGAAAGAAGATTGTTAAGATTGGTGGGATGGGCAGCTAGGTAGCACAGCAGATAGAGCGCTAGACCTGAATTCAGGAAGACTCGTCTTTCTGAGTTCAAATCTGGCCTCAGACACTTACTAGCTGTGTGGCCCTGGGCAAGTCACTTAACCCTGTCCACCTCAGTTTCCTCATCTATAAAATGAGCTGGAGAAGAAATAGCAAACCACTGAAGCATCTTTGCCAAGAAAACCACAAGTGGAGTCACAAAGTCAGAGAAGACAAAGTAGGTGGGAGAAAGATGATTAAAGACTTAAAAAGCAGGCTGAGAATTTTGTATTTTATCCTAGAATCCCGGGAGAGCCACTGAAGATTTTTTTTTAAATTTATTTTATTAAATTTTTTTTGAGTTACATATTTTCTCCCCGTCTTTCCCCCGCCC
>CM053583.1:122172647-122215788 GCA_028627135.1 Pseudochirops cupreus | reverse complement strand
AAAAGTTTCAACAGTTACAATTGTCACTTTTCCATGTTGTCATGTAAATAGTTCATCTTTGATAGGTACCTTATGATTTCTTTTCCATGTTTGTCTTCTCATGCTTCTTGTGCTGGAGTGTCAAATTTTCTTTTCAGTTCTGGTTTTGCCACTGAAGATTTTTGAAGAAGTGAGTGACAAAGTCAGATCTGTGCTTTAGGAATCAATCAATTCATCTACAAGCATGTGCCAAATGCATACTATGTACCAGCCAGCAGCATGGAGGATGAATTGGAGAGATTGAAAGACAGGGAGACAAGGTGGGGGGGCTATTGCAGTAGAAATGATGCAAGCTGGAACTAGGCTAGAGGCTCGTGATGGGAGAGAAGGGCTTCAATACAAGAGAAGTCATAGAGGTAGAATGGACAGTATGGAGCAACTGAATAAGGGGAGTGAGAAAAAATTCTCTGAAGACGCTTAAATGAAAACATTCCCTCCAATGCCTTAGAACCAGCTAGGAAAATGTGTATTCCATTATAATGTCCTTGATTTTTAATCTGTCTCAAGCTAAAATTCTCTTCATATAAACTTTTCTTTTTTTCACATTTTAAATTTTAATAAAAGCATGAATTGTTTTTAAAAAAATCTTTTGATACTACTCTTGGTTTCAATTTATTTATCAACAAAATCAGGGATATCAGACTTTGCAAAAAAAAAATCTGTATTTACCTCTTTTTAAACAACAAAAATGCATCATTCCGGGACACAGATTTTGAGGGGACTAGATTTTTTAAAACAACATCATTTAGGGAAACAAACATTATTTCAGCCAAGTTTAAATTTCAATTACCGTCAACTGACCATTTTTTCCCAAACCACTACCTGAGATTCAAAGCTAAATATGCACTTTTCTTTTTATAAATAGTAGTTGAACAACCAAAAGTATGCAAAGGTTTTAAAGCTTATTTCAGAATAAGAAAATCTCTATTTTTAATGCATTCAATTTTGTCCTGATGAGCCAAGGTCAGAAATTGTCATGTTTTTCCATTTTTCAAAGTACAAGAAATTCACAAATAGTGTAATAATGCACCTGCCAGTGTTTAACTGAGCCAGCTTCCCCAGTATCAGAGAATCCCAGAGCTGAAGAAGACCTGAGAGGCCATCTGGGCCTCCACACACCTAATCAAACACCCTCCCTAGACCCTACCTGACAAATGATCATCCAGCCTTTGCTTGAAGAGATAGTGCTTTACTCAAGGAGCTCAGTTGAGGGACCTGTCCAGTAGAGACCCTGTGGGAAGGTGGCCCAGAAGAGACACCATGAGAAGAGAACATGGGGTCCTACATTGCCAGAGGGGTGAATTGCCTTGGCCACTTGGGATCCCTATGTTGATGTCTCATTCTATTTACGCATGCATTCTTCCCACTGTTGCCTGTGTGTATTTTGGGAGAGTTCATCCCAGGTTTATGAAGGAGGAATTTTTTTTTAGATAATGTTTTTTAATAGTCACTCAGGAGACATAATTAGCTCAGAGCAAAGACATTTGCTGAGTTTGTTTCCTCATCTATACCAGGATGATAATAATATTTACACTGTCTACCTCACAAAATTAGAGTAAGGATCTACTGGGCTAATGGGTGTAAAAGCACTATGTAAGTGTGAATTAGTATGCATATTACCTTCCTGTGATACTGTGTATTCATCTTATATATACTAAGAACTTATTTACATGTTGTCTCCTCGGGTAGAAGGTAAACTCCTTGAGGGCAGGGGCTACTTCATTTCTGTGTTGGTAAGCCCAGCACCTACAACTCTGCCTGGAATACAACAGTTATTTAATAGATGCTTTAAAAAACTGTTATTCAGTTGATTTTGTTGTATCCAACTCTTTGTGACCCTATTTGGGGTTTTCTTGGCAAAGCTGGGGATTGGTTTACCATTTTCTTCTCCAGATCATTTGATAGATGAGTCCTGAGGCAAACAGGACTGAATGACTTGTTCAGGGTCACTCAACTGGTAAGTATCTGGTGTCAGATTTGAATAATAATTAAGAAAAAGAAATGATGTCTTGTATATAGTAGTAACTCAATGATTTTTAAATGAATACATGAATAAATGAAGTTATGATGTGGCTATAATAAGGGTTTCCTTGAACTTGTATCAAAGCTTTTATGATATTGAAGGTCAAATTGACAGGTATAGCTTTAATTGGATTTCTGTAGTCCTCCTTCACCCAGGAAACTGATCTGAAAGCCTGAGGCACTCTTGGAATTGGCCTTCACCATTAGGACCCTCCCTTAAGGATCATCTCTAAACTCTCTTGGGTTGTCAGCTTCTAAAATGGTCTTTTTTTCTCACGTTCTCATGTGCTCGTATTTACACTTACACATCTCATCACCCTTTCACTCTGTAGCTCACACTTTGATAATATAAAAAAAGACTGTATGACACAGTAGAAAATACACTGGTTTGGGAGTCAGAGAGATTAAATTAGAATTGTATTCCTACCTGTGTGATCTTGAGTAATCACTTAACCTTGCTACCCTTCAGTTTTGACTGGATATTAAAGAAGTTCTGGAGGGAAAAGAGGACTGGCTGAATTTAAAGGTTAATGCTCTAAGTTAAAATACCAACTATCCCTGTCAACTACTATCCATATGACTTTGGACCAGTCATTTGAACTTTCTGGGTCTTAATTTCCTTATCTATAAAACAAAAATGTTCCTTCTAGTTCTAACCCTATAATCCTGAACATGGTATATTAACAAAACAATAGCATCTGTGTACCTAGCACTACTAGGACTATATCTCAAAAAGATCAAAGAAAAAGGGAAAGGTCCTTTAAGTACAGAAATATTGAAGCTCTTTTTGTGGTGGCAAAAAACTGGAAATTGAGGGGATGCCCATCAATTGGGGAATGGCTGGACGAGTTGTGGTATGTGATTTTAATGGAATACTATTGTGCTATAAGAAATGATGAGGGGAATGGCTTCAGAAAAACCTACGAACTGATGCAGAGTGAAGTGAGCAGAACCAGGGAAACATTGTACACAGTAACAGCAATATTGTATGGATGATCAACTGAAAGACTTGGCTACTCTGATCAAAACAATGATCCAAGAATATTCCGAAGGACCTACGGCGAAAAATACCATCCACCTTTAGAGAAGGAACTGAGGAAGTCTAAGTGCAGTTTAAAGCATACTTAAATTTTTTTTTAAAAATTTTTTCTTGCTTTTTTTTTTGGCAACGAGGCTAATATGGAAACATGTTTTGCATGACTTTACATATATAACATGTAAAATAATGCTTGCCTTCTCAAGGGAGAAGGGCTTTAGGGAAAGAGAGAATTTGGAGCTCAAATTTTTAAAATGAGTATTTTTTTTTTAAAGACAGCATTTTAAAAATGCTACCTCAGCCTTTTGGATGTTCCCTCATTCCAAATAGGGCACAGTGGTATAGTGAAAAAAGAGTACTGAACCTGAAGTCAGAAGAGAGAGGTTTAAATTCCCACTCTTCTATACTCTACTATCTGACTTTGGGCAAGTCACTTGGCCTCAGTTTCCTCATCTGCAAAATAAGGCAATTGCATTTTATGGCCTTTAAGGTCCCTTCCAACTCTAAATCTATGATTTTTGCTGATGCCTCTCATTTCATCATCAACTTTCCCATTGTTGAGATTTTAATATGTATCCTGTATCTTGTACCTACCTATTTATTTACATCTTGCCTCTTCCATTAGAATGCAAGCTTCCTGAGGGAAGGGACTATTTTTGCTTTTTCTTTGCCTTCTGAGGGTTTATCACAGTGCCTAGCATGTAGTAAGTGCATAATGAATGCTTTTTGGTTGATTGATCAATTGACTGATAGATTTAAAGTACATCTATATAACAAAACACACTGAATTAAATAATAATGGCTTGATTTATAGCTATTTCCTCTATCCTCTCTTACCCTCTTGTTAAAGGAGAAAGAGAGAGAGAGAGAAGGAGAGAGACTTAAGTAAGGAATACATTCATATGTACATACATGCCTACAAACCACTAATACTGTCATCTTTAGAAAACAAAACTGTTTACTCTTAGTGAGTCATTGCTGTTCTGTTAGGTTTTCTCTAATTTTTTATTTAATATTCTTATTATTTATTTAATATTTTTATTATTTAATGTTTTCAGTTGCTCCCTTGAATTTTGATAGTAGCTATCTTTTCGAAGAGCAAGCTAAATGAAATAAAAATCACTCTTTCTACCTGTTCTTTTTCCCTTCTGTCACTTCCTAGAGCCTATGGGGACAGCTTTTTCTTTCAAAGAAGGGAGAAAGATGGCAAGTAGTGAAGATGGGTCTAGTCTAGTCTTCTAATAATGGAGTCTCAGCTTGGGAAAGCTCTACTCCCTGCCCCTGCCCCATCTGCTACCTTGGAACACTGGGCTAACACCTGCAGAGAGGCATTCAGTGCCCCCTTGGGTGCAATCTTATCCCTGTCATTGGAGAAGGGGATGATTTTCTTCAGAGTGCCATGCCTGGAGGCTCCAAAAGAATTATTTACTAGGCTGCAGAGAATGAGAATGAGAATCAGAATCATTCAGGTACATTAGCACTTGGACATGAAACCACTCAAAACTCTAAGGATGCCCCAGAAATCTGACATATAGCATAAAGAAAACCTTAGAAAACAAATGAAACTACCTTTTCTTCCTTCCTCCCCTTTTTCCTTCCTTTCTTTACCTCTTTTTTCTTTCCTCCTTTCATTCCTCCTTTCCTTCCTCTTTCTTTCTTTTTCCATCCTTCTTTACTTTTATCCTTCCTTTTTTCCTTATTTTCTTTCTTTCTTACTTCCCTCTTCCCTTCCTTCCTTTCTTTCTTCCTCTCCTAATACTTTCATGAAACCATGACTGTACTAGTATTTCTGTTAGCAGAGGGAGTACTTCCCTGTCTGCACCTTCCTCTACTTCTCCTAATGATAGATACCGGTCCATTCCTCCAGCTGCCCATCTTTTATTAATCTTCACTCTCAATACATACATGAATTGAATTTAGACCTTGAAAGGACTTTAGAGTTCAATTAGTCCAACACCCTCAACACCCAGATAAAGAAACTGAGGCCTACCAAATAAGTAGTAAATGGCAGATCAGGTCCTCTGATTCCAAATCTAGCATTTTCCATTGTACTACATGAGCAATCCATACAGTAAATGTCCCAAAAGCAAGACTTCATAGACTGCCAGAATTTCAGAGCTAGAAGGGACTTTAGTTAACATTCATAGTTAATAAAACTGTGACTCAGAGTATTTTTTCTGGAATCATAGTTAAATGGAGGAGAAAAATCTTTGAGTAGGAGATAGGAAGGTGGTCGTGAAGCCAGGAAGACCTGGAATCCACTCCTATGAGAGAGACAAACAGAGAGACAGACGGACAGACAGACACAAAAACAGAGACAGAGACTCAGAGGGAGACATAGAGAGAGAGACAGATTAAGAGACATAGAGATAGAGACACACAGAGAGACAAAGAGGAAGGGAGAGACAGAGGGGGAAAGAGAAACAGAGATAGGGAGAGGAGAAAGAGAAAGAAAGGGGAGAGAGAGAAGGAAGAGAGAGGGAGATAGATGATAGATAGATAGATAGATAGATAGATGGATGGATAGATAAATAGATGGATGGATAGATGGATGGATGGATAGATGGATGGATGGATAGATGGATGGATGGATGGATAGATAGATAGATAGATTGATAGATAGACAGACAGACAGATAGATAGATAGATAGATAGATAGATAGATAGATAGATAGATAGATAGATGGATAGATAAATAGATGGATGGATAGATGGATGGATGGATAGATAGATGGATGGATAGAGCATTCATTAAGCTTTTACTATATGCCAGGTACTGTGCTAAACCCTGGGAATATATACAAGCCAAAAAAGAAAAGAAAAGAAAAAAAGGACAGTTTCTACTCTCAAGGGCTCAACATTCTATAAGAACAAGACAACAGAAGGTGGAAGGACAACAAAAGAAGGTGGAAAGTAGAGAGAATGAGGAAAGGTACTAAGGGCAATATGGAAGAGTCAGGAGCAGAACCAAGGGGAGAAGTAAGTACAGATGCCTTGGGCACTTTCTGCTGCAATCTGGCTTCCTGAGTCTGAGCAAGGCCCATATGTGACCCTTAGTGAAGTTTCCAGAAAAGGTGAAATTTCCTCAGCAGGGAGTTACTTATCCAGGTCCATTTCCTCTCCCTAGGAATCCTTAATAACAGAGCTGGTCCTCCCATTAACTAATCAGGTTTGAGACCTTGGACAAATCATACCATGTCTTTGGCCTCAGTGGCCTCATCTGTAACATGGTGGAGTCCACATGATCATAACTTTAGAGCCAAAAGGATTTCAGAGGCCATCAAGTCCAACTACCCTCACGTTACCTACAGATAAGGAAGGTAAAGCCAAGGGCAGAATCTGAACCCTTGTACTCTGACCCAAGGGTTAGTGCTCCTTCCATTGTACCATGCTATAGGCCCCTTGTATGGCTGATATTTCCTATGGTTCTAAGACTTCCCCAAATAAAAGGGGGCCCTCTACTCTGGCAGTCAGCTTCTCAGTCTCTGAGGACTGGGACTCCACCTCATTTTGTGTAAAAGGATCTATCAGTCTAACCTGAAGAAAGGTTGAACTTAGCACCTCTCTAGGCCAGTAGTTGGCTGCACCCACACTCTTTTATCAGCTTAATTCAACAAACACTTATCCACTCTTCCTCTCCTTGAGATAAAGCTCTTGTGAAAGCCTATAGCAGGAGGCCAAGGGTCAGACACCTCCATAGTCCATTGTTCTCCCCAGGGGAATTCACTTGGATAAAACCCCTTCAAGATCACCTGAGGGAGCTGGTGAAGGAAAAACCAGAGATACTAGGGAGGCATCATAGGCCGACAAAAATACAAGACATGTGCCCAGGAAAACAGGTTGCTGTGAATGGGCCAAGATCCTTCCTACCTCCCAGGCACATTTTGGGTTGGGTCTAGACAAGGAAGTTAAAGAAGACCAGGCCTCGCTGCCAACACTGGGATGGCCTGATTGCTGCCAAATCCCCATCAAGGCAAAACCCTCCCCTCTTGTTACCCATTTCCATTACGTCCCTTCTGTGACTAATAGGTTAAGTCCTAGGAAGCTGCTTGGATCAAGTAGAGGGTAAGGGACTTTCCTAGGTTCTGAGACGGCTGAGAAGGTCGGAGGTGGGGAGGTTAGAGCTAGGTGAAGCAGTGAAATGAGTGCTGAAGTCAGGAAGATCCATCTCATGAGTTCAAATCCAGCCTCAGACACTTATTAGCTATATGACCCTGAGCAAGTCACTTAACTGCCTCAGGAACTCAGCTATAAAATGAGCTGAAGAAGGAAATGGGAAACCACTCCAGCATCTTTGCTGAGAAAATCCCAAAAAGGGTCACAAAGAGTTGGACACAACTGAATAACAACATCCCTAAGGCCTATCCTCTTATTTATCCACTATTTCAAGCTATTCCCATTACCTAGGTCTTAGTCATCTAATTTTATTATCAAAGGAGTTAAAAGACATAGGAATCAGTCAATCAACAAGCGTTTATTAATCACCCACTGTGAACCAGGCACTAGGAATACAAAAAAAAAATTAAAGCCATAGCATCTTATATTTAGACGTGGCAAGGGTATTAGTGGCATCTAGTAAACACCCTCATTTTACAGATGAGGAGACTGAGACCAAGAGGGAATAAGTGACTTGTCCAGGGTCAGGTGTTTAGTAAGTGTCAGAGGTCAGGTCTTGCTCACTCTAAGATGGGTATTTCATGCATGATAGCATGCTGCATCTCTAGAAAGAGCCTTAGCTCAAACAGCTTGGGTTCTATGACAGAGGTTCTTAATCTGGGGTCCATGAACTTGGGTTTTAAAGACATTTAAAGATACTGCATTTAATGTAATTGGTTTCATTGCCTCATCTGTAAAATGAGCTGAAGAAGGATATGCAAACTAGTCCAGCATCCTTGCCAAGAAAACCCCAAATGATGTCATGAAGAGCTGGACTGGACTGAAAAATAAATAAACAATTTTTAAATTGGAGGATGGAGCTCATTTGTAGTGATTCAGTCTCCGTGTTCAAGTGGAAGGAAGAGTCAATCCATGTGGCAATCTTCATCATTGTCTTACTTTAAGAAATTACCACAGTCACCCCAACCTTCAGCAGCCACTACCCTGAGCAGTCAGTAACCATCCACATCAAGGCAAGACCCTCGACCAGTAGAAAGATAATGACTCATGAAGGTTCAGTTGATGGTTAGCATTTTTTAGCAATAAAGTATTTTTAAATTAAGGTATGTACATTGGGTTTTTTAGATGTAATACTATTGTACATTTAATAAACTACAGCATAAGGTAAAGATAACTTTTATATGTACTGGGAAACCAAAAAATCTGTATGACTTGTTTTATTGCAATGGTTTGGAACCGAGTTGCAATGTCTCTGAGGTGTGCCCATATTAGCCACTGTTTCTCCAAACTTAGCTCTCTACCTCAAACCTTGCACATAGGAGGTATTTACTAAATGTTTCTCGAATGGAATTAGAAGCTTTCCTTATCTTGGCCTCCAGTTTCAAGAAGTGGTATGCTTTTGGGGCAAAGGTAGGCCAGAGACCAGGACACAGGAAATCTCATCTCTGCTTCTGGCTCTCTTCCCAATTAGCTGGGAAGGAAGGGGGTAGTGTTAATGGTATCTACATCCCAGGGGTGTGGTAAAGATAGCATCTGTGCAGCAGAAAAGAGACATTACATTAATATAAAACAGTGTTATTAGAATAATACCACTTTTAACTACAGAGATTTAATGGGGGCAATTTACTAATTGAGGAAAAATAATTGATTTTGTTTAGTTACAGGCAGAGAGGAGAGGTGACTAAATAGTGACAACATTTCTCACCTGAAAGCAAAGCCATCTGATTCCTTCCCATTTTTAAATGGAGAGAAAACATGATCTTTCCTGGGCATCATGCACATACAACACACATGCGTACACTCACACTTTATGAAAGCTCTAATTTCCTTTTTTTCCCCCCAGTTGTGGATGTTTCCAGAGTTTGGCACGGTTTGGGAAGAATGCCTGGGCCTGTACCATACAGGTGTTTGTATAATTGTTGTTTTTTTTCTTTTTGGAGGGCAATTGGGTTTGAGTGACTTGCCCAAAGTCACAGGGCTAGTAAGTGTGTCAAGTGTCTGAGGCTGGATTTGAACTCAAGTCCTTCTGACTCCAGGGCTGTGCTCTATTTACTGCACCACCTAGACGCCCCTATTTGTCTAGTTAGCAACACAGATCTAGCAATAAAATCTTCTGTTTAAAGATCGTCCTAAATACCCCATAGGCACTAAATCAGTAGCAGCTGAATGTCTGAATGAATGATTCCTCCCCACAGTGGTGGAAAAGGTATGACAGGCAAATGGAAATTTACACAGGGCATAATTACATTCAGGCTTCTCTGGGATTGTATCACAAATTAGGTCTAGGTTGACTACCATTTTAAAAAAAATCCCTCACCCCCAACACATACGTATTCTTTCTGTGTGTGTGTGTGTGTGTGTGTGTGTGTGTGTGTGTGTGTGTGTGTGTGTGTGTGTGTGTGTTTCTGTCTCTCTCTGTATCTGTCTCTGTTTTTCTGTCTCTGTTTCTCTTTGTCTGTCTGTCTCTGTCTCTCTGTCTGTCTCTCTCTTGAGTGGTAGTGATATCTAACCTTTCCTTTCTTATTTAAGCCTCACTTCAAAATTCTCTTCCTTCCTCCATGGCTGTGATACCTAAGCCCTTTTTCTATGAAATTAAGGACTTGAACTTCCTCTCTGGGACGCTTTACAAAGCAACCACGCTCATTTCATTACGAGTTACTGCCAAACAAGCATTCTTATCATCTAGGAAGAACTTACTAGCTCAGCATAATTTCGGAAAAGGTTTGCTAAGCACTCCTCTAATAACAAAATAAATAAATCTCTCATCCTCTGGCTATGTGGGCAGCATTTACTCTTATTAAAGTAGAAAGAGGGAGGCAGCGGGTAGGAATGCTATCATTTTTTCTGACTCTTGCTTCCTCTCCCCTTCCTTTTACACTTTGTCCACGCAGACCAGAGCCAAACGAGCAATTTAACCCTAAGTGAGCTCAGTAACTGATCTCCAGCAAGTAAATGTCCTATGGCCAAAAATTTTAAGATCACAGAAAGCAAATTATATTACAATACAGTTATCAATATACTGAGGGGAAAGTCATTAGTCCCAGGGTAAGAACCTCTGATCTCATATAAATCTCTCGTTTTGTAGATGAGGAAACTGAGGACTGGAAATGTGAAGTGATTCCCACAGCATCACACAGGTTACTAATTGGCAGAGTCAAGATTCAAACCTTGGTCTTCTGACTCCCCATCCAGCATTTTTCCTGCTATAATAAATATTCTCTTAAAGTGCAATGTCTCATGGAACCCATATGGCTCCAATTACCTGCAAATGGCACCAGCTGAATACTGGGACGTTTAGGGGACCTTAAATAAGATTCACAAAGAACTTTTCTTATGATATCCTTATGTGTGAGGTAGTGCCAATGTGATTATCCCCATTTTATAGGTGGGAACACTGAGGCTCAGAGATTATCCAAGGTCTCACATTTAGGGAGAGACAGAGCCTGGATTCCAACCTCCATCTCCTCACTCCAAGTTCAGAGGTCTTTTTTTTAGTTCTACCATGCAACAGCACATTATATAAGAGTGCTTTACCTAGAGTCAGGAAGACCTGTGTTCAAATCCTGCCCCAGATATTTACTAGCTGTGTGACCTTGGACAAGTCTCTTAACCTCCCTCAGTCTTGGTTTCCCCATCTATAAAATGGGGATAATATTAGCACCTACCTTCCAGTGTTGTTGTGAGAGTCAAACGAGCTAATGTGTATAGTGTTTTACAAACCTTAAAGTAATATGAATACACACAAATATATACATATCTATAATCTTTATTATTACTTTATAGAAATGCTTGTTTTATTCCATAAATTCAAAATAAAATAAATAAAAAATTTTTAAAACATGGAAAAAATATTATATGAATATGCTATAGTGATTATTATGCTAATTAGTTGGTCTATGCAGTGGTTGATAATGATAATGACTCACATTTATGCAACACTTTATGGTTTGCAGCTAGGTGACACAATAGATAGAGGGCCAGGTCTAGAGTCAAAAAGATCTGAGTTCTAATCCAGGCTCAGACACTTACTAGCTGTGTAGCCCTGGGCAAGTCACTTAACCCTGTTTGTCTCAATTTCTTCATTAGTAAAATAAGTTGAAGAAGGAAACGGCAAACCGTTCAAGGATCCAAGAAAGCCTCAACTGGGGTCCCGAAGAGTCAGACGTGACTGAAAAATGACTGAACAACAATGGTTTGCAAAGTACCTGATGTACATTATTTCATCTACTCCTCACAATTACCATGTGAGGGTTGTAGATAAAATTCTTCTCATCACTTCCATTTTACACCGGCTAAAACTAGGTTAGGGAAGTCAGATGACTTAGCCAGGGTCACACAATTAGCATGTCAGAGATAGGATTCAATCCAGACTTTCCAGACTCCAAGACCAGCATTCTGTCAGCCACTACATGTTGCTTCATGATAGAGTTATAGCTATGAAGTCGTCATACCAATGGGTCTGGATGTCACTTTTAAAGATACTCTTCCCTTCAAAATAATAGCCCATAAACTGATTTTTGGACTCTCATTCTCCTTTGCTCTGCCCCCAAGCCCAACTCTCTCCCCTTCATATTTTCTGAATCTTCCTCTTCCTTTCTTTCTTCCAATCCCAGCTTAACTTCAGACCTTACACTGTGGCAACCTTCTTCTTCTCAAATTCTTCTGCATCTCCAAAGCCTTTCCCAGCCCTTCTCAGTGACTCCTCCCCTCATCCACTTCAGCCCCCACCCAACAGCTTCAAACTTGCAATGTTGGTGACATTTGTAGCAGAAGTGGGTGAGCACCTGAGAGTAATCACAAGCTAAAACACTTAGCCAGGCCCAGAGCTCCTGGTGACTTCCCAGGAATAGATAGACTTGAATAAATTATACCCTTCCGACTTTCAAAAGGTAGGATGAGAATCTGCGGCATGGCATAGTTAGTCAGTCAATAAACCTTTATTAAGGACCTACTGTGTGTAGGGCATTGTGCTTAGTGCTGGGGAGACAAAGAATGCCAGAGCTCACAGTTCATTGGGGAGAGGGGGAGCAATATACAAGTAACTATGTACAAACAAGTGTTCAATTGTTCATTCTTGTCTGACTCTTCTGGACCCTGTGGATCACATTGTCCATGCAGTTTTCTTGGCAAAGATACCAGTGTTTTGCCATTTCCTTCTTTGATGGATTAAGGCCAACAAAGGTTAAGTGATTTGCCCAGGGTCACACAACTGGTAAGTGTATGAGACTGGATTTGAATTTAGGTCTTGTTGACTCTAGACCCAGTGTGCTCTACCCACTGAGCAACCCAGCTACTTCCTAAACAAGATACTAGACAAGATAAATTGGAGATCTCTACAAAAGGAAGAGACTAACATTAAAGGGGATCGGAAAGGCTTTTTGCAGACAGTGGAATTTTAGCTGGGACTTGAAGGACAGGGAAGCCAGGAGAAGGTGAGGAGGGAGAGCATCCTGGAGATGGAGGGTACAGCCATTTGGAGTGTTAGATTTGACAACAGGGAAACTTGAGTTTGGATTCTACTCCCAGATATTATTTAGCTGTGTGACCCTGGGCAAGGCATTTAACATTAAAATTAACTGGGGGCAGGTAGGTGGAGTACTGAACACAGCACTGGCCCTGGAGTCAGGAGGACCTGAGTTCAAATTTGGCCTCAAATATTTGACACTTACTAGCTGTGTGACATTGGGCAAGTCACTTGACCCCAATTGCCTTGCAATTGACCCTCTCCAAAAAAAAATTAACTGACAGTTATTGATATAAATGATAGAGCTTTTTAAGATTTGCAAAACAATTGACATAAATTATCTCATTTGATCTTCACACCCTTGTCAGATGGGTGCCATTGTGGTTATTATTAGGTCTAGAGTTTCAGTTTTCCCATTAATAAAATGCTCATGATTGCTACCTCACAGATTTGTGGAAAGGTTCAAATGAGATAAGAAAAGGGGGTGGTAGTAGGAGGGAACAAACATTTATTAAGCTCCTACTATGTGCAAGGCATTATGATAAATGTTTTACAAAATTATGTTATTTGATAATGTATATATAGTACTTTGCAAAGTTCAACATCACTTGATATCAGCCATTATTATAACAAGTTAGAAGGTTTACAGGTTTGCAAAGTGCTTTATAAATATAACCTATTTTCATCCTCACAACAACTCCATAAGGTAGGCACCAGGGGCAGGACTATGTTGTATTACCTTTACTTGGATCTGGGTCACAGTCCTATATCCTAGTCCCAGTGCAAGAGGGAGAACTAGCATAGCAGAGTCTGTGGCCACAGGGGAGCAGGGACTCTGGTCACAGTTCCAGGGCTGAAAAGAGTGCTTGTGGTTGCTCACAAACCAGTACACAGGAGAGTAGAAAACACACCTCTCCCTAGATCAGCAGTTCTCAACATGTGGGTCGCAACCCCTTTGGAGGTTGAATGACCCTTTCACAGGGGTCACAGGGGTCACCTAAGACCATTAGAAAACACATATTTCTGATGGTCTTAGGAACCGAGACACCACTCCTCTATCTGTCTCCAGGTGGGTGCGCCCACATGCAGATACGCCAACATACAAGTATTGAAGGGTTGTGGCATTAGGAAGGTTGAGAACCACTGCCTTAGACCATACTACTTTAGAAGAGCCAAAAACTTACTGATTGGTCTCTAGAAGTACCTTTGTAAAAAGCCGCACAAAAAATCTGAGGCTTAGGATATTACCTCCTCCACTTAGGAAGCGGAGCTCCTTTTCAGCATAGAGTTAAAAGTCAAGAAATAGGCTGGAAAATGAGCAAGCAACCAAAAAAAAAAATCTGACCATAGAAAGATACTGTAGTGACAAGGAAGATCAAAACACACACTCAGAAAAAGACAACAAAGAGAAAATCCCTGCATCCAAAGTCTCAAAGAAAAATATGAATTGGTCTCAAGCCATGGAAGGGCTCAAAAAGGATTTTAAAAATCACATAAGAGAGGTAGAGGAAAAATTGGGAAGAGAAATGAAAGTGATGGAAGAAAATCATGAGAAAAGAGTCAACAGCTTGGTAAAGAAGGCACAAAAAAGTACTGAAGAAAACAACACCTTAAAAAAACAGAACAGGCCAAATGGTAAAAGAGGCACAAAAATCCAATGAAGAGAAAGAATGCCTTGAAAAGCAGAATTGGCCAAATGGAAAAGGAAGTACAAAAGCTCACTGAAGAAAATAAGTCCTTAAAAGTTAGAATTGGACGAGTGGAAGCTAATGACTTTATGAAACATAGAGAAACAATCAAACAAAATCAAAAGAATGTAAAAAGTAGAAGAAAATGTAAAATATCTCGTTGGAAAAACAATTGATCTGGAATATAAATCCAGGGGAGATAATCTTAGATTACTGGACCACCTGAAAGTCCTGATTGAAAAAAGAGCCTAGACATCATCTTTTAAGAAACCATCAATGAAAATTGTCCTGTTATTCTAGAAGTAAAGGGTAAAATAGAAATGGGAAGAATCCACTGATCACCTCCTGAAAGAGATCCCAAAACGAAAAGTTCTAGGAATATTATAGCCAAATATAGTTCCCAGGTCAAGGAGAAAATACTGCAAGTAGCCAAAAAGAAACATTTCAAGTATGGTGGAATCACAGTCAGGATAACACAAGATTTAGCAGCTTCTACATTTAAGGTTGAAGGGCTTGGAATATGATATTCTGGAGGGCAAAAGAGCTAGGATTACAACCAAGAATCACCTACCCAGAAAAACTGAGTATAAACCTTCAGGGAAAAAATTAGACATTCAATGAAAAGAGAATTTTCAAGCATTCCTAATGAAAAGACCTTGACTTTCAAATACAAGATGCAAAAAAGCATAAAAAGGTAAACAGGAAAGAGAAGTCATAAGGGATTTGATAAACTGTTTATATTCCTACATGGGAAAATTTAATTTATAACTCCTAAGAACTTTCTCATTATTAGGGCAGTTAGTTTATATGCAGAAAGCAGAAGTGTGAATTGAAAATGTTGGTAAGATTATCTAAAAAGATAAAATTAAGGAATGAGAAAGAAGAACGTATTGGGAAAAGGGGAAAGGGAGAGGTAGAATGGGACAAATTATCTGACATAAAAGAGGCTTTTAAAAGATTTTTTTTTTTGCTTTTTTGGAGGGGAGAAGGCAGAGCAATTGGGGTTAAGTGACTTGCCAAAGGTCACATGGCTAGTAAGTTAAGTTAAGTGTCTGAAGTCGAATTTGAACTCAGGTCCTCCTGACTCCAGGGCCAGTGCTCTATTCACTGCACCACCTAGCCGCCCATTGGAAGAGATTTTACATAAGAGAGGGAAATGGGGGAAAACAGGGAACCTTACATGAACCTTATTCTCATCAGAATTGACCCAAAGAGGAAATAATATACACATTCAGTTGGGTGTAGAAATCTATCTTGCCATACAGGAAAGTAAGAAGGGAAGGAGATAAGAGAAGAGGGGCAGGGAGAGCTGATAGACAGGAGGGATGTTTGTGAAAGGCAAAAATCAGAAGCAAAACACTTTTGAGAATGGACAGAGTAGAAGGAAAGAGAGAGTAGGATAAAAAGGGAGAAAACAGAATGGAGGGAAATACATAGTTGGTAATCACTACTGTGAAAAAAATTTCACAGTAAGTTTCTCTGATAGAGACTTCATTTCTCAAACATATAGAAAACTGAATCAAATTTATAGAAATATGAGCCATTCTTCAATTGATATATGGTCAAAGGATATGATGAGGAAGTTTCAAACAAAATAATCAAAGTTATCGGTAGTCATATGAAAAAATGCTCTAAGTCATTATTGATGAGAGAAATGCAAATTAAAACAACTCTGAGCTACTACCTCACATCTGTCAGATTGTCTAATATGACTGAAAAGGAAAATGGCAAATGTTGGAGGGGATGTGGGAAAGTTAAAACACTAATGTACTACTGGTGAAGTTGTCTACTGATTCAACCAACCTGGAGAACAATTTGCAACTATGTCCAAAGGGCTATACAACCATCATCAAGCAATACCACTACTAGATCTGTATCCCAAAAAGATCAAAAACAAAAAGGAAAAGGATTTAGATGTACAAAAATGTTTATAGCAACTCTTTTAGTGGTGGCTATGAATTGGAAATTAGGGGAATGTCCATCAATTGGGGAATAGCTGAATAAGCAGTTGTGTATGATTATAATGGAATACTATTGTGCTTTAAGAAATGATGAGCAGAACACTCTCAGAAAAACATGGAAAGACTTATATGAACTGATGCAAACTGAGCAAAACCAGGAGAACACTATACACATTAACAGCAACATTGTATGATGCTCTACTATGAATAACTTAGCTGTTTTCAGCAATACAATGATCCAAGACAATTCTGTAGGACTTATGATGAAAGGTGCTGTCCATCTCAAGAGAAAGAACTTGTAGAGCCCGAATGCAGATCAAAGATATTTTTCTTCACTTTCTTTATTTCTTGTTTTTTTGTCCATGTTTTCTTTCACAGAATTATTTACATGTAAATGTGTTTTTCATGACCATACATGTATAACCTATGTCAAATTACTTGCTTTCTTAGTGGGTGGGGGAGGGGAGGAAAGGAGGAAGAAAATTTAGAACCCAAAATTTGGGGCGAAAAAATATGTCAAATTTTTTTTACATGTAATTGGGAAAAATATTAAATAAGATTTTTTTTAAAAAGGTACCTAGCCATGACATTGATACCTGTGTCTTTCTCAAGTAAGTTGCTGGTTTAAAAAAACAAACAAACCCAACTTGCTATTAATGAACTCTATTATGAGAAGCAACATAATTTAGAGCAGAGATTCTTAAAGTGTGATCCAATGGCCTGTGGGGGTTTCTTGAGACTCTTTCAGGAGGTCCGTGAGGTCAATACTATTTTTATAATAATGCATTGACACTATCTGTTTTTAAAAAATTCTCTTCCCTTTTCCAACTACGTATCTGGATTTTCTTTAGATACTTCCATCAAAATAACATAAAACAGTTGACTGAGCACAGAAGTGGTTCTGAGAATCCAGCTGTGTCCTACTGAGCCAGATATTAGATACTTGCAAGAATATGGACAACAATGCTACCCTTTTCACTAATTGTTTTCATTTTAGAAAATTAGGTTATTTTTCATAAAAATGTTCTTTATGATAATGTTTTATTATTGTTCTTTTTATATTAATTAATAGGTAGTTTAAAATTTTATGTCTTAATTTTTTTTTTGCTTTTTTGGAGGGGGGAAGGCAGGGCAATTGGAGTTAAGTGACTTGCCCAAGGTCACATAGCTAGTAAAGTGTTAAGTGTCTGAGGCCATATTTGAACTCAGGTCCTTCTGACTCCAGGGCTGGTGCTCTATTCACTGCTCCACCTAGCCACCCCAATCAGTTTTAATTGCTAATCAAGAAGTATCAATAGCTTTAACCCACATAAACAAAAGCCCTTTGGGGGTCTCAATAATTTTCAGCATGTAAAGGAGTCTTGAGACCCTTGGAGAACTGCTGGTAGGGCAGATAAAGGCCCATTGGCCTCAGAGGCAGGGAGGCCTCACTTCAAATTCTGCCTCTGCTTTCTTTCTGGCCATCGAATGGGCAAGTCACTTAACCTCTAAGTGTCCCTAAGATCTCTTTAAATTGCTCAAGTGGAACTGATTCAAGGAGTTATTCTCCACACTAATGAAATCATGGGCCAGGCTGTTGTCCGTTCTTCCCCTCAAAAATGGATCTATACATTGGGCATGAATGACTTTCTATGGTATGTTCTATTATTCTATGAATTCATTGTCATCACTTCTGACACTTTGGCAAGGGCCAGGCTACATGGAACTTGTTTATTCATTTCCTTCAATCCCATGCTGCAGAATACTTTCTGTCTATACTTTAAAACATTTAAAATCTAGTCCTTTCCCTCTTTTTTTGGAGGGGGAGGCACTGAGTCAGTAACTCTCATGTCCCTGGTGTTTGTCAAAATCAAACCACTTTTGTAAAACCAGTAATAATGGAAGTTCAAAGCAGCATAGGCATATGTTATCAAAATGCCTGACATCGCCCAGGAAATGTAAACTGAGAATTCAGGGAAAGGAAAGCCGTGATATGCCGCTATTCAGCAAATGAGTGTCTTAACCAGAACTTACTGATTGCATGACCCCTGTCAGATCCACTTGTCTGGCCTGCTGACCAGGCCCGGTCAAGTTATGGCATCCAGAAGGGATCCTATCTGCTAGGAGAGTTGCAGTGGGAAAATTCCCCTTCTCTTTGAAAATCTTATTAAACTTGAGTCTCACAGAATATTCCCAGAGCTTGGACTCAGTCACCTGGGTGCCTTTGAGTCATAAGGCTGGGAGAAGAAGGGAACAGAAGTCCTTCTGTTCTGGTGAAACCCATGACAGCACATTGAGGGGAAACCATTGTCTGAGACAGTTGCTGCCAAGTCTCAAAACTGGAGTCCCATGGATTGGCACCCCTCCAGGTCTGGCAGGAGAGTTGGATGATAAAACATCCTGGTGCCTGCTGAGGACAGATCCAGCATTGAAATAGCTCTCACATGTGACACCAGGACTGCTAAGGAAATTCATCCTCCAAGCAATTCTATTTGCCTTGCTTTCTAATGATATCATGGTTATGATTTAGTGGTGGAGAAAACCATTGTGGTTTAGTGGAAAGAGTACCAGACTAGGAAGTCAGGAAGCCTGGATTCAAGGCCAACTCATGCCCTCTTATTAGCTGAGTTAACTTAGAAAAGCATAATTCTGTGAAATAATGTAAGTTTTCTTCTAGATTTGGTATCCTCAACTGTGTTCTGACAAGTGTCTCTAGAACCAATTTTTTAAAAAATTGTTGAGTTTAGGAGAATACGGATAGGTGGACTCAAATTCCTGAACCATGCTATTCATTCTTTCAACAAATATTTACTGGATGCTCACTAGAGGACACTATTAGAACTGACTTTCTCTCTCTCTCTCTCTCTCTCTCTCTCTCTCTCTCCCCCCCTCTTTTCTCTCTCTATTCCCCCGTATATACATACACACATATATGTATATAATATAATATATGTGTATACATATATACATTTATAATGTAAAGGAGTTATATGTGTGTATATATGTATATATGTGTGCATGTGTGTGTGTGTGTGTGTGTGTGTGTGTGTATATACATATATATGGAGAAAAAAAGAAAAAAGAGAGAGATTAAAGTTCAGTAAAAGAGAGGCTACATTCTGTATGTGAATATACATAGCATTATCTGGTAGTTATCATAGTTATTATACAAAAGGTTCTAGGGATTCAGAAGATGGAGAGATAATGCCTATCTGACATGATCAGAAAAGACTTCATGGAGGAGATAACATTTGACCTTGGGCTTGAAGAATGAATAAGATTTTGACCAGCAGAAAAGAGGAAAGGAGGGTATTTTAGGGAGATGGAATGACATTAAGATGGGAAAGGTCAAAGTCTGTATAGGAAATGGTAAGTAGAGTGATTGCGCTGGCCTCTAGCAATCCTTCCAGCTCTGTGTCTATGATCCATTTGGCCTCAGATGGTAGAACCAACAGTAAATAGTTGGGAGTCACAAAATGGTGTGTTTAGGTTGGATGTGAGGAAAAACTTGCTAAGCATTAGTTTTCCAGAAATGGAATGGGCTACTTTGAGAGGTGGGCTCCCCCTTTCTTCAGGCAGAGGCTAGATGACTCTTGTCAGGTATGTTCTATTAGTGATTCCTTTTAGGTATGGGTTAGACTAGATAGTTACCAAGACCACCACTTACATTCTGCAATTCAAAAACAGAACACACCTGCTCAAGAGGCTATGAACTTCATTGGAGCTGGAAGAGGTATCTGAAGTCATCCAGTCCAACCTCTTCATTTTAGAAGTGAGGAATCAGCACCCATGGGGGCAGCTAGGTATCAAAGTGGATACAGTGCCAGGTCTGAAGTCAGGAAGACTCATTTTCATGGGTTCAAATCCAGCCTCAGACACTTACTAGCTGTGTGACCCCAGGCAAGTCTCTTAACCCTATTTGCCTCAGTTCCCTCACCTGGAAAATGAGCTGGAGAAGGAAATAGCAAACCCCAAACCCCAAATGGGGTCACAAAGTGTTGGATACAACTGAAAGGACTGAACAACAAACAGACATGACTACCCAATGTCATATAGGTTAGAGCAAGTGACAAAGTCCAAAATCAAGATTCTCTTACTCCACATCTACTCATTGTAAACAAAGTGAATGAACATTGCTTGAAGAAATGATTAAACAAACTATAGTATATGAATATAATGGAATAATTCATAAGAGGAAGATAATTGTTGGTATTTATCCTTTTTTCAAAAAGAGGATCAGTGACATCACAAGGGATTTCTTAATTCTTGAGTGGATTGGATTTAAGGGAGGCAAAGTTGCACCAAGTTGTCAGACTCAGTCTGTCTTCCAGAGTCATCTCCAAGTTCAGTGGCAGGACAAAAATCAAGACGACTGGCAGTGGCTCAGGATGCAGTGGGTGGCCTTAGTGTCTTTGATGCCTGACCAAGCTCTAGCACTCTCCATTGTCTGCTTTAACTGCCTGCATGGCTGTTGGAACAAACTGTGTCTATCCACCCCTTCCACCAGGGGAAATCTTCATGTGTTCGGGGTAGACATCCTCCTAACTCACTGACAAGTTTGAGGACTGTTGGATGCCCTCAACCTGTTTTATTCTCATCTGCCCAAGATGGCTTACCAGGGTGCAGCCACTGCACATGTTACAGCTTCTTGGAACCACACAGGTAAGAGTTAGGTGAATCAGGTGTACACCAAAGGTGGATGAGCAGCCCTGAAGAGGGCTTGGCAAGGACTTAGGCAAGAGGTGCTAGTCCTCCTTGAACACCCCATACGCTTCAGAGTGGGCGGGAGATAATATCATATAATGGAAAGAGCACTTCTAGGTATCACAAGTCCTGGGTTTGAATTCTGACTCTTGTACTCATTGCCTACATGACTATAGGTTACTAAAAACACACACAAAATCAACTTTTAGTCACATAGAATTTTAAGGTAGGCGGTTTTTTCCTAGTCAACATATGCTGCAATAATATAAACAAAAACAAATTCTAAAAGGCAGCCAAAGTCTCATAAATCTTAATGATCAGTCTCAGCTTCTAATAACAGGAAACAGAGCTCGCTTCTCTCAGTAGAAAAGTAAGAGACTGCAGCTACAATGTATGTCATACACTGTCAGACAAGATTTCCATGTTGCTTGGTTTGGATTAGATGTTTTCTTTTGTTACAAAGTTGGGTTCATGGATGGGGGCAGGGGTCGGTCATAGGAAAATGCCGATTGTATAAAAAGCAAGAGGTGAAAGAGACAGACACAGAGAGACAGACACAGAGAAGCAGAGACAGAGAGACAGAAAGAGAGAGACAGAGACAGAGACAGAGACAGAGAGAGACAGAGAGAGAGAGAAAGAGAGAGAGAGAGAGAGAGAGAGAGAGAGAGAATCAGTTTCATGCTAAACCACTTGCATTTTCTGGGTGATGAGACCTGGAGAGCAGCAGCCTTATAGCTAGTCAATATGGACCTTCTTTATCCCTCTCCCTACTCCTATACAATTCAGAAGGAAAGTTCAAAATAATAATTATATTAGACTATGTTCTGAACAGCTGCTGTTTAAAAATACTAAGATATTATTAAAATTTCCCCCCCTTTTTCTCTTGTGCCAGGAAGGAGGCAGGTAATAAATGTATTTTCCTTGTTTCACTTCGGATGAATGATCTATTGTTATTGTGTTGGGGAGTGAAAACCATCCCTTGGTTTGTCTTCTTTTTATGAAAGGGGAATACTGTTAGTCACAACAAGTGAGTCATTCAGCCCAGCATATATTTTCCTGAGCAGTGGACAGAATTGTACCAACCCTCCCCCAGCTGCAGCTTTCATTAATTCTTCCACGTGCTGCCACCATCTGTTTTATAGATGTAGGCAAAATGGTCATTGCTAGTTCACATCTCTCACTACCGTACATAAGTCTGCATTGCATAAACCTTCTACATACAAGCAGGATGGTGCAGGGGAGACAATACTGGACCCTCCTTCCAGTTGGGAGCCCTGGTTTGATGCCTATCTCCGTTACTTCCTATCTGTTTGACCTTGGGTAATTCCCTTCAAATCTCTGGATCTCAAGTTTCCAATCTATAAAATAAGCAGGTTGGGATAAAGGACCTCTGAAGTCTTTTTTAGCTCTAAATCTGCGACACTCTTCTGTGTTTGAGGCAAAGATTTCCTTCTTTGTAAATACAGGTGCCACTCACATCTAGGGTGTCCCAAAAGTCTTAGTGCAGTTAAGTTTGTTTGTTTGTTTGTTTTTTTTAATAACAGGAGGCTGTACTTAGCTTTTGTATGTAGTGGGCTCCTACCTGCACTGAATTGTCAATACCAACTAGCCTCTGTCATATGTACAGTTCAAAAAAGGGATTTCACTTTAATAGTTCACAGTTGTAGCCTTAAGTATCAGCTCATTTTTCCAGTTACTAAATTACTCATGCCCTTTGACCAAGCAATCTCACTACCAAGCTCATACCCAAGGTAAAGGGCAATATGAGGCTCATATGCACAGAAATATCCCTCACAGCATTATTTGTAAGAGCGGAAAGCTAGAAACAAACCATCTGCTCAATGACTGGTGAATGATAGAACAAAATGTGGCGTGTGAATGCAATGGGCTCTCCTGTTCCAAGGAGCAGCAAATGCTAATAATTCTGGGAAAGACTTGTTTAAAGTGATGTAGAGTAAAGTCCAAAGAACCAAGAGAGCAACACTCACCCATAATGGCTGCAGTAATGTAAATAAAGGCTCCAAGAAATGGTGATGAAAACCGAGTCAAATACAATGGACAAAGTGGCGAGAGACAATTAAGGTTCATGTCTACAAACTTGCTGCATAGTCTGTTAACATTTGACCAAAAAAGTCACATACTATGAGTGTAACAAGTATTATTGACTGCAATACCTCTATCAGATCTTTTTGTATAGCTGTGTTTAGAGAATATACTTCCCTATGGGAAGTATTTGTTGGATTCTGTCTACTGAGTCAAAATAAAATGTATCAACTCATAGAATGAAAAAACAGCAACCCACAAAGCAGCTGGGCCTTGTTAGGTCTATGCCATAAGCTTCTTCGCTGCCGTTTCATAGCAACCTCAAGGTTTCTCTTCCATTTAACGAGTTTTAAGTAATGTTTTTTCTTTTAATGATGCTCTGAATCATCAGAAAGTGACAGATACATTGGGAGTTTTGTCTCAAAAGTAAAGTCCAATTTAGACCAAGTTCATCACACACACACACAAACACACACACACACACAAACACACACACACACACACATACACAAACACACACACACACACACACACACACACACACACACACACACACACAGAGTACATCATCCATAACAAATAAAAATAAGGAAGCCACGATACGGTGATTTCTTTAGCCATAGGTCCCAGGAGTCCCATCATCCTTCAGATAATAAGCGACAGATTTAGAGGATGAAAAAACAACCAACCAGAATGATTTTTTTACATGAAATGTGACTTCAGGGTGATCAATGAGTTGACATTTCCTGAGGCAACCCATCAAGATGGTTCATTAGAGCTCATTTATTTCAAGTACCAGTACCTGCCTGGAAGACAGGGTCAGATTGAACCATTAGCTTTGTCCTTGCTATGACAGCCTGCAGTGGTTTCCATGTGCTCATTAGCACACAGATTTTTTTTTTAAGGAAACTAATTTCCTCTGCAACATATAACACACATCTCATGAGATATTCTTTTAGATATTTTTAATGGGTACTCAAGGACTTTTTAGAAATAAAAAAACTCTAATATGTTATTATAAATAGTTTTTAATTATAAAAGTTTAATAAATAATACCTATTATTTTATTTTTAACACAGTAGTTTCTAATTTTAAAAATCCATTTTCATTTTTAAACAGCATCAAATAGTCTTCATTTTATTATTCCATTTTATTTTTTAATAACAAGAATTTATTTTCTCTCCCTCCACTTCCCCCAATTTAGAAAAAAAAGAAAAAAAGCCAAAAAAAGCTCCATAATAAATGAGCATAGTGAAGTAAAAAAAATTTCCATATTGAGCATTTCCCCAACATATGCATGTCATTTGGCACCTCAAGTCCACCATCTCTCTATCAGGAGGTAAGTAGCATACATCATTATCCTTAGCCCTCTGGAATCATAGTAGGTCATCAGCAGATCAGCTTTAAGTCTTTCCAAGTTTGTCTTTACAGTGTTGTGGTTGTATAAATTGCTCTCCTGGCTCTGCTCACTTCACTCTACATCAGTTCATTCACATGATCCCAGGTTTCTCTGAAACTTTCCCTTTAATCAATTCTTATAGCACAAGAGTATTCCAACATATTCAGATGCCATAATTTGTTCAGTCATTCCCCAATCACCCTCTTTGTTTTGTTTTCTGTTCTTTTGTTTTAGAAAGAAATGCATTCATATTATTGGTAGAAGAGGAAAGCTGGAAGGCTTCCTCCTTATTTCTGAGAGATTTACGTTATATAAAGGTTTCAGAGAAGAGTACCCACTTAAGCAGTAGCAGTTAAGCTATTTTGTAGATTGGGCAGTTCCTAGGAGAGGTCCATTGAGATATATATCAGTAAGCATAAACATTAGAATTAAGGTGGATTGAGACGCAAACGTCAACATTCAGACTTAGGGAACCCAAAACACAAACATTGGGTGGACCCAAGACCAGACCTGGGGATCATCCTCTTTGTTTCTAATTCTTTACCATCACTAAAAGAGCTGCTATATTGAGCAAATAGATCTTATTTTAGAAAGCTAGTTAAGTTAGTAAATGGCTATGGAAGAAAGATGCTAGAGAACACTTTCAGTTACAAAGGATCTGATTATCTAATTTGTACATAATCAGGTCACTTCTTTCTCCTTTTCTCCTTCCCATTGGCTGTCCTTTTTTTTTTCCTTGTCTCTCTGTACATAGGAAGGCATATTGAGAGTACATTTGGAAAGCTAGGCTAGCAACTGGATAGAATTTCCAGAGACAGCAGGTCATTGCTGCTCCCCCTTAGTGCTGAAAAAAAAAATGAAAATGAAGCATATCAAGAACAAAAGCAGATGACCTCAGGACTTTAAAATATACATATATAAACCTATATTTCAATATAATTCATTTCCTTTGTAATCCTATGCATTTTATTTAATGAACTTCAAAAATACTTTGAGAAGACACCCAAAGACTTTGCAAGATTCCTGAGAGGTCCATTAAAAAAAAGGCTAAGAGCCCCTGCCCCAGGAGTTACCTTGAAAATATTTGCCTATTTTATAAGTGGATCTCACCTTGCCATGAAGTAAGCAGAAAAAATGAGCAGAGTTGAAACTCTAATCTCATATCTTGTGCTGTATTATGATTATTGTAGTATAAGGGGGTAATCAAAGGAACTACCTGATCAACTTGATAAGGTTACAGGGAAATGAGCCTTTGTTTGAGATTTTGCTTTCGTGTTTACTTGACTCCTCAGTTCAGTGTAGATCAGTTGAGTTGATTTGGACTGTTACAGGAGTCACTCTTACATAATGCCCTATAAAAGGAAGTCTTCATCATAGACATGGACTTTTTGCTCTCCCCTCCACATCAGGATATTTCAGTATCTTTTCCAAGAGAATTCCAAATGGGGTCATGAACAGTTGGGCGTGACTGAAATGATGGAACAACTACCACGCTTTCCTTTTTCAACAGAGAGATGATGAGGGAGCAGCATATTAAGAGCATTTCTCCATTTGTATGTGGTGGGTGGGGAGGGGGTGGCCAGTACTTCCCCCTGGCCCTCAACAGTTGCCTCTAATAGCTATCTTGAGGCAGATGAAATAACAGAGAGGTATGTGGTCCCACCCACATAGCTGGAAAGGTGAGTTCCTGTTCTGGGTAACTGGACCTACCAATGGCAGAGAGTAATGTTTTTAAATAAACCGCAGCCATAGAAAGGGAAACCAGATGGTCCAGGTGGTAGGAGTAGCTTAAGCCCAGGGTTCTGGAGTACTACTGATAATTCTTGGACCCAAGCTGCCGGGATAGACTTGTGGGAGGGAAGTATTTCCTGAGCTTCATATCTCAGAATCCATTCTTCTGGTGAGAGGAGGATTTCCCGGACAGCACTAGTCTCAAAACTGACTCATTAGCAACCTCAAACTTTAGAGTTCTGGGATCTAACTTTCTGAAAAGAGAAGGAAAATTCCTGGGCAGAGCCAGCCTCTTGGAGTAAAATGAAGATTGCATGATCACCCTCACATTGGAGGGAGCATCAAAGGACTAAAGTCATGATATGGAGAAGCAAAAGATCTGGATTTTGAGTTCTACCATTTTGGTGAGTTATTCAGGTGCTATAGGTCCAATGGGGAGAAGCTTTCCTCACTACCAACCCCAAGTGAATATTTCTTCTGAAGGGAGTTCAGGCTTTCAAGCTAGTAGCATAAGGTTATTTGCCATTCTGGGTCTCTGGGTGAAAGAGAAACTCATTAAAATGTCAGAGTTGTGGTTTTATAGTAATTGTGGTTAATAATAAGACAATTTCCAGTTGTCATTTTTTTCCTTTCTGGGTTGGGGGGCAGTGTCCAAATCACACACTAGTATTATTCATGTGGAAGACAATGGGGCTCTGGAGAAGTGTGCGTGCTATTGTAGATGGAGTAAAATTTAATCAATTGTTAACGGGCTACTTTGAATCCTTTTTTATTGTTGTTTTCCACTTTTTCTGTGGGATAGAATAAAATTGACCTATCCTTCACACGATATGGGCAGCTAGGTGGATAGTTGGTTGTTGTCAGGACCAAAATGACATCACTATGCCAGAGTCAAGTTACAGTGTGTCCAGCTATGGCTGATCAGGCCAGTACAAGCTTGTAATGTTCTACTACAGGTCAGGCACAAATAGCCCATGTGAACATTTGGGGTGGATTCTCTGAATTTGCACATCTCACATTTCTTTTGAGCTACTTCAATTCTGCTTTGCTCATAGAGTACGGCACTTTCTCTGATGAGGGTGTGCCATACTGAGTGGTCCTGTGCCACTGTCTCCCATGTCACAACAATCAGTTCAAAAGTTCTTAAGAGAGACCTTGATAGCACCATATGAATGCTTGCCCTGTGTGAGTTCTGCATAAAATAGTCTTTTTGGCAAGGGTACATTTTACCTTTGAATGATGTGACTGGCCCATTGGAGTTGTGCTCTCTCAAGCAGAGTTTGAATGCTTGGCAGTTCAGTTCAAGAAAGGATTTCAGTGTCTGCAATTTAATCCTGCCAGGTGAACTTCAGAATCTTTCTAGGACCAGTCAAATGGAAGAGATTCAGTTTCCTGGCATGAATCTAACATGGTGATGTTATTTTGGTCCTCTTTGAGAATAAAGGACAACAATCAACTATCCACCCAGCTGCCTATATTATGTGAATAGAGTGGTTAAAACATTGGATAAAATATTTGATTTGGAGTTAAGGAAGACCTGAGTTCAAATCCTGTCTCAAACATTTATTAACTCTGTGACCCTGACCAAGTCACTTAACCTCTTTTAGCCTCAGTTTCCTAATCTGTAGAATGGGAATAATAATAATAGCACCTACTCCACAGAGTTATTGTTGCAAACTTTAAAGTACTATAAAAATGTTAGCTATTATTTTTGAATGGTTGCAGAAAACAAAGAGCTGGCTATGAAAGGACACAGCATTTCAGGCCAGAAGAACCCTGTAGAACATATCCTTATAAACTTATGATTGATAAATATATTTCAATATTTGAAAGGATCTGTGATCTTCTTGGTATAAACCTACCTTCATCAAACCACAACCTTTCTATACCTTGGTAGAAAGATGGTCTTTGGGAGTTCCTATGACTAAAAAAATCATTCCCCTGTGGCTAAAATCATGGTAAGCCTCTCCCAAGTTGATCTAGGTTGGCCCTCGGGCAATAGATCAGAGATGACTGGCTCCCTATTCAAAGATTTTCCAACTTGATAGGATCTGTTAGACCGTGTGCTCCAATGGCATAATTTTCAAGTAGTAAGGGTCACCTCCAACATGCAAGGAGGCATTGGAGAAGGTCTTTAGTTGTAACAAAAGTCTTCACACATTGAATCTTTCTGATCCATGAAAAGGCAGGAGAGAAATGGTGGCTGTGTGGACCTAAAACAAACCTACAGCCAGGTGGAACCCTTCTGAGGCAATAGTCCAAAGCACTTGCCTTCTGGGTCCCCCTGACCTGACTACTGTTTATATCTCCTTGCAGTGCGAAGGTACCATCCTGGTTCAATGCCTTTTGAAAATCTGGCAGTTTCTTTTTCCTCAAGAAAGTGCTCAGAACAGAGAACCCAGGTAAATTATAGCAAAGAAAAAGCTTTTGTACAAATCCTAAAATTTAACAGAAATTATTAAAATGCACCGGGACTTTTAGTGCAGGCTCTAAAGGTGACAAAAAATCCTAAGAACTGAGCAAGGACACAAAATCAAGATCATTCCGTTGTATTAGGCTCCTCTTCCTTTGCCTGTTCTGCATGACACATGGCCAGCTAGCTGGTGCAGTGGATAGAAAATGGGACTTGGAGTCAGGAAGACGTGAGTTTGAATTCCACTCTGGCCAAGTGACATAACCTTTGTCTGCCTTAGTTTCCTCATTTGTAAAATGGGGGGGTAATAATAGCTCCTATCACAGGCTTGTTGTACTAGGCAAACCTTAAAGCGCTATGTAAATCCTAGCTATTATTTCTTTTTGGAGACTTCTTTACTTGGGGATAGTTGAGTGGTCTATGACTAATGTCATGTGGTTTTTCTTTTCTTTTTTTTCTTTTTTCAATAAACCATTTGTTTGGAGGCTTTTGCTATTCTTATTGGCAAACTGTGAACAATGGATTGCTTCAGTGGGTGACTCCACCAGAACTTGGCAGAAACCATGCTTACAATTGTGTTGTCATCTGTTTGGCTGGAGGTTAAAACTGAAAATGTTTGAACAATATAAGAATAGATGACATGGTGGGGTGGGGGGAGAATCTCATTGCTCCTATCTGCAATGTGCCATTGATGCCAAGCCCAGAGACACTCACTGCTAGTTGCTGGAGGAATTAATACAGCCTGCCTTGAGGAGTAACATAATTCTGCATTAGAGAAAAACAAAGGGATGCATTTACGGAGGTAGCAGAAGGTCCTCATTGTTACATAGTATTATAAAATAGGAAATTAGAGCTCACCAACTTCCGTGAAGGATTTGTGGTGTCATCAGCATAACAAACTCTCTCTACCAATGCTAAGTCACTTGGACTTCACAGATAAATATGGGGAAATCTAAGACTCAGACAGAAGAATTTGCTTGTTCTGGGTCAAATACTACCCAGGAAGTGTCTGATAAGGGATTTGCATCCCTCCCTCGGCCAATACGAATTTGACTTTGTTGAATAAGGCATAGAATCACAGACCATGAACTAGAAAGGACATTGTGGCCACATTTTAGAAGTCCATGGGAGTTGCCTAAAGCTAGGGAGAAAATGGATTTTCCTGGATTCAATGAGCCCCTTATATAGCAACCAACATTCAACAAGGCTAAGTAGATGAAGGAATTACTTGCAAACCACTATCTTGATTCATAATGGTAGTGTTGCCAGGATCATTTCAAATTCAGAAGTCCCTGCATGAAGTAGGACAATGGAAATTAGACTTGTCATGGGTGATGCTATAGAAATGATCTCTAAGATGAGCATTTTGAATGACTTAATTAACCAAGTCCTGATGTTTAAAAATACCTATGCCTTTTTTTTTCTTTTTGACGCTACAATCATTTTCTAACACACCCTCTTCTCCATTAAATCCCCCTTTATAATGAAGAAAGCCCTAACCAGCCAAGCAACTGCAATGGACAACACATCTACCACTTTGTACCCGCAGGGCCCTCCCCCATCTCTTTATTGGGAGGAGGTATTTTTCATTACCTGTTTTCTAGTTAAAACATTGGTCATTTGAGCCCTACTTTTAGACTAAGGTCTAAAAACATTTTACCTTGATGTTATATTTTAGGTTATCAAATTGGAGAATATTGTAAGTACTGGGGGATTTCATTATAACTCTCTGATTGGTTAAGTCCACAAAATAGCCTTAAGTACATCTTTACTACTGTAAAAATAGTGTGAGAGCTTTTCTGCCCCATCAGGGTGGTTCAGGGAGGCAGGGCAATGGGCACCAGATTTACAGTGTGATCACAGCTAAGGAAGTCTCTTCTCTCTGACCTTCAGTTTCCTCATTGGAAAATGATGATGATGTGTATGTGTGTGTGTGTGTGTGTGTGTGTGTGTGTGTGTGTGTGTGTGTGAACAAGGTAGTCTCCAAAGTGAACAGAATTCTGGTAGACCTGGTGTTAAATCTTGCTTGTAATACTAGCTGTGTGCCTAGGGACATGTCACTTAAACTGTCTGACCTTTGCTTTCCTCATCTCTTAAGTGAGGGTAACAACATCTGTAGCTCTAGCTGACTGGGTTGATGTTGGGCTCAAAAGGAGCAACTGTCAAATGCTCTGCAAACTTTTAGGCATTATGTTAGTTTCTTTGTTACTATTTTTATTTCCTGCTTTAAATCTTATGATCTTGGCCACTTTAAGCATTTATTCCTACAATGAATTAATTCCCTCTTGATAGCTTTGGCACATGGCATCATATTTCAGTATTAAAAGCACCTGCAGGCTACAATTCAAAATGGAATGTGGGAAATGGAAATTTCAAAATGGAATCTTGGGGAAAAGTGCTAAACATTAGATACAGCAAAGCTTTGGGATGGAAGATGCTGGGGACTGGCTGATGAGGGAGAAAACAAAGATTCTGGCTTAACAAGATATTCACTCAGATTGCCCAAGAGGATTTCCCTTTTATTCTTTCCTTCTTGCCCTTTTAGGCTTAAAAGGAATTGAAAAACCGTGCTTTCAAAGAATCATCATGTCTGAGGCTGGATTTGAACTCAGGTTTTCCTGATTCCAGGCTCAGCACTCTATCCACTGTGTCACCTCACTGTCTCATTTACTACAGAGAACACAGAATCCACGTGTTATGAAAATAATTGTGTCTTTTCCTAAGGAATCTAGCACACTTTGGGTTCCAATCCAGTATTGTTCATTGCTCTGCCAGTCACTGCCTCCCTAGCAGCCTGCTTTTCAGTCCAGTTCATTGTACTACTGCCCACACCTGGTTCTGGCCATGCACAAAAGGACAGAGCTATATGACCCAGTCCCCAACTCAGGGCAGCCTCTAGGAGGGACAAGCTGGCTGGGTGGCCCTTTCCTGATCATCATGCCCTCTCTCTCTTCTACTCACCTTCAGAAGGCCTCTTCTGAAGCCTCACATCCTTCCCCTAAGATCTAGGCCCTCCCTTGTCCACAAGCCAGGGAAGTGAAGCTGACA
Source organism: Pseudochirops cupreus (assembly GCA_028627135.1). Classification (NCBI taxonomy): domain Eukaryota; kingdom Metazoa; phylum Chordata; class Mammalia; order Diprotodontia; family Pseudocheiridae; genus Pseudochirops; species Pseudochirops cupreus. Next base: position 122,184,145 of record CM053583.1, on the reverse strand, counting down.
TTAGCACATCAGGGTTACTAGTAGGGATGTTACAGACAACTTGACTTGGGTTAACTCTAGAAAAGAGTCCTTCTTTTCAGGAATCTCCAAATATAACCTTTGTGGATGTAATAAAAAATGGGAAGAATCTGGTATTCTGGGCCCTTGGGACAGATAGCTGAGGGCATTTAACAACTGTTCTAGGTATCTGGTAGAAGGAAAATTTAAAATTCAGACAGGAGCAATGGAAGGCAAATGTTATATAGGCCTCAATGGCTGAAAAGGAAATTCAAAAGTACTAAATACAAGTAACAGAATCAGGCCATTTGTGGACAAGAGCCCTGGAGTCTTGAGGTATGACTTGATATTTGGAGAACAAGATTTAGAAAGCCACTGTTAATTTTCAGGACCACACCACATGCTGGGTTGGTACACCACTGTGCCACTCCATGGCCCTTGCCAGAATCTACTTATAGCTGAGGCCAAAGACACTGGCTGGAAATCAATGGCATGCAATTCATAATAAAGGAATCTAACCATGTTTTTCCATGCCATAAGTTGAAATTCTGAAATTAAGCTCTGCTGGGAGGCTGATGGTATCTAGGTGGAAAAAATCTGGCCTCAGAATCACCATCTGCCCCTTTCAACAAGGTCTGAGTCTACTTCTGTTCCTCTAAGAAACACATTTCTGTCCGTCAACATTTGGATCAAATCAGAAAGATGGTTAACTGCTTGCAGCGACCTTCACTGGGCCTGCTAAAATCCTAGTCCCTTTGAAAAAGTTTTGGAATGTTTTCCTTCTCCACCTACACAAATGTCTGTGGGTAGCTGGCACCTGTTCTTTCAACTTCTATAAGCTGCCAAGGAGGGGGCAGCAGAATAGACATGGGCATAGAAGGTTTTTCCATGGGCACCTAGTTTCCCATCTGCTACTGGTCTGATGCCAGGGAAGGTTGGCACTAGCAACATATCAACCCAGGCCTTCCTGTGCCCATTTGGCCCTTATATTTAGAGCCTATGGTCACTGAAACTGAGCCACCAGGAAAGAATGCTAGTTGACAACAACACCTCCATGAATGAATGAATCTTCTAGGAACAAAAACTTTTAACAAAGTCAGTCTGAGTAATGAAGCAGTCAGGAGAAATTAGGGTTTTCTCAGGGATGGTTTAATAAGAGTATATGCTAAGATTGAAGACTTCATCAGCATTGTCCTAGGTATTATCATTTGGAGGATTAGACCAGGTGTGGTAGGAACTTCTGCTATGAAAACATGGAGACTAAGTTAATTTTTCCTCTATAGGTATTGAAATTTGAGATGACTGGCTTAGGGGATTGACACTTGGGCCGTTGACTGGTGGCCTAAGTACAAAAGCCAGCCTAGGAAGACTTAGGAGTTCCTTCCTCAGGCTTCTGACCACCAGACCAGTAGGACCAATAGAGGCAAGGAAGCTACTCCCAAATGAATCAATATTGTATCTTTGCTGAGAACCCCTTCTGTGCTATGGCCAAGTAAACTTCCTTCCATTAATTATTAGATAATTTGTGAGTGTCTCCTTGGGTTCCAACTCTGAACCTGAAGCACCAGACCTTCCTGAATTAAACAGTCAATATTTATTAAGCACCCACTATGTGTTGGGTGCTATGGGACCTGACTGGGGATGCAAAAAGAGGCAAAAGACAGTCCCACCCTCAAAGAATTTACAATCTAATGGCTATACCATGAGGACTCAAGCCTGTTGGAGAGGAAGACTACCATAGTCTTGGGGTGAGCAAAGCCTGCTGACGTGGGAGCAAACAAGTTGCATGTCACTGGGTAGGGAATTATTCTGAAAGACACAATAGTACCATCTCTATCTACCTCTGATCCTGTCAGAGATAGGAAATAGTGTCCTGTTGAGGTTCACAGAGGATGAAATAGATGCCATGGAACATACACCTAACTCTCCTCTATAATTTCTACCTCTAATAAAATTTTGACAATAAAGCATTATCTTTGTTAATAGAGATGGCATATTTTATCACCCATCAGCTTCCTGGGGCAAGGTTATAGGTATCAATTATCTGTCTGGGGTGGAGAACCTATGGTCTCAGCCTCTAGGCCACAGATTCCCCATCCCGGATTTTATTCTATATGCAGTCTCTTGATTGTAAATACCTTACTAGATCATGAGATAATAGGATGTAGAGAAAGAAGGAAGGAGGGCCCTTGAACCAAATCCCTTATTTTAAAAAGACAATGAAACTGAAATTTAGTGAAATTAAGTGGCCTGGGTCACTTAGGGGCAGAATTGTTAAATAATAATAATAGTAACAATAATAATCAGCATTTATATAGTGCTTTAAGATTTTCAAAGCACTTTATGAATATTATATCATTTGATCCAACCACAGAGGATTGGTCCTATGATTATCCCCATTTTACAGAGGAGGACACTGAGGCATACAGCGGGTGATTTCTCCAGGGTCACATAGCTAGTGTCTGAGACCAAATTCAAACTCATGTCTTCTTAATTCTAGTTTCAGTGCTTTATCCACTGTGTCATCTAGTTCCCAGAGAAGGGGTTCAAACTCAGATCTTGTAAATTTTCATCCATTCATTTAGATCATCAATTTTATTGACATATAATTGGACAATTTACTAATTGCTTTAATTTCATCTTCATTGACTTTCATTTGTGATCTTCAGACTCCAAATCCAGCACTTATTCCACTCCATGCCTCACTAATTCATAAGCTCCGTGAAGTCAGAGATTGTGTCCTTTTTCATATTTTTGTTCCCAGATTATAGGAAAGGTCCTTGTGTTTTACAGATGCTTAATAAATATTCGTGGAATTGAATTTAATACAGCAGCACTGGCCTCGTGGCTGTTCTGCAAAAAAGAAAATCCATTTTCCAGCTCTGGGTTTTCTCTCTGGCAGTTCATTTATTGGAATGCTCTTCCTCTTCCACTCTGACTACTCACCTCTCTGATTTAAGGCCCAGCTAAAATCCCATCTTCTACGGGGAGTCTTTCCCAACCCTCTTAATTCCAATGATTTCCCCACTTTGGTTACTTTTTATTTGTCCTGCATATAGCTTGTTTCATATATATTTGTTTCCATGTTTTCTCTCCCATTAGATTGTAAGCTCCTTGAGGGCAGGGACCGTCTTTTGCCTCTTTTTGCATCCCCAGTGCTTAGCACAGAGCCTAACACATAGTAAGCACTTAAGAAATGACCATTGATTGATTGATTAAATGAATGAATGAATTAGAAAATTTTTTTAAAAACTAATTTGCAAAGCTCTTTCTCTTTTCAGTTTTGGTATTACCTGTTTCTTAACTAGGGAAAAGAGGGCAGGAGGGACAAGGTGATATAATAGAAAGAATATTGGCTCTGGAAATCCAGCTCTGTCACCTACTACTCAAACTACCATGGGCAAGTCAACTAACCTGCTGACCTATGTTTTCCACATCTGTAAAATTTAAGAGTTGGACTAAATGATTTCTGTGTTCTCTTCCAGTTCTAAATCCTATGATCCCAGGTACCCTAATAAGGCTCCTCCCATCAGAGGGGTGACAGAGTCAAGATGTAGACATGACCAACGAAGGAATTTGTTTTGCTTGACTTTGCATATTTTTCTAAGGTTTTTCCCCCCCTTTCCTTCTCTCCTTCCCCACCCCACCCCATACCCCCAATGACAGGAAGGATGTAGAAAAAAGAAAATAAATGCTTGTTAATTGATATTTTTTTTAACAAAAGAAATCTCCAGAAAGAATCCTAAGGTCTCTAGGTTTTTGCTCTTACTAGACAGATGAAGGTTTCTTACCCTAAATTATCTTTTCAAATAAATTCAACAATCTGTTAGGTATTTGTTAACTGTCTACTATTTGCAAGGTAATATGCTAGGGCTAGGTTTACGAAGACAAAAATGAAATGGTTCCTGCCTTCAAGGAGCTTATGTTCTTTTTGTAAAAAAATTTTATTTTCATTTTGAGTTCTGATTTCTCTCTCTCCCATTGAGAAAGCAAGAAAGATGATAGCTGTTATACATACGTAATCATGCAAAACATATTTCTGCATAGCCATGTTCTGAGTAAAAAAGGAAGAAAAAATTTTAAAAGGAAAAAAAAATGTGTTTCAATCTGCACTCTGAGTCTATCAGTTCTCTGAAAATAGATAGCATTTTACATCATGAGTCCTTTGGTGAATGGTGACAATGGATATTCTTGTTTTACCCTAATCTTCCTCACCTACTTCCCTATTAGAGAAGATGGATATCTGTATCAACTAAGTGTCTGTCTATATTTCTCCCTTGACCATTTCACATGAGTATGAGATTCAAACATTGACTGCTCCTACTCATTTCCCTCTCTATTATAAAAACTCCTCCTTGTGCTCTTTTATGTGAGATAACTTCCCCATTCTTCCTCTCCCTTTCCCCTTCTCCCAGTGTATCCTTCTTTCTTGCTCTCTCATTCTTTTTTTGAGATTATGCCAACATAATAGATACACATTCATTGCCTCTGTGTAGACTCCTTCCAACTGTCCTAATAAGGATAAAGTTCTCAGCTGTTATGTGTATCATCTTCTCATATAAAAATGTTAATGGTTTAACCTTGTTTATTCCCTTATGATTTATCTTTCATATTTACCTTTCCTCTTAAGTCTTTTATTTTAATGTCAAATTTTTCAATTCAGGATTAGATAAAAATAATAATTTCATCAGGAATTCTTGAAAATTCTCTATTTCATTTAATATCCTTTTTTTTCACCTGTAGGACTATACTCAGCTTTGCTGGATAGTTTATTCTTAGTCTTAATCCTAGTTCTTTTGCCCTCCAGAATATCATATTCCAAATCCTCTACTCTCTTATTGTGGTAGCTGCTAAATTTTGTGTGATTGTGACTTTCTCTCCATGGTATTTTTATAGTTTCTTTCTGGCTGCTTGCAATATTTTATCTTTGACCTGGGAGCTCTGGAATTTGGCTATAATATTCTGGAGTGTTTTCTTTTGGGGACCTCTTTCAAGAGGTGACTGATAGATTGTTTTAATTTCTATTTTGCCTGGTTCTAAAATATCTGGGCAATTTTACTTCATAATTTCTTGAAATATGATGTCTAGGTTCTTTTTTTTTTTTATCGTGGCTTTCAGGTAGTCCGATAATTCTTAAATTATTTCTCCTTGATCTTTTTCCAGGTCAGTTGTTTTTCCAATGAGATATTTCACATTTTCTTCTAATTTTTCATTCTTTTGACTTTGTTGTTATGGTTTCTTGATGTCTCATGGATTCATTAGCTTCCACTACCCCAATTCTAATTTTTAAGCAATTATTTTTCTCAATGAGGTTTTGTACCTCTTTTACCAAGCTGTTCATTTTCTTTTCATAATTTTCTTTTATCATTCCAATTTCTTTCACCAATTTTTCTTTTATTGCTTTTACTTATTTTTTTAAAAATTGTCCTTTTTAAAGAATCACTCCTTTAGCTTTTCTAGGAAATCTTGTTGGCATTGTGTCCAATCTACATTTCTTTTTCTTTGAGACTTTACTTGTGGATGTTTTCAAGTCATTGTCTCCTTCTGAATTTGTATTTTGAGTTTTAAAATAATTTTTTATGTTCAGGCTCTTATTTGTTGTTGTTTTGTATTTTTCCAGCCAATTTCTTGGAATTTGAACTTTATGTTAGAGTTGGGCTCTGCTCAATTCTGGATGGTGGTGGGATATCTATTCTGATTTTCTGACTTCTATGTTCTGTTCCTTTCACAGGTAGGTCTTGTGGCCTGTAAGTTTTTGGTGCTTTCAAGGTGGTGTGATCTGGGGAGAGGACTGGTCATTGCCCTCCTGGTCAGCCTTACTGAGATAGTGCCCCTGCTCTTTAATGACCACAATTATTTTTCTCCATCCTTGAACTACAACTCAGAATTGGTAATGGGTAATGGAGCTACCAAATGGCACCCAATTCTTTGCCCAGTGTTAGTACAGGAATTCCCCAGGAATCTCTTCTTAACTAAGTGTTAAGTTTCCTTATCATCCCTGTGTTCTGTGCGCTCATGGTGCCCACAACTGCTATGGCTTCTGCTATTGCCACCACCATAGTCTCCAAGGCCCATACCTGATAACACTTCTCCTGTGCCATAATCCCAGCCAGCCAGAACCATCTTGACTCCACCCCAAAAGGCTTACATTCTAAAAAGGGGGTGCAACAAATATACAACTAGGTATGTATTAGATAATATGAAGTAATTTCAGGAGAGAGAGGGTATGATAATCACTAGAGGAATTCAGAGAAGACAGGGAATAAACATTGAGTATCTACCATGTGCCAGGCACTATGCCCAAAACTCTACAAATATTCTCTTATCTGATCTAGAAAAGTCTTATGTGTGTCTTGGTCCTTTGCTGTACTTTGAAGAAAGCCAGAGAATCTCTATGATCACATGATGTAAGATGAAGAAATAGATCTTCTGTGATCGCATCCTTGCTGCCATTTTCTCCATTGGCCAATAAATTTTGTAGTTGGACAGTTATAACATGACAGAATTTCCTAGTGTTACATACTCCAGAGAGAAGAAAGGTAGTGGAGATTCATGGGTAGGAACATATAGCCCTTTACTAATAAAGAGGCTTCAGAAAACTTTCTATAAAAAAAATTAGTAGAAATATTATTAGGAAAATCTGAAAAGCTCCATATTTAATACAGAAGATCAAGACTTCCTTGAGAAATTATAGTTCAGTGATGAGAACCACAATTTTTAGGTTCACAGCTATGAGCAAGTTAATATTTTCCCATCATTATCATCATCACCAAGCATTTACTAAGCACTTCCTATGTTCAATGTTGTGTTAAGGTCTGAAAATACAAAAAAAGGCCAAAGTACCTTCCCTGCTCTTAAGGAGTTCACATTCTAAGGGGGAGGAGAGACAATATGGGAACAACTCGTGTGTGTGCGTGTGTGTGTGTGTGTGTGTGTGTGTGTGTGTGTATGCCTATATATACACACATATAAAGGTACATATTTATATGGAAGTAATCCCCTAGGTTTTTGTTTGTTTGTTTGTTTGTTTTAGTATTTTTTTGTTCTTTGGAGGGGGGAAGGCTGGACAATTGGGTTTAAGTGACTTGCCCAAAGTCACACAGCTAGCAAGAGTTCTGGATTTGAACTCAGGTCCTCCTGACTCCAGGGCCAGTGCTCTAATTCATTGCACCACCTAGCTGCCCCCCAGGTTTTTTTTAATGGCAATAACCTTGACCACAATTGTCCTCAGGGCCATATCAATATTTATGAAATGGTAGGAATATAAATATAATTATGCAGTCTTTGCATCAATTTTGCCTATCCATTATATATTCAGTTTCTTCTGGACCAGTTTCCAAATTCCTTTTGTTACAGCCATAGAGTCATAGACCTAGAGGTATGGGAGGTACTTTAGGGGCCATTGAGTCCAACCTCCTCGTTTGATAGACGGCAATGAGGCCCAGAGAAGGCAAGTGGGTAAGTCTGTGGACACACAGGTAGTAAGTGAAAAAAGGTAGAGTTCGAACCCAGGCCTTCTGACTCCAGATCCTCTCATACCAAACTCAATGATCTTTCCTCAAATCATGCTGCTTTACCTAGAACTCAGAGTCCTTTAAAATGATCCAGTCTAGGGGTTTCTGACCTAGTTTCTGTGGACCACCAAGAGATCGGTGGATAGAGGGGGTAGTGAGGAATCTGTGAACTTGGCTGGGAAAAACTACATTGTTATTTTCATCAACCTCTAACCGAAATTGTGTCTTTAATTATAACTTTTTAAGCTATTATTCCAAGGGGCCCGCAGGTTTCCCCATATTGCCAAAGGTCTCTATGACACATAAAAGGTTTTAAAAAACAAACAAAAAACCACCTTGATTTCGTCCTACCCCTTTATTCTAGAGATAAGGGAATTGGGGCCTGACAAGGAGAAATCAGCTGCCAGAGGTCATAGGGAGTAAATGGCAGAGCTGGCATTCAAGGCCAGGCTTTGCAGCTCCAAACACATTCATCTCTTTACTACCTAATGCCTCCTACTCGAGAGTAAGAAACATCTTCTAAAACGATGAAAAGCTGTAGTATTAGTTGAGAGACATTTCCATGGTATGGCAGCGCTTTGGACAAGAAAACATGAAAAGTAGGTCAGGCTTCAAAGTGCACACTTAAAGAGGGTAAAGGGGTGGGAGAAATCACGCTCGAGGAATGTTTTTGGAGGAGAGTGCAGAAAAAGGCTTTTGTTAAACAGTAGTCTCTCAGTCTAAAACGCTCTCTCAAAAAAAAAATGTGTTCGGTAATTGGACTTACTTCCTCGGAGTTCTGCCCATTGCCCAGAAAGCCTGGGATGTGAAACGTCCCCCTGGGAGGCAGGATGTCAGAGGAGTGGAGAAGAAATGACAGAAGATGCCTGTTTCTCTAACAAACAGCCAGTCAGAAGGTACAATCCTGAGCTCCAACATTTGTTCTCGGCAAAGTCTGTGGCGCCTTCGTGAACACGCCCTTGGACCAGACCCCAAACTACTTTGTACTTTTGCTGCAGAACAGACAGACAGACATCATCCTAAATCAGGGAGGGGACTTTTCAGTGAGTAAAAACACCCTCATTGTTCAAGGCTGATTTCTCCTCCTATCAAATGTCTTCTATCAAAAGACGCGGTACGGTCTCACTGTTTCTAGAAAGCATTCTATCCCAGCAACTGTCTTTTTATTTGTTGTTATGTCTACAGACACCGAGAGAAATCAAAGACATCTTTTACCCTGTACAAAGAGTTCTCTCTGAGGCAGAGCAGTGTAACGGTGGCCAACCTCCCATCTTGTAGCCTCCTGACTTTTTGTCTCGTAATTGAGGCAATGCACGCACCCTTAAAGAAGTATTGATGGTGGGAACTATGGGGTTGTGGAAAACCCCGGAGTGCACTTGCTTTCTCTCTCCAGCCTTTACATTGAGAACCATGACAATAGTGAAGGCGGCTGTTGTCACAGGGGCCCCCTGGGGCTCCAGTTGCCCTGCAGATTCAGTGAATGCTCGAGCTTGAAACCTCAATTAGCCCTCAGTAAAAGAGGTCTAGAATACTTACATGCAGAGTTGGCGTGGGTGATGTCTGTGCCCTTCTCCCCCAGCCACTGGTGATTACAAGGTGAAGAGAATACTTCTCAATCAGAGAGAAGGCAAACCCTGGCTGCCATCAGAAAGGCACTCACTTCTGTGCAGTTGACTCTGCGTGCTGCTCATGTGCCCCCAACGCAGCTGCCAGACTCAGTAATCATGTCAGACAGTGTGCCCCCTCCCCACTCCAAGAGCAGACACAGACACACAAAGATAACAGCATGAAGTCAGCAGCTCACATGCTGATCTGGTGGAGAAGCTCCAATACCCGCCTGCCCCCCCTCCCCCAGCCCCCGGGGATATCACAGAGTTTGTCTGAAGGCAAAAATCAGTGATGAAACAAGCCATCATGGACTGAAGGGACCGAGGCCCACAGACATTCAGAAATCACCCATCTTTTGCCCTTTCCTAAATGCCATGAGTATAAAACTCACTCTTGTCCTGATAACTATTTTCTCAGTCAAAGCAAGAAACAACTGTCTTCAGTTCAATTCAGTTCAATGTCGGTACTGTGCTAAGTACTGGGGGTAGAAAGATACATACATGTGCAAAAGGAAGGGAGGGAAGAAGGAAGGAAAAGAAGGAAGGAAGGAAGAAGGTAAGAAAAAGAAGGAAGGGGGAAGAAGGGAAGAGAGGGAGAAAGGGAAGGAAGAGGAGAGGAAGGAATGAAAAAGAGAGAAAGAGAGAAAAATGAAACAGAACGAGGCTGAGACTCTTTTCCCACTGATGTGTCTTCATGCAAAGTGATTTTTTAATAGAATTAAGTCTTACTGTGTGGGGGAGCTTGTTCTTAGTTCCTGGTTAATCTGGACCATTTCCAAATCACAAGCGAGGGAGAAAGGAGAGAAAGAGAGGAGAGAGAGGAAGAGGGAGAGGCAGAGGCAGAGGCAGAGGGAGGGGAAGAGGAAGAGGGAGGGAGGGAGGGAGAAAAAGAGGGAGAGAGAGAGGGAGGGAGAGGGAGAGAGAGACAGACAGACAGAGACAGAGAGAGAGAGAGAGAGAGAGAGAGAGAGAGAGAGAGAGAGAGAGAGAGAGAGAGAGAGAGAGAGAGAGAGAGAGAGAGAGAGAGAGAGAGAGAGAGAGAGAGAGAGAGAGAGAGAGAGAGAGAGAGAGAGAGAGAGAGAGAGAGAGAGAGAGAGAGAGAGAGAGAGAGAGAGAGAGAGAGAGAGAGAGAGAGAGAGATTAAAGCTAGCCTGAACTTGAGAACTTGTGTAATATTTTCAGTTCCCTGTCTCAAGCTGTTCACTGAATCAACAGTCCCCCTTCACAAATGTCTACCCTACATTTTCTTGAATTTTCTAACACTATGATCTGTGAGGAATCAGAACTGCAGGTGACAAGCCAAGCAATGAAAAGATGGGTGGTATGTGTAATTAAGTAGCACTTAGAAAATTACCAAAATGTCTTCATGAAGAAATGAGTAAAACAACAACATAATAAAGAATTTGTATAGTAAGAGAAATACTATATATTTGTATAGTAAGATAAATACAGGATAATAAGAGATTAAAAAAATTGACAGTCTCAAAGAGTGTGTGTGCCAGGGTGAGGGGTAGAGATTCATGAAATATCAGAAGGACCTGTGCATGGTTTTCAGCTCATTGGATGAAAATCTAGATTAATCTGCACACTCCCAATTGTAACTGGTCTGGATCAAAATGTAATAGGAAAATATTTAACAAAATAAATTAAAATAAAACAGAGATAACATTACATTTTAAGACTAAGTCAATATGCAGCCCACAGGGACCTTTATGTGTGGATTAGTGTCTATCCTTTGTATTTCAGGTTGAAACCTCTGCTCTAGAGAATTTACAAGATCTGAATGGGAATTTCACAGAACCACATAAGTTGTCATATATACTGGTCAAAGAGGGGATCAAAGGAGGTAATATACGTGTATTAAGTCCCTAACATGTGTTAGACATTATGCTAAATGCTTTCTCATATTATCTCATTTTATTCTCACCACAGACCTGTGAGTTATGGGCTATTATTGTCATCATTTCACATCTGAGGAAACAGACAAAAACTAGTTAAGTGACTTGTCCAGAGTCACAGAGCTGGGAAGCTTTTGAGGTCACATTTGAATTCAAGTTTTCCCGACTTCAGATTCAGAGCCCTTTCCATGCCACCAATTTACACTCCTGACAATGAGATCAGAATCCACTGAAGTAGTTTGAGTTTCAGTGAATTGATCTTTTCTTTTGGAAAATCTTCCAAAGTTAATTTACTTATCCCTTAACTCAGAGCCATGGCATTACTGCACACACATATAAAACACACACACACATACACACATATTTGTAATATATATCTATATATACACATATATATATGTATATACATACAGACAGGCATGCATACATACATAGTACCTAGTCTTTCATAATTTAGAAATCAGTACTATATTTGTATAACA
>CM053583.1:122148425-122172147 GCA_028627135.1 Pseudochirops cupreus | reverse complement strand
GAGAGAGAGAGAGAGAGAGAGAGAGAGAGAGAGAGAGAGAGAGAGAGAGAGAGAGAGAGAGAGAGAGAGAGCAGATCCTTGCAGGTGATTGAAATTTATCTTGCCAGAAAGTGCTAAAATGATGCTAGGGGAGAGGGGAAAGGAAAAAAAAAGCCCAACTAATTGTGGGTGTGTGTATGTGTTCGAGAGTGGGGGTGTATTTTTAGAGCAATACAGGAATATTTGATAAAATGCATGAGTGCTGCCAAGATCATGTGACTCTTGCTCCCTCTCCCTCGCCTCCACCCATCCTTACCTCAGACTCCTCCCTTCAGCCTTCATTGCTATTCACCTCACTTCCATTCCAGGCACCTGTCTCAGTAGGGAGTGGTTTCTGTGGAAACTAGAGAAAGCTCTTTTCCCTTTGGAGATGGTAACCATGGCAATGGCAATTCAGTCTCCAATGTGTACCAGATCAAAGGAGGGTGTCAATTGATGTTTAATTTAAATAGGGATTTTAGAGTCACTCCCCTACCAGGGAAGAAGTGAGCAGGAATGATGGGGAAATTCAATTTGAGACTGAGAGTAAAGCTACTCTGTCCATACTATTCTGGAGGTAGGGAAGGATGACAACTTGAGAACCACACATCAATCAATCTTTAATTATTAATACTAATGAAGGAGATAATTTTAAAAAGTGATTGTGATTTTGTTTTGGAATCGATGATCCTCTTTTGGCGGCAACTTTACTTTCTACGTTTTGTGTCAGAGGATTAACAAAGTTAATTTGCAATGTCTGAGCACCCACCAGCTTAACTTGGACTGGGTGCATGGCTTGGAGGGGAGGTGATCATTAGTGAGGCAGCCCAAAAGTAGAAATGGCCCAACAGCAAGCTGGAGGGTAGGAAAAACCAGACTGGAATGAACATTTTGCAGTAGGGGCTCTAGATCCAATGTTATGTTTGACCTAACACTGTTCAACAATTTTATCAATAAATTGGATAAAGGCACTGATAGGGCATGTTTATCCTATCTACCCTGACTCAGAGTTGGGAGGGATAGCGCACACGAGGATGTCAGAGTGTGGAAGCAGATTAAAGACCCTCTCCCCTTCCCCCAAATACTAAAACAATATTTTAAAATTTTCTTAGTCTGAAGTCTTTGGGTTAATATGAAAGAAAATGTTGTCAGTATTTCTTTAACTATCATTTCTGGAAAAAATGACTTGCTACCCTCAGGCCAGGGGCAAGGGGAAGGGGACAACCATTCATCAGATAGGTTAAGTGGCTTTGACGGCTTAGTGGCAGAAACGTTAAGTAGTCATGGTCATAGGAGTACCACTAGTAGTAATGATCTCGAATTTATATAGAATTTTAAGGTTTACAATGACCCTATAAACGTCATCTCATTTGATGCTCACAGTAGCCAAGGAAAGTAGGTGCTGTTATTATTGTTATTTTGCAGATAAGGAAATTGAGACAGGTTAAATGACTTGTCCAGTGTCACACAGCTAGTAAGTGTCTGAAGCTGGATTTGCAATCAGGTCTTCCTAACTGCAGGTCTAGCACTCTATCCATTGTTCCATATAACTACCTCTGTTTAGTAATAATTTGCTACTAATAATAATTGGTTTTTACCCAGTACCTTAATATTGGCAAAGAACTTTATGTATTTCGTCACTAGAGGCTTGTGGCAGACCTAAGTTAAGTACACAGGTATTATTATCCCTGTTTTACACATTAGGAAGCAGAGGCTTGGAGAAACCAGGTGACTTGTCCAGGGTCACCCATCTAGTCAACGAGCATCTGTTGTTTTCTGTGTGTTTCCTGTGTGTCGGGCATTGTGCTAAGTGTTTGAGATCTGAGGAAAGGCAAAAATTATTCACATATTTAAAAGAATCAATAAAGCAAATCAAGTATAGTTGCAAACAACTATAGAAACCAGCTCCGTGCAGGATAAATTGGAGGTAATGAACTGAAGGAAGGGGCTTGGGTTGAGCAGCCTCAGCAAAGGCTACCTGCCTAAGGGCAGACTGAGCAGGGGCAGAGGTGACAAAGGAAAGCCCGCCGGCCTAGGGGAATCTCGCAAGTCTGAGGAGATAGGAACTGAGTTCGGGTCTTCCTGACTCCACATCTATCTACTCTGCCACGCTGTTATTTAAACTGTTTTGCAGGTTTACCCTGCCGTATACCATAGGTGTATTTCTTAAAAAAAAACAAAAACAAAACCAGATGTGTTTTGTTCACAGACACTCCTGCATCTCCGAATTCAGCTTTTATAAAGTCAATCCTGTTTTCGGGTGTGCTTAGGGAGTTTTCCTAGTTAAAAATAACCATTATAAATACATTTTAAAGAAAAGTACCAATGCCCCAACTGCTGTCTACCTATTTTTTAAACAATTAAATATCCAGATACTGGGGCTGTAGGGAATGTGGGTGTTGGCCAACATTAAACAAAAGGGTTTATTTGCAAAGGTAGCACCTGGGACACCCTCCTTGCTTGTGGGATCCAAGAAAAGCTCTCCAAGGTTCAAGGTGTTTGGGGGTTCAAAACCATAATTCCAGAGCCCCTGCCGATGTGTTTACTTTTACCAGTCAGCCAAAGGGCACATTTGTTCAAAATGAAATCTGTTTAACTAAAGAATACATGTGAAGAAGACAGAGAGCTTTTGTGCAGGCCAGAATACACAAATAAAGATTACCAAGGGGAAAAAAATAATACCGAAAAAAGCTCTTCCATTCCATCCCTCCCAAGATCTCATAAAGTCGTGGCATTAAAACAAATTAAGCGAATTATATTTACCCTCAAATTAAAGATGGCTCACACTTTTTTTTGGTAAAAATCATAGTGAAAGATGAAATGATGGGAAAGCCCTTAAAAGAATATCACACAATCCCAAAGAAACTCCACATTATTCACGGTTGGAAGCCAGTCTGATTCACAGCATTGGAAAGGTTGGTTCTCATGCCTTCCATTTCCCTCAGCTCTGTGAAATGGAAAGGGGGAATGTCAAAGAGAGAAAGGGATGAGAGAGTAGATGAAACCACCACACAGACACAGAGTAACTGGGAGACTGAACCATTCATAGGACGGAAACAAATGGCCTTTAGAATCTTTGGCCAGGAGGTTCTCGGCTGAAAAGAAACGTCTTTCTTAGTCCAGTATTAACCACAACCCCAGCTCCCCAGCTAATTAGCTGGGTTACCCTGGGCAAGTGACTTCATCCTCATGAGCCATGGGATGTATAACTATGAAACAGGATTAATAATATTTGTACTTCCTGCCTTGAAGTGTTATAGAAATGTGCCTCATTGTTAATAGTACTATTACAGTAATAGAGCAGAAGCTCTGTGAGGGCAAGAAACTGCTGCCTTTTTAAAACTTTGAATCTCCAGGGCTTAGCCATAAAGGGTTTGTTGTTTCTGTTCTGTTGTTGAGATCATTATTAATTGTTATTCCTAGCCAGCCAGACTCATATCCTTTGCTTCCCACAGACAAATGTCTTTAAACTTCTGAAAATGATCCTAATTATCACCTTGGTTGGAAGGCCTACTAGCAGGACCGCAAAACACAGAAATCTTGATGCTGATGGAATTAGATGAAGGTTAACCATACACACAATCCAAGAGTCTGCTGGGGCAGCATGGAACAGAGGAAGTCTGGGATATCGTTGTGTCTTGGTAGACTTCCTATGGCGATAGAACCAAGCGTACCCAAGACTAAAAGGATTGGGGAGAGGTAATGTGTACATGCCACTATGCTGGTTCATGGTGGGAGGAGAGAAAAGCCAGAAGCTGTGTTTCTGGGTGATCAATTATACTGTTACAAATGCCAAGGTAGAGAAAAATGGAAAACACATAAAAGAGAGAGTGGTGTAATGGAAAGGGGCCTAGACCCAAGTGCAAATCCCATTTCAGTCACTTACTAGCTCTGTGATCTGAAAAAAAGTAATTTAACTGTACCGAACAGTTTTTTCATCTATAAAATGGGTTGGACTAGGTAACCTCAGAAATATCTCATTTTGACCAGCATTTATACATTTAGCACCTTCTATGTGGAAGTCTTTGGGGCTGTAGACACAAAAGTAGAAACAATCCCTGCCCTCAAAAAGTGTATTTTCTTCTGAGGGGAGGGGGCAGCACATTTGCAGACAAGTAGATAGAAAGTAAATGCATTATAATTTCTGGGTAGGTGAGAAATAGGAATTGGGAGATTCAGGAAAGATGCCATGTAGAAACCGTGCTTGGCTGAGCTCCGGATCCAAAAAGCTGAGGTGAGGAGGGAGGACAGTCCAGGCATAGAGGACAGTCTGTGTGAAGAAGAGGGAACAGGAGACTGAATCTTGTGTACGTGGAACAGCCACAAGCTACAATGGAACATGGAGTGCAAGAGCTCTAAGGTCCCTACATCAGAATAATGTTATTGCTTGAAGATGTCAGGTCAAAAGAAGAGGAAGAGTGGTCCTGTAATTTGCTGCTGTTGTTCAGACATTTCTGACTCTTTGTGACCCCCTTTGGAATTTTCTTGGCAAAGATACTGGAATGGTGTGCCATTTCCTTCTCCAGGTCATTTTACACATGAGGAAACTGAAGCAAGTAGGGTTAAGTGACTTGCCTAAGGTCACACAGCTAGTAAGTGTCTGAGGCTGGATTTGAACTCGAGATGAGTCTCCATGACTCTAGGCCCAGCACTTTATTTACTGAATTACCTAGCTGCCTCTGGCAAAAGAGAAAGCAGCAGGACATTACAGGACCTCCCAAAATATATATTAGACCTGACTTCTGATAAGCTATACTTATTTATGCATTCTCTCCCCCTATAACTCCCTTACACAGCTTTCTGCCTATGGGCCTATTCATGGTAGGTCTGAGGCAGTGTGAGGGACACATTCACCACTACCAAAGGGGCCCCTTTGAGAGTCTTGATGGCCTTAGAAAGTGCCGTTCCTTCTCACAGAGGATTTTCCTATTATGGCTCCAACAAGGCCCCAGGACTACCTCTCAGGGAACAATTTAGTCACTGGGGAAAATTTGACTTCATATCTTTCTGTCAGAGAGCTTCTGATTACCTTCATTCCATTTGTCACGGCCTTTGGTAAACCATGTTTGCAGTGAGGGGACTGGGAAACCTCTTATTTGATATCATTATATTATTGCAGAAACCATGTCCCATGACTGGGCTGAGAAGGCCCAACTTCAACCACAGTCTCATGATGGAAGAGGGTTCTTTAGGGGAAAGAAAAAAACCAAGGAAAAGAGAACCTCGTGGTTTGTGGCTGTGGCCTTTTTATCCTTTTAACCCCACTCATTTGCTGAACCACAGGCCCAGTTCGGTTAATTCAGAGGTCAAAGACTAAAGTTTTATTGTTTGGGCACAGAGTATTTGCCGAAAGATTTTTGATGATTTTTTTAGCTGAGAAAATGAACAGCTAAGTGGATAGAATGCTGTGCCTGAAGTCAGAAAGACCATCTTCCTGAGTTCAAATCTGCCCTCAGACACTTACTAGCTGTGTGACCCTGGGCAAGTCACTTTACCCTATTTGCCTCATTTTCCTCATCTGTAAAATGAACTGGAGAAGGAAACGGCAAATGACTCTAGTTTCTTTGCTGAGAAAACCCCAAATGGGGTCATGAAGAGTCAGAAACAACCGAACAGCGATAACCAAAAAATGACAGGAAGGAGGGTGGTGCTGTTGAATACAATTCCAGTAGAACATCCTGGCCTGGTGGACAGGATTCTGAGCCTGATGTCAGGAAGAGTTATGTCAGGTCCTACCTCAGACAGTTACTAGCTATGTGACCCTGGACAAGTTACTCAACCTCTTTGCCTCAATTCACTCATTTTAAAAGTAGAAATAATAATAGCACATAGCTGATATGAGGAACGAGCAAGATAACATAAGTAAAGTACCTTGCAAACCTCAAAGAATTATGTAAATATCAGCTTTTAGACCATGCCTGTGATTTCAGTAGTCTGTGGAACTTCTGATGAGGAAACCCCCTTTACTAATTAATACAGATCAATATTTTCTCTGAAACTTAGTCTTAGAAAGTCACCCAAGGCACTGAGGCATCAGATGACTTGTCCAGGGTTTGCAGCCACGATGTGTCAGAAGTGGGACTTGAGCCTGGGTTCTCCTGGCTCCAAGGCTGGCTCTTTGCATCACGATCATTCTTGACATCACCATCATTTATAGAAGTATCATCATTATTTCGTTCTTCTCATTTTTTTTGATAGGCCAAGTCACTTTCTCCTGTTATTCTTCTTTTATATTTAATGTAACATAGTTGACTGATTTTTGATGTTTGGTCATTTTTCAGTCATGTCCAATTAACTCTTCATGACCCCATTTGGGGTTTTCTTAGAAAAGATATTGGAGTTTTTGCCATTTCTTTTTCCAGCTCATTTTATTCATGAGGAGGGGCGGCTAGGTGGTGCAGTGAATAGAACACTGGCCCTGGAGTCAGGAGGATCTGAGTTTAAATCCGGCTTCAGACACTTGACACACTTACTAGCTGTGTGACTTTGGGCAAGTCACTTAACCCCAATTGCCCTCCAAAAAAAAAAAAAGCAAAAAAAAAAGCAAAAAAACCCTATAGTTCATTTTATAGATGAGGGAACTGAGGCAAACAGGGTGAAGTGACTTGCCCGGGGGCACACATCTAGTAAGCTCCTGAGGCTGAATTTGAACTCAGGTCTTCCTTAGTCTAGGCATGGCACTCTATGCACTGTGTCACATGACAGATGGATAAAAATAAATGTGGGATTTTTTTTTTGTAGTTGAATAAAAATACCATTATTTAAGCTTATCTTCTGCAGGTTCAATGGTAACACCTTTGGCAAAAAAAAAAAGCAACAGAAACCCTTTGTAGGTATGGTACTCTCTCCTTATCGGTGGAGATAAAAGCCCTACTACCAGTTAATATTGTATTCACAGACACAGAATACTAGCTAGGGGGTGCCCATGGAAGAAAAATTACTTCCTGCGATCACAAAGCCAGTTATTGAGAGAGTAAGAACCAGAACCTAGATTTCCTGACTTTCAGATAGATTCATTTTCTAAATGGATATTTCCACTGCACCACATTTCTTTGAATGATAAGGGACAAGGACCCCAACCCCCATTCTCAGGAAGGTTTTGACTTTGGCCTTCAGAGTTACAATAGGGAAAGTTTTGAAAGACTCTCACAGCTCTCAGAGAAGTAAGACTTATCAAATATTGCTTGACAAAACGCCTCTCATTTGGAGGCCCTTCTTGTGATCCATCAACACAACAAGTCTCATAAAGAGAGGGGCTTCTTCATGCTTTCCATCTCTATAAGAAGGTGCTTGAGCCCTTAAAGCAAGCTAGACAAATCTTTATGCTCCATGAAGGCAGAGGATGTTTACCTGTGTCGTGTCATAGCAAATGGTTAAGTTCACATGTACCTAACACCTTGGCAAGTTTTGATGCTGCTCTTGAAAATCCTGGCTTTCAGTTTCAAGGTTCTCAGTTCCCCAGCCAGATCACATTGAAGCTCTCTCTGTGCAGGGAGAATTCCATTCTGCCTGAAGTCTGAAAGGTCTTTCCTGACAACTTGTAGCTCTTTTCCTTGAGTTGTCAGTCCTCTTAGCTTTAAGGTCCCAAGTTAACCATGACCTAATATCCTTCCAGTCAGCAATCCCTTTTCACTTACGTATTTGGAAGCCAATTCCAAATAGGATAGGATGAAATCCCTCCTTTTCTTCATGTAAGAATATGTTTGCTGATTCACCTTGATGAAACTGTAACATAGGGCATGACAATAAAAGGGTAGAGAGAGGAAAATGGCGATAGTTTCTAACTCAGTCTGACCCATGTAGCCATTCCAGTGTCTTTATAACAGATACACAAGTGCCATTGGCAAACATTTGTAATAAAGAAATGATGTTTGCTTTGCCACTATTACCTTTCCATTCCATATGAGGCTGCCCCTCAAATATATAGACACCCATGAAGAAAGCTGACATCATGTCCTGAGCAATAGAAACTACAATGTGAGAATTATTTCTTCTTATTTCTTCCTTCCAGTGGGTCTCTAATGGTGTTTCATATCAATCGCCAAAACTCTGTGATGCAGTCAATTACTGAATTTGAGCCAAATGTACTTGTTTTGACCACATTTAAAAACCACAATACTATTCTGCCATAAGAAATGACGAATATGAAGAATTTAGAGAAGCATGGGAAGGCTCACATGAACTGGTGCAGAGTAACATAAGCAGAAGCAGGAAAATAATATTCATGATGATTCTAACTAGGTAAACAGAAAGAGAGCAACTAAGGGGTGCAGTGGATAGAGTGCAGAGTCTAGAGTCAGGGAGACTCATCTCTGTGAGTTCAAATCTGGCCTCAGACACTTAGTAGTTGTATGACCCCAAGCTAATCACTTAACCCTGTCTGCCTCTGTTTCCTCATCTGTCAAATAAGCTGGAAAAGGAAATGGACAAATCACTCCTGTATCTTTGCCAAGAAAACCCTAAATGGGGTCGCAAAAATCAGACTTGACCGAATGATGATTAGAAAACTGAGAGTTATATAGTGCTTTAAGATTTTTAAAGCTCTGTTTTGCATTGTTGAGACTTACAACTCTGTGAGATAAGTGTTGCTATTACCCTCATTTTACAGCTGAGGAAATTAAGGCTGAAAAGGGTCAGGTCATTTATGCAGGGTTCCATAGTTGAAGCAATCTCTGAACTCTAGTTCTCCTGATTCCAAGTCCAGCAGTCTACCGACTAAAACAGCTCTGTGAGAAATGGGATAAACACATGTTTGCAAAGGATTTGTTATTGTCATGGAGGATGTCCAGCACAGAGGCCAGAGGTAAACAGAACCAAGTGAACAATATACATAATGGCTTTAACAATGTAAATTGTTCAATTATTTCAGTCACATCCGACTTTTTGTGACCCCATTTTGGGGGTTTTCTTGGCAAAGATACTGGACGGGTTTGCTCTTTCCTTCCCCAGCTCATGAAGAAATTGAGGAAAACAGGGCTAAGTGATTTGCCAAGGGCCACACAGCTATTAAGTGTCTGAGGTCAGATTTGAACTCTGGAAGAGGAGTCTTCTTGGTTTTCAGCCCAGTGCTTTATGCACTATGGCACCACCCAGTTGCCATATTTAGATTGTTCAAAGTGTTAATAACTCAGTTTACCTTAAAAGTATATGCGCATACACTTTTCTCCCACAGACAGTGGTCTAAAGAACGCACCAACCTGCACTGATAGGGCAAGTTTGCTTATCCAAAGGGTCTCAGGAATAACAGTCTGGTCCCTATTCCAGTCCTGTAACAACATAATAACTTCAACCTGGTAGATGAATCTATCCATGTCATCCTCAATCAAAAAGAAAAAAAAGGGAAGTCTATGGCATGATGGATGACCCCATCTCCTTTCTGGGCCCATCTATAGATACTCATTTGAAATTGTGGTGGCTTGCTGATCTATCACTAAAGGCCAGCTCCAATGTCCATGTGGAGGTGACTCAGAATTCTCAAATGCCAGATAAGCACAAACTTTGACAGGTGCTACGATGTTGGAAAGATCTGGATTACAGATCTGCTGATGGACCATGCATGTTCATAGTCAATGGTAGATAAGTGCTCTACCCAAAGGTTGATCACCAGATAGCGTATTTTGGCCACAGAAATTCATTAAAGGGTCTACAAAGATAAGCAGATGCAGGTGGATGGAGCACCCACAATGATACCATTAGCAGAGATTAGCACTCTGTGGCCTGCTGGCCAAATCAGAAATATCACGTGTTTTTGTACAGACCATGAGTTAAGAATGGTTTTTATAGTTTTTTAAAATAAAGCATTACATTTCAAAATAAGATTTTATTGTATTTAAAAATGTAAAAACTGTTTTTAACTTGAAGACCATACAAAAACAGGCAGCAGGCCAGATTTAATCTTTGGGACATAGCTTTGTTAACCTCTGTTTGCAGATGATTGTGCACTAAATGTGGCCTCTGAAGCTGAGATTCAACAAAGTATGGATCTGCTGCTTGTGCTAATTTTGGCTTAACAATCAACACCAAGAAAACACAGGTGCTCCATCAGCTACCACAACACCACCCATATGTGGAACCATCAGGTACAGGAAATGGAGAAGCTTTGGATGTTGTGGGGTAAGTTCACTTACCTTGGTAGTGTACTTTCCAGGGATGTACACATTGATAATGGGGTTGACACACATATTGCCAGAGCCAGTTCAGTGTTTGGGAGGCTCCAAAGGAAGGTGTGGGATAGGAAAGGTATTAGACTGACTACCAAACTGAAAGTCTACAGAGCCATTGCGCTGACCTCATTGTTGTATGTCTGTGAAACCTAGACAGTCTACCAGTGCCATTCCAGGAAACTGAATCACTTCCATTTGAATTGTCTTAGGAAGATTCTGAAGATCACCTGGCAGGATAAGGTACCAGACACTGAGGTTCCTACTCGAACTAAACTGCCAAGCATTCAAACTCTGCTTCAGAGAGCGCAGCTCCAATGGTCTGGTCATGTTGTTCAAATGCAAAATGTACGCTCACCAAAAAGACTATTGAACTCACACAGGGCAAACATTCACATGGTGGTCAGAAGACGCGATACAAGGACACTCTCAAAATTTCTGTTAAGAACTTTGGAATTGATTGTGTGACATGGGAGACACAGGCATGGGACCACTCAGAATGGCATGCCCACATTAGAGAAGGTGCTGGGCTCTATAAGCAAAGCAGAATTGAAGTAGCTCTAAAGAAATGCAAGATGCACAAATTTAGACAATTCACCCCAAATGTTCACATGGGCTATTTGTGCCCAACCTATGGTAGAGCATTCTGAGTTCACATTGGTCTAATCAGTCACAGTCGGACACACTGCAACTTGACTCCAACATAGTGATGTCATTTTGGTCCTCTTTGAGAATGAAGGACAACAACCACCAATCAGCCTGTTGACCTCTACATTAAGGCATTGAAGTAAATGGTTTGTTGATATCGAGGCCATACCTTGGGACTTCTGAGCATGTTATGTTGAACTGGGCCTTACCTTTTTCCAAACCACCTCTTTTATATTCCTGTAAGACTGTGGAAATCTGAGGGAGGGAGAAATGGGGTACGGGCTAGTAGGTATGAGAGCAGAAGTTATTTGCCATCTGAATGTGAGGGAAACAACCCTCTGGCAGCTGTTCTCCCTTCTGCCGTGGGTGAAACTCTGTTTTATGAATTTGGAATATGAAATAATAATTTAAAATCAAGATATTAACATGAGTTCATGCATAGATTCACAGCACTTAGTAGAGTACAAAAGCATCATTGGTATGATGATGCTAGGTACAAAATGATAGCATCACAACATTTAGAGCCAGAATGATCTTTGTTGTTCAATTGTGCCCAACTCTTTGTGACCCCATTTGGGGCTTTCTTGGCAAAGATACTGGAGTGGCTTGTCATTTCCTTCTCCAGATCCTTTCACAGATGAGGAAACTAGGCAAACAGGGTTAAATGATGTGCCCATGGTCACACAGCTAGTAAGTATCTGAGGCCAGATTTGAATTCAGGTCTTCCTGACTCCAGGCCTGGTGCCCATCCACTGCTCGATCTACCCTGAAGGGTAGAAGGTAGAAATCATCTAATACACCCCTCTCATTTTGAAAGTAGAAAACTCAGGTCCAAAGAGCTTCAATAGGGCAAACTCACAAAATTATAATGGCACATTGCAAAGAACACAAGCTTCTATAGCCAGAAGACCTGAATTCAAATCTCACTTTGACTCTACTTATGTAACTTTTGAGGAATCATTTAGTCAGTCAATAAGCATTTATTAAGCACCCACTGTATGCCAGGCACCATGCTAAGTTCTGAAGCTACAAAGAAAGGCCAAAAGAAAGTCTCTGCCCTTGAGGAACACACAGTCTAACAAAGGGAGAGCCTATATGCTCCTATCGAATTCAATGGCTTCTGAGCTCCCTTCTACCTCTAAATCTATGACTCTTGGATCCTACATAGGAGAGACAGAATTTGAACCCAAGTCCTAAATGATTGATGAAGATCATTTTCTCTGAAAGCCATTGACTGTCAGTGTAGTGAGATGGACGGCAGCTTCGGGGCATGGTGGCAAAAGAGAAACGGGAGATGCCTTGTATAGATCATCAGAGATGACCCCTGAAGCAGTGAGGCAAGGCCATGGCATTTGTTCTGTGTCTTGAAGAGACTCAGTCTCTTTAATACCCCAGACTATACTTTATAATGACAGAGTGTGATTAGGGAAGTAGCGTGAATCCAAGGGAGAGGATGTCTGTGGTCAGGGCAAGAGAGAGGGAAATTGTTACCTTTGGTCCTGGGTCTT
This sequence comes from Pseudochirops cupreus, assembly GCA_028627135.1. Taxonomy (NCBI): domain Eukaryota; kingdom Metazoa; phylum Chordata; class Mammalia; order Diprotodontia; family Pseudocheiridae; genus Pseudochirops; species Pseudochirops cupreus. The sequence continues at coordinate 122,159,813 of CM053583.1, read as the reverse complement.
TCTCTCCTTTTGTCATCAAAATTTGTTTGAATTCAAAAATCATTTATTAAAACCTGTATAGTCCTGCACCAGATACTGGAGACAACGTGGTAAAATCAATGGACTTACAGACTGATAGTCTCCAAAACTTCCCTGAGATTCCTCAGGCTTATTTGAAGTGGACGGTCTCTGTTATGAACATGCCTCCTCTCTTGGCCCTTTCTTGCTTGTTTGATGAATTGAAATGCAAACAGGCCCACTTGAATAAGATTCTTCCCTCTCTCTATAGAACTTATGACCTTCACTGGCTTATTGAGCGGCCCTGTTATGGTGACAGGAGACCAAATGTCTCACAATTCAAGGAGGAGATAGGGAGAAAAATCAGGCAAATCAGGACATGCCAAGACTAAGGGTAGTCTCTCTAAAGGGACAATTCTGGACTCTCCTTCCCCCACTGGATGACCAGAATGATGGAGACTTTGACCTCTGACCACCTATAGTCTCAACTGTACTCACTCCCTTCTGTGTCTGAGATCTGATGGTATCCTCTGCCTTACATCCCTCTTCCCTAGTTGCCTAGGCTGGTAGTTATATGGATAAAAAGAAGGAAATGGATTTGAATAACATTATGTTCATAGTAATTGACAGCACCTAATTTTGTGTTGTGTTACACACTACCTAAAATATTTTGGCCACTATGCCAATTTTTGATATTGCCGTAACAATACAAGTAATATATTAATTATTAGAACTTAAGAGATACAATTACATTGTCATTCATTCTTTGCAGAGAAGATATCATGCAATATTGTTCATATAACATACTCAGCATCTAATGAATGTTACAATTGCTCTTTTCAGTCATATCTGACCCTTTGTGACCCCATTTGGGGTATTCTTAGCAAAGATACTGCCATTTTCTTCTCCAGTGAATGTTTTAGAGCTCACTAGAAATGGAATATGCTTTGACTTGGGGGAAATCCAGACCAGTCTTTCCTTCCTTCCTTCCTTCTTTCCTTCCTTCCTTCCTTCTTTCCTTCCTTCCTTCCTTTCTTCCTTCCTTCCTCTCTCCCTCTCTTCTTCTTCTTCTTCTTTTTCTTCTTCTTCTTCTTCTTCTTCTTCTTCTTCTTCTTCTTCTTCTTCTTCTTCTTCTTCTTCTTCTTCCTCTTCTTCTTCTTCTCTCTCTTTCCTCTCTCTCTTTCTTGTTCTACAAGAACCAGTTAATCCCTCCTTGTCTTCTTTTTATCTCACCTCTTAGTTGAGAAATGGAGAAGAAAAGAGAAAGCAAGAAAGTGAGGGAAGGAGGAAGAAAGACATAGAAACAGAAGCGGAAATGAAGACAGTGATGGAGGTAGAGAGACAGAGATACAAAGACCAAAAGAGAGAAAAGATAAAAGCAAAGAGAGACTGACAGATAGGGAGGGGAAGGGAAAAGAAGGAGGAAGGGAGAACAGATGGAGAACAATGAACAGCTTTTGGTACCACACCAAGAACAGAAGAAAAATGAAACTTTCCACTGCTCAAAGCTAAGCAAAAAAGGAGAACACAAAATGCAATTAGCCCTGTGAGACATAGGAGGCCTGCTGTCATTTTAGATAAGCTTTGTGCCTCTAACCAGAGCCAGCATCCAGCAGCTGTCTTCGTCATCTAGATAAGAGCCCACAGATGAGTTTAAGCAAGCATGAGATCCTTTGTAAGAAGTCAACCCTTATGGTGGCTGGAGTGCTTCTGGTGATAACTGGGAGGCTGATGAGAAAGAGGTCACTGAGTTGCTTTTTCATTCTCAACAAATACTAGTTGCCAGTGTTGCTTGCCAGACACTCTCGATCCCGTGATGTTTTTGGTCAATGGTTCTTGGCTAGTCCTGGAACCTGGGCTCTCATCCAGAGCTAACCCTGCAGTGCAGTGTAGTACAGGGCAATCTGGTATCAGGGACCTGTTTCTCTGAGATGGAAAGCAATCCTGTTTTAGGACAGAGACACGAAATGTGCTTTTGTAGATTATATCCAACATCTTTTCAACTAGTGTTCTGGGCCATACGATCATCCATTTTTAGTTGGAATGGATGTAAGAAGCCATCTGGTCCAACCCTCTTATTCACAGGAGAGGTTAAGTGATTTACCAAGGTCATCTCAAGGTCAAGTAAGTAGAATCTTTAAGGGGGCTCTCTAGCCCAAAGGTTCTAGGATCTAAAGGTGTTTCAAGTATTTGGTCTTGATGCTATTTTCCTGACAGCTTCCCTTCCTTCTTCCTGTCCTTCAGTATGACCCTTTCCTTTAGGCCATAGGCTTTTTGATCTTTCTTTTATGATTCAGACTGAAGTTGTCTTCCGAGAGTTAGAGTCCTGACTCCCACCCCCCAACTCAAGTCTTGTCTACTCTGCCATTAAGAGTAGACATTCAAAGAATTTAGAGTTGGGGCCGTAGAGATCATCTGTTCCAATCCCTTTATTCTAGAAATGAAGAAACTGGTGCACTCAGAATGGAAATAATTTGTCTAAAGATAAACTGGTAAAAGGCATTTGGTACTTCTGCTCCTCAGATTTCAAACCCAGGATTCTTCCTGCTGCACCACCCTGCCTCCCAGCCCATGTGAAATGATCAACAAAGGGTTGATCAAAGTATGGTATATCAACATAATAGAATACTACTGTGCTACAGAAATAATGAAAGGGTTGGTTTCAGAGAGAGCTGGGAAGTATTTTTAAACTGATGAAAAGTGAAGCGAGCAGAACTAGAACAACTTATATGATAACAACATTGAAAAGTCTTTGAAAGCCTTCCAACTCATCAATTCAATGACCACCCACAATTCCAGAGGATTTATGATGAAACATGCTTGCTATCCACTTCCTGCCCAAGAGCTGATGGGCTCAGGGAAGAGAATGAGGCATATTTCTGGATGTGGTCGATACAGGAATTGATTTTATTTGACTACACGTATTTGTTATAAGGATTTTCTTTTGCTTTTTGTTTTCAATGGTGGGGAGCTAAGAGACAGAGAAAATAAATGCTTGTTAATGGGGAAAAAAGGGGCTTTTTTTCCCCTTAGGAAATAAAACAACAGCTCAGCAACATAGTTGGGCAAAAATCATCACTACTTGGATACCACACTTCCCCAGCCCCTCTCAATCACAACAGGCTTTTTAAAAAGAGGTTCCCTACATGAATATAAAACAGGATTTGTTTCACAAAAAAAATCAATTCTTCAGGAGCTTGTTAGTTCACTTAATGGAGGTACATCTGTAATTTGTTCAAGTTTAAAGCCAAACTGGTATAGGATTCTGCGTGTCTCTCTCCCAGAGGTCACATTGATCACTTTCATTTGGTCCTCTCAGGGCTTAATGAAAGACCCGGGGAGAAGTGTCAGGGGATTTTCTGTTGGAGAGTACCAGATTTCCTGGGGATTTTTATTTTTATTCAGAGTTGCAATAACATGGGGCAAATGAATCCACCCCCACTGGGGAGGGACACGCTTTCTTCTTATAGCCCCATGTCAATTTGCCATCCTCCACCAGCCTCACTGCCACTTGGTAAGATCATGCCCAGACATTTTGTCCACTGTTCTTCGTCCAGGCCTCTGACAGGCTGTCCTCTTGAAGGCTTCTTTCTCTTTTATCCTTTTGGGAGTGAAGGTCAACTCAGCCCCTCTCTCAAGGTCTGCTCGTCATATTTTAAGAAAGAGCTGAGAGGAAGGCAGGATCTCTATTCCCTGGTTTATCATCCCTGTTCTTACAGGTAAGCAATCAGGGGCTTTCACATTTTTCCTCATCCCAAATAAAAATTAATTAAGTTAAAAGGCCTTTAAAGTGTTCACAATAAAGTTATTCTAAGGCACATGATCACAAACACATCCTCTAACCTTTCTTGCCAAAGAAGCTTAAAGCAACAAAAACATGTCTGAGCTTTGATTGGAAGTGTACCTGAGCCAAGCTGCTGTTGAGTTGTATTGTATTCATTCAGCCTTTGACCAGGCTCAGTACTTGGGGAGAAGGGAAGCAGAATCTATGGCTCTTTCACACAATCTATGCATAGCACATAGACAATGAGATGCATTCGACTAGCATGGGGTAAATTGCAATTCGGTGTGGAAGGACGGCCCAAGTTTTACATTGAGCTCTGAACTGAGGCTTGCCCAGTACTCTCTGCTGAAGATGAGCCACTGACAGTTTGAAAGAAGGTATCACAGTCCTACCAAATGTGCAGAATGAGATGAGCGTTTTTGGACGTGGATGTTATAGGAATTTATTTTGCTTGACTATATATATTTGTTTTAAGGGCTTTGGTTTTCTTTTCCTTTTTACTGGGGAGGAAATGAAATGAGAGAGAGAAAAAAAATACTTGATATTTGAAAAAAAAAATTCAATGAAAATTAAGTATCATTGAGGTGGCTAGGTAGCACACTGAATAGAGCACCAGCCCTGGAGTCAGGAGGACCTGAGTTCAATTCCAGCCTCATGCACTTAACACTTAATAGCCATGTGACCTTGGGCAAGTCACTTAACCCCAACTGCCCTGCTTTCCCCCCTTCAAAAAGCAAAAAAAAAATTTGTTTGAAAGAAAATTAAGTATCATAGTCCTAGAAAAAAATGCTGACCCTGCTTGGAGAAAGACTAACTAAATTATAGTACATGGCTGAAATAGAATATTACTATGCTTCAAGAAATGATATGGTGACTGAAAAATTCCCAGAAATGTGGGAAGACTTAGATCAACTAATGAAAAATGAAGCATAACTAGGAAAGCAACAACACAAAGACCACAACAATGGAAATGGAAAGAAAAACAAAAGCAAAACAAGTGAAAGTGAATGATCTTAAATTCAAACAACAAAGCTCCGCCCTAAGGAAGAGATAGGAAAAGGCACTCCAGAGGGGGAGAGCTATGGCTATGGAATGCTGCAGACAGTGTCAGGGTTTTTGATATATTGATTAACTTCGCTTAAAAAATATTTTTCTCTTTTTTCCCCCCTTTATTATGAGATTGTTTTTGGAAGAGTGAATACATTGGGAAATCTCTAGGTGAGGTAAAAACAAAGATTCAATTCAAATCTATTTTAAATAAGAATTTATTGTTCTCAAAAGAGTCGACTTCTAGTCATCCTTAATAATAATGAATATTTTTACACATAGAACTTTCGCCTATGATTATCCTGGGGGGACATTATCATGCAAATATCATGCCCATTTTAAAGATGAGGAAACAGAGGATGGGAGAGGTTAAGTGACTTTCCCATAGTTAAATAGGTTTCAAACCAAGGCTATGGATTGTTGAAATCTACGCCATATCCCTAAGTCTCATTTCAGATATTAACCTACACCTCCAACCAAGCCTTTTGCCAGAACCAAAGGACACACAGAAAATGATTTGTGGAAACAACAGCCAAATGGCCAAAGCTGGGGAACCAAAACAGAACTGCAACCAGCAGTGTTTGTCTGAGAAGCACAAAAAAAGCTCCATGATATCAACTTCTGAAGACAAATTCAGTTGGAGAGGGGGAGAGGCTCTAGCATACTACCCCATGAGGAAGACATAGTAAAGCCATTGCTAAAGGGTCATCACTGGGGAAGAGGACAGGCAACAAAGAACAACTGGGTTATCTTGGTGGGGAAGGAGGGAAACATATCATCTGGCAGCCTCTTATTTTAAATAATTATTCTTATTCCCTAGGCATTATGCCCATATGCTTTTACTAAAGGATTGTAAATGTCAGCTTCCTCTGAATTTTAGCACTCTGGGACAAGACCCTAGTGACCCCAGCCTAGTTACTGCTCTGAGTCAAAGAAAGAAAGGAAGAGAAGGAAGAACAAGTGATCTGATCCACAAATTGATATCATGAAAGAAGTGGCTTGCTTTGCAAGAATCAAGAATCTATAAGATTGCAGATGATATGATGATATACTTGGAGAACCCTAGAGAATCAAGTAAAGAACTTCTTGAGACAATAAATAAATAAATTTAGCAAAGTGGGAGGTTATAAAATAAACCCACATAAATCCTCAGCATTCCTATATATTTCCAACAAAGTCCAACAGCAAGAGACAGTAAGAGAAATTCCATTTAAAGTTACTGTAGACATTATAAAGTATTTGGGAATCTACCTGCCAAAACAAACCCAGTACCTTTATGAACACAACTACAAGAATCTATAAGATTGCAACTGGGATGCCTGGGTGGAGGGAGGAAAGGAAAAAAAGGAAAAAATCCCCTTCTCTACTGAGTTGTGAGACCCCTCAAGTTTAGTGCTCTTGTTCTGCTCCCCAAAATTATGTTGTATATTATCTGAATTGACTGATCTGTATATATGTGGTCCCCCCAGGTAGAATACAAAGTCTTTGAAGGCCAGAAACTTTCTGTCACCTGTGCTTAGCTCAATCCTGGCACATAGAGATAGCAAGTGAAATTGATTTCAATGGCACCAAGAGCTTTAAGATAAGGAAAATATCTCCATCAAAGCAAATTGGAAGCTTCTCTGCAACTTCCAGTCTTGGGAAGTTGCCTAGAACACTGAGTTTGAGAGTTTGCCCATGGGTTACACAGCTAGTATGTGTAAGGAATATAATTTGAACCCAAGTTTTCTTCTTTCTGAGGCCAGCTCTCTCTCCATGACACCACACTGTATCTCACCTTGTCCATAGTAGGTATTTAATAAATGCTCACTTCATGCAATGAAGGAACAAGGGAATATTCAGCACGTGACTGGATGCCTTAATTATGCAGGCAAGATGCTGAAGGATGCTCTTCTGTCATCACTATCAATAGCAGCAACAGTTATAAGGGACCCTCTGGATGTGTGAGACCACACTAAGCCTTTGATGATACATTTAATTCATTTATTAAGCACCTACTATATGCCAAGTGAAAGGCAAATGTGAAATAGTAGATGGAGAGCTTCCTTTGAGGCAGGAATCTGTGGTTTCAGTATACTGGCTGTGTGACACTGGGCAGGATGTTTTATCTCTCTGTGTTCTAGATACCTTTCTCAAGCTAGTAGTTCCAGAGAAAGGGCTGTTTTGCATTGGTAGAGGGAGTTTCCCCATTGGGAGTACACCAATAAAAAAAAGGGGAGGCACTCAGATACCTAGATATGGACAAAAATGTGGAAGAACATCGCAAGGATTTGGAGTTTGAAAATTAGGACCTATTCTTCTGTGGTGATTTAATGTATCATTCGATAAACTATTCACTCTACACTGGGATTTGGGCTGCCTTCGTTTTTTCCTTAAAAGGAATAAGGAATTAAACCACTTTCCTTGGAAGATGTTTTAAACATAAAAGAAGAATATGACAACTAAAAATACTAGATTTTTGAAATGGCAAACCTAGAATGTAAAGTAAGTCCACGTATTCAGGAATTCTTTTGAAGGATCTGAGACCTAACTGAGGTAGGAACTCCATCCATGGGTAGAGACTGCAGCATACTATCTCCAGCTTCTTGTCCTATGAGACTTTTGTGCCTGTCCTCCTGTAAATTATCCATGGGATGTGAGGAGAAGGTCCCCCATGAATTCTAGGGGGTTCCCTTTCCGTCTCTTTCTCTCTTTCTTCCCTGTCTGTCTCTTCTTTTGTCTTTCTCCTGTCCCCCTGTCTGTGTCTCTCTTTCCCCACTCAGTCTCTCGCTCTATCTCTGTTCTCTCTCTCTTCCTTTGTCTCATCACTGTCTATGTTCCTTCTCTTCTCTCTGGCTATCTATCTGTATTCTCTCTCTCTGTGTGTCTCTCTCCTCTCTCCCCTTTCTTCTCTCTCCCTTTTCCTCTCTCTCTCCATGTCTGTCCATCTCTTTCTCTCTCCGCCTTTTTTCTCTGTCTCTTCCTTTCTCAGTGGATTATCTCACGGCTCCAATATTAAAGTTTGAACTGCCCAGCAGATGGCGCTTTCCCCCAAAGAGAAGCTACAAGCAATACTAGAAATATAATCTGATTTAGAGCCACAGGACATCAGAGCCAGAAGAAATCTTCAGTTTCAAATGGTACTCTCTATGATCCAACTCCCTCATTTCATAGAGGAGAACACTGGGACCCACATGGATGTGGCAGCGTCACAGCTTCAGAACGAATGCGAAAAAAGGAAGTTATTGCAGAGTGGGGGGGGGGGGGGGGAAGGGAACCAACATTTTTAAAGAAAGAAAATCTATCTGCATAGAAGCTATTCTAGATTCTCCCCTGTGACTCTGCCAGATATCCCAGGGCACCATGGTAAACCCAGTGCAGAGTGGTAGCAAACACGCCAGGTATATGTATGCATATGCCAATATGCATACACATATATGCCGATACATCAGGGATCCGTAGGGCTGGTACAATAAAAATAGCAGACATTTCTATCGTGCTTTAAAATTTATAAAGTATTTTACATAGAATATCTCATCTGAGTCTGAAGAAAAATAATCAGCATTATCATTATTCCCACTTTACAGCGGGGGAAAACTGAGGTTCAGGAAAATGGCATGACATCCATTGTCACACAGCGTGTAAAGATCAGAGCAGAATTTGAAGCCTCGTTGAGTTCTGCCTCTGATACATTTTAGTCCCCGTGAACCAAAAGTGACCAGATGCTAAAGAATTGAGCAGATCATGTTAACCCAAGAAACAAGAACTTAGCTCTCTCCTCTTCAGCAAATCCTGGTGCCTGCCCAGGCTGTTGTCTAAAGTTAGAAGTCACAGGTGAACTGTAGATTGGCTTTTGTGAAGGGAGTTTCTCCACTGGGAATTCTCTTATATTGATGAAATCACAATCTGGACCATAGTCAGTACTGAAGCATGGTTCAGTGAAAGGAGTCTCTGGATTTGAAGCTGGTGATCTGGGTTCAAATCCTTACTTTGCCACTCACTACCAGGATGATCTGTGCCATTTTTACTATAATGCCACAGTACTGCATATGTATACTGTAATACTGTAATATATGCAAGTCTGACATGTGTATTCCAGTCCTTTGGGACTGCACTGGGTTTCTCATGATGCTGTTGACCTTCTGGTTCTCTTTTCCTCTGAAGATAGTGCCTAGTACTTCATGAAACATTGTAGTTATGGAATTGATTCATTGTGATACTGAAATAGGGATGTTTTGGTATATGTTTAATAATCTTTTCTCCAGGAAAAATTTTTTTTAACTAATGATACACTTTAAAGTTTAATCTGCATTATTTTCTCTATCATTTGCTTAAGTCTGGAAAATCAACAGAACAATAAGTCAAACCCTGATTTGTAGTGTTTGCTGATTTCCAAGGTATAGATGCCCACACTGAAAATTTAACAATCAGCTCTCAGGAACTGGTTTGAGCTGCCTCCAGCATATCCCTACCCAAGCAAGGCCTGAAAGAACACAAATCACTGGAACTGGTAGGGGCAAAGTTCAAGATGTTTCATCTTTTCAAGATAGTGATTGAATGTTTCCCCGTTTCTCCCTCCACATCCCCTTCCCCCAATGGTTAACCGTTTGCTGTAAGCACTGAGATTACTGGTTTTTCCACTCAAAGCCATTAACATTTATAGAAACAGCCCCACTTCAGAATTCTTGCTTTTAGGTCTTCCATTCATCCTGATAGATGTTCCTTTCTCAACGTTAAGAAAGAAATCCCCCCAAATCAAACAATTAGATAACCAGCACAAAAAAGGAAGGCCCACCTGGCTCTGTATACTGGCAGACTTTTTAGTTCCTAATATTGACATTAGGCATGCAGTGTGTCCTCTTGCATACTTCCTTTCAGTAGCAAACAGGATTGGATCTGCCCAGAGGCAAGATAGAATTCACAGCTTCAAAGGTTTGGACTATATGTTTCCATGGACCAAAAGAAAAGTGATCAGAGGCTAAAGAACTAAGCAAATCATGTTAATCAAAGGATAAACTTCCAACTCTCTCCTGGTCAGCAAGGTCAGGGCTACTTTGTATAAGCTTGTAGAGAGACATTTTCCACAGAATCCAGGATAAGGGGACAACGGGGACAACATGGACAACCTTCATAGAGACAAACACTCTTAAGATTACTATACTTGAAGAGAATGGGACTGCATTTTCCTTAGGGCCTCTTGGAGAGTATTCAATTAGGCTGCATTTTCCAAAAAAGTTATTTTTGGAAACAATTATGTTAAGGGCTTTGAGCTCCCTGGAGTCTGATCTCTAAGGATATCTCTTGGCTTAAAGCACCCTTAAAGTACTAAGTAATATTACCCTTTTATGAAAGCAAGATCTAACCCACACAATAAGAAAAGGAACTCTTGTATTTAAAGAGGGCTAAGGTTAATTTGGAAAAGGCAGGGTGTGTCTGAACAAGAAGGTAACATCTCATCACAAGGATTTTTCCTTTCAGTATATAAAATCATAAAATCTTAAGAAGGTACATTAGAGATCATCTTGTCTGAACTCCTATCCCTTGCAGAAATCCTTCTGTAGACAACATTCCTCATAGATGCTCACGTAGCCTCTGTTTGAATGCTTTTAGTAAAGAGGAACTCACTACATTTGTCAGTGTTTCAGTATTAGAATTCTTCCTTATATTGAGCTAAAAATCTTTCTCTCTGTACTTTCTCTCCATTGGTCCCAATTTCTTTTGGTCTTGCAGAGAATAAATCTAATCACTTTTTCTTTTGTAATGGAAAGAATCCCAGATTGTGTATAGGAAGACTTGGGTTGGAATTAGGTTTCTGCAAGTAATTTCTAAGCCTCAGTGTTCTCATCTGTAAAAGAGAGCAAATTACAGCCCCATACCACACAAAACTGTTGTGGAGATCAAAGGAAGTGAGACATCCAAATGTATTTGGAAAATTTTTAAGTGGTGCATAAACATGGACTACTACTACATCATACATTCAAAGACAGTGACCCTTTATTCCTTATTTCTGTTATCAGGGTTAAATTTCACTGATTTCTTCCACCATTCCCCATGTGGTGGGATTTCTAGTCTTTTCACCATCCAAATCACCCTGTTCTGAGTGTGAGGGAGAATTGTACGTTAGAAAGGACTGACTTTGAAGTCAAAAGAACTGGTTTCCAGGCCCAACTTTGCTCCTTCCTACCTGCGTGATCTTGAACAAATCACCTCCCCTCTCCCTTCTCTGAACCTCATCGTCTCCATCTGTAAAATAGTGAGTCTGCACAGCTTTAGATCCTATGATAATGCTCCAATTTGTCAGTCTCTTTTATACTGTGGAGCCATAGGCGGGTAGACCAACATAGAGTATGGGGGCCTTGCCATCTTACTTCTTCCAGATGTTATCCTTCTATGTAAACAGACTAACATGATGTGCATATTTTAAATAGTCACATCATACTGTTGATTCATCTTAAATTTCCAGTCAACTAAAACCTCTCAGTCTTTTTCACCCATCTTTGTTTTAAAATATATATATATATATATATGTATTTTATTTTATTTTGTTTTTATTGTTTACATCATTCATTTCCACAAGATTT
>CM053583.1:122131600-122147925 GCA_028627135.1 Pseudochirops cupreus | reverse complement strand
CTAAATAAGATTCATTCTACTGAGAAATTATTTAGCTTGGCTTTGGTAATGGGCAAAATATTTTTTTTCCTTTTCCATGTTTGACTAGTGTTAAAGTCCATGGCAATGACTATTGATATAAACAAGTACAGAGCAGATGAGACAGTTACTAAGGAGCCAAGTACATTAAAAATTACAGTCTATTTTTGTTAATTTTTTTTTGAGCTTTAAAAAAAATAATTGTAACATCTTCCTTTTCAGGAAGGTTATCCTCCTCCCAGTTATCCTCCTTTGTAGCAGAGAAAAAGTTAAAGCAAATTGATAATGGTCATTTTGTGCCCCCAGTATGGAATAAATATAAATATGTTTCCTAATCAGCTTTCTGGAAGAGATTACATTAATCTGAGTTCTGGTGTTTTTAGTGTTATTTTGTATAATCTTTCCAGGTTTTTCTGAATTCTTCATATTTACCATTTGTTATATAGGATCAGATATCAGAGATTTGGAACATCAGAGGTCGCCCACTATAGTAATATTCCATCACTCATATTTTGGAGCCACAAAAATTGCTGCATTAATATTTTGTTGTGGTGATTTTTTTTCTCAGTAGTCAACCTCATTCAGGTATGTGCCAAAGAGTAAGACGCTGGGTCAGTTTAGTAAATTTTCCTTCGTCACGCTGTTTTCAGAACATTTGAGCAGATCCGCAGCTTTACCGACAATGTAGTAGTGTGTCTGTCTGTCCCCAACGCTGACCGTATTCATTTTATATCATCTTTGCCAGTTTGCTGGGTGTGAAGCAAAACCAGAGAGGTTTAATTATGCGTCCTCTTGTTTGTTATTTGGCGCCTCTTCCATGTGGTCCATTTAAATTTTTAATTCTTTTGAAAACTGATCATATCCTTTGAACATTTATCTGTTAGGAAATGGTTGCTAGCTTTGTATATTTATGTCAGTTTCTTATTTGTCTTTGATACCAGACTTTTGTCAGAGATATTTGCTGTAAACATTGTTTTCATGTTTGGCAGGGTCTTTTTATTATATTATATTGATTTTATTCACGCTTTTATATGACCAATGTTGTTATTGGACTTCATATTTTAGAGCTGGCGGAGACCTTAGATGCCATTGAGTTCACCGCCGTCTTTTTTTTAATAGATAGATAGATAAGGAAACTAAAGATCAAAGAACTTAAATTATTTGTCTAGGGTCCCACAGCCATTCAGTGTCTTCCGAGGCAGGATTTTAACCCATATCTTCTTAAATTTGGTGCTTAGGTCAATAAACTTTTTTTTTTGCCCCTCTTGCCCTTTAAACTTTCAAACTGTTTAAAAAGAGGGGGTGGTAGGTATCATCACCCTACATCTTTCACAGGGAGATTCAAGGCTTTATATTTATGTTATGGGACAGCTAGTTGACTAGTGGATAGAGTGCCTGGCCTGAAGTCAGGAAAATCAGGAAGAGTTTAAATCTATCCTCTTACTAGCTGTGTAACCTTGGGCAAGTCACTTAACTCTGTTGTCCTCATCTGTAAAATGAGTTGCAAAAGGAAACATCAAACTACTCTAGAACCTTTGCCAAGAAAACTCTAAATGAGGTTTTGAAGAAATGAAAATGACTGACAACAACAATAACATTTATGCCACAGTTCATTTTCTGTCCTCAAATCCCATCTGAAGACTGTTTTCCTCATTCTCATATTTTAAATCATTAATTTTTTTTAAACCACAGTTCCTTTCCCACTCTTCAGGCAAAAAAAAAACATCTGTGAGAAAGGTAGCATTTTACATCCTTAACTAGTTGAATGAAATAATTTTCTTTATGTAAAAATATTTTCTGACCCTCTTAGCACAAAACCGCTCATTATGAATATGTAGGACCTTATATGTCTACTCACTCATCTATACAAAATGTTTTTGAGTACTTTGTACAAAAATAAAAATATTCCTCAATGAATGATTTATAGAGCACAAGCTTCTTTAGTTTTGTTTGATTTCAGGTAAGAGTCATAGTTAACCTTTATTCTAGAACAGCCAATCATTCAGTAAAATTCCACATTATTCATAGGCTTTCATACCCAGACTTTGAATTAACAATGTGGGAGAATTCATAAAGGAAATAGCACTTTGGGGAAACTGAGTTAAGAGAATCCTACCTTAGCAAGTTTGTTCTCTCTACTTTCCCAGATACAGACATCTATCTACCTGTAGCAGTCTCAGATCACACTCCCTTTAAATAGCTCATGGCATTTCCCTTGAATAATAGATTATTGATTAAAAGACAATTCAGACAATCATACCTGAAACCACAATTCAGAACATACCAAATTATAGTCCCAAAAGATTTCACCTAAAATAACAAGTTTCACTAATCACAGTTTAGGGCCAAGTATAGTTATTTTTTTTCCTCATGTTGCAATAACAGTTAACAGGAAACAATAATGTACAAACATTATTCATCTTTTCTAGTTTAAATCCATCCTGGAGCAGAAATCAGTCATTAGAAATTAAGAGCAATCATATTCTTGAGTTTCACACATATGGTAAATACAGAATATAATTCCCTCAAAACCCAGGAAAACACTGGCTACTTACTGCAAACCTCCAGACCAACAGATAGCCATATCTGAAGGTTTTGCATATTAACCCAGGTCTGTTAAGACTAAGGTGGCTAAAGATGTAACTTCAATACATACTATTCCAGGTTCATAATTTTCATAAGCAGTGGCCAATCTATCAGATGAAAATCTTTTTTTATAAAATAAATTTGTAAGTCCCCTTACTTCAACTGTAAGGCATTCTAATTTCTCATTAATTTCACATTTCTTCTGCAACCTCTCTCAGAGTTGATAAGATTTTATGACCTCACTAAGGCTGAAGATCCAGTGGGTGGAAAATCTGACAAGTCCCCAGAGAACAGATAATGCAACATTACAAAGTCTTTTGTACTTTTCCCAAATTGTAAGTTATTATTATTATTATCTACTGTAAGGAAAAATATACTGAATGACCTTAAATTCATAACTTCACAGCATTCTGATCAAAAGAGAAATTAATTTTCTAATGATACAATTGCATCATCCTCTGGGTATCATTTTTCTAATTAATAGCATTTCTTAATACAATGATTTCCCAAAAATCAAAATCCAAGAAAAATTAGAAGTCTAACAGTAACATAAATGGTATTATGGATTTTTAAAACATAAAACAAAATGTATTGCCAGTGAAATAACATCAGTTCACTTGATTGCATTTCTAAATCATCTAATATGGAAAATCACTTTATTCATCTTTCAGTTTGGTATTCTATACTAATTGCATTCAAAAACCAGTATAGAATAATTTTGAAGAAGTTACACTTTCAATTCTTACTCGTGCAGTTTTGAAGCATATGTCTTGAGGCCAAGTATCAAGTATATTTTGCATTAAGGACTGTTCTCCCTATAGAGGGTAAAATATCACAGTTATCCTAATAGGAGAATACATCTCACTTTAAATGAGCCACATTATAATTTAGTTTTAAGACAAATTCGATCAAATCTGGATTTACAATTATAAATGACACTTTAAATTTCAGTTTTTCTAAAACCATTAGCTGCCAGCACCTCAAATTATAGAGGCCACTGCTTTCAATTTGCCGAGTTCCAAAGATTTATGGTGGCAGTCTCACATTCTCATCTCCCTCTTTGGAGACCCATGAGACTCTGAATATTGGAACACACCCTTTTAATGGTTCTTTAAGACAGAATTTTAGTATGCTATATTGAAATTATTTCATTCTACAAATTTATTTCTATAATTTCTGTTAAGTAAGCATTATAGTGTGATTAGAGTATTTTCTATCTTAAATTGTTAGTAGGCATTTCTCCAACTGGTGCCCACAGATTTACAGGCATAGAAAGTTTCTAATATCCTTTTAATCTTAATATGATCAAAATCTCTTCAAACCTCAATTTCCATAACTTGGAACCCTTTACTTTCAGACTTTTTCAGAATTTACTTTCACAGTGTCAGTGCAAATGGACTCCAACTTTCTTTGAAGTTCCAACCATTCTCCTCTAATCTCTACTGTTTAAGCCTTCTCATTCTTTTTTTTCCTTTTCCAGTGGACTTCAGTTAAAGCCCTACACGTTTCAAAACTGCATCTTTCTTGTTGCACTTTGATTCAGCACTTCTCTTATATTCAATATTGTCTTAAGTTCATCTCATTTTCATTTCCCAGACATATACTCATCTAACACTCCACTGAATCACTCCTGTGCAAATTTTCTTATATTGTACTAATAAATTGCAAAAGTTTTACATTTTGAGTTGCAGAATCTGTTTCAGTTTCTTTTAGGTGAGTTCATTTCTGATTTATCCCAACAATAGCATTCTGTTGAATCATTCACAGAAGAAAATAGTGTGAAGGTATAACGTCCTTCTAAGATCAAATTTTAACCTGATAAACCCAAAGACTTCAGACTGCAAACCATTTTTTAATTTTCTTGCTCTAAGGCCTTCTTAGCATTCTCCTGGTGGTTAAATCATCTTCCCTTACACTAAAACAATAGATCTGTCAATCTCCAGAGAAAGGAAAGAGCAATAGAAGGGTGTACTGCTTGTATATACGTTAGTTCGAATGGACTGCAAATTCTAAAAACTCACTAGGATATTTCAATATTTATAAAAATCTTCAAACCAAAATTTGGAAGTTTATAGCAAAATATTACAGTTCAGTTGCAAATTTAGTCTATAATTAATTTATAATGCCATAAATTTCTATAAACCAGAAAAAAATGGTTTTCTTTCTTGTCTGTCTTTATCTCTGCAACCTCTGTCTGGCAAGGATTGAGAAGACAGAGATAGTATTTAGCAGTTTTTCCTACCTATTATAAACCTTATCTCCTGCTGAAAGTCCAATCAAAAGGTCAGTGGAAGTAAATCCCTGCTTATTAGGAAAAAGTCTAGCATCAGAATTGTAAGATATTGTAGAGGCCTGGGAGAGTTGTTCTGGGTATGAAACTTCATTAATCTTCCCCACCACTCTTAAGTACCCTTTCTGGAATTTTTTACAGCAGTCTATATGGTTTGGTTAGGTTTTCCCCTTTAATATCTACAAGGTAAATATAACCTTGTGCACACAAGAGAGCTTCTGAAGTGAAAGCCCCAGTCTTTCTAACCTTGCTGTGTTGTCCTTGTCTCTGATAGTCAAGGTGGGACAGTGTTTGAGGCATTCTGGGAGGACTGGCACTGGTGTGAGGGCTTGCTGAGCCCTTACCAGCCTTGCTCAACCACCTTTGGTGTCCATCTGTCACCCAACTCTCACCTCTCACTCCAAGAAGCTATAGCATATACAGTAGTAGCAACTCCCTAGTAAAAACCATCACTGACTAAACCAGGTTGAGGGTAGCCGATGAGTTCTGTTGGTGAATTCAGGGAATATCTACCTCCCCACTCCCACATGTGAAGACTTCCCCCCTGTGAAATGGGCAGAAGAGAGCAATTTGTTTCAACCTTTGTAAAGGCCGCTGAAGCGCTTAGAGCTTCATCAGACATCATGGATGCCAAGGTCGTGCGCTGTCTCCCCGACCATCATCAGGTTTCCTGATTGTTGTCTTGTCATTGGATGTCAGCGAAGAGAGAATGAGGCTGATGACTTTATGAAATTCTGCCTCACTTAAATCCAATTCACAGACAAGTCAAGGTATCATGCTGGTGATATCACCGGTCTTCTTCCAACCTGAAGGAAGTACAACAATCATAATGGTCACCAGAGGGTTGAGGAGAGAAATAGCAGAAGAGAAAGAAAAAGATCCACCAGAGGACTTGCCAAGTGCATCACTACCCCCAGAGCCTTCAGGTCATCAGTCTGAGAAGACTACTCACTTGTGGATCAGAGTGGCCAGAGCAGTTTCTTAAGCTAAGGATAAGCACAGATTCCCTAGCTTAATAGATACCCAGAATCCTGTCTTAAGACCTAACAAGGGTGGGGAACCTGTGGCCCCAAGGCCACTTGTGACCCTCTAAGTCCTTGGGTGCGACCTTTTGATGGAGTCCAAGTTTGACAGAGCAAATCCTTTTATTAAGGGGATTTGTTCTAAGGAATTTGGATTCAGTCAAAGGGCTGCACTTGCGGACCTAGAGAGACGCATGTGGTCTTGAGGGAGGCTGTAGGTTCCCCTCCCTCGAATGGAAGCTCCCACCACAATCCACCAGCCAAACATCCCTCCACTCCTCGTCATCATGACTCCTTTATATTCAGGGGATGAAGAAGAAGTCTACAATCTAAGTCCTTAGTCCTCTGAGCCAAGGAAGTTTCTAGGAATATCTCAGTGCCTTTTAGAAAAACTAGCCTAATTAAATTGGGGGAAAGAACCGTATGTTTTGAGCCAGAAGATTAGGATTTTAAGTTCCATCTCTGAACTGATTAGCTGTATGCCTTTGAGCAAGTCATGGAACCTTTGTTGTGATCCACAACGCTCTCATTTATAAAGTAGTAGCTTGTGTTTATATAATGTTTTCTTTTTAATTTGATACTTATGTTAACTGTTTTCCTAAAGTTGAATTGTCCTTATATAATTGGTGTAAGTCCATTGTAGGTCATAATGAATAGTTGTTTTGGCTACATATTGTAGTCCTTTTACTAGGATTTTATTAAAAATGTTTACATTTCACAACAGAGATAAAGGTAGACTGAGGCAATTTATTAACTAGGCTAGCAGTAGCCAGTAAATGAGAGAGTCAGTGACTCCTCAGTAGTCAAGACCAAGAGTGAAGGGGGGCAGAATCTTCTATGGTGATTAACAGGATGACAGAGCAAAATCTTTAACAACATAGCCATTTCTAATCCTGCATCCTAAGGTGTTTTGTACTTTGTAAATGTTTGTGTGGTTACTTAAGTATCAGCATTCCTTGTAGATATATAAATCTCATCTTTCATATATAGTGAGCAGATTTTTAAATCAGAGAGAAAGAACTTTACCCATCTACTTAAGAAAACCTGTTTACTCTTTTTTGTTTATAAAATAGGGGATCAGGATAAGGCTTGGTCATCTCTGTTATACAGTAACACTTAGGTTATCCCTGAGCCAAAAGAGTGCTCAAAAAGATTACTATTTTTTCTTTGCAAATACATCAGGGATTATATCCAAGATTAAACATATTGTTCAATATTCAATTCTACTCTCAGTTATAAAACTTATTTTACATATTGAAGGACTATTTATACCAAAACCATATGGGACTTGGAAAATGAATGAAGAAAATTAGCTTGATAATTTAAAATTGTAGTCATGAGAATCAGAAAGACAAGGTAGGAATCTTGGATCATAGAACCTAAGAGACCATCAAACTTCCCTACTGGAAAGATGAGGAAACTGAGTCACAGAGAAATCAAGTGACTTGCTTAGGATCTCACAGCTATTAAGTGTCTAAGGCCAGATTTGGTACCTTGTCTCCCACATGCTATATCCAGTGCTGTATCGATTATACTACTCTACCCCGACCAGCAGATGTGACACATTCAGGGTAACATTTTTGTCCTCAGATCCTGATTTAATAGCTTAGTCATATATGTGACCTTTTTCATGATCTTCACTTGTATAAAATCCAAACTGAACTTTAAGTGTCCAGACTAAAAGGATTACATCTTTTACATGAGAATACTAAAATAAATACAAAACAGGAAACTTCTCTCCAAGCATTGAGGGGATCTGAAAGACATTGCTCTTTACTAGGAAAACACAGGCATAACAAATACTACTGCTTTCTTTGTGAATATAACAGAGACATTTGGGGGGAAGGAGGGGAATTACTTTTTTTTTTTAAACTACTGACCTCAAAGGAAAGAATTACAGGGGAAAGAAATTTGTAACTTAACCACTAGTCAGTCCTTTAAAAAACAGGTTTCCTACAAAAAAATTTCTCTGTTAAACTTGGATTATTGACATTCTGTAAAACCATAATAAATCAAAATATTGCAGATTTTATTTATCTGAAGGAGAAAAAAGTTCCAAGAATCAGAGAGAACAAAATCAAAGAAGAGAAATTTGTGGACCTTCAAATAAGGGAAGTGATGAAAGACGAACATTTTGCAAACCATGAAAAATGACATTAAAAGGAAATCGTTTTAAAGAGTGAACAGAAGAATTTTGGAGAAGCTTACAAGACAGGAAATTTCCAAGAAATTGTAAATGACTATTGCAAAGCCTATAGAGTGATATAATGTAACATGCCAGTTAAGGTTCATTTCTTGGTTACAGGGCTACTCCTTGAAAACATAGGCACTCTATATAACTGATGAATATGGGGAGCTCTTAAGACTTAAAGCAAGAAATCTTTATGGTGAAAAAATCCAGATAAGTTGTATCAAAGCATGCTGGCCAACGGTCAGTGGATGCTGAGGAGGGATGTTATAGAAGCAAAATGCCATAGATAATTATTGTATTTCATTAGTAGTTGCATTTTAGGTGAGTAAAATAAACACATTTGTAAGTGGAGGAAGAAGAGTTTTTAAAAATGTAAATCTGATTCCTGCTTTAATTTGACAGATGTTAAGATAGCACCTCAAAGTTGTTCTGATATGCTTCTTTTCGTTATTAGATTATAAATGTTTTTTGAACTTTTAAAAAAGTTTATTAACAATATACATTTTTTCTTTTAAAAATTATTTGTTTTGCTTCTGCTTAAAAAATTGCAAAGTAAATCAGTGGAATAGACTAGACAGAGAAGAAACAATTAATATAGAACCCTATACTAATTAGTTAATATAGGATTATTTAATTAATTAATTAATAGCCCTATTATAATTAATAACAGAACCCTATAACCCCATGTTTGATAAATCAGAAAACATTTATTACCTAGGAAGGAAGTTCCTATTTGACCAGAACTATTGGGAAAACTAGAACGCAGCATGATGGAAAACAGATTTAGGCTAGCTTCTTATACTATATTCCCTAATAAATTCAAAATTGGTATATGACCTGAATGTTAAAAACTCTTACCATAAAAAAGTTAGAAGAGAAGCTGAGCAGGGAGAAGAGCAAGTGACCATTTGTGATTCTTTCACAACTAGTGATAGGGTATGAATTCTTAACCAAGTAGGTGATAGAGGCTATGACAAAAGATAAAATGGGTAATTTTGGCATTTTGATTTCATGAAATTGAAACTAGCTGGTGCAGTAGATAGAGCACTGGGCTCTAGTCAGAAGGACCTGAGTTCAAATGCAGCCTCAGATACTTACTAGCTGTGTGACCGTTGGTAAGTCACTCAACCCTAGTTGCAAGAAAGGAAGGAAGAAATTGAAAAGCTTTTGCAGAAACAAAATGAACACATCTAGGATAAGAAGTGATCAAATGGAAAAAAAAGCTTTGTATTTCAAAGATCTCTGCTAAGGGTTTTATGTACCAAAATATATAGACAAATAACAAATACCTTTAAACCATTTTAAACTATTTTCTTATATATTAGAGATCAAAGAATATGAATAGGAATTATATTAGAGATGAAAGGATATGAAGGCATAGGTCCTTCTATATTTTATATCTTAAGTTTTTATTTCTCATTCATTATAGATACTGTTCCCAATCTTTATTTTTGCATATGTTATATTGTTTTTGTTGTACAGAAATTTATTTTGATGTACTTAATAAGCATACATATTTGGACCTTGATAAATATCTACATTCTATTTCCTTATATCTTTTTTTTTTAATTCACTTTTTATGTTTAAATCTGTTCAACCCTCTGGAATTCACAGTTATATGGTATGAAATGTGTGCTAAATCCATTTCCCATCAAATTGCCAACAACTTTTCCCAACTAGATTTGCTACAATAACCTCATCTCAGTTTTTATTATCTGAAGGTTCATCATACTTATCTTTTCTTGCTTGTCTGATTATCTCTATTCTTTTACATTATATATTTCTCTTTTTTGCCTACTGCCAAATAGTTTTGATATCTACTTTCTAATATTTTCAGTATGGATGAAACACAAGCCCACTTTAACTAGTTTTTTTTTTCAGCCTGCCTTAATATCCTTCACATTTGTTTTTTTCATTTAAATGTCATCAAGTTTAAAGAAACTTCTTACTGTTTTGATTGCATTAAAAAGGAAAATTAGGCATTGCATTAAAGAGATAAGTTAATTTGGAGAGTATTGTCATTTTTGCTGTATTAATTGGCCATATTTGTGAATTTGATGAAGAAGACAGCTTGTCTTCTTCATTTCAGTCATTATGGTGTTTAGTCATGTCTTATATGAGTAATGCGTATTTCTAGATAAGGTTAATTTATAAAATTTTTTGGATTTTATTTATTGATGCTTTTTATTGTAGTTGTAAGTGGGATATCTTTTTAATGTTTTCTTGACCTTTATTCCTGGTAAATTAGAATGCAAATGACTTTATGGGTTAACTTGCCATCTTGTGACCTTGCTGAACTCAATGTCTCTGGTTTTTGGTTGGAATAGTTAGACTTTCTAGACATTTTCATGTCATCTGAAAAACATTTTTTTGCTTATTTACATAATATTAATCCTTCTAATATCTTCTTCCTGTCTTAAGTCACTAGAATTACCAATGATATGTCAAATAAAAGTAGTGAAAATGTGCACCATTGTTTTGTTCCTGTTTTTAATTGGAATATTCTCATTAATTTTTAGTTCTCAGTAGAGGGTGTTTACCACCAAAAGACTGAAGAGCTTATATAACTTAGGTAAAAATATGTAGTGGGATGTGAAAACCATCGAGGTTTGCCTGTCAATTTGGATATCTTGTACTGGTGGTACAGCTGGACATTAAGCTAACCCCATAACTGAGTTATTGGAAGAGGCTAGGCAAAGTCACATTTGGGAAATTGCTCTGCATTTCAGTACTATTAACCTGCTCCCTACCACCAGGATCCTTTTTTAGTCCATTTATATGACCACAACCTTGGAGCACCATAGTCTCAGACGCATCACAATTGCAAGTGACCCAAAGGGCATCGATAGTGTTGTAAGGCCACTGAATGCCTTGAGTTAGAGAAATAGTATAAAAGATACCTAAAGCATGTATGACCAGGAAAGGAATTGGACTGATAATAAAGCAAAAGTGAGAACTACAGATGGACAGTCCACAAAACATTCTGAGAACCCCAAAATTGAAAAGTCTCCAGCATTGTAGGCAGATCCACTAGGGAGGATTTCATATTTTGTTAAGTTAGGTTGGATAGAGGCAGTATAGAAAGAGAACTAAACTAAGGGTCAAATGACCCACGTTCAAAATCTGCCTCTTACTACCTTTGTGACCTTGGTTAAGTCACTTAACTTCTCATGGCTGGTCCCCAGCTATAAAATAAGAAGGTTGTATTAGTTGACTTCCAAGCTCCTTTTCATCTTGAGGTCTGTAATCCTGTAATTAGATTTATGATAAGATGGGAAGTAGGGAGTATGTTTCTGTGTTGTGCTAGTGGAGGAAGCTCCCAAGCCTTTGAAATAATGAACTTGTTGGACGATCACTGTTTTTGGGAGGAGTTGGGCCATTAATGTTATAAAATCATACTAATCCCCACAATTGGAAATGACTTCACATATCTGTGCAGTAAATAGCATTTAGGAGTGTCTGGTTGCTTTGGGAGGGAGGCTATTAAGTATCTATGAAATAAGGACTTCGTGCTTTTGGCATTTTATATTGTCAGTGATATTGGGAGAACGTTGTTGAAAACAGAAAAGAAAGTTTGAAATGATAAAGTGTGAGAAAAGACACAAGATCAGACAACAGAAACCAGTCTTTCTTCCATCTGTTCCCAGATTAAATGGAGAAATAGCTTACCTAAAGTGGTAAAAAGCTTTTACAGCAGTGTTATTTTTTGCTTTTGCTGATTGGGAGCTTCTAGCTTCTCAGTCTGTTAAGAAAAGAGATTTGTTGAAGTGTGATTAACAACGTGGGCTCTTCTGAAAATTTCAGTTCCGTTGGTCTGTCATTGGATGTTGGCACTGAGTTAGAAATCTGCAGGTAGGTAGGGAAGACATATGAGAAATTACTTATTTTTAGGAAGGAAATTAATTGGTCATAATAGATTGTATACTTTCCTTCATACATACCAAGATAAGGCAAGATGTATGCTTTCTTTGGTTCAGTGATGGTGAAGGGTTGTATTAGGTCATCAATGTTCTCTTGCCTTTTTCTTCCCGTAACCTGTGAGGTTCTTGTTGGTGAGATGGTCTCTAGTGTCTAAACGGATGAGAAGCCCCTGAGATGTGACAGTATCATTTTACCTAAATGCTAAATGTTTAGAATACATATTTGGCCTGGTGTTTCCTCTGTGTTTACTGATTATCAGCTGGGTGGTACAGTGGATAGAGCTCTGTACCTGGAGTCAGGGAAACCTGAGTTCGAATTCTGCCCCAAATACTTACTAGCTGTGTGACCCTGGGGAAGTCACTTAACCTCTGCCTCAGGTTCCTTAATCTGTTGTGTTTGTCCTTCCTTCTCGAAGAGGACCATGACATCAGGAAGATGATGCCATGACTTGCATTTGACTTTGATTTGAGTGAGGGAGGGCAGTGCAAGGTCACCAGCCTCATTTTTCTCCTCCAGAGCTATCTGGGTCCAGAGACCAGCTATTCATCAGGATGACTCTCTCTGCCTGTAAAGTAGAGGTAATGGTAGAACCTACCTTTCACGGTTGTGAGACGAGATAATATTTGTGAATCACAGCACAGTGCATGGCACATAGTAGGTGTTTATTAAATGCTTATTAAATTTTCTTTAAAAATTTAATATTAAGTATTCCAGAAAACAAATAAATCTCAACAAACTCCTGTGTGCCAAGAAGGTACCATGCTAGGCACTGAAGTTATAAAGACAGTAAGAAATAGTTCCTGCCTGCAAAGAGCTCATATTTCACTGTGGGAATATAGCTTGTACCCAACTAAGTTTAACAGCAGACGTTTTGAAGAGGGAGAGCATTAATGACTTAGGGCAGCGGTTCTCAACCTGTGGGTTGCGACCCCTTTGGGGGTTGAACGACCCTTTCACAGGGGTCACAGGAGTCGCCTAAGAACATCAGAAAACACATATTTCTGATGGTCTTAGGAACCAAGACACCGCTCCTCTATCTGTCTCCAGGTGGGTCTGCCCACATGCAGATATGCCCACATACAAGTATTAAAGGGTCGCAGCACTAAGAAGGTTGAGAACCACTGATTTAGGGCGTCAGTAAAGACCTTCTGGAGGAGGGGCACAGAAGCTGAGCTCTGCAGGAAGCTGAGGAGTCCAGGTGGAGGGAGTGAATGCCAAAGGCTGAGCTAAGAGCAGGAAGAGCAAGTGACCATTTGGGCTGGGAAATAAAGTGCTGAAAACCAAGGCTGGGAAAAGGCCATTTGGAGCCAGACTGTGGAATTCTAACCTTAGCTTAGAAACAGTAGTGAGTCACTGAAGGGTTGTTTTTTTGTTTGTTTTGTTTTATTTTGGTTTTTTGCAGGGGAATGACCTGATCAGGACTTAGTTCACAGGTCCATAGATTTCAGACAACCTATGAAAATGATGGGAAAGAAATTACATCTTTATTTTCACCAACCACTAACTGAAATTTAGCATTTCCACCAATTGTTTAAAAATTATACAGCTTCACCAGACTGTCAAAGGGGCCAACAAATCCCTCAAATTAAGAAAACCCTGCTCTATAAGGTGATAGCCACAAAATTTAAATTTAAGAAGAAAAGGGGAGTAATAAAGTCAGGATAGAGGTAGGCAAGTGATTCTTTCTGGTGATAAAGAGCAGGGAGCAATCTCCTTTCTTTTTCCAATTTAAAATTATACTTAATTATTGGATTTCTTGGTTTTACAAGCTCCCATTTATCCATAATGGTTAAAGTTGGGGTATTATGGAAGCTGAGGATAACTATATAGATTAGAGTCTAGTCTAGCACAAAATGGTCCCCAGTCCACTCTCCGTGGGCCCTTGCTTCGCTTCTTTCCTGCTGCCTTCAAAAAAACCCACACACGGCCCTAAGAGTCACCATCTTGAATATACTTATTCTTCCTCAAATAGTGGCAGAAGTTGCGCATACACACACACACACACACACACACACACACACACACACACACACAACCTGCTTGTGATTTAGAGGCCAATGCTCCCTTATCAACAGAAGCTTTCTTCCCTCCCCCCCCCAGCAGGCCAAAAGAAAGATTTTCAAAGGATTAGTATATAGTAGAAATTCATAGCACTGCAATTAAATATTAGTCCTTATTTAATTAAGGATTAAGAAAACATTTCAGAATAATTCAATGCCTTGGTTGTCTTCATGAAGATAAATTATTATTGTACCATCTTAAGTAAACTTAGGGAGTTTAGGTAAGGCCAAGTCTGGATTCGAGTGGAGGACATTGCCTAAAAAATTGTCTATTCAGTGAATATTTTTTTCAAATTCTTCTTGTATGTACAATACAAGTTGGGGATGTGAGGTGGGATGTCTAGGAAGGATACCAAAGACATATAACACTTCCATTATACTTCTGGCTTACCGTATAGCTGGAGAGACAAGACATACATATAAACATCAGATGGTTAAGTTAACAATTCAAGGAGATTTATTAAAAGCCTAGTATGTGTATAGCCTTCTACTAGGTGGAAGAAAATTAATTTGATAAGATGTGACTCCACCCCTTTATCCTCTGGGGCTAAAAGGCTTAAAAGTGCCTGAATTAGCTTAAAGATAAATACTATAGGAATTGGAAGAACTACTAGAGAAGTCCTTGTGGACCAGGTGAGATTTTAAATGGGCCTCCAAGTATGGGTCCAATTTATAGAGGTTAGAAAGAAGTGCTTTTCACGCACAGGAAACTATAGGAACAGACCAAAGACTTAAATTCAAAACTGAGCATGGTGTGTCTGAGGGGCACTGAGGAGAGATTCTGAGGAGAGGGGTTACGTTGGGGGTTGTTAAGAAATGAGGTTAGGTAAGAAGAATGGAAGTAGATTGTTCAAGGTGTTGAATGACAATGAGAACACGAGCAGGGGTAAACCTTATCTATTCTATAATAAGTGGGAAAACATAAAATTTTAAATGGTAACTAAATGGTTTTATGCAGTTTTTCATTTATTTTAAATTAATTAGTTTCATTAGAAACAGCATCATACTCCAATGTAAATGATTATATTTGCTTAGTAACTATTTATATTTAAATTAATTTCAGTGTACAAAGTACTGTAGCAATTTTTACAGTTCACTTAGGTATCTCCTAGGTGCCAGACACTGGGAATAAGAGGACAAAAATGAGACGTTCCGTGCCCTCAAGAATACATTTCTATCAGTGCATTGTTGTTTTTATGGATGAGAATATACCTTTTTTCCAACCTCAACCCTTGATATCAACTTCATAATTGTCTTTTTCTTTTCTTTTTTAATGCATTTTTTATTAACCAATAAATTTATTTTTAGTTTTCAACATTCACTTCCACAAGTTTGAGTTCCAGATTTTCTCCCCATCTCTCCCCTCTCTCTACCCCAAAACAACATTCATTCTGATTGCCTCTGTCACAGGCTCCTGTGACCTCAGAGTTCCTAAGAATCTAAATCTAGTGATTATTACATTGTATTGGACTGATAAACAAGAAAGCACAAGCAGGATACGGACACAGCCACGGAGAGCTAAATAGGAAAAAGTATTATCCACCTCCCAGTTCCAGCTGTAGATGCTTAATAGGAAATGGAGCTGGTAGTTTTTTCTTTTACTTTGGGCTCTTCCCAGGTTTAAAAATTCAGTTCAAATTGCAACAGTCTTCCTTAGAGACTATAAGCTATGTCAAACCTATGATTATTCATTGAGAATTCAAATAGGAAGATTTAAATTACCAGCATTTAGATCCTGTGACAGAGGTTCAAACCTTCCTCTTAACTACTTGGTGACCTTGGATAAGTCACCTAAATTTGTCTGGGTATCAGTTTCCTCATCTGTAAAAAGAGGAGATATCTAAGATCCTATGACTATAGTGTGGAAATAAAAAGGTATCAATGAAACTTTGAAAAAAAATTGAATCAAATTAATGGATTCATGCATCCATTTATTCAACAAATGTTTATCCAGTGCCTTCTATATTCATAGCACTATTCTAAGTACTATGTGAGATGAAAGAGTTCAGAGTCTGAATCTGAGGTCAGAAAAGGTCTTTATTCTTTCTCATGAGAAAGGACTCTGCCCCTGTCACTCACATGGCATCTGCCAGGGAGAGAACAGCAGGTAGAAGCCAGCCCATGGTTATATAACCTTCTAATGCAGAAACCCAACCCCCCAAGTGGCCTTCACTCTCATTGGTAGGGGACCTGGGCCACAACTTAAGCCTGGGAATCTATCTCTGAGACAAAGGACC
>CM053583.1:122104772-122131100 GCA_028627135.1 Pseudochirops cupreus | reverse complement strand
GATACTATAAAATAGATCCAAACAAATGAAAAAATAGAAGGCAATGTGAAATATCTCACTGAAAAAACCACTGACCTGGAAAATAGATCCAGGAGAGATAATTAAAAAATTACTGAAGTACCTGAAAACCATGATCAAAAAAAGAGCCTAGACAACATCTTTCAAGAAATTCTCAAGGAAAATTGCCCTGATATTCTAGAGCCAGAGGGCAAAATAAAAATGGAAAGAATTCACCAATTGCCTCTTGAAAAAGATCCTAAAAAGAAAACTCCTAGGAATATCATAGCCAAATTCCAGAGTTCCCAGGTCAAGGAGCAAATATTACAAGCTGTCAGGAAGAAACAATTTTAGGACTGTGGAAACACAATCAGGATACACAAAATCTAGCAGCTTCTACATTAAGGGATCAAAGGGCTTGGAATATGATATTCTGCAGGTCAAAGGAGCTAGGATTAAAACGAAGAATCACCTACCCAGCAAAACTGAGTATAATGCTTCAGGGGAAAATATGGTCATTCAATGAAATAGAGGACTTTCAAGTATTCTTGATGAAAAAATCGGAGGTGAACAGAAAATCTGGCTTTCAAATACAAGAAGCAAGAGAAGCATGAGAAGGTAAACAGGAAAAAGAAATCATAAGGAACTTACGAAAGTTGAACTATTTACATTCCTACATGGAAAAACGATAATTGTAACTCACGAAACTTTTCTCAGTATGAGGATAGTTGAAGGGAATATATATCTATATATATGTATACATACATATATATATGTATGTATGGGGGGTATATGTGTGTTTATGTGTGTACATATATACATAGACAGAGGGCACAGGATCAGTTGAATATGAAGGGACAATATCCAAAAAATAAAATTAAGAGGTAAGAAAGGAATATACTGGGAGAAGGAGAAAGGGAGACGTAGAATAAAGTAAATTATCTTATATAAAAGAGGCCAGAGAAAACTGTTACAATGGGGAGAACAGTCAACCTTACTCTCATTGAATTTGGCTTAAGGAAGTAACATACACATTCATTTGGGGATCTTACCCTACAGGAAAGTAGGGGGGAAGGGGATAAGAAGGGATATGATAGAAGGGAGGGCCGACTGGGGGAGAGGGTAGTTAGAAAAACATACTTTTGAAAAGGGACAGGTTGAAAGTTGAAAATAGAATAATTGGGGGTGGAATAGGATATAGGCAAATATAGTTAGTCTTTCACAATAATATTTTGCATAACTACACAAGTACGACCTATATTGAATTGCTTATCTTCCCAGTGGGGGCAGATGAGGAGGGAAGAAGGGAAAGAATCTGGAAATCAAAGTTTTAAAAGTTTTTTACATGCAACTTGGAAATAAGATATACAGGCACTGGGGAATGGACATTCATCTTGACCTACTAGAAAGTTAGAGGGGGCATGGGGGAAGATATAAGAGAGAGCAAATTGGTAGAAGGAGTATTCAGCAAGCTTGCTATCTTGGGGTGGGGGGTAGGGCAAAGAGGGGGAGAAAATTGACAACTCAAAATCTTGTAGAAATGAATGCTGAAAAGTAAAAATAATTTTTTTAAAAAAAAGCATAAAATAAAATACATATGGTTACAAAGAAACCAATTATACTGAAATAAAGATGTATTTTTTCCCCATCCAAGTTCAAAGACATCCACCCTTGGGAGTCCGTGGACCCCAGATCAAGAATTTCTTCAGCCACCTTACTATATGCTACTGTACTAACACTAGGGAAACAAAGAAAGGCAAAAACCAGTTCCTGCTCTCAATTCTAAAAAAAGGAGACAACACATAAAGAACTAGGTACTTATAAGATACACACAGAATAAGTGGACAAAAATCTCAAAGGATGCCAGCAGGTCTGGCTACAATGTAAGGACTTTTTCAGGCCATAGTAACATAGAATGAGGGCTGGAAGGAACTTCAGAGGCCACTGAGACTAACCCACTTAGGATTTAACAGAGGAGAGAATACTGAGGCTCAGTGAATTTCAATTCCTTGTCAAGAATCACATGGGAAGGCAGCAACCAACCAGCCCAGACTCCAGAACCAACACTCATTCTGCTACACTCTGCCTGCCTGGTGGAACTGTGATATGAAGTCCCTCACTGATGTAATCATGCCTCCCTAAGGTCATTATTTTAACGGACTGAGCACATACTGCCAGACTAGTCTGAATTTCAAAATGTAACAATTTTCTTCCTACAGTGAAGACCAGAATTTTCTAATTTGAATATTGCTATTAATGCAATTTATTAGTTTAAAAAAAGATTAAGGT
This sequence comes from Pseudochirops cupreus, assembly GCA_028627135.1. NCBI lineage: Eukaryota > Metazoa > Chordata > Mammalia > Diprotodontia > Pseudocheiridae > Pseudochirops > Pseudochirops cupreus. The sequence continues at coordinate 122,128,814 of CM053583.1, read as the reverse complement.
TTAATATTACAAATACTTACCCATCCTTACTTTGCTGTGTAATTTTTTAAAGACAATTCTGTCCCCAGTGGACAACTGGGCAAAGGACATGAATACAATTTCCAAAAGCACTGCAGATTATCAGCAACCACATGAAAAATGACTCCAAAACAACTAAGAAAAGACATTCAAATGGAAGCAAATTCCCCAAGGTTTTACTTGACGCTTAGGAAACAGTCAAAGATGAAAAAACATGAGAAGTGTCGATGCTGTAGTGACTCTTGGGAAGCCAGGAACACTAATATACTGTTGATGGAGCTGAAAATTGGTTTAACTTTTTGGAAACCTATTCGGAATTTTGTGAGAAAGGTCATTAAACCGCTCATAGCCTTTGGCCCTGAAATTCCATTGTTGGGTGTGACCTTCCAAGAAGGTCAGAGACAGAGGTCTCATATTCACTGAAATATTTATAAGCAATATTTTTTTGTGGTAGCAAAAAACTGAAAAAGCAAATACCTACTGACTGGGTACTGGCTAAACAAACTGATATATGAATAAAATGAAATATTACTGTGCTTATAAAAAATAACACATTTAAAGAATTTAGAGCAGCAGTTCTCAACTTGTGGATCACAACCCCTTCGGGGGTCAAACAGGGTCACCTAAGACCATTGGAAAACACATATTTCTGATAGTCTTAGGAACGGAGACACCACTCCTCTATCCCTCTTCAGGCGGGTCCGCCCACATGCAGATACACCCACATACAAGTATTAAAGGGTCACAGCATTAGGAAGGTTGAGAACCACTGATTTAGAGAAACACAGGAAGAGTCACTGCAGAAAGCATGCAACAAAAACAGGAACGCGTGCAGTATATGCTGTACAGTTGTCTTTCAGGTGTGTCTAACTCTTTGGAACCCCATTTGGGGGTTTCCTACTAGAGATACTGGAGTGATTTGGTCTTTCCTTCTCCAGATGAGGAAATTGAGGCAAACAGGGTTACGTGACTTGCCCATCTAATAGTCATTTGAGTTCATGAAGATGAGTCTTCCTGATTCCAAGCCTGGCACTATGTCCACGATGTTGTCACCTAGCTGCATCAACATACAATGCATACAATAATATTAGGAAATGCACTTCTCTCTTTTCTTTGGAGGAAGAAGTAAATGTAGAATGATATATATACTGTCATACATTTTCCATGTCCATTTCTTTTGATGAACTGATTTTCTTACATAGTAGGAACCATATAAAGGTTTATTCCTTTGTCTCCCCCTTCCCCCTTTTTCACAAGCAAAGGTTCATTGAATGGATAGGGTAGTATAGGTGATAAAAAAAAGTGTGGCTAAAATGTTAATTTTTTTAAAAAAGGTAGTTTAGCTCTCATGGTAATTGAGAATAATAAACTCTTAGCCCACTAAAAATCAGAAAACTCTATTCTCCCTTTCATCACGTGTCTCAACATCACAGTACAACAAAATATCTTTTGCTATAAAGAAATGGCAAAAAAATGGTTTTTACTAATAAAAATGAAAAAAATTGGAAAATTACAATGTTTAGAATTTAACTAATTATCCATCTTTGTTTGCACACATTCAGCTACTGGAAAAAGATGGACACAGGAAGGCATTTGCTCTGAGTCAGAAGGAATTGCTGAATCATAGATTGAGGATAGAAGGAACCAGAGATGTCACCCAGACCCAATTCCTCTGAACAGGTAAGAGAGGTTCAATGATTTGCTACAGGCAGGATTTGAACCTAGGACCTCAATTCCAAATTCAATGCTCTCTCCACTGTACCATGCTGCCTTGTATAAAGATCTAGGAGGATCTTAGAGCAGCGGTTCTCAACCTGTGGGTTATGTTCAATTTGTAAAAATGAAAATACATCCTGCATATCAGATATTTACATTACGATTCATAACAGTAGCAAAATTACAGTTATGAAGTAGCAACGAAAAATAATTTTCTGGTTGGGGGTCACCACAACATGAGGAACTGTATTAAAGGGTTGTGGCATTAGGAAGGTTGAGAACCACTGTCCTAGAGGGAATTAAGACCTTATCCCCTTGAAAATGACTTATGGTTTGGGAAGAGGGAGGTTATCAGTACAGCAAAGAGTTTGTCACTCATTACAGTGAGTTAATCTGTGGGAAGTAGCTCTGGACAAGACAGGCAACCTTTGATGTCTTTTTTAATGAGCTGCCTGCACTTCTTCATGAAGGTGAGTCACCAGTGGGTTCAGATTCCCAGGAATAACTTCGCCTACTCTTGCTTTGATGTGATCCTGCTCGATGATTGCCATGTAACTAGCTAGATTTGATTTATGGATCTCCATTAAAATAATTTATAATGATCTCTTTTAGGGCAATTCAGAGAGTGTTTTCTTCTGAGGGAACACATCCTTATTATGTCCCCTAGTGGTCTTTGTCTTTCCTGACAACATCACTTACATGTCAAGGAGTGGCATCCTCAGCCGGTTACCTGAGCACTTCTGCCCTCCAGCAGTGAAGGGAACTCTTTCTTTAAGATGGCTTATTCTTCAAGCATGGTCCCAAAGAACAGACAGAAGAAGTTCCTTCTAACACACACACACACACACGTAGGAGGGACACCTCTTCCTCACTGAAGTGCTTTACACATACGAAAGCACAGTTTGGAAAAAAACTTATTGTGGGACATTGCATATATTTTCAGATTTTTTTTTAAATGATGATTGTTTTTGCTGATTTCTTTTAAAATATTCTAAAAATATTTGTTATATTTGACGGCTCTCTGGACAGGGGGAGAGGGAAGAATACAGGGGGAAACTTATGCAATATAAAAGAAATCAATAAAATTTATTTTTTTAAAAGGATGGGAAGCCCTTTCTACATTCAAAATTATCTTATGGGGAGCATTTTAATTCTCTCTGACAAAGATCCTATAAAAATGCAGTTCTAGTAATTTACTTAAGTCAAATACTTTAGAGCAGTGGAAAGACAAGCATACTCTTCCACTGCTGGTAGGGCTCACTGAATTGGTTATACAGTTTGGAATTCTGAAAGAAAAGTTACTAAAAGAATTTATATTCTTTCACTCAGAGCGATATCCTAAAGAGGTTACTGACAGTAAGAAAAGGTCCATGTAAATTGAGGAGATGTCCACTAAATGGGGAATGGCTGAATAAGATGTGGCACATGACTGTGATGGAATACTATTGTGCTATAAGAAATAGTAAGCAGGATGGTTTCTGAAAAATCTGGAAAGACTTATATGAACTGATGCAAAAATGAAGTGAGCAGAACCAGAGGAACATTGTACACTGTAAGAGCCACGTTGTAATGATAATCAACTGTGAAAGACTTGGCTAGTTTGATCAAAGATGTTTGGGATAAAAAATATCCTTCATCCTTAATTTAGTGAAAAGAAATAAACACAGAGATCTCTTAGGATAAGAACAGGACTTTATTCTCTAACCTGGGAGAAGAGGGCGGTCTTCCCCATGACTCATCATGGAGAAGAGGCAAGTTACAAAAGATAGTGCTGGAATTTATAACCTAACGTAGTCAAGACCCCTCCCTGACTGTTTCCCCTCTCATTGGTGGAGAGGCGTACTTCACCAAATACTTCCCCAACTGGGACAGCAAGGAAAGATAAGGGGAGTGTCCCACCAAGGTGGGAAAACAGACAAAGGAAGATAAAAGTGATTGACAGAAGCAATTTGAAACGTTAACCACAAACTGAGAAGTTTTCACTCATCCCATACAAAGACAATTCCAAAGGACTCATGATGAAAAATGCTCTCCATCTCCAGAGAGAGAACTGATGAAATTTGAGTGCAAACTGAAGTATACTTTTTTCCTTTAATTTTTTTCAGTATGGATGCCTCTTGATAACATATTGCTTGTCTTCTCAACAGGTGGGCATGGAAGGGAAAGAATGTTGAAATAAATTTTTTTTAAATGTTAATATTAAAAATAAATAATAAATTAAAAAATAAAATTGCTCATTGTTTTTTAAAAAGAGAGAAAAGGAGGGGCGGAGCCAAGATGGCAGAGGGAAAGCAGCAATTCATCTGAGCTCCTCCTTGAATTCCATCAATAACCTCTAAAAAGTGAATCTAAATGGATTTTAGAGTGACAGAATCCATTGGGAGACAGAATGTGGCAGATTCCTAGTCCAGACCTGAGACCAGACCACAGTGGAGCAAGAGCCAGCCTGGGTTTTGCAGACCTCTCACCATGGGACAAAGGATGGGTCGGAGCTGGGTAAGAGAAAGCACAGGGCCTGGGGCAGTGACAGCAGCTTCTCCTGGGGAGCCAAGATGACAGACTAAACCCTACCTGCTCTAATCCCCCTCCCTGACCCTGAAAACCCAGAGATTATTGCCCCAGTGTAAAATCCTGAAATAGTGGAAGCAGCAATAGGCTTGGGGATCCTAGAAGAAGGGTGTTTCTGAGGTTGTGCTGAGCCTAAAATGATGGGTGGGAGGTGTCCCAACAAACCCCAAACACCATCTCAGATGACCCCCAGAGATCCTGCCTAGGGGGTGGTGTCAGCAAGCACTAACACCAGAAGGCCTGGTGTGCCTTAGCACAATCAAGGAAATCTGCAGACATCAGAGGGGTAGGCCACCAACTGCTGAGCCTGCCTGAGTTGTAGCCCAGAGGCACAGAGGCAGAAACCTGAAGTAGCCAGATCATCCCTCCCCCACACCTTACTCTGTGAGCCTCAGGGTTAACTCCAGGGAAATACTGACAGTCCTGGCCTTGGCCTCAGTCTAGACACCCAGAGGCTACAATACACAAAGTCAACAACCAGGCCCCTAGCTCCTGGCTTGAGAAGGGTGGGTCAGATCCCTCTGTAACCCAGAAGCAGAAATACACTTTAAAAGTCAGGAAATAGGCAATCACAATGGGCTGGAAACAACTTGAAAAGAGAAGACCAAAGACAATCGAATCTTATTATTGTGAAGGAGAAGAATCACTTTCAGGAGACACCGCTGACTCTATATCTACATCTGAGACTACAAGACGGAAATATGAACCGATTTCAAGCCCAAAAAGCATTCTTGGAAAAGCTCAAGAAAGACTTTAAAAGCCAAATCAGAGAGGTAGAAGACAAATTGACCAATTCTTTTAAAATTATATTGGCCAAAATGGAAAAAAATCTCACTGAAGAAAACAAATCCTTACAAAGTAAAATTTGTGAATTGGGATGGGAGGTTCAAAATCTAACTGGAGAAAACATCTCCTTAAAAATAAAATCTGAACATATGGGAAAGGAGCTTCAAACACTAACTGAGGAAAATAACTCACTAAAAATTAGAATCAGTCAAGAATCAGTCAAACAAAACATAAAGATTGAAAAATTAGAAGAAAATGTAAAATATCTCATTGGAAAGACAAATGACCTGGAGAACAGATCCAGGAGAGATAATCTAAGAATTATTGGTCTACTGGAAAGCCATGATGCAAAAAACAGCCTGGACAACATCCTCCAAGAAATTATAAAAAAAACCAAACTGTCCTGAGGTCCTAGAATCAGAAGGTAAAATAGTTATTGAAAAAATTCTCTAGACACCTCCTGAAAGAGATCCCAAACTGAAATATAGTAGCCAAATTCCAGAATTATAAGGTCAAGGAAAAAATACTGCAAGTAGCCAGAAAGAAACAATTCAAATATCATGGAACTACAGTCAGGATTACATAGGACCTAGCAGCTTCTACATTAAACGATGGAGTGGGGTGGGGAGACCGAGGAGGGGAGGGAAGTGGCTAGGTGGTGCAGTGAATAGAGCACCGGCCCTGGAGTCTGGAGGACCTGAGTTCAAATATGGCCTCAGACACTTAACATAAAAACTAGCCATGTGACCTTGGGCAAGTCACTTAACCCCGGTTGCCCTACCTTCCCCCCTCCAAAAGAAAAAAAAGGCAAAAAAAAAAAGATCAGAGGGATTGGAATATGATATTTCATAAGGCAAAAGACTCTGGACTGCAACCAAGGATCAACTATCCAGCAAAACTGAGCATAATCTTTCAGGCGATGAAATGGTCATTCAATGAAATAAGGGACTTCCAGACTTTCCTGATGAAAAAGTCAGAGCTCAATGGAAAATCAGATCTACAAATACAAGACTCAAAAGAGACATAAGGTAAACAAGGTAAACACACACACATATAATTTGTGATTCAATAAGAGCAAACTGTATACATCTCTATATGGGAAGCTGATAGCCGTCAATACTGAGATTTATATAATTATTGCAACATTTAAAAGGGATATACATAGATAGAGGGTGTGGGTATAAATGAACTAATCTGATGATAAAAAATCTTATTAAGGGGTGCAAAGGGATTGTAATAGGAGAAAAGTAAAGGAGGAGGCAGAAAAGGTAAATTATGCCACAGGAAGAGGCATAAAAACATACTATAGTAGAGGGAAAGAAGAGAGGGAGATGAACATTATATGAATTTTACTCTCATTGATTTTGGTTCAAGGAGGGATTAACATAATCAGTTAAGTTTAGGATTCTAACATGAAAAGACACAAAAACTCATTATAAGTAGAGGGAAAGGAGGGAGGGAGAGGAGCACTGTATGAAATTCATTCTCATCAGTTTGGGTTGAAGGAGGGAATAACATACTCCATTAAGTATAAAAATCTATTGTGCCCTACAGGCAATAGGAGGGGTAAGGGGGAAAAAGAGGGTGGTTAGAAAGGAGGGAAATAGTAGTAAGGGGGAAGGGTAGGTAAAGACAGGAAGGTACATAGGGAGGGAATACTGAGGGAGGTGGTGGTCAAAAGGGAAATTCTTAAGGAGGGGAAGGGAGAAGGGAGAAATAAAAGCATAAATAGGGGAGGGAATAGGATGGAGGGAATGACAAAGATAGTAATCGTAACTGTGAATGTGAATGGGATGAACTCTCCCATAAACAGATGCTGATAGCAGCTGATAGCAGATTATGATACCATAATCCTACAATATGCTGTCTACAAGAAACACATTTGAAACAAGGGGATACGCACAGGGTAAAGGTAAAAGGCTGGAGTAGAATAAATTATGCTTCAGCTAAAGTAAAAAAAAAAAGCAGGGGTAGCAATCCTTATCTCAGATAAAGCAAAAACAAAAATAAATCTAATTAAAAGAGATAAGGAAGGAAACTATATCCTGCTAAAAGGCACCATAGAGAACGAAGCAATATTATTACTTAACATATATGCACCAAGCGGTATAGCATCCAGATTCCTAGAGGAGAAGTTAAGAGAATTAGAGGAAGAAATAGATAGCATGAAGAAACAGATAGCAATAGATATGATAGATCTCTAGAGAAAATTGAATGGGGATAAAAAGGAATATACCTTCTTCTTAGCGGTACATGGCACATACACAAAAATTGACCATGTACTAGGGCATAAAAACCTCACAATTCAGTGCAGAAAGGCAGAAATATTAAATGCATCCTTCTCAGATTATGATGCAACAAAAATTATATGTAATAAAGAGCCATGGAAAGATAGCCTAAAAACTAATTGGAACCTAATTTAATCCTAAAGAATGGGGGGAGGGGGGGGGGAAAGGTGGCGACTAGGTGGCACAGTGAATAGAGCACCAGCCCTGGAGTCAGGAGGACCTGAATTCAAATATGGCCTCAGACACTAACATAAAACTGGCCGTCTGACCTTGGGCAAGTCACTTAACCCCAATTGCCCTACCTTCCCCCCTCCAAAAAAAAAAAAGACTTCCAAAGCCCTCAAATTACTGTCTTCTTTGTATTCTCTTTTACTTGATGAAATTCCTAGAAAGAATATCTACACCAAAGGTGTCAAACATCCGGCTCACGATATTCCTGAGGGCAGCCCAAAGCAGATTAAAATGTGATTGGAAAATACTTTTAAAAATAAATAAATATACAACATAAAAAGAAGAGAAAAGAATCATATGTGTAAAAAGTTTCATAGAGCATTATCAGAGATAAGAAAGCAGGAAACAAAACATGTACCCAATAGCCGGGCTAGTAATTGGGTTTGGAGGTCTATTTTTTTGTCCAATTCTGTGATTTCATAGGTGGTATAAGATACTCTCAGTGAAGAAACTTCCTCTACCATTGTAGATTTACAACTCAGAGAGACTTGTTTGAAGCACTAAGAGCAATCTTGCCCAGGATGACAAAACTAGTATGTGTCAGACTTAGATTCTTCTGAATGAGGCAGATCCTTTATCCACACAACCCACTATCGCCTCTGTATGGAAAATTACTGTACCATAAATCATGGTAAATATGAAGAATTCAGAGAAACATGACAAGACTTAAAGGAAAAAAAAGAGAGCCCAAAGAACAATATACACAGTGATTTTAACTATGTAAATAGAGAGAATAGATTGGGGGAAGGGTTATTCAGTAGGCCTGCTGTCTTGGGGTGGGGGTAGGGGAGAGATGGGGAGAAAATTTGTAACTCAAAATCTTGTGGAAATGAATGTTGAAAACTAAAGATAAATACATAAATTTAAAACAATATAAATAAAGACAGGAATAAGAGGCAAAAACAAAACAAAACAAAACCTGGGTCAAGTACTGTAATCAGGACAATTAGGTGTGGCAGTGGATAGAGCACTAGGCATCTTCATGAGTTCGAATCTGGCCTCAGACACTTACTGGGCAAGTCACTTGACCCTGCTTGCCTCCGTTTTCTCATCTGTAAAATGACCTGGAGAAGGAAATGGCAAACCACTCCAATATCGTTGCCAAGAAAATCCCAAAAGAAGTCACAAAGAGTCAGACATGGCTGAAAAAGGACTAAAAACCACCACCACCAACAAAAACAGTGGATAAGATTGATAGCATGCTAGCTACCAAATTTAAAGCCCACATCCTCCTCCTGTTAAGGGAAAGTGACGGGTACTATTTATAGCAATCCCGCTAGGTGTTATTTGCTTGACTATTTAGAGAGAATTCATTTCACACAAGGGTTTGTTTGAATGGTGGCTGGAAAGCGTCTGTTGGGCAACATAAAAGTATCAATACATTTAAAAAGAAAATAAATGAAACCCTTCAAATTTAATCCAACCTAACTGTGGTATTTAATATGCAGTGTAATTATACCCATTTAATATGCCATCAAGTGACAACTCGGCTTTATTCCAAAGAAGTCGATGGGTTTTCCCTCAGAGCTTTCCTCCTACCACTACAGTTAGAACAATTCTGAAAACAGCGTTTCAGATGTTTTTCTAACTTGGTCACGTTACCTAATAATGAGGTGCTCTAAACACGAAAACAAATTTTCAGCCTTGGCTTCTAAGGCAATTTTAATATTGTATTTTGTTTATCTGAAAGATGATGTTTTTAATTTCCTCAAATACTATTAAATGTCCACCTTTACATAATACACACTCTAGGGCAGAACCGTAGGTAGAATCATTGAATCCAGAAATATAGTTGTGGTACACACCATAACTGAGTTCTTTGCTTTTTGGGCATAACCATAATTAACTGGCATTAGGATAGGTGAATGCAGAACTTTCGAGATATGCCAGCTTCCCACAATCTTCTACTTCTTACTGACTTCCCTCTGGTACTTTTTCTTACTGACTTCTGATGGTATTATCATGATGCCCTCTTGATGGTAGTGGCAAATATCTCACTAGAATTAAGATACTCAGTGATAAATTAGTTTCTTATATAACCCTTTTGTCAAGTCTAACTCTGTATCTTGTGTTCTCTGCCCCCTTAGATTTCAAAATGCTTATAATTTTTGTGAACAGTTATTATTAAATCTTTCAACATTCATTGAAACAATTCCAATGTACCATAAAAATTGAAGAATTTCTATAAGGTGTATTTTCCTAATATTAAGCCCTCCACCAAAAAAAAACATGTTAAAACTATAACTTGGATAATATTGAACAAAACTCAGTTTCATTTTCTCATTCACAGGGAGAAGAGATGCTAAGTGCAGTGGTGGGTGTGAAGAGAGAAGTAACGAACTGCTGGAGCAACATCACAGAAGTTATCTTGCTCAACCTGTAACTGGAACAGGAAACCCCCCACCCACTCACCCACCCACATGACATACCTGACAAAATCCAAGATTTATTTAAAGATGGCCAGTGAAGGAAACCCCACTGCCTCCAGAGATATTGAATTCCATTTTTAATTACTGAGTGCTCTACAGAGAGTGATGTACCTAATAGGGTTTATAATCTACATATATGTATATATATAAATAATACAAAAACACTGAACAAAACCTTCTAATATGTTGAAAACTAAAAAACAATAATAATAAATTTTTAAAAATCCATCTAACAACAAACAAAAAAACCCCATGTTCCAATACATATGTAAGAGACCTGATTAAGCCTCTACATTACACTAATTTTTAACATATTTTGGGAGAGTAGTAAGAAGAGCCATCTACTAGCTTCTTGTTCATAGACAAAGTGAGGCTTGCAAAAAGTTTAACTTTCCTCTAATCAGTCTAGGTAGCATTCATCAAGGATATAAGTTTTTAAGCGTTGTTTGAATAATGGAGGGGAGAGGCTGGGTAGGCTGAATGGTTAACTGATCCATTCTAAGCATCTGGCATACTTTCAGAGAAAATTGAGAAGTATGGGTGGCACAACCAAATGAACATACTGAAATAAATCCTTTTAATATAGGACAACTGGTAATTTCTTCTATAATTATATAAAAATTAAAAATTTCTTCTATAATTAAAATAATCTAAATAATTAAGCTTTAATGAGCAATCTTTTCCTTTCCCCTAAATCTGAGAAGCTATCAAATACCTTCTTTTTTATCCTTACTTAGGCTTGCAGACCAAAGTGATGCATTATATTCGTTTGCATTCAATAAGCATTTTTTCCAATTTTTAACCTTTTCATTTGAAGTTTTGAGTTTCAAATTCTATCCTCTCCTCTCTACCCTCCTCCTTCCCTGAGACAGTAAGCAATTAGATATAGGTTATACATATGTAAGTATGAAAACCTTTCCATATTAGTCATTTTGTACAAGAAGACTCAAATAAAAGAAAAAAAAGTGAAAAACAGCATGCTTCAGTCTGTATTCAAACAATATTAGTTCTTTCTCTGCAAGCGGATAGTATGCTTCATCATTAGTCCTTTGGGATTGTCTTGGATCACTGTATTGCTGAGAACAGATAAGTCATTCACAGTTCTTCATCAAACAATGTTTGATGTACAGTGTTTTACAGTGATTTACTGTGTACAGTGTTCTCCTGGTTGTTTACTTCACTATGCATCAGTTCACATAAATCTAGGTTTTTCTGAAATCATTCTGTTTGTCATTTGTCATTACAGCACAATAATATTCCATTACAACCATATACCACATGTCATTCCCCAATTGATGGGCACCCCTTTGATTTCCAATTCTTAGTAACCCGCAGAAAGTGCTGTTATAAATATTTTTGTACAAATAGGCCCTTTCCCCTCTTTTTGGACATCTCTGGGACACAGATTTAGCAATGGTATTTCTGGATCAAAGGGTATGCATATCCATACCCCCCCAATAGCTCTCCAGAATGGCTGGATCAGTTTACAACTCCACCAACAGTGCATTAGTGTCCCAGTTTTCCCATAACCATTCCAACATCCAACATTTTCCTTTTTTTGGTCATATTGGCTACTCTGATAGGTGTGAGGTGGTACCTCAGAGCTGTTTTAATTTGCATCTCTCTGATAGCGATTTAGAGAATTTTTTCATCATGACTATAGATAGCTTTGACTTCTTTGAAAACTGCCTATTCATATTCTTTGACCATATATCAATTGGGGAATGACCTATAATTTTATAAATCTGACACAGTTCTCTATATATTTGAGAAATTAGGCCTTTATTAAGAGATATTTGTTATAAAATTTCTCCCTCAGTTTTCTGCTTTCCTTATAATATTGGTTGCACTGGTTTTATTTGTGCAAAGACTCTTTAATTTTATATAATGAAAATAATCTATTTTACATTTTGTAATGTTCTCTATATTTCCTTTGGTCTTAAATTCTTCCAATTATCTATAAATCTGACAGATAAACTATTCCATGCTCTCTTAATTTGCTTATGCTATCATCCTTTATATATAAATCATGCACCCGTTTTGACCTTATCTTGGTTTATGGTGTGAGATGTTGGTCTATACCTGGTTTCTGCCAGACTGTTTTCCAGTTTTCCCAGAAGTTTTATCAAATAATGAGTTTTTGTTCAAAACCTTGGATCTTTGGGTTAATATATACTAGATTACTATAGTCATTTACTATAGTGTAATTTGTACCTAATTTATTCCACTGACCCATCGCTCTGTTTCTTAGCCAGCACCAGCTTATTCTGATGGCCACCGCTTTACAATACAGTTTGAGATCTGCTACAGCTAAGACAGATTATTTTGCATTTTTCTCACTGATTCCCTTGATATTCTTGCTGAGTTTTTGTTCTTCTAGATGAATTGTGTTATTATTTTTTCTAACTCTATAAAATAATTTTTTTTGATAGCTTGATTGGCATGGCACTGAATAGATTAGTTTAGATAGAATTGTCATTTTTATTACATTAGCTGGACCTCCATGAGCAATTAATATTTTTCCAATAGTTTAGATCTGACTTTATTTGTGTGAAAAGTATTTTATAGTTGTATTCATATAGTTCCTTAGTTTGTCTTGGCAGGTAGACTCCCAAGTATTTTATAGTTTTTGCAGTTATTTTAAAAGGAATTTCTCTTTCTATCCCTTGCTACTGGACTTTGTTGGTAATATATAAAAGTGCTGATGATTTGTGGGAATTTATTTTGCGTCCTACAACTCTGCTAAAATTGTCAATAAGAGTTACTAAGCATTTGTTACATGGGTAGGAGCATGATTTGCCCTGGTCTAACATTTAAAATATCAGCAAAAAGAGATAGAAACTATCAAAGTAAACAGAGCAACAATTCTTTCACTGATTTACTTATAAAAGGCTTCAGAGTTTAAGGCTCTATTCACTGTAGACATTAAACACACTCAAGCCAGGAAGCAAACTTACGTATTTCTTTTAGAATCTCAGGATCACATTCTTTGTATTTTTCTAATTCAGCCTTTAGTTGCTCCTTCTGCTGCCGGAGGGAAGCAAGATTCTTCGAAAGTGAGGCACGTTCCTCCTGTGTTCAAAATAATGGCAGGGGGCACAATCGTCACAAAGAAAATCTGGTTTAAGAAAAGGCTCACATTGAATATATATTTCCATAGAATATCATCAAAGATGTGAAGCTGAAAAGGACCTCAGAGATCAAGTCCATTCCTTTCATTTTATAGATGAAGAAACTGAGGCTCAGAGTGATTAAATTTTTTTCCCCAGGGTTTCACAGCTGGCAAGTGTCTTAAGTATTATTTCAATCCAGACCTTCCTGACTCCACCTCTAGCCCTCTATTGTCGATATCATGCTGCCCCTTATTTTATTTCTTCTCACTGTCCAACACCTAAAGGGCTTAGTTAATGATTATAAACTGATTATCTCATACCAAGACAAGGAGGTTAAGTTAGAGACTAATTTATCTCCTTAACAATTCCCTTTTGCTCTGAAAAATCCTTGATTTTTAACAATTTGAGCTTTCCCCCATTCTGATGCAGATTACAACCCCCAGTGTCTTCCCATCCCCAAAGACTTCTGTCCATGTTTTCCCATCAATTATTCTCAGAGGAGCTATCCAATGTGCAGGGGTACTTGACCTTAAGTCCTTGAGAATCTTAGAGGTACTTACATGCAAATCTCATTCTTGCTACAAGACTGACCAAACATCCTTCCTCTTTTTTCAACCATTCATATGTTTTTTAGTGTTCTTTTCTACAAAGTACCAGATAAGTATAAATAAAGTAGCCACAATTCTTTTATCTCTCTCCTGAAAACCTCACATTTCTTTCATAGTGCAGGAAATAAGGATATGATGAAATGAGCATTCATGAGTAGTCAGGGCAGTTACTACTCAAACTATAGATCAATCAATCAATCAATCAACATTTATTAAGCACCTTTTATGTGCCAAGCACTGTGCTAGGAAAACTGCCTAAGAAAGGCCAAGTTAGATTTTTTTTTAAAAGCCTCCAATGTTCCCTTCAATAATGCGGACTACAAGTCACCAATGCTTTCTCATCCTGTGTGATTCCTGTTCATGTCCTAACAGAAATTTTCCACAGAAATTTTTCACACACATCTGTGTGTGTGTGTGTGTGTGTGTGTGTGTGTGTGTGGTTTTGCAGAGGGAACACCTTCCTAAATTTCTCTTTAAAACAGTGTTAGTTCAAATATTGGATTCATATTTCCCTCAAAATCTGACTTGTACAAAACTTGTATAGACCATAACTGTGTCCATAACACCATTCATTCAATTCAAATAAAGATCCCTTTTCCAAGAAGTTTAAGCTGGCAGACACTCAGTTATAAGTGGTAGTCAGAACTAATTCCAGATCCATGGACCTCACTGAAACATCTTTCTAGATCTCAAATTTCAAAATTTCACTTTCTTAGCACTATACTTTCTGTCCTTCCAACTCTCCCATTTTTGTCGCTTAATTCAATTTGACAAGTATTTATTATGTGCTTGCTATAAGAGCTCTAAAGTTCCACACATTTAAGGTAGTATGGGGGAGACCAAGGAAGGGGAAGAAAGACAAGGGAAGAGTTAATCTTAACTCACTGCACCACCTTTCTTTCAAAGAAGGTCAAATCTAAGTTTTTAAATGGAAATATGATCCAATAAACAGCAATGGAACTTCCTAGTCTCAGTTTTTCCTAACAGGTAGAAAGTTTTAAGTATGCAATTCAACAAAGCTTTATTATATGTTTCTTTTTTGAGAGTCATTATGCTAGGGGTACAAAAATAAGCAGCACTTGCTCTCATTGAGAAACTTATCATCTAATCAGGGGAAAGACAGGTGGTAAATACAAAGCAAAGGTCCAGGCATGAGAAACATGAGGATTAATAATAGCTAACATTTATATAGAGCATTAAAGTTTAAAATGCCCTGGGCATAAATTATATCATGTGATTCTCACAGCAACTCTATGATAGAAGCCAGCCTTTATTATTCTTATTTTACAGATGTGGAAAGTGAGGCTGAGCAGAGCAAGCCAGGGGGCACAGAGGAGGTGGGTAACTGAGGCCATATTCAAACTCAGGTCTCTCTGACTCAGAGTCTAATGCTCTATCCACTATGCAACACAGACACACTTTCAGTTTGGGACAGAAAAAGCCAGGAGGCTTCATGGAGGAGCTGGTACCTGAGTTAGACCTTGAAGGAAGGTAGGGAAGAGCAGATCAGCACATTCCAGACAGGGATAACAGTATATGCAGAATGGAGAGGAACAAGACAGATCATGGTTGGGGGACAGGTGTAATAGTAATGGAATTTGAGGTTCTTCCATAACCCTTGTATTGGTAAGCTAATGGGTACTTAGCACTTAGTTTCAAGTTTGTTATATTAAGCCTCTGTTAAGAAACAGAAGGTATGAACCCCTGTTGCTGACATAACAGGAAGGGGTGGAACAGGGAGGAGCTAATACCTTATATAAGGAAAAAAACAAGCTGGAGAGGCCAGAATTTCTCTCAGCAAGCATCTGGAGGCTGGGCTGCTACTGCTGGACTGAAGACTGAACTGAGAATTGAGAAGAATTGAGAAGAGAAATGAGAATTGAAAACTGAGACAGAATTTCTTGGAGTAAGTCACATGGAGGCTGGAGAAAGTGATTTTGATTCTGAGAACAGAACTTGTGGTGGGAGAGCTTCTTCTGAGAGCCAGCCAAACTCCTTCTCAAAGCTTCTAAGAACCAGCCAGAGCTGCCGAAGATTTCTGAGGGCCAGCTGAGCTGCCAAAGGAAGCATGACTGTGGTGTCAGTACTTTGTTTTGGGTCTATGTTGATTTCGCAGGCAAAAAGTGAATTGAGGTGACAGTGCCAACCATGTCTGTGAATATTGCTGTAATTCTGCTAAGCTTGATGTGTGTAGATATTGTTGTGGCTCTCTCAAGTTTTCTCTTCCCAGGAACAGAAACTGTTAAAGACTTGAGGTGGACTGGACACTGTGAACTTCAATGTGCAGCAGAAACTGCACAAAGAGCTAGAAAAGGAACTGGGAGCTATCTGCCTTTGAACTTGGGTGGCAGTTGGTTAGATTTGGGCAGGAGCTGGGACCATGGAAGAGGAACCATGGAAGCTGAGAGCCTGTCTCAAGTCAAGATGAAAAGACCTTTTCTTGGGTATTTAATGCTGACTGATGAAACTGTAACTTACTTGTGACGTAGGGGTGGATGGCCTTTGTACTTTCCACTACCCCTTAAGAGGGTACTGAGTAGTGACTGATGATATTATAAGTTAATTGCACCCCATGGGTGGAGGACTTTGACTTTTGTACTTGAATTAAGGACTTTGTGATTGACTAAATGAATGTACTTTGCTTAAAACTATGTGACCACTTTGGTGAAAACTATGTGGCTATTTTTGTAACATTGTGAATGCTGTACCTTGATTTTCTTTGAATGTTTTATCTTAGTTTGTTACTGAATAAATAGAGAGTTTACTATACTGTATAATCAGAACCTTGAAAGCTGTTCACGGCAGCAGTCCTCTGGAAAACTGCTCATGCTTGGCTTTACAGCAGAAAGGTATGCCATCTAGCTGGAGTGTTGAGTATATCAAATACATGAAATAAGATTGGAAGTACAGATTGGAACCAGATTCTTGATGACCTTGAATTCCAGGATTAAGAGTTGACGCTTTACTTGGCAGATAATGGAGAGCAACAGAAGGTATGACACACACATATACATACATACATACACACATACATACATACATACATACATACATACATACATATACACGCACACACATATACACATTAGGAGGGAGGGACGGAGGTAGACTGAGAGACAGAGAGAGAGGTAGCCAACACAGATGTATATTAAGAAGGAACATGTAGACAAAGATATGGAGGATGAATTAGGTAAGGACTAGACTAGGGACCCACATTCCTTTTCCAAACTACCTACTCAATATGAAAGTTTACCATGTATATACACCTAAGAAATAAACTGTTAACTTCAACAGGACATTATAATTATTTATCAAATAGTCTCTATACCACCTCCTTGACAAGTTTCTTATACCGCTCAGGGTACTTGTACCCTTAGGTTGCGAACCCTTGAATTACAGACAAGGCTGACAGTTGGGAGGCTATTAGAGTGAGATGAGAAGTCAACAAGAGATAAGAGCCTGATCTAAGATGTTTGCAGTAAGAATGGAAAAGATTAAATAGATGTGAGATATATTATGGTGGTAGTTAGGTGGTGCAGTGGATAGAGCACCAGGTCTGAATCAGGAAGACTCATCTTTGTGAATTCAGATCTGGTTTCAAATACTTAGCAGCTGTGTGACCCTAGAGAAGTCACTTAACCCCATTTGCCTCAGTTTCCTCATCTGAAAAATGAGCTGGAGAAAGAAACAGCAAAGAATTCCAATATCTTTGCCAAGAAAACCCCAACTGGGGTCATGAAGAGATAGACACGACTAAAAACAACAATAATGTTATGGAGGAAGAGAATAAAAGAAGACTTTAAGATTATAAACTTGGATTACTAGCAGTATACTGGCAGTGATATTAAAAGAAAATGGGAGGCAGCTAGGTAGTACAGTGAACAGGGCATCAGCTCTGAAGTCAGGAGGAACTGAGTTCAAATCCTGCCTCAGATACTTGACACTTAACTAGCTGTGTGACCTTGGGCAAGTCATTTAACTCCACTTGCCTTGCCTTCCCCCCCTCAAAAAAGATGGCAAATTGGAAGAGAAGACAGGTTTTGGGTGGATGATGCTAAGCTCAGTTTTGCACATGCAGTATAGGAGGTATTGGCAGGCCATCCAGATGGAAATGTCCAAAGCAGGAAACATATGCAGGACTGAAGTTGTAGGAAAAGGTAACAGTTTTGGGGTCACCTGCATAAAAGTAGTAAATGAAGCCATGGGAGCAAAGAACAACAACTGAATGTAAAGGCAAAAAGAAGACAAAAGGTCACTGACATTTGGGAATATCTATATTTTAGGGGCAGGAGGAGGATGAGGAGTCAGCAAGAAAGGCACAGAAATAAGTCAGAAAGTTAAGAAAATAATAATGAGAATATCCCCAAGGGAAGAGTTGTAGGTATGAAACAAAGAGCATAGAAAAAGAAAGGTGGTTCACAGCATCAAATGCTGTAAAGAAGTCAAAGAAAATCTGAACAGAAAAAAAAAGATCACTGAAGATTTAGTGATGAGCTAGTAACTAGTAATCTTGGAGAAATATAATTTTAATATAGTGGCAAGGATGGAAGTCAGTTTGTGAAGGACTGAGGCATTCAATAATCAAGAAAATCGTTCTCTGAAGTGCCACCTCACACCCGTCAGACTGGCTAATGAGATAGAAAAGGAAAGTAACAAATGCTGGGTGGGATATGGAAAAGTAGGGGCACTAATGTGCTATTGGTGAAGCTGTGAACTGGTCCAGTCATTCTGCAGAACAATTTAGAACTATGCTCAAAAGGCTATAAAACTGTGCATACTCTGTGGGCTGCAATTCTGCTATTAGGTCTGTACCCCAAAAAGAGCAAAGAAAAAGGATAAGGTCCTACATGTGCAAAAATATTTATACTAGCTCTTTTGTGGGGGCAATGAACTGGAAATTAAGGGGATGCCTATCAACTGGAGAATGGCTGAACAAGTTGTGTTATATGATTGGGATGGATACTATCTTGCCATAAAAAATAACTAGCAAGATGGTTTCAGAAAAATCTGGGAAGATTTATATGAATTGATGCAGAGTGAAGTGAGAAGAACCAGGACATCATTGTATACTGTAACAACAATACTGTAATGATAATCAACTATGAAAGATCTGATCAATACAATGTTCCAAGACACTTCCAAAGGACTTGTGTTGTCTATACCCAGAGAGAGAAGTGATGGACTCTAAGCACAAACTGAAGTATAATTTTTCCGCTTTCTTTATTTTTCTTCCTTTTTTTCGCAACATGACTAATATGGAAATATATTTTGCATGTCTTCACTTGTATAATGGGTATCATATTGTTGACCTTCTCAATGGATGGAGAAAGGACTGGAGAGAGGGAGAGAATTTGGAACTTAAAATTTTTAAAAATTAATGCTAAAAATAAATTAATTAAAAAAACCAGAAAATTGTTGATGAAATTGAGAGAATGAAAATACACTATTTTTTCTAGCAATCTGGCAATGAATGGGGTTGAAAAAAGAAAGATTCAAAAGAAGGGTTTTTTTCATTATGCCATTTTAGGCCTGAGCATGCATGTAGGCTGGCAAGTCACCAATAGAGAAGGAGACATTAAAAAATTTTGAGAGAAAATGCAAGGTCACAGAAGGTGATGGTACTGAGAGTTAACTCTTACAAGGAGGATTATGCCATCCTCTGAAACTACAGAAGGGAAAGGGGGTAGAGATATTGAGAGGTTAAAAGGAGTAAAGAGAAAGGAGTTGAAAGCGATTCCATCAGATGGTGTCAGCATTTCTGAAGTAGAAAGTAAAGTTATCTGTTGGGAGTAAGAGAAAAGATAGTGGAACCAGGGGCCTGAGTAGAAGAAAAACGGTTTAGAATAGCCATTGGGGTGAATGTTACAAAAACCAGAATTTGGCACACTTCTATCTCTAGACCCTCTAAGATCAAAGTGGGGGGGGGGAATGCTCTGTACATAACCATAAGAATATAGTAGCAGGCTAGAAGACATGAAATTGTCAAATACTGGAGACTCTATGTATGGTACAGCTATGAAGGCATATATTCCAAGTTGATCAGAAGCAGAAAGATTGCATATATACAAAATTACAGAGTAGCATTTTTTGTAGTAGCAAAGAACTGGAAACAAGGCAGGTGCCCATTGACTGAGGCATGGTTGAACAAAATATGGCATATAGATAACTGAATATATGAAGAATTCTGAGAAACTCAGGAGGACTTGTATGAACTGATGGAAGTCAAAATAAGCAGAACCAGGATAGCAACTATAATAATGTATGGCAATATATTATTATATATTATAGTAATAATGTACAGGAAAACAATGGAAGACTTATGAACTCTGATCAATCCAGTGACCAACAATGACTTCAATGCACTGACCGTAGTGAAGAATGACTCCTGACTGTCATTAGAAAGATGATGGAAGATAAGTTAGCGATATATACACTGTTAGACATAGCCAATGCAATGATCTACTTTGCATAACTGTGTTTCTTTATTAGCAAGGAAGAGTTCTATTGGAAGAAGGGTGGATTATTGGGAAACTGGCTATAATTTTTTAAGAAAGCATGAACAAAAACAATTTTAAAAATCACTTGTCAAGTCAACAAGCATTTATTAAGTGCCTGCCATGTGCCTGGCACTATATTGGGTCACAAATCTGTGACAAAAAGTTGTAAAACCCAATTTGCCTATTGAGACTTGTCTTAGATTTTGTTCTCAGCCTGTTTCTTACCACAGGTACAGGTTCTGGTGAAGAGGATGTCAAGACTTTTGAGTGACATCAGAGGATGTCCTAAGTGTTTATACCAAGGGCTATGCCATCTATTTAAGCATGACTGAATCCCATGGTATGACGTCCCCTCCACTGCCACGCTGTAAGCAGTTGAGTGAAAATTAAGGAGATGGGAAAAGATGAGAAAGACTCTTTAGTAATGGTGGAATGAGCAGCAAGAGGAGCAGACAAGCTGGTAAGAGGTCCCTCAAAAAACCCAAGACAAGGAAGCCAAAGAAAGTCTCCGTCCCAGAGAGATTCTTGCACAACTACTTTCTATTCCTAGTTGAAAACAACACCCACTTCTTTTCTCACCTGGTTGCAACTGTTTCCTGTTTAGGAAGCAGCCCAAAGCAATGGCCAATACTCAGCAGTCAGGCTGCCAAGCTTAGCACCAGTATTTCCCATCATCCTGAAGGTTTTTCTACCCAGAATTGACAATGATGAAGGGGAAGCACAGTCAAAAAGTGACCACTATGGCTTGCCTACTGAAGAAACAACAAAACAATTCTGAATCATTTGCAGTAGCTATTCAGAAAATGTTGTCCCCTGAGAAATTAGTTTCTTTAGAAGTTTCTGACCCTGAAATGTTATTGTAATCAAAAGAAGAGATCAACATGAGGAATCCAGAGAAATGTGGCAAGGTTTTTATGATCTGATGCAGAACGAAGAAAGCAGAACCACGAGGATACACACAATGACTGCAATAATGTAACACTCCAAAAGCAACTGAATTCTAATAAAGTGGTTTTTTAAATGTTGTTGACATTTTTTGTTTTGGCATCACCTTCATTTCCAGATATAGTTCTTACTCCTCAGATAGATATCCCATGGAACAAAGAATAAGAGAGAAAGGAAAAACCAGTTCAGAAGAATTAGCTAACAGATTGACTGAGTCCAACAGTACATGTGATGATTTGCACTCAGGGTTTCCTACTTCTGCAAAGGAGGGAGGGAAGGGCGCATTTTCTCTTCCTGCCTTAAGTTCGGTCATTAAATTATTTGGTTTTTTGTTGCTGTTATTGTTCTTTCCATTTATACTGCTGCAGTCATTACATAAGTAGATTTCTGGGTTCCATCTGCATGAGTTCATGAGAGTCTTTCCATACTTCTTATTTTATATTCATAATTTCTTTCAGCATAATAATATTCCATTATTCCCTGCCCTGGAACATCCAACCAACATTGCTTCCTCCACAAGGTCTGCCTCTCTTCTCCCAGGAAATCTAAGTTCCTCCTAGATTATGAAGGGACTCAGACCAGTCTTCCTTCATTCCCTTCATGACCCTGTTTCTTACTTTCTGGACTTCAAAATCATATCTTCATTGAGAGGTATCTTTTCAGGTCCTTATTGTATGTTATCTTCCCCCATTAGAATGTAAGTTCTTTGAGAGTAGAGACTGTATTTCTTTTGAGTTGTATTTTATCCCCAGTGAATAGCACAGTGCCTGGCTATTATAATAATAATATTATATAATATAATAAAATAATAATGTAATAATAAATAATAATTTCTTTTCCTTCTTTCTATCCTCCCTCTCTCCCCTTCTTTCCTCACTCCTTTCTTTGCTCCCATATTTCCTTTTTTTCCCCTCCCTTCTTTCCTCCCTCTCTCTCTTCCTTCTTTCCCATTCATCTAACACAATTTGTTTAGTCTTTCCCCAACTGATGGTTATATACTTTGTTTCCAGTTCTTTGCTACTACAAAAAATGCTGCCATAAATATTTTAGAATAAATTTCTTTCTTTTCTACCTTTGTTCTCCTTAGGGGTCTATGCCTAGCAGTGAGATTGCTGGGTCAAAAAGGTATGGATTGTTTAGTCCCTTTCACAAGTACAAATAACTTTTCAAAATGACTGGACCAATTCACAGCTCCACCAACAAAATGTTAGTGTGCCTTCTTTTCCACAATCCTTTCAAGCCTGAGTAGTTCAGGAGTGGGAAACCTGTAGCTTTAAGGCCACATGTAGCTTTCTAGGTCCTTGGGTGCAGTCTTTTGACTGAGTTCAAGTTTTACAGAACAAATCCTTTTATTAAAGGGATCTTTTGTCACTTTTGCTAATTTACTAAGCATGCAGTAGGACCTCAAAGTCATTTTGATGTGTTTCTCTAATAATGACTTGAGCAATCTTTCATATATTCAGGTGTAGTTCATAAATGGGCTTGAGAGTTACTTGTTCATATCCTTATCTGCTGGGGAACGGCTCTTTGTTTCATGTATTTGTGTTAATTTCTTACATGTCTAGGATATGCGGTCCTAATTAGATATATCGTATACAAATATTTTCCCCCCAAATCTGACAGCTTCCCTTCTTACCCTAGCTGCATTGATTTTGTTTATGTAAAAGGTTTTTATTTATATAAAAGGTTTTCAATTTCATGTGATCAAAATCTACTTTATTTCTTGCGAATAACTCTCATGAACCAAAACGAGCAAGTTCAGTTTTGGAGAATTACTAATGAAATAAATCCACCTTCCTCCTCTCAGCAGAGAAGTGGGGTCTAGGCATATGGAATGCTGGATATACAGTATCATGATGTTTCCTAGCTTTGCTTAATTTTTTTCCCTTTGTAACAAGGAAGGGCTCTGTGTAGGATGGGGCAGAGTTGAGGGGATGACTGGGCCATGAAAACAAAATGCAATAATAAGTTTCTTTTAAGAAAAGAAGTTGCTGTTTTCCTTCTATTCCTATCCATGACTGTGTTGACTGCTCAAATAAGAATGCAAGAAAATACTTTGAAAAGTATAAAACACTGTAATTGTGTAGTACTGTTATTGTTTCTTTCTCATTTGCTGAAAGTAACAGGGTTCTTTTTTTGTCATGAGAAGGGATGTTCAAACACTGCTGTTAAACCATAGGCCACCAGAACCTGTTGTTGCTAGCACCCAGATAGAATATAGTTTTAACCTGCTCTTCAGTATTTTCCATGATTAACTAATGTAATAAAACTGATGATTTTTTTATCTGTAATGCTGGATCAAGGAAATTGAACATTTTTTTTTCTGCAGGAATCCTTTAAGTCATTTAAATTTCTCATGAGCAAACAAAGGATAGTGTATAGCTGGCATTCAGAAATGGGGGATTGGGGGCGGAGCCAAGATGGCGGTGTAGCAGCAGCAACATATCGCAGCTCTCACATAGCCACCCCAAAATACCCATAAAATAGGACTCTAAAGCAATCCTAGAACTCCAAAACGCACACAAAGACACTTCCCAGTAAAGTCAGCTCGGCTACGAGGAACCATATCAGCACTGCGAACCAAAACCAGCCTGGCCTGAAGCCGCAGCTGTGCCCCGGGGGTGGCCAGATGAGAGGAGTGGTGAGCGGATTAGCGGCAGCTGCGAGCAGCGTTCAGAACTAGGTCAGTGGGTCTTGTGAGGTCTTGGGAAAAAAGCAGTCCGGCCGAAAGGCCTCCAGAGTGGAAAAGCGAAAGGCAGAGGTTTTGCACCTGCCTCTGCATTGCAGCTTCCCGCCTGTGGCCTGCAGACAGCAGGGGGACTAAGCAATTGTTCAGAGGCCAG
>CM053583.1:122074434-122104272 GCA_028627135.1 Pseudochirops cupreus | reverse complement strand
TGGATCTGTTTAATAGTATCTTGATTTCTCATAAAGTCATTAGCTTCCATTTCCTCCAGTCTAATTCTGAAGGAATTATTGTCTTTTGAAATTCTTTTTCCATCTGGCAAATTCGTCTTTTTAAGGCATTCTTCACCTCATTGGCTTTTTGGGCCTCTTTTGCCATTTGAGTTAATCTATTTTTTAAGATGGATGGTATTTTCTTCAGTCAGGTTGTTGACTCTCTTTTCATGATTTTCTTGCATCATTCTCATTTCTCTTCCCAATTTTTCCTCCACTTCTCTTACTTGATTTTCAAAATTCTTCTTGAGCTCCTCCATGGCCTGTACCAATTCATATTTTTCTTAGAAGCTTTTGGTGCAGGAGTTCTGACTGTGTTGTCTTCCTCCCATTCCATGCTTTGATCCTTTTTGTCCCCAAAAAAGGAATCTACAGTTGGACAGCTGTGCTTGCTTTGCTTCCTTTGTTTGCTCATGTTGCCACTTGACTTTTGAGCTCTTTGCCACAGTAGAACTCTGCTTCCAGAGGGGAGAGCTTTGTCCCAAATTTCTGGGGTTTTCACAGCTTCCAGAGCTGTTAGGAGGGTGCCATCTCTGCAGCCCCCACAAACTCTGGCTCACTGGTCACACACCTCAAGACCACCACTCAAGACCACGATCCAAATCCAGGCAGGTTAAAGAAAGAGTGATTATCCTCAGAATAGTCACTTGGCCGCCCTATTATCTACAGGCCAGGAGCTCTGAAACAACCATGTGGAGGTGGCTGCAGGGCTGCTGCATCTCTGCCACTTCTAGCTCCAGGGACAGAGGGCCAGACCTGCTCCTCTGTCCTCCCCTCCCCCTCCCCAGTTCCAACAGAGTTCTATACTGAACTCTCACTTTTTCTTTGACATTTACGGGTTGATAATTCTAGAAACTGCCACAGCTCCTGGTGATCCACTCTCCCAAAGTCCACTGCAGCCGCTGGTCAGGGCCACCCTGGGGCTAAAACTGCAGGCTCGTGTGGGGCTGGGCTCGGCTTCCAGTGTGCTGCAATGATCCCTTCCTGTCCACTTGCCAGGCTGCCTTCAGCAGGAGATTTGTTTCTCTCTGTCACTTTGTGGGTTCTGTAGCCCTTAAATTGTTTACAGTCATATTTTATAGGTATTTGAGGTGGCTATGGGGGGAGCCACAGAGTTTTCCTGCCTCTATGCCACCATCTTGGCTCTGCCCCCTCCTCAAATTTTTCTATGACACTTTACGTCTTTCCTTTTCTCCTATCTCATACTACCTTTGATTATACTTATTTAAATGCAGATAGATTGCTTCTAGTAGATATAAGCTCCTTGAGGTCAAAAGCTCTTTCAATTTTTGGCTTTGTGGCCCAGCACCAAATTCAGGGCTGTGTACAAAAAAGGAATTTAACAAATGGTTTTTTATTTCATGTGAAGAAGGAAATAATTTTACTTAAATAAAGCAAATTATTAGTGGGGTTGGGAGTTGGTTCCTTTTTATTTCTTTTCTCCTTTTAGCATTTTCTATTTATTTAAGTACATGAAGATCCATTTCAATATTACAATAATGGGAATATTAGAAGTAGTCATTTGTCTGTTGCCCATTATATGAGTTCCAAGAAGATAAGGTTCTCCTATTGTGCTGAATTAATATCTACTGTGATTCTTTTAATTTGGAATCTGAAGACCTGGAGATTTGGAGTTCCCCAAAGGGCCTTTGGTCTTTGTAGAGCTCTTCTGCAGATCTCAATGCGTATGGACATGGAATTAAATTAAATGACAACATCTGCAAAGTAGGAATATTAAGTGACTAATCGAGAAACTAAAAAAAAGGAAAGGAACTTGCCCTCCAAAAGCTTACAAATGAAAGAGAACAACAGACATAAAACCAATATTTCTATTTTACATTTACATACCTGTGTACATTGTGTCTCCACCTTATCCTATCACCTCATCACTTCTTCCAGAGAAGCTCCTTGGGGGCATGCCCTCTTTCTTTGTATTATTAGCTCCTACTATAGTGATTGGCACATAGTAGGTGTATAATGACTTATTGAAATTGGATTGAATTGAGGGAAATAAAGTAGCTATAAATGCATGGAAGAAGAGGTTAGACTTTGGGGACTTTTAAAAATTGAATTCACATTTAGCATGGGTTCTTAAATAAGCAGAAAAAGTTTTTGAAATCTAAGGAAATTACCTAAGATGTTCAAAATACTACTTTCTTTCCTTTTTAACTACTTTTTTCATAAGCAAAAATCTACCCCCACTCCTTCTACTCACTCCAAATGCGAATGAAAGAAAAATAAAACATCTCTTATAAACATGTATAGTGAGGCAAAACCAATTTCCCCATTGTCTCTGTCCGAAAGAAAAAAAAATGTGGGGAGACAGAAAGACATACAGACAGAAATTTCTCAATCTGTACAATAAGTCTTTCAGTCTTTATCAGGAGGTGGACAGCATGTCTCATTACTAGTCCTCTGGAACTGTTGATCAGAATTCCTAAGTCTTCCAAAGCTGTTTGTCTTTATAATAGTGTATATTGTCATTGTAGAAACTGTTCTCCTTGTTCTGTTCACTTCATTCTTCGCACTTCACTTCATACAATAGTACAAATGTTCTATCTCATTTATATACTTTATATACATTATATACTTTAACTTGTTCATCCATTCCCCGGTTCATGGGCACCCCTTCAAATTCCCATTCTTTGCCACTGCAAGAAGAGCTATAAATATTTTTGTAAACTTTAGTTTGTTTTGCCTAGTACTGATCCTTCCCTTAATTTGTCCCCCCCCCGCATTTTCCCCTCTATTTTCTCCCCTTTTGATTTTTTTCCAGTTAAGTGAAATCTGTTTCTGTGTCCAGTCTTTGTATGAGTATTCTCTGCTTTGACTAGTTCAGGTGAGAGTCCACCTTCCTCCTTATTTGCATGGATTTCAACATATATGCTCTGATTATGTGAGATACTTTTCCCAACTTTCCTTTCCCTTCCCCTCTAGTGTATTCTCTTCCCTTCTATTTCCATTATTCTTTTATGATAACCAAGACATAACAGAACCATTTGAGAGCCTTCTAATTAAAGTTCAGATGATGATAGGGTTCACAGGGAACACATGCATATCCCCATATTAGAATGTAAGCCATTTATCTTTGTTTATTCCCATAGGATTGTTCATTCTTATTTGCCTTGTTAGGTTTCTCTTAGCACCTATGCTTGAACTTCAGAGTTTCTGTGTAGCTCTAGTCTTTTCATCAAGAGTGCTTAGAAGTCCTCTATTTGATTAAAGATCCATTCTATTCCTTATAGGATAATAAGCAGTTTATCTAGGTTATTCTTTGCTGCAAGCCTATATTTTTGTCTTCTGAAATATCATATTCCAAGCTCTCCACTTCTTCATAGTGGTGGCTGCTAAGTCATGTATGATCTTGACTATAACTCCTTGGCACTTGAATCTCTAATTTCTGGCTATTTGTAGTATTTTTTTTTGACCTGGAAGCTCTGTATTTTGGAGGTACTGTTGCTGGGAGTTTTCATTTTAGGATTTCGTTCAGGAAGTGACTGATGGCTTCTTTCTATTTCTACTTTGTCCTCTTATTCTAAAAGATCTAGGCAATATTCTTATAAGATTGCTTGAAATATGGTGTTTAGTCCCTCTTCCCCCTTTTATTTTGGTTGTGGTTTTCAGGCAGTCCAATTATTCTTTTTTTCTTCTTTGTTTAAAAGATCAGTGGTTTTTGTTTATGAAATACTTTATATTTTCTTCTATTTATCAGTTTTTCAAGCTTCTCTTTGGTCTGAGATTTCTGCCCTGGTTATCCCTCTGCAGGTTTCAGAATGAGCTAGAAGCTAGTACTGAGACTATGCTCTGCTCCTATCAGAGTCACACCATTGCTGCTTGCATCTGAGCTTGCTCACTGGTAAATGTTTCTGCATCCTACATGAGGTCACAGTACCCCTATAGAGGGCTAGGACCTGCTCTTGCCCTGGTTCAAGCTTTGCTGAGGCATGTTCCTGACCAGAACCCTGTTCCTCATGTCCATGGACTTCTCTACCTGTCTCAATATGCCAACCTGGGCTAGAAAAGCCACTCACTAAGACTTTTTCTTGGATTGTCCCCATTAGAATTCAGTCTGGTGGTTTTCTAGATTGCTTTAGAGGAGTTTTGATGTGAATCTTATTGCACTCTGCCTGCAAAATACTGTTTAATTTCAGTTGTACTCATCTGGATATCTCCGGCCTAGAAACTACCCCTGGCTTTTAAGAAGTTAAATACCATATTGTTTTGAGAAAGTGTAAATTCACCTTAAAATCTACCTTATCTTAACAGAGGAATTACATTTGATTTAGTCGAGGGTTGGTCATTTCACAATTCTGGACTCAGAAAGCATTATATCTCATAGTTCAATAAATGGCGTGGAAATGACACTTATCTCTGACCAGGAAGCCAATAGGCAAGGCTACTTGTTGGACAAATGTATTTTTGCCTAGCTGTGGTTTCTTACCTTTTCTCACTAACTTAGCACTTACTTTCATCTTTACTGTGTCATGTAAACTCTGGGGACTCACACCTAACTGAGTTTAATTCATTTCAGTTAACTCTCCATTTTCAAAAAGTTTGATTTCATTCTCAAGTCAATTGAAATGGTATATTTTACTTAAGCTTCCTACAAGATGTTGGAGGGTGGTGGATGAAACCAATATGTGCCTATGGCAACAGGAATAGCCCGTTTTGTTTGCAATTCAGAGACACTGAACAAATGGAGATGTACTTTTCATAATCAACTCTTTACATAATAGATCAGAGAGGATGACTTCTTCTTTAGAGAGATGCTGATACCTGATATAAAACTGTGCTGGGTGGATAAAGCTACTGGATATCATAATTGCTTTGCATAAACATAACTGAAAGTGTTTGGTATGTTAGAGGTGACTTTTAATACACATTTATAATCTTTCCTCCAAAAAGTTCATTTTAGGAGAGAAGAGACTGCATTGGAATTACATGAGTTAGACGTAAGGGGATTTTGCAGATAATTCTGCATAATTACATGAACTCTAAAGCCCAGGGGGCTCTGTAGGGGACTCAGCTTACACAGTTCATCTTGTGAGGACCAGACCCCAGGGAGGGGATCAGATTCTCTCTCTGACTCTATTTCTACCCTTTAGTAACTCCAGGGAAATTTCTAAAACAAGCTTAGGTATGACTCATGTCTCCAGCTGTGGATAACAGAGTTCCAAGGTACTCGATGTATGGGTACTAGTCAATCAGTTAGTCAATAAGCATTTCTTTAGCACTTACTATGCTCCAAGCACTGTGCTATAAGGCAGGAAATTGAAAAAAAAAAAAGGCAAGATTAATCCCTGCTCTCAAGATGTTCACATTCTATTGGGGGAGATAACACACAAGTAACCATATATATACAGGGTGTGTGTGTGTGTGTGTGTGTGTGTGTGTGGGTGTGGGTGTGTGGGTGTGTGGGTGTGTATGTTAGATGGAAGATAATCTCAGAGGGAAGGTACTAGCATTAAAAGGAATCAGTTATGGGACAGTTATTTATTTCTTCCATCCCCAAAACTTCATAAGACATAGAGGACTCCAAGATATGCATGAGTAAATACAGGAAACAAAAAATTCAAATAACTGATTACACTCATTATACTACCTAGATGGTGAAGTCCTTTTGTAGAACTGCCACACAGATATTTCATGCTTTGCCCAAGCAGATCACAGCTATTAGTTTAGCTTGGTAGTTTAGCAAATCTCCTGTCCAATCAGGTCATAGCTTTCTTTTAGATCTTCAGAGATGCAGGATGAGCCCAGTAGTGGGCCTCTTTTCCTCAGAGAAGCGTGCTGTAATGGAAATCTCTTCATTCTGGAGAGGGAATTGAGGCTTGAATTCTAAACTCGAGAACTCCTTCAGGAACAAGGTAGCCACAAAGTCTGGGAATAGCTGTTTCTCAGCAGCAGTAGTGACTGACCATTGCTCATGAGGGAAGAAGGCTGAAGAAAGTATTCAGAGACTCAAGATCCAGTCTCAGATTCATGTTGTCAAATGTTTCTGTTTCAAACTACTGTTGCTACTCTTAAGGGATGGTGGGGGAAGGTGAGGAGTGCAGAGAAAATCCTTCCACTCACCACTGAATGTCCAAGGTAGAAAAGAGTCTCAAGGGAGATAACAAGTCCAAAGTGATACTCAGTTGCCAGTCATCTTGGATGAGATCACTCTCACTGAGGACCAGTCAGGAGTTCCCTGTGTCATCTCAGCAAGGGCTAATATTACATACGGCTAGTCATGGCAGCTAGGCAGCACAGTGTAAAAAGTCAGAAAGACCTGAATTCAAATGTGAGCTCAGATACTTACTAACTGTGTGACCCATGGCAAGTCATTTAATCCTGTTTGCCTCAGTTTCCTCATCTGGAAAATGAGCTTGAGAAAGAAATGGAAAACCATTCCAGTATCTTTGCCAAGAAAACCACAAATGGGGGCACGAAGACTTAGACACAACTGAAACTACTGAACAACAACAATGAAAAAGTCTGTCCATTTCAATGAGCATTGAAAAATATAGGGAACTTAAAAAAAAAGAAAGAAAAATATAGGCATTCCTCCAGTTTAGGAAAAGGTTGAAGGAAGATGTGCTCGTGGCATTCCAAGGCCAACATCTGATTGCCTTTCCCCATAGAAACAATGTTATACATGATGGTTAAGTGTAGTTGAAGTTATACTATTAATACTGCACTAGAGCTATGTTATGGCTTTTTTTTTTTAAAGATTTTTGTGGGCTGGCCCGGAAAACTAGCTACCATGTATGACATTGTTTCTATGGGAAAACATGTTCTGATTTTCCAACAGCTGTCTGGCTTTTGGGAATTTCTGGAACACAACTTGTTTGTAAATTAGGAACTACTTGTGTGTCAGCCTTTATCACTGAATGCCAAATAATAAACGGGAATGACTGACATTTACTGGTGGTGAGGAGCACAGGACAGCTACTTCTGTAATGTCTGAACATTTTGTCATTAGGGAGAGCACGTTTCCCAGAGCACTGAAAACAGGACTAGGAAGGGGAGCCTACCACGTTGAATTGGGGGAAAAAAACAACAAAACTTGAGTACTATGTACATGATTAACTTTAATAAGGTAAGGCTGGCTAGCTATCTTCCCGTAGTTTCCAATGTAGAGATCTTTCAAGCTGGACGTTCTTTTGCTTCTGCATCTAGGTTTGTGCTTACATAACTGCTGTTTTCAAACAATTGCTCTCTCTCACTCTCTCTCTCCCCGAGGCAGACTTCTCTGCCCATGTATGGTAACGGGCTCTGAAAGCTGTTGGAGTGAAGTTAGCAGGTCAGACCCTTATTAGGAATAAAGTTGAAATGTAAACAGCTGCAAGTGCTGAGATTAAGGATCCCTTGTGTTTTATCGGAGTACACGATCCTGCTGACAAACTTGTCTGATAACTGGGCAAAACACCCGAAATTTGGTTATAGCAAACCCGGTAGCACTGAGAGGAACATCTACATGGCTTGCCTTTGTGGAGTTGGTTTCAGAACTGGAAACCAATCAGGTTCATAGACAAGAGCATAGATTTAGATCTTAGGTGAGGTCTTAGAGGTCCTCTAGACAAACCCTCCCATTTTACAGAGGGAGAAACTGAGGTCCAGAGGAGGACAATCAGGATGATGATGAGCCTTGAATCTGTGGCATTTAAGCAACTGAATATGTTTAGCCTGGAGAAAAGACATCTGATTGGGAAGGGGGGAGGAGGCAGGGTGTGAAACGACAGCTGTCTTCAATTATTTTAAGGGCTATCCTGTGGAAGAGAGATTAAACTTGGTCTTTTTGGCTCCAGAGGGTGGAACCAGGAGCAATTGCTAGGTGGCAATGGATAGTAATTACAAAGAAATAATTAAGGCTTAAAGTCAGAAAAACTTCCTAGCAATGAGAGCCTGTCTTGAGACATGGTGGGCCCCCAGCAGGTCTTCAAGTAGAAGATGAAAAAAGGTATGTCATAGTGGTGATTCTTTTTTGTGTATGGATTGGACAAGATGGCTTCTAACTCAAATTCGGTGATTCTATGAATTGCCTAATTTTGAATTAGTGATGTTATTTGTCTTCAACTCTCAATAAGTAGGCCATAGAATTAGTGCTGGAAGGGAGTCCCATGCTCTCACTTTTCACAAATGAAGGAACTAAAGCCCAATGGCAAATGAAGGGACCTGCCTATGGCCACACAGGGAGCAAATGGTAGAACTAGAACTCAAGCCTAGGTCTTAAAAAAAAAGTTTATTGATGCCTTTTTTTTAATAGCCCAGTTATTCCTGGATATACCCTTTACCCTCCCTATTGCCATTTCAGAAATTAAAACCTCACTTGTAATGAAGGGAAACAGTTAAGACACCAAAATCCCAACACAATGGCTTAGTTCAGCAGTATCTACAACACTGTGCTCTAGCACTCCCCCACCTCTCAGTCCCATCCGCTGGAACCCAGGCCTTTGGACTCACATTCCAATGCTATTGTTTAATACTGATAATACTTCCACAGGAACCTGTGGTATAACTTCAACTGAGCAGCATCTATTACCATTTTTCTTCCCTTTTTTAATCAAGGATGCTGCTTTAGTTTCTGGAAAAGAAAGTGTTATTGATACTGCAATGTACAGACGTGAAGACATTTTACTGTTACTGCATTGTTGTGGATTTCTATTTGGTCTGTCACCTGCACTTTTACTCCCTGTCTACTGTCATTTTCCCTTTCAAATGTTTGTCCAACAAGAGTAGAGAATTTAGAGCTGACTCAAAGTGTAATTGTGATACTTGTCTTCCCTCTTCTCCTCTCTGTATTCCACCATCCCAGTTTGGGCTAATCCTCTAGCACAGTTTCTCTCATCAAAACCACTTCTGTGAAGATGTTATGGTAGGGCTTAAATATCTTACATCTCAAAGGAGTTTTTGTCTTTTATCAGTGGGGCAAAGTGTAAGCCAACAGAATGAATTACTAATAGTGAAAGTCAGGCATGAGCAAAGTCAGGAGATTTTTGGTTGGGGATAAGGGTTGAAAAGGGCTTACCTGGAACTCCTGAAATCATGCCAAAGGCCTCCAAGTTTTAACCTTAAGACCAACCATAAAAAGGAGCCAAAAGATTGCTCCAGGTCACAGTTGGATAGATACCTAACAAGGGAAGGGAGCAGGCATTTATGAAGTACTTACTGTATGCCACACACTCTACTAAGTACTTTACAAATATTCTCATATCAGCCTTGGAAGGGAGATGCTATTGTTGTCTTCATTTTACATTGAGGAAACTGAGACAGAGCTCAAATAGCTTGCCCAGGGTCACACAGCTAGGAAGTGTCGAAGGCTGGCTTTGAACCCAGTTCTTCCCTGACCCCAGGCCCACCACTCTATTCACTGCACCACCTTATTATTCTCATTGTTCATCCATTCAGTCATGCCCAACTCTTTGTGACCCCATGGACCAGAACACATCAACCACTTCAACCCTCCACTGTCCCTCAGAGTCTGTCCAAGTTCACGTTTGTTACATCCATGACACTTATCCATCTTATCCTCTACCATGACTTTTTCCTTTTGCCTTCAATCTTTCCTAGTGAGTCCTGTCTTCTCATTATGTGGCCAAGGTATTGAAGCTTCAGCGTTTGTCCTTCCAAAGAAGAATCTGAATTAATTTCTTTAAATATTGACTGATTTGATCTCCTTGCTATCCAAGGGACTCTCAAAAGTCTTCTCCAGCACCACAATTAGAAATCATCTTCAGCACTCAGCTTTCCTTATAGTCCAACACTCAAAGACATACATTACTACTGGAAAAAGCTTAGCTTTGACTATACAGATCTCTGCTGGTAAGGTGGTATCACTACTTTTTAGTTTGCTGACGTAGCTTTTCTTCCAAGAAGCAAGGATCTTTTCATTTCCAGTTGCAATTTGCAGTGATCTTTGAGCCCAAGAACATAAAATCTGACACTGCTCTATTTCTTATTCTATTTGTCAGGAAGTGATGGAACCAGTTGCCAAGACCTTAGTTTTGTTATTTTTTTATATTAAGCTTCAAAGCAGCTTTTATACTGTCCTCTTTCACCCTCATCAAGAGGCTTTTTAGTTCCTCTTCACTTTCTGCCATCGGAGGGGTGTCATCTGCAAATCTGAGATTGTTGATCTGTCTTCCAGCAAACTTTTTCTGACTTTTCATTTATCCAGTCTGGCAATTCACATCATGGACTTTGTATATAAATTAAATAAATAAGGTGACAATATTGTAGGGTTAAGGGAATATAAGATCTTCCCCATTCATTAATAAGCCTATGTGATCACACATGTCCCTTT
The DNA here is from genome assembly GCA_028627135.1 of Pseudochirops cupreus. NCBI lineage: Eukaryota > Metazoa > Chordata > Mammalia > Diprotodontia > Pseudocheiridae > Pseudochirops > Pseudochirops cupreus. The sequence goes on along the minus strand of CM053583.1, from coordinate 122,093,927 downwards.
TTTCCTTGGAGCAGGGGCTGTATTCCCAGGTCTAAAGGTACACAGGTATTGGGGTGATTAGGTGGCGCAGTGAATAGAATACCAGTCCTGGAGTCAGGAGGACCTGAGTTCAAATCTGGCCTCAGACACTTGACACACTTACTAGCCGTGTGACCTTGGGAAAGTCACTTAACCCCAATTGCCCTGCTTTTCCCCCTCCAAAAAGAAAAAGAAAAGGTACACAGGTATTTAAATCACAGATGTCTTGCTGCTTTGAGTTCTGACCTAGTTCAAAGCTGTGACACATCCTGAGTCACATAGAGCCTACAGATATATATGTGTGTGTGTCTATGTGTGTGTGTATATATATATATATATATATATATACACATATATATATATATATATATATATACACACACACATATATATGTATGTATGTATCACATAGAGTCTACAAACAAGCACACATACACATATTCAGAGAGATTTATATCGCCTTGGGGGAGGAGCTGCTTAGAGGGAAGTTTGCTTACAGGGAAGCTTGCATGCAGGAAGGCTTTCACACCTTTTGGTAGCAAGCCAATTAGGCAGTGAGTCAAAGGGGTTGTGATACCTTATAGTTCTGAGCCTATTAGTTGAAAATTATATATACTGGGAGATTGGTATTTTGCTTTGGAGCTCACTCACGGGAAGAATGTTTCTTTGTGATTTCACCAGACAAAACTCTGGGTAGCCATTGTTAAGGGGCCCCCTGGCTTTTATGAACTCAGATGTTGGTGCTCCTTGGTCTGGTGATTATGTATCCTGTTACTTTGTTTAGACAGTTGGAGCTCTGTCTATTGGATTCTTTCTTGAATACCCAATTCCCTCTACTTATCTGTCTGCATTGTTTAATTAAAGTAAGATTGTTGACACCTTTGAAATTGTCTTTCCTTTAGAAAAGCATATCGGGGTGAATAGGTGGCACAGAGCACCAGCCCTGGAGTCAGGAGGCCCTGAGTTCAAATCTGGTCTCAGACACTTAACACTTACCAGTTGTGTGACCATGGGCAAGTCACTTAACCCCAATTGCCCTGCTTTCCCCACTCCAAACAAAAGAAGAAAAAAAAAGCAGATCAAAGAACCTGTGCTGGCAGCCCTTCTGTGTGCTGGTGTTATTGGTCTTACACCTCCACAGCAGCTGCAGGTATCATTATTGATACAAATATACAGCCTTGTCATACTGCTTCCAATCTTAAACCCATCCATTGTTCCATGGTCAGTTCTAACTGTTGCTTCTCAGCCCTCATACAGGGTCCTCAAGAGACAAGTAAGATGATCTAGTTCTCCCATCTCTTTGAGGTGTGGCCACCTTTTGTTGTGATCTAGTGTAGTCTGTGAAGCAGAAGTAGATGTTTGTTTGTTTTCTGGAACTCCCTTGATTTCTCCATAATCCAGCGAATATTGGCAAATTGGTCTCTAGTCCCCTTGCCTCTTCAAAAACCAGTCTGCACTTATGGTAATTCTCAATTTACATATTGCTGAAGCCTAGCTTGCAGAATCTTAAGCATAACTTTGTTAGCATGTGAAATGAATATAATTGTTTGGTAATTTGAACATTTGGTAATTTGACTTGCTTAGGATCACCAGTAAGTGTCTGAGGTCAGATTTGAACTCGAGGAGTCTTCCAAGCCTGGTACTCTGTGCACTATGGTATTACCTACCTGCCTCTAAACAAAGAATTCTCTCTGCCATATACCTAATAAATGGCCATCTCAGCTCTCCTTAGAGATATCTAGTAACGGAGAACTCACTACCTTCCAAGGAGTACATTCCACTTTTGCATAGCTATAATGTGAGAAAAATTGTCTTTACTTCAAATTTGTGATAGACTCAATATTTGTAGTTCTACCCTGTGGAGCTAAACAGAACAAGTTGTGACTCTTCTTCCATATGACGACTCTTTAGATAGTTGAAGACATCTATTATATTTCCCTCAAATCTTTTATTCAGTTCAAATGTCATCAGTTCCTTCAAAAAAAGTCAAGATGACTGGCAATGACCCAGGAGGCAGTGGATGACCTTGGTGTCTTCAATGTCTGATCAAACTCTAAGTATTCCAAAGCTCCTGCTTCAGCAGCCTTCATGACCTTTGGAACAAATTGTTCTCTTCCTCTCATTCTGCCAGGGACAGTCTTTACATGCTTGGGGCAGATAGTCCCCTAACTCACCAACAGGTCTGAGGTTTGTCAGTTACTCTCAACCTGATTTAGCCCATCTATGGAAGAGGTTTTCCCAAGGTGTGTTTGCTGCACGTGCTACAGCTTATTAGACTCACAGGTGAGAGTTGGATGAAGGTGGACACCAAAGGTGGGTGAAGAGCCCTGAAAAGAGCTTGGCAAGCCCTCACACCAGAGGTGTTAGTTCATCTGAACACCCCATACACCCTTTCTATCTATATCAATATCTATATCCAATTCATATGTCTATATCTACATCTATACAGAGAGACAGAGAGAAAGAGGATCTCTTTTAGAGGGATATTTTTTTTTATCAATGACTTGGATGAATGCATCTGTAGAAAGATAAAGATTTATGTGTATGTATGTATATACACATATATACATATACACATAGAACTTGAATGAAGACATACACACACACACATATATATATACACATATATGTGTATGTTTTTTGTTTGTTTATATGTCTTCATCCAAGTAACTGATTTTTTAAAAAATCCTTGAATAATTTTAGAGATAAAGTAAGCTTTTTGAAGGTCAGTCACCTAATTCTCAGACAATAGCTTGTATGTAGTTAATGGTCCCCATACAAACATAAATACACCATAAATGGAAATCTGGCGTTTGAAGTTTCAACTTAGTTGGGAGAAATTTTGACACTCATAGTCGTTGGTACTTTCTTACTGGCCCAATTGGTTCCTATTCCTGTCACTGTCTTGGTTCTCTCCTGAGATTTCTTTTAGGAGGGTTAGGAAATCCCCATCAAAAGGTTCTTAATCAGCAGGCTTTCTTTAATGCTGGTGTGTGTATGTGTGTGCATACATATATACATGCACATACATGTGTATATGCACACCATATATACACACATGCACACAAATATTCCACGCACATGTGTATATATCTATGTATGTATACGTATACACACATATGTGTGCATGTGTGTGTGTGTACACACACACACACACACACACACACACACATAATCCTCTCTCTATCCAATATGGCTGCTCAGTCCCTAGTGATTACACAAAGTTACAGAATGTTGTTCTGGTGTTTTGCATAATTGCCATAAAAAATTTCATTTTCTGTGGCTTGTAAATTCAGCTCAGTAAATATTTACCAAGCACCTGGTAAGTATGGCACTACACACTAAAGATACAAAAAACAAAACCCCAAACAGCTGCTGATTTCAAGAAACTTACATTCTACTGGAGGCTGCTAGACAGCTCAATAGTTAGAGCTTCCTGCTTCAAACCCTAACTGTGTGACCCTGGGCAAGTCCCTTAACCTCTTTGACCTTGAATTTCTCCATCTGTAAAAAAAAAAAACCTTACAGGGCTGTGGGGAGGCAAATAAAATTAACATATGTAAAGATCTTTCTAAGCCTTGAAGTGACATATAAATACTAACCATTATTATTATGCTAGAAGCTAAATATCAAGTACACAGACAAGTAAATTTTTAAAAATACTTAAAACATACCAATGGATCTGTGATCTCATTGGGATACGTGTTCCCGTCAACAATGTAATTCAAAACCCATCTGGACAGCTAAGTGATGAAGTGGGTAGAGAACTGAGTGAGGAGTCAGAAAGACCTGAGGTCCTATCTAGACTAAGGCACTTGGTAGCTGTGTGACCCTGGGCAAGTCACCAAGTCTGTTTGCCTCGGTTTCCTCAAATGTAAAATGAGCACAATAATGGTACCTACCTCTCAGGATTGTTTGGAGTATCAAAGAAGAAAATATCTTTAAAGTGCTTCACACAGTTCCTGGCACATAGTAGGTACATTAAAATGATTGTTTTCCTTCTTTCCTTCCTCCCTCCCTTCCTTCTTTCACATACTTGTGACTCATCCACTTTTTTCTGTAAGCTCACTATAAGTTGTCTGTTAGCTGTTATTTTCTCCTAGTTTCCTAAGGATCCTAGTAAATCACAGGCTGTCTATCCACTGGTTGTCTCTTGCTCTCATCACACAACCAGTCCCATTTTCTTTTCCCATCATAGTTTTCTGATGATAACCTTTATACTTTTTCTCCTTCAGAGTTTCTTGTTTGTTCCATGTTGCACAGATGTTGGATGTTCTCACATCCACCATGTGACTCTCCATTGCCCTCTGAATGATGTTTATTTTTAACCTGCAAGAACTTGTCAAACTTCTCTATTGACCCCAAACTTCTCCTAGAAATAAAGATCCAGGTTTTTAATACTACTAGTCAACTGAGGTTATTGTATGGCTGCGAAACAGTCTCTAGAGAATTTTATTTACATATATACACAAAACACACACATACATATAATTGTATGTAAATATGTGTGTTTCTTGGTATTGGAATCTGGCCCTGTATTGGAGAAACCATGGTGATGGGTAGGGCTGGCTCAGGATTCTATTAGCCTATGCTGGTAGGATGTAGCAGCAATTTTGGGGTGAAATGAACTCCACCTCTGCCTCAGAGTTAGGGAAGATATTACCCCTTTAACTGAACTATTCCTCTAAAATCACTGGCTCCCCTCTCTACAAAGGTCCAAGACTGAACTGGGGAAACTGAACCACTTGCTATCAAAAGCATTTTGTTTTGGCTCCTCTTTCTCTCCAATGCACAATGCAGATCAGCCCTTTCCCCTTGTGTGTTCTATCCATCCTCTCTCATTATTGCTTTTCCCATTTACAACCTTATTTTGTGTGTGAGGTTATTTATAATGATGGAGGTTACAGAGAAGGCTATTTTGGATAAAAGTGGGAAATGCATTTATCCTCCTCCCACCCAGGGAGTCACTGAAGTTAGGATTTTTTTCTGGAACATCACAAACTAGGAGTCAGCTCACTTTAGTTTTGCTTAGCCAGCTGGAGGGAATAAGCAGGAGAAGCAATAGTCAGGGAATCATTAATAATAGGAAGCAAGTTATATTCTACTATACCAGTGTTATTAGCAAGCCAAAACTCAGGATAAAAGGGGAAAAGAGGAAAGAGATTTGAGCCTGGAGACCTGTTAGAATACTTTAGCAGCAGACATCTGGATTCTCTCACCCAGCATCCCTTACCCACACCTATTTCCCCTTACAGTAGTTTAATGGTGAATGAGAATAATCCCAGAGTGAGTGTAGCACCAATGCAATATTCACAGTGCCCATGATCACTATAAATATACCTGCATGGTGCTCAATCACAAAATATAACACACTCTCCATATAGAAGACAGAAGCAAAACATTTATTCAGACACCAGAAAACCAAATCCACAAACCAATAAGCCAATTCCATCATAGTAGCAAAGAAGTTAACAAGCCACAACAGCACAGAAGGCCACACCATCCTTTAGCCTTCCCACAAACCAATACAAGACCAATATTTATTGACAAGCCTGTCTCCCTCAGAAGCAAATTCTCCTCCCTCCAGTCTAGCTTGCTCTGACCCCCAGCTTCCTGTGGGCTCTGCTCCACCCTCCAGCAAACTTTTCCCACCACAGGCTCCGTGTGATTACATTCAGCCAACAGGCAGAGTATATTTTCAAAGCAGGGAAGGTCTTCAAATTCCATTAATCTTATTAAGGGGCAGAGAAGGTCTTCAAATTTCCATTACCATTACAATGAGGGACTCCTCCCATCCACTCATACCTATCACTGGTAATTACTTACATGCATAATTCCTATTTACATTATATGTACTTATATTACACGTGGGTCTGTATCTCACACACAGAGACAAATACTAGCACAATTACAAACCAATGCGATGGAGAAGGGGAACACCCACAACTCAGGGAATCAGTAAATATTTCTATTAAGAGGTGTCCTTTGACTTGAACCTTGAAGGAAGTTAATATTCCAAAAGGAATCATCAGAATGACCAGAGGGTGATGGATATTTCCACCAGAGAAACTCTCAAAACCCATCAATTCAGGGATAAAGGAGCTGCAGTTCTTGTTGGTAGAGGTAGTATCCACAATGGCGAAAGCACAGAATTAGAAAATAATTGCTCTTTTGTTGGCATTTGATTTTTACAAATCTCCTTTTATTTCCCCCTTCCTTTGTACTTGTTCAATCTAAGCCTTTTCCTTCTGTCTTCAGAATCACTTCCTTTTCTTTAGAATTCCATACATTCAACAAACTGCTTGCCATTGGATTAAAAAGAGTTGTCCCCTTTCCATGGGTAATTTTAAAGCTGACTTTGTTAACTTTTAGAAAATTATCTAAGAATCCATATAACAATGATGCATATGTACCAGTAGGCATATATCCAACCCAGACAACTATGGTAACTGAAGAATAACTCTCCATAGGGACAAAAACACAGATCTCAGCAGAAAAATAGAAATACAATGTCATGTCTTGTAGAAAGGTCTTTTTCCAAGGTTGTGAGTTTAGGATGAAAATTCTGAGCAGCACACAGCTGTAATAAACAAGACCCTGGCTTCCTACCTGCTGGCCAGATGGTCTTGATTGCCTTGGTTCACGTTCCTGCTTCTAGAAATCACTTGGCCGATGAGATTTGGGATCGTTCAACAACAGTCCAAGAGTATGTCTGAATCCTCAACTTCAAAAATCTTGTAGGCAAAGTTAGTAAATAAAACTCAGTTTGCTCTGGAATGACATATGGAATCAGGGAAGACATTTTGTTGGCATTCAATCTAGCTCTCAAGAAAGTTAGAGGAAAACCTCCAAGGACATTGAATGGATCCCTGTCCTCTGTGCTTCTTTGGGAATTCCTTACCTTCTCCTCTTCAACATTCTCCTGCTGAGAAAATCCTCTTTTCTTCTACTATTGAGAACTATAGTGACGAGTTCCTTGAACTCACAGCTGACATTAAAAGGGTACTGAGAAAGTTTTATGCTAGTGTAGTGACTAGCATTTTCTTTCAGCAGAGAACTGCCAAGCTTCTCACTTTGGCTCTTTCTGGACAAGGTAGACAAGCCCAGCCAGCTCTTCAAGTCACCAGCATTCTAAATTGTCCAATCAGCTGTTGTTCACCTAATCAAAAAGCAAATCAGCTACAATCTTTTCTTTCCATTTTCTGCTTTTTCCTGTTAAACCAGAGAGAGAAGCAGAGAGCAACTGGTACTTCCAAGAGACTTCTTGTCTCTCAAACTAAATATGGTACTAAAGGGCAATGAAGTTGTCTGCCAATGAGCTTTAGCCTTTATCCAGCCAATCAGGAGTGAGCAACTAAAACCTTTTCTACTGACTTCCCTGATGCTAATTTCTTAGCACAGTTCCATCAGCATCACCTTTTCAATACCTTGCTGAGTACTTGCTGTCTTTTCAATTGTTGATCCCTCCATTCATGTTTTACTCTATTTTCAATGGCTCAAGTCAGAGCCCACTGGTACAAACCCAGTGACTCACCTTTCCCTTACAAGGTAAAAACTAATGATCCCTCCTCCCTTTTCTGTTAGGTATAAAGTCAACAGCCTTGATTTAATCAATAATATTGCCAAGAGAAGAGCCCCACTTGAAAGTGACAGACTTGCAAGTAACATGAAGACCATCCAAACGCCTTGATGGGGAAAGTTAATTCTCTAGAACTCAAAGATTCCAAAAGCTTTTGAGCTGTCTTTTTAGACTATGGAGTTATAGACTATATTCAGAATTATCTGAGTTCTTACCAATTAACTTCTCTTATAGGAACTACTTCACCGATTTGGTTTTATTGAGGCTTTTTTTGGGAGGAAGTTGAAGACAAAATAACATTATATACATAAAGTGCTTTTAAATGCTAGCCATGATGATGATGATGGCGATGAAGAGGATGAATAGTAGGGTTGATGTTCCACTGCTTGTCTCTTATATAAGCCATTATCCAGTCTAGGCCTTTGTCACCTTGATCTTATCCTGCCCAATAACGCTAATGTAATGGTGGATATCAACACCTTCAGGAAGCAGAGACTCTTTCAGGCCTCTGACCACTAATCTTTGACAGATAACCCTGAGGAAGGATGATGAGGATATACCAAACTCCTCCTAGGTAAAAATAAATTGCACCTGACTAGTCTTAGCCATGGGAATAGGGGAAAAGTCATTAGTAAAATCAGTATCCCATACCACTTGCCCTGGGGCAACCTGGTCTATCACAATGACAAAGTCAAGGCCATAGGCAGCAATCAGCATAAGTTTTTTTGTTTTTTAGTTTCTGACAAACTACTTTGTCACTAGAGAGTATCTTCCTTCTTCACTGATCATACAGGGTTTTATAGGCAACTAGATGGTGCAGTGCTTAGATTACTAAACTTGGAATCACAAAGACTTGAGAGTAAATCCTGATTCAGAACCTTTGGGGGTATATTTATTTTTTTTAATTAAATTTTATTTTTTTCAATGAACAAAAATCTACACACTCTCCCTAACCCCAAATTGAGAATAAAAGGGAGAAAAACCCTATTAACAAATATGTAAAGTCAAAGAAAACAGATTTCTGCATTGGCCATGTCTAGAAGAAAAAAATAAAATAAAATCATATATATCTATACAGACCTCTCCATATAATATATACAGAGATGTGTATCTGTATATATTATAGAATCTTTATATAGATATATATATAATTATAAATATGTAAACTATATAATTATAAATATATAACATAGTCATAAATTTATGTTATATAATACTTATACATCTTCACAGAGTTTAACACATTCTCCAGCAAAAATTCTGGGTCAGAGTTCATGCTTTCAGTCTTCAGTCTATCAGTTTCCACCCTCATTGGCATTGCCTTTTTCACTTGTGTAATTACTGTATGCATAAGGTACTCCTTTCCCTTCAAGACATAGTCCTTAAATATCACCTCTACCTCTAACTACCAAACGTACAAGCACAATTTATCATTATTTTCCTTATCATAGTGATTCAGGTTTTCTAAAACCATCAATAAGAACCAAGGAATATTTGGTTTTGCTTTTTCTGGGAAGCTCCTTAAGCATCTATCACACCCTTGGGGATCAGTGGAAGCCCCTTTCTTATACTATTGAGAGGAATATAGAGCCTTAACAAGGCTATATAAGAATTATGTAACCTTTTATTTAAAAAATGTATTTTATTACCAAAGAACAGTTTTCTCTCCCTCCCACTTCCCTCTTCCCTCCCACCTTGAGAAAGCAAGATGAAAAACCCCGTTACAAGTATGTTAGCCTAGCACAACAAAAAATTCTCATTGGCTATGTCTAGAAACAATGTCTTAGTCTATGCTCTGAGTTCATCACCTGTCTCTCAGGAGGTAAGCTGCATGTTTAATGCCCAGGATTTGTGGTTGGTCATTGCGTTGATCAGAGTTTCCAAGTTTCCTTTTTTTTTCTTTTTTGATGTTTAACTTATAGAATAAAACATGTATTTCCATAAAAGTACAATAAAAAAAGACAACGGATCAATGAAACTGCAAATCTACTACGCACAACCTGCTATTCCCTTTCTAATGTGCCAAAACTATCATGTAAATGTTTTTCTTTTTTTCTTCCCTCCTCCTACCCTTACCCTAGAGATGGCTACCATTGGACACAAATAGGTATAAATGTGTAAAATTATTTTATACATACTTCTATTTATCAGGTCTTTCTCTGGATACACATACCATCTTCTTCATATGTCCTTTATAGCTAATTTGGGTATTTATAATAGAAAAAAATAGCTTATTCACTCAAAGTCCTTCTTAAAACAATATTGCTGTTACCATATACAATGTTCTCTTTGTTCTGCTCATTTCACTCTTCATTATTTCACACAAGTCTTTCCATGCCTTTCTAAGATCATTTGAGCTCATTTCTTACAGCACAGTAGTATTCCATCACAACCATACACCACACCTTGTTCAGCCATTCCCCAATTGATGGGCATCCCTGTAATTTCCAGTTCTTTGCCACCACAAAGAGAGCTGCTATAAACATTTTAGAAGATATTTGTTCTTTTCCTTTTACCCTAAATCATCTTTGGAAATAGACCTACGAGTGGTATTGCTAGATCAAAGGGTTTCATAACTCTTTGAGCGTAATTCCAGATTGTTCTTCAAAATGGTTGGACCATTTCACAATTCCACCAGCAGAGAATTAGTGTCCCAATTTTTCTACATCCCCTCCAGCACTTGTCACTTTCTTCTATCATTTTAGCTAATCTGGTAGGTATAAAATGATATCTCAAGGTTGTTTAAATTTGTATTTCTCTAATCATAATGATTTAGAACATTTCTATGTGATTATAAATTGTTTTGATTTCTTCCTTGGAAAACTACCTGTTCATATCCTTTGACCATTTATCAATTTAAAAAGTTTTCTTTTTTAAAAAATATATTTTGTTTCAATCAGCCAAGAACCATCTTCTCCCTGTCCCATCTCAACATATGGATTCACAGACTGATTGCTGTCTCCCCCTTGTCTGAGCTCTGTGGGTTCTTAATCTGAGTTTGGATCTGAGCAATAGTTGACTGCTGCTGAACTCTACCCCTTAACTCAGAGCAGCAGAATTGTAGGTTCCCCTTCAGTCAAGTTCTGTGGGCTAGGTCTGCAAGTGAGACCCTACATTGTGCCTGAGGTCTTTGCCCCAGCTGCTGCTGGCTTCTGAACTTCCTTTTTTCTCTGTACATAGCCTAAAGCCTCCCTACCCTGAAGGGGGTGGAACTCCCCTTCTCATTCTCCCCTAGATCTGCCACCCATGACTAGCTAGTGAGCAACAAAAGCTGTCAGGTGGCACCTGGCCCTGTTGTAGTCTCCAGCTTGGGTCTGGTTTTGCCCCAGAGAGAATCTCCTCTTACCCTGATGCATAGCCTCTCCCTGGGCACTGGAGTACTTCAGGTCTGACCCAAAAATCCAGTGCACAAAGACCTCCCTGACTGTCTCCCTGTTCTGGGCTGGCATGAACAAAGGACTCATTGGGACTTTTTCTGGATTTCACCATCAGAATTTGGTCTAGTTCATTTTCTAGATCTGTTAGGAGTTTTGTGGACAGGAACATCACTCCTACATTGATTCCTATCACTTCTCCAGCTCGGCTCTGCCTCTCAGGACTATAAAGCCTTAGCTATATCCACAGTATGCCAGGGTCCTGTCCAGACCAAGCAAAGCTCCATTTATTCCACATCACCCTTCTTCTCTTTTAACAATGAATTCAACTATGAGGTCATTGCAAACAATTCCTGCCAACCATGACAAATATTCTGGGACAAGTCTAACTCAGGGTAGTCCAGTGATTAAGGCTCATGACCAATGAAACTCTAATGAACCATAAAATAAAATAGAAATGACTTTACTGAAAACAAAGTATAAAAAGACTACAGTTCCTAAGTTTAAAAAAGAGAGATATAATTCAGATAAAATGACGACCTATCTGTCCTCCATCTTTGCTTTCACTATGGCAAGTGGCCACACCAGGCTAAAAAGGTATGCCTGAAAAGTAGAAGGGAATCTGCAAACCTACTGACACCAATTTCCCATAATCTTAGCCTTTTATACCTTAAGGTTCCTTGGGTTCCTAATTCACCAATCATGATCCTGAGAGTGACCTTCCTAATTCATTAAAAGGAAACTAACTGAGGCTGTATAAAAAAAGGTACTGCTCCTCCCATAGCCCAGAACAAAACACCTAGGTATACCCATAGTTAGGGGCTGTGATATAAATGATAGTCTAACAGAAGAATCTGAGAAGGGTGATCAGATGGGTGGGACAAGAGATGCAAGAGAGAAGCAACAGCCAAACATACCTCTAGGAGAGAGTGAATATCTAGAACCAAAGAGGGGGAATAAGGTATTCTTTGTTTTTTGTTTTGTTTATCCCTTATTTAGGAGAGGGACAATGACATCACAGGTGATGTCTTGACTTGCCCATGAATTGGATTTAAGTGAGACACAATTGCACAAAGTCACCTGCCTTACTCTTTCTTCCAGAGTCATAACAGTCCAGTGGTGAGACAAAAGTCAGGATGACTGGTGGTAGCCCTGGATGCAGATATCTGACCTCTAAGTGCTCCACAGCGCCTCCTTCAGCCAGTTCCATGGTCCTTGGAACAAATTGTTCTTAAATCAGCCCATTCTATGGAGAAAGGGTGAGGGGGTTTTCACAGAGGTAAAAACGGAGGAGGAATGAAAAAAAAAGCCATTAGCTTTGGCAATTAAGAAATTACCCATGTCTTTGAAGAGACTGGTTTATATTAAATTAGGACTTAAGAAAAAGGGAGAGGGTGATGATCGGGGAAGATAATGATAACTCCTAAGGAATTAGGATAATTTAGAAGAGGGGTAGGTTTAGGAAGAAAGATGTATAATAGAAACTCATAATTTTTTGATCATCTCATGTTACAGCTTTCCCAACAAAAAATGTAATGTGCTGGTGGTGGGTTGTTCACTGCCTACTGCTACGTGTAAAGGTAAGGGAATTTGAAAACCTTCCTTGCTTTGAAAATAAACTCTGCCCCCTAATAGGCTGAATGTAATCACATGAAGCCTGTGGTGGGGGGAGTTTGCTGAAGGGTAGAGCAGAACCCACAGGAAACTGGGAGTCAGAAGTTGACTAGACAGTTGGGAGGAGAGCAGGTTTCCAATGGAGACAGACAGGCTGGCGAGTAAAAGTTGGTTTTTTGCTACCTGCTGTGTCAGCTAGGATTGTGTTGGTTTGTGGGAAGACTAAAGGATGGTGTGGCTCTCTGCTATGTTGTGGTACATTAACTTCTATGTTACTATGATAGATTTGGTTTCCTGGTGTTGGGATTTAGTTTTCTGGTGTCTGAATCAATGTTTTGCTTCTGTCTTCTATATGGAGACTCTGTTATATTTTGCTATCCAGCACTATGCAGTTATGTTTTATCATGACCGTTGGTGCTGTAAATATTGCATTAGTGGTACACTATGGTGATCTGTGAAGAGGATGTGAGAATGCTGGCAGTGAAGTGGTTAAGGTGTAAACTTGCTTATGTGGCTGCTCCTAGTGCCTGGTTTGGGTTTAGGTTATATCCTTCCTGCCTTGAGGAGCCATGCCTGGTATAGCCATGGACAGCCAGCTCTGGTTGAGGGTAGAGCACGACTGCTGAAAGCATGGTGTAACTGTTTGAGAAAAGCACACAACTAGCTATGGTGGGAAAGAGTGTTATCTCCCCAACCTTTAACTGGTAGATCACCCACACCTTGCGATCACTCCAGAGGCCCCACATTGGAGATAACAGCTACTGATGAGATGTGAGGCCGTGTTTGTAATTTACCTATGTAAATAAGAATTATAATAAAAATGATGAGGAAATGGAACACTGCATGTGAGGAACAGCAAGAACTGACTGCCCCAAAGAGTGTGTGAAGCAGAATATTGAATAATAAGACTAGAAAAACAGGATGGAACTAAAAGACTTTAATTGCCTAAGAGAAGAGTTTGTTTTTAGGTAATAGGTATTTACTGAACAGGATCAGATCCGTGCTTTAGGAATAAAATTTTGTTTCCTGTGTGAAAGACAAATTAGAGAAGGGGTGACATAAATTGCAGCACAGGTCTTCTGACCTAAAGACAGAAAATTTGCATGTGGAAGTTACCAGATGATCTTTTCATCACACTTGGCACCACCTTTTCATGCCCCCATCACTCTACCCCATACATGCTTTCTGAGACAATCTTCCTAAAACACCACTTTTACCATATCAGTTCCCTGATCAAGGCACTCAGGGATGGCTCACTGTAGGAAGGCAGCACAGTGTGATGCTGGAAGGCTGGGTTTGTGTTAAGGTCTCCTTGGATGCTTCCCATGCTATGTGAGGATGCAAAAATCACTTAGTTTATCTGAACCTCAGTGTCCTTCTGGTCTTCATAAATTGAGGGAAACCTTATCCCAACACCTAATATCAACCAATATCCCTCATCCAGCCTGCATCTCCCCCTCAGGACTCTAGACTTGGGGGTGATTTTCTAATGCAATTGACTCAATTCCCCTTTCTGGTTTATGTTCCCTAGTGTTAACTGCCAGTGATTAATGCCTCAGTTTAATTTACCCAATTAATATAATATCAATCAACTTTTACAAAGCAAAATTTGCTAAAAAAAAAAAAGTTATAGAAAGAACAATCATTGACCATGAACTGGATCAAATGAGATAACACATGTAAAGGTGCTTTGCAAACCTCAAACAGAAAGACACTTTCCCTCAGCACTTAGGGATGCTCTCTCCCCTATCCCATCACAATCTCTGGAGAAAATGGGTTCAAAATTAATGCAGTTTCTAGATAGCATTCTCCTCATCATGTTCCCTTCAGAATTCAGCATAGCTGATGAATGAATATCTGTAGCTTCCCTTGAGTGACTCAGGATTTGTTAGATCAAACAGGTTGCTCACGGCTTTCTTTTCTTTCTCAGTTTTTGGCAAACCCTGGCACGGAATCCAGCTTCCAGATTTTTAGCACTCTCCTTTTTGACTTTTTGAAGCTCACAAGGTCAAAGGTGCCTCTGATACTCCTTCAGTCATCCAATAACTTTTATTAAGTGCCTTCTGTGTGCCTTAAAAGGGCAGTTAGGTGGCACAGTGGATATGCTGGTCTTAGAATCAGGAAGACTCCTCTTCATGAGCTCAAATCTGGCCTCAGACACTTACTAGTTGTGTGACTCTGGGCAAGCCATTTAACACAGTTTGTCTCAGTTTTCTCATCTGTAAAATGAGCTGAAGAAGGAAATGGCAAACCACTTCAGTATCTTGGCCAAGAAAATCCCAAATGGGGACACGAAGAGTCACTCACGATTCAACAACAACAACAGTTAACAAAATATTCCCTAAAAGCAGGAAAGACAAATACCCACCAAGCCAAGCTGGAGGTTTGTATTCAGAGGCCACATCTCTTGCCCATGGAGGTAAGAGCCTGAGGTCCCTTCCCCCTGTAAGCTTATAATATGATGTCTAACTGGAAATGGGGAAGAGCAAGAGTCTCTCCTTGGCCTTTTGCATTCACTCTGGCTTTGGCTCAGCTGCCAATCAACAGTTTATCTCTTCACCACATGATTAGGAGACCTTCAGAACCATGTCCAGAATCTCTGCACATGCTCCAGATCAAGACGCAGGACTCCTCCGTTACGTGTCAGAAGTAGGCTCCTCGCCTCTTCTATGTGGGGATTGCCTAGCACACAACACATGTGTACCAGTCTCCTCAGTTCCCTCATATCCTCTATAAAAATGGGATAATTAAGCATGTCTTTTAACTTCCCTGAACCATAGTTTTCTCCTCTGTAAAACTGTTCTATAAGAACAACTCTATTATATGCCTTCAGGACTATCGTGAGGGACAAATATGCCATAAATCAAATATATGTAAATACTTTAAAATCTTAAAACACTCTTGAAGGCCTAGCTATCATTACTATTATTTCCTATGGCAAGGATTGTCAATCCTTTGGGAGTGGGGTGCCACTTATTGGCTTCTCCCATAAGGTCAGAGGATTTAGAAAGTTGTGTCCAAAGCAAAGGTTATATCTTAGTTTGCTAGTGCCTAAATGATAGGATCGAACCCAAATTTTTTCATTATGGCCTGCCAAAGGACTTAGGGCAGCTCTGGAAAAATGTAGAAGATGTTAAAGAAAGTAAGATGTTACTAGTGCTTTGTCCGTCGCACTTATCCTGCCTTCCACTAGTCACCATTGTGCACTTCAAGTCAGTTGGCTGGTGGGCTGACATTGCCCACACTCCTGTTTGTCATGTGACCTGCAGCAACCAATCATCTGTCACTAGTTTGCGCGGAGGGAGAGCTATATCTTTTTGCTGTGTTTTCAATCATTACTAATGTTAAACAGGGACAAAGTGAGTGCAGCCATGTACCAACGCAGCTGGCGCCCACTATGTGCTGAGTGGCAATCACGCTAGGGCTTCTTCCCCTCCCTTGCTGTGAGGCCGCCCTCCAAGTCACATGAGCGTCTGGCACTCTCTCCAAGGTCAGACACTCGGTTCAGTATTTCTTTGTATGTGAGCAGTGGCTGTGGAGATTTTTTGGTTCTAACATTAAAGGTTTGCGGATGACTTTGTAAAATGGGTGGTAAAAAGAAACAGAAGATTCAATCAGAACATAGAGCCTTTAATCCAGAGTGGACAAATAGATACTTATTTACTTACATGAAAGACAAAAATACTGTGCCTTATTTGCCAAAGCAAACTCACCTCTCCATACAGAATGAGAAATATTTTGGGGCAATGCAAGGCTGGGAATTTGTCTCCCTTGACCATGCATATTCATTATAACAATTTTGTTGCTCTCTTTTTAAATTGGGGGCAAGGTTTGGAGGAACAGAAAGACAAGTGTTTGTTCATTGAAAATATAAAAAGTAAAATTAATGACAAAAAGAAAAGCAAGATAGTTCTTGATCTCAGGGAGCTCAGATTCTAGAGGGAGAGACCACACATAATAATTTCCAATTGCCAAGTCAGATGGAAAGGTCCCCTGGTTCTTAGAATGAAAGGACCACAAAAAATGGCAAAGAAAATTCTTTAATGTTGGTTTTACTGATTAAATCATATCCAAATCTGAAGCTGAATCATTTGGAAGTGTCCTTGGTAGTGAGAACTTTCTTTTCTGGGTCTTCAGTAGTTGAGATTACTAGAAGGAAGGGTTACTTAGCACCTGCAGCAGCTTCCAGGTCAATCTTCACAGGGGTTACTTCCCAGGATGGTTGCTATGAGAGCTTGGCTAAAATCAAGATTTGTGGTTTGGAGGGTGCTGCTACTCTCAGAGTCCTTGGACCCTTCTGCTTGGTTAGCCCAAGAGTGACTAGAAAGTTGGGCTCTTTCTCCAGAGGGAATGCCCTCCTCAGTGATGGCTCTGGAATCTATCATGGAAGCAGGACTGATGGACTGAAGGAACTTTATTCCCAAGGCTCTTGCATGTAAAGCCTTGGGCTACCTCCATCAAAGTCTGAGAGGAGAAGGGTGATCAAAGAGAGGGTGGTGGTTTGACTTGCCTGGCAGGCTCATGCTGCCTCCTGTCTCTTCCTCAAGGTTCCTTGTTGTTTCAGCTTGCCTATGTTCACATGGCTAGGCAGTATAAGACACAAAACTTGAACCAAAATCTTCCTGACTCAAAATCCAGGATGATTCTATCCACTATATTATACTCAATCTCTCTCTCTGTCTCTGTCTCTCTCTGTCTCTCTGTCTCTGTCTCTGTCCTCGTCCCCCCCCCCTCTCCCTCCCTACTCCCCCCCTCTGCTTTTTTGCAGGGGGGAAGGCAGGGCAGTTGGGGTTAACTAATCTGCCCAAGGTGACACGGCTATTTAGTGTTAAGTGTCTGAGGTCACATTTGAACTCAGGTCCTCCTGACTCCAGGGCCAGTGCTCTATTCACTGTGCCACCTAGCCACCCTACACGATAGCTCTTGAAGTAAGGATAAAAAAATTGAAAATAAAGGAAGTTGAAAGCAGGAAGGAAGTATAATATGAATGTCTGAATCTTGCTATTAAGAAAGATTTCCTTATTTTTTTTCCTTTTTTAAAGTTCAGTTCTTGCAAAACTCCATGCCTAGTTCATTTTCAGAGATGTTACTTTGTTGGAAATTTGTCAGTATCATTCTCCAAACACAAGGCAACGTTCCCATGTACAGTGCAGGTCTTGATCTCTTTTGATTGCTGTTAACCATTCAGGACTTTGACAATGCTCCTTTCTCTAATCATAACTCTAACTGGTCAGCTGACTGCTATAGGTCGAGTCGCACTGTGGGTCTTGAGCAAGAGCTAATCAAATAATTGATGACATTCATTGACTTCTGGGAAGCTTCTTCCTTCCTGTTTCCACTCTCTCCTTCCTCCCTCCCTGCCGAGCACTCCATCAGAGATGGCGGTGCACTATTTCTTCCAGGGGAGGGGTTTCTTTCCAAGACAAACCTTTCTTTTCCAAACTGGGCAGCCCCGTCAGACTTTGAGTTGCACCTGAAAGAATGTAGACAAACAGGACAGCATTCCAAGTTGAGGCAGTCAGAGCTAGGGTACCTATCTAGGGAAACATTTTATGGTAATTAGAATGGAAACCTAGTGTATGGTTATGACGGGGTACTATTGTGCTATAAGAAACGACAAGGGGGTGTGATTTCAGAAAAAACCAGCCAAGAGCTATTTGAACTGATGCAGTGAAGTGAAAAGAATGAGGAGATCATTGTGCACAGTAACAGCAATGTTGTTATAATGATCAATTGTGAAAGACTTGGCTACTCTGATTAATACAATGTTCCAAGACAATTCCAAAGGACTCATGATGAAAAAATGCTATCCACCTCCAGAGAGAGAACTGATGAACTCTCAGTGCAAATTGAAGTATAATTTTCTTGCTTTACTTTTTCCTTTTTAAAAGAAATATAGCTAATATGGAAATATGTTTCGCATGATTTCACATGTATAATTAATATTATTTTGCTTGCCTTTTCAGTGGAAGGGGGAGGTATGGGAGGGAGGGAGAGAATTTGGAACTCAAAATTTAAAAAGAAAAAAATGTTAAAATAAATAAATTTTTAAAAATTAAAAAAAGAAAGACAACCTAGCTGAGTGACTATAGCAGGTGACTTGAAATCAAGAAGATACTTACCACCCTTAAACAAGTCACTGACCTTCTCTAAACTTTCCTCACCTGTCCAATGGGGATAATGATAGCACCCACCTCACAGGGTTGTTCTTAGGAACAAATCAGATGATTTTATAGTAAAGTCTATATGTATACAAGTAAAGTAAAGTCTATATGAATATGAATATTATCATCACCATTTTACAAATTCACAAGGCATGGACAGAGTTGCAATTAGTAGTTGAAGAATCTGGATGTGAATCCCAGTATTACCTCATCTGTAAACTGGACGGGGGTGGAGGAAGAGGTAAGAGGAAGAACTAAAAGTTCTGATTTTTAAAAAGTGGAACTCTGGATAATTATAATAAGTAATCTTTGTCTGAGGGAAAAAAATTGTATGGGATGAGTGAAAACTTCTCAATTTGGGGTGGTTAACTTTTCAAATTGCTTCTGTCAATCACTTTTATCTTCCTTTGTCTGTTTTCCCACCTTGGTGGGACCCTCCCCTTATCTTTCCTTGCTGTCCCAGTTGGGGAAGTATTTGGTGAAGTATGCCTCTCTACCAATGAGAGGGGAAACAGTCAAGGAAAGGTCTTGACTAAGTTAGGTTATAAATTCCAGCACTATCTTTTGTAACTTGCCTCTTCTCCATGATGAGTCATGGGGAAGACTGCCCTCTTCTCCCGGAGAAGAGAATAAAGTCCTGTTCTTATCCTAAGAGATCTCTGTGTTGATTTCTTTTCACTAAATTAAGGATGAAGGATATTTTTCATCCCAAAACAAAATGATGAAACATACCCGCAGAGAGGC
>CM053583.1:122034627-122073934 GCA_028627135.1 Pseudochirops cupreus | reverse complement strand
CGGGAAGCTACAACGTGGAGGCGGGTGCAAAACCTCTGCCTTTTGCTTTTCCGCTCTGGAGGCCTTTTGGCCAGACTGCTTATCTTCCCCTTTTGCAATCCCCACTCACAGCTGCTGCTAATCTGCTCACCTGAGAGGCTCCTCCACTACTCCCGTCCAGCTGCCCCCAGGGCACAGCCGCGGCTTCAGGCCAGGCTGGTTTTGGTTCTCAGTGCTGATATGGTTCCTCTTAGCCGAGCTGACTTTAGTGGGAAGTATCTTTGTGTGCATTTTGGAGTTCTAGGATTGGTTTAGAGTCCTGTTTTTTGGGTATTTTGGGGTGGCTATGTGAGAGCTGCGATATGTTGCTGCTGCTACGCTGCCATCTTGGCTCCGCCCCCCCAAAATAAGATTTTATTAATTAAAAAAATAAAATAAAGAGCACATGATCATTAAAGAGATTAAGCCCAAAGAAGGGCAGCTAGACAACACAGTGGACAGAATAAGGCTGAGTCTGTAGTCAAATGCAACCTCAGATACTTTCTAGCTGTGAGACACTGGGCAAGTCACTTAACTCTGTTTGCCTCCATTTCCTCATCTGTAAAATGAACTGGAGAAAGAAATGGCAAACTACTTCAATATCTTTGCCAAATGGGGTCACAAAGAGTCAGACAAAATTAAACAACAGCAATAATTTCTTTTAATCACATGTTTTTCTAGAGCATCTTTATAATTCACAAAACACTTTTGAATATATGATCTCTATTTGATCCAACCCAAAACCCCTGAAAGGAAGGTAGGATAATGACTATTGACCTCTATGTTTAAAGGAGAAGAAACCAGTGAAGTGACTCCCCTAAAGTCAAGTGGCCAAGATGGGATGCAAACCCAGGTTTCTCTATTTCTGGTACATTATTCTTGCCATTCTATCCAGGCTACTTCTCGATCCTTTCTGTAGATTTCAGTGGTTCTGAAAAAATAAATGTGTAAAAAGCTTATCCTTGCCCTTTGGGGTCTTGTGATGACTCCTAGCAGCAGTGGGTACTTATCTGTTTCTTCCAGTTGTTGGTCACAATCCCACCACTGCCACCCAAACAGCCAGTGCGGTCAGCCAGTGGGGTCAGCCAGCACTGACCTTTGGGATGCTTGGCACTCTTGCTTCCGAGCTATTGGTAAGAGCGGCACTCGCTTTTGGAATGCTCATTGCTGTTGATTCCACACTATTGGTGTTGGCCAATTCCAGTCAGGCTCCTGTGGTGTCCTTGAAGCATTTCTTCTGCTCGCTTCGTGTAGGATTGCTCTCCCTCTGTTTGCCAAGCTCTATTTGCTTTGGAATCCAGCCTGTAGCTACCTGCCTCTCAGCACTTGCCAGAGAAGATGAAGAATAGCAGTTGTAATGAGTGGGTCTCCTCTGCTTAGGGAATCTCACCATATTCTAGGACTTTATTATTTAGAGATCTTTTGTAGGGGTAGGTGTTTAACAAAAGCTTGTTAAAATGCTGGGTTTCTATACTCACTCTAAGTGAGGGAATTATTATTATTACTTAAAGCCCATAATGATGTCATGAAAAGATCACTGACTCTGGAATTAGGGGACCTTGGTCTTGCATCTTGCTTCAGATACTTACTAGTTGTATGACCTTGAGCAAATCACTTAACCTCCCTAGGCCTTAATATCCTTTCTGTACCATATGGAGGTTGGACTAGATAATCTTTAAAGTTCTTTACTGCTTTGGATTTCGAGTTCTAAGTGTTCTAAGGCTGTGATGAGGAAGAAGGGTTAGACTAATTTGTTTGGTCCCAAAGCACAGGACAAGGAACAGTGGGTAGAAGACTGTTTTACTGTCAGAAAGAACCTGGTTATACTTGGTTATGTCCAACAGTTTCCACCTCAAGGCTGCAGAGAAGGTTCCCTCACTGTGGAGGTTTTCAAGCAGGACCTGAAGGGTACATTATAGAGGGGCATCCTTTCATGTATGGGTTGTACTTAGTGGCTACTGAGATCCTTTTTTTTAGCTCTAAAATTCTGTGCTTCTGTAATGGTCCAGGTGAAAGCTCACAAGGACAAACTCAAGAGGATTCAGACTAGGGAGCTGGCAATACAAGAGGAAGAGGGGAAGATAAGGAGGCTAATATGGAGGAAAAGTTATAAAGACTTTTGACAATTGATTGGATGTGGGGCAATAATGATAGCTAGTATTCATACAATCCTTTAAGATTGTAAGGAGCTTTAAATGTGTTATCTCTTCCGATCCTTGAAACAACCCTGTAAGGGAGGTCCTATTCTTTTAGCCCCATTTGACAGAAGAGGAAACTGAGGCTGAAGAAGTTAATTGACTAGCTCAAAGTCAGACAGCTAAGTAGGTGTTTAAGGTAGAATTTGAATCCAGATCCACTTAATTCCAGGTCCAGTCACCTATCTGCCTAGTGAGAGTTTGAGTAACTACCAGCCACTAATGCCTACCCTTCCTCTGTAGCTTCCTTCCTGTCCTGTGTTTTCCCTAGAATCACAAACTTTTAGAATTGGGAAGGACTTCAGAGCCTCCCAGTCTGGCCCATCCATGAAGAGATTCTCCACCTCAAAGACCTTCAGAAAGAGGGAACCTACCAACTCACAGACATAATTTTTAGGAAGTTTTCTTCCCCTAACATTCAACCTAAATTTGCCTCAATTTCCTGACATCAGATCTAAATTTTGCATTTCAGTCATTGCTCCCAGGCCTGTTCTAGAGTCAAGCTGCTGTTGTTCATCCTTCATTCTTGAAGAGGAGCAATGACATCATGTGTGTTTTGTCTTGACTTGCATAAATTGGGTTTAAGTGAGGCAGAGCTGTGCAAAGTCATCAGCCTCACTCTCTCCTCCAGAATCATAGGAATCCAGTGGCAAGTCAAAGACAAGACAAATGTTGATGGCCCAGGGTGCAGTGGGTGACCTCAGCCTTTCTAAATGAAGGTCTTTCCCAGGTCTCAGTTTGTCTAAAGGAAAAACCAGGAGGAAAAAAACCCAAAAAACAAAGAAAGAGAGAGAAAATAGTATGTTTCAATCTGCATTCAGACTCCAGAGTTCTTTCTCTGGATGTGGATAGCATTTTCCTATTAGGAGTGTTTTGGAATTGTCTTAGATCATTGCATTGCTGAGAAGAGCTAAGTCCATCAAAGTTTATTATCTCGCAATGTGACTGTGACTGTATATAATGTTGTCCTGGTTCTGCTCACTTCACTAAGCATCAGTTCCTGTAAGTGTTTCTAGGTCTTTCCGAAATCTGCCTGCTGATCATTTCTTGTGAAACAGTAGTATTCCATTCCATTCCTATACCACAACTTGTTCAGCCATTCCACAATTGATAGCCATCCCCTCAATCTCCAATTCTTTGCCACCACAAAAAGAACTGCTATAAATATTTTTATACAAGTGGGTCCTTTTCCCTTTTTATAATCTCTTTGGGATACAGACCTAGTAGTGATATTGCTGGATTAAAGGGTATGCAAAGTTTTATAGCCCTTTTGGCATAGTTCTAAATTGTTTTCTGGAATGGTTCCCTATATCAGTGAAATAAAAAATCCAGTCCCTATCCTTGGACTCCAAATCCAGGACAGTTTGTGCAAGATCCTCCAGCTGGTAAAGTGGCTTCAACCCTATTCTCTCCTGTTAGTAAATACAAAGCTTTTTTTAAAAAAATATTTTAACCACCAAATAAAATGAGCATTTGCTTATAAGAAGTAGAATAGAAAAAGGGAATTGTACATGAGACTGTGAATCTCCATCATATACATAATTTCATTTTCATTTAAAGTATTTTATAAATTCAACATGTAACTTTCAAAGCTGTTCTGTTTGTGTTCCTTCTGGTCTACCTTCTGTTCTCTTCTGTTCATTTAAAAAAAATGTTACATTGATTGACCCTCTTTTCTCTTCTGTCTTATAACTTATTTTTGCCTTCTGTTCAAATATCACTGATCAGCTGAGACCATATCCAGAAGCAGAAATGGTTCTGGTATCCTAAGCACTACAAAACACTATGTAACACAACAATCATGCCATCTTAGTGACTATTACTTAGGTACATTGTTCTTTCCCCTGACACTGAGTTCACAATTGTTTCTGACAGAGCTCTGGGAACTTGAGTGACCTTAAAGATGAAGGCTTCCACTTCCCTGAAAAGTGAACTTAAGCTTTTTAGGTGGTACATTAAGGTTTGGAGTCAATACTCCTCTCTGTTTCTCTCCCAACTTGTAATAGCTTTTTTAGGATCTTGATAGGATATATTTTTTTCTGCCTGCTATATTACCTTATATATTCTCCTCCGTGGTACTGGGGCAATCAATGGGTAAGTTCTGATATTTCCTCATAAATCACTAAAATTGTAATCTCTCCTTCATTAATAATATAGCCAGCATTAATATAGAGCTTTAAGGTTTGCAAAAAGCTTTACATTATTATCTCACTGTATCCTCCAAACAACCCTGGGAGGTAGATGCTATTATTACAGCCATTTTACAGATATGGAAACTGAAGTTCAGAAGCATCAGGTGACTTGTCCAAGGTCACACATCTAGTGAGTAGCTAACGTTTCATTTGGACTCAGGTCTTTCTGACTCTAGGTCCAGTGCTCCATCCACTAGTACCAGCTAGCTGAGCTCCTATTCCCATTATTTATTTATTTATTCGCTTTTGGGAGGGGGAAGGTAGGGCAACTAGGGCTAAGTGACTTGCCCAGGGTCACATAGCTAGTCTTTTGTGTTAAGTGTCTGAGGCTGGATTTGAACTCAGGTCCTCCTGACTCCGGGGCCAATGCTGTATTCATTGCGCCACCTAGCCACCCCATTTCTATCATTTATTAAATAAACTTTTTCTCCATAAACATTTACTTAGATTAATATTTCCTCTTTGCACATAATTCTTACATTATTCCCTACAACTTCCTTATTCTGCATTATCATCCCAATCGCATTACAGCTACTGAGTTACAGTGGATTTGCCTGAGGTTGTTCCTTGGTGACAGAAAAATTCCTGCCTCCAGGCCGGGGATTATCTAATGTTGGGATTTCACTGCAGTTTTTTTTCTTTGAGAACTATTGGTTTGTCTATTGGTTGTGCTCTTCTGTTTTCAAGCAGTAAAGAAAATTAAAATATGAACTTTTATGTAGTAGGATAACCAGCTGCACTGTTCCCCTGCCCACTGAAGTCAACTTATCCTGTTCTGGCTGATTTAAAAAAATGAAAATAATACCTCCAGGGATTCCAGGGAGTTTTTTGAAATCATAAGAATAAATATCCTATGTGTAAAATATATAAATAAGTATATACATACAATGACAGTGCAGTCACCTTTGGGGATTTTCTGGTTTGGCTTAGCTTGAAAAGGCCAAGGTTCCCTACTGCATCCTGGGCCATCTCTGGTTATCTTGATCTATATCTGATCATTGAACCCAGATGGATGCAGAGGTGAAAGTTAGGCTGGTGACTTTGCATAGCCTTCCCTCACTCAAACCCAGTTCATCATCACCTCCCTGATGTAGTGGTCCTCTTCAAGAACGGACAGTTAGCAACAGCAGCATCTATCATTCACATTTCAAGGGCGGAGGGGGGGGGGGGCAACACTGAATAGCTAATATCACGGAGCAGTTTCATGGTATTTCAGAGTTGAAAGGGATCACACAAGCCATGAAATTTAAATTGTATATTGTTTCTCCCAATAGACTTTAAAGTACTTGAAGAAAAGACTGTTTTGTTTTTGCCTTTGTATACCCAGTACCTACAACAGAACCTGGAGCAGCATTGGGGATTAATTAATGCTGTACTTGTGCATTGTTTGCCTGACCTGGACTTAAACAGGAATACTCTTTATCGGCCAATGCACAGCTTGTTCTTCAAGACCTTTGGTGAAGGGAAACCCATAACCTTCCATTCTACTTTTGGACAGCCCTACTTGCTAGGGTCCTATGCTAGACCCTTCAGAGAGACACATTAAATTTGACAGGATTTACAACCCCTATATAAATGACATTGATCAAAACCTTATGTATCTGTAAAAAGAGCAGATGTCTACTCCCCATGTCAGACATGAATAAATAAATAAATGAATATTTATTATCAATCAAAAAAATATTTAATAAGCATTTGCATCAGCCACTGTCCTAAAGGCAAAAGACATGAGTAGTAAGGAAAGATGGTCCCTGCTTTCAGGGAGCTCAGTTTAATGGAGGATACAAGGCACACACAAGGTGTCAGCTGCTAGTCAGATGGAAAAGTCTCATGATCCTTAGGGTGCAGTGGTAAAGCAGTTGGTAATGCCTCTTTTTTTTTTTAACACCTTTGCCTCTGATAAAATGTTATTGGCTTTTTATATTGAGCCTTTGACAGTGCGATGGAAAGAACTTTCTTTTCTGGGTATATTATGTAGTATTCAGGCCCCAAAGGGAATGATAAAATGAACTGCATTCATTATCTCTTTTTATTTTTTAATTATTTTTTCAACTGTAGCTTTTTATTTGTTTGCTTGTATTTTTTGGTAGAGACATTTGGTACTTCCAATACATGGGTGGTTTATGGAGCTGTCCTGGGTGCTGAGAAGTTAAATGACTGGTCCAAGGTGATGCAGCTGGTTTGTGTTGGAAGCAGGGCTTGAACCCATGTTTTCCTGACTCCAAGGCTGGCTCCTTAACCACTGTCATATTTCTGAAATACTTAAGGCTTCCTTGATTTCTGCTTTTCCTAGAAGCATAGTGAAGTAAAAAAAAAAAAAAAGAAATTAAAGCAGGTCCTTCTTTTATTTCATAGTAAATTGAAGCTAAACACCGTCACATATACTTTTAAGTTATGCCTCTGTCTTTAGAAAACCTGGATGACTGGACAGAGTTAAGTTTCCTTGTAAGAAGGAAAGGGGGAAAATGTGGTGGTGGTGGTAAGAGGGTGGCAAACTTGGGGTGATGGGGAAAAGGTGCTGTATTTGGTGTCAGAACACTTAGGGTTAAGCCTTAAATTGTTTAATAGCTCTGTGTTGATGGGCGGTTTACCTTTGGATGACTGTCAGTTTCTCAGCAGTAGAACATCAATGCCCTGAGTTCAAGGATGGTTTTGTGTGTTTTTTTTTAATCTTTGCATCCTTAGTGGAGAATATGGCACTTTGCACATAGATGCTTAAGAGATGGCTGTCAAATTGAATCTGAAAACTTATACGATCTACTTCAGTAGTTTGTGGTAAAGATTAAAGGGGATGCATTTATATACTGTCTTAAGATTCACAAAGCATTTTAATACATTTTTTTTTGGGTCCAGATCTATGATTCTGTTGGTGTGATTCCTTTAGTGTGAGCCATGCCAGTTGAGGAAACTCCCTCATTCTAGGCAGATAAGCAACTCTTCTGCAATTTATAGTGTTAAGACAGTTGAATGGGGCTCTAAGTTGTTGAGTACCCTCCCTGGGATCACAAAGTCAGCTGTATTTATACCCTACTCTGAAGAAATCTCACTGAGTTATTATTATCATTATATATGTTACTGAGTCAATGGGTATTTCTATGCATTTAAATCTTGAGTTCTTAACCTTTTTTTATGCCATAGACCCCCTTTGACAGTCTGGTGAGGCTCATGGACCCTTCTCAGAATCATATTTTAAATGCATAAAATAAAATGCATAGGATTACAAAGGAAGAAAAGTACAATGAAATACAATATTATTAAAATATGTAAATAAATAAACTATATAAAATACATGAATAAATGAACAAACACATTTACAGATCCCAGGTTAAGCTTCACTGATTATTCTTTTTTACAGGAGTGAAATATTTGATTAGGTAGAAAAGGGACCAACTTTAAAAACAACTATATAAGCCCATTTTCATCACTGAAATTAGTTACTAAAAGTTACAGTTTATTCATTTACAAAGCATTGTCATCTCACTGGCCTGCTTTGCCATTCCCTGAACAAGGCACTCTCTTGCTCCTGTGCCTTTGTGCAAATGGTTGCCCATATCTGGAATTCCAGAAACCCCTAGCTTCCTTTAGATCTCAGTTTGGGTGCTACCTACCCCCTTTAAGAACCCTTTCCTTATCTTCCCGGTTGAAGATTCTCTATGTCTTGGAATTACTTTGTAGTA
Source organism: Pseudochirops cupreus (assembly GCA_028627135.1). Taxonomy (NCBI): domain Eukaryota; kingdom Metazoa; phylum Chordata; class Mammalia; order Diprotodontia; family Pseudocheiridae; genus Pseudochirops; species Pseudochirops cupreus. The sequence goes on along the minus strand of CM053583.1, from coordinate 122,065,852 downwards.
TGTTGTATACACTTTTTATTTAATTATCGGTGTCTATGTTATATTTCCCTGGTCAGAGATAAGCTCTGAGAGAGCAAGAACGGTTTTGTTTTACTTTGTGTATGGGTGCCCTCATATCCCCAGTGCTTAGCATATAGTAGGTGCTTAACCAACCAATTTTACTGCCTGCCTGCCTAACATGTCTTGTACATGGTGGGCACTTGATAAATGTTTACTGAAACTGAATTTGTTTTCTTCTAGTTTTAAAAGTAGAAATTCAGTTTCTTAAGTGGGTTGCTTTTTTTGGGGGGGGGTGGAACTTACTGGTATTGATTTTGCAAAATGCAAAGATAGCAGAGTTACAATCTAGGGACAAGGAGAAAGGAACAAGTCCAATTTCTATAATGAATGAGGAAGAAATACAGCAAACTCCTCTTACACTTTTCTGAGGGCTGGAGGTCTTCTATTGATTTGGACTTTTTGGACTGGGATTTCCGCTTTGGTAACTAATAGCCAGGAGTTTATTTTTCCCTTGGGATAAAACAAAAGAATTACTAAGTAAATAAATGGTGTAAACAAGGTTATTTGTTTGGGTTTCCAAAAGAGAAAGCTAATAAGTGATTTTTAAGGTAGACTTTAGAAAGAGATTTGTATTTATATAATAAATGTGCTAATTCCTTTCTCTTTATCTGTGAATGAGCTGATAAGCTTCTTAGTTAGACTTAGGAATCCCTCGAACCCACCCAGGTCAGAAAGTTTCCCTGTATACCTGAATATAAGAAGTATTTATTGAATATAATAAGTATTTCCTTCAATTTTTTTTCTGGGCTCTACATTTCTCACTCCCTTCCCCCTCCAAGTGAGTTAACAAGGTTTTATTTTAGAAAGCAAATGTGCAAGGAAGGAAATTAACACACTAATTTCAATTAATTTTTTACTCACAGGAAGCACCGTATTTAGAGTTGAAAAGGTACCTGAGAGGGAGGCCTTGGAACTTGTTGAACAACGGGACCCAGGGCTGCAACTCACTTTAGAAGGAGGTGTACAATGGAGTGCCCTTGGGATCTATCTACCCTATCTATCCTTTGTTATTTAACATTTTTATGAATGACTTACTGGAAAGCTTAAGAGTCAAGAGTAGGAAGTGTAAGACTAACAAAGCTTAAAGCCACCTTAGACTATCAGCGTCATTAATAAACATTTATTAAGTGACTTCTTTGTTTCCAGCTTGGTGTTAAAGCTTGAGGCAAAAGATAGTTCCTGCCCTCAAGGAGCTCACAGGGTAAAGACCTAGGTAAAGTCCTGTTGCACTGTTCTGATCAGCTCACTTTTATGGTACTGTGTTGTATTGCATTGAGATTTAAGAATGCCATTGATAAGTTAGAGAGAGCATGCTGGGCATGGGAAGATGGGAAGAAGCCTGGAGAGTAAAGGATATTTAATGCTGTATGAGAACTGATTGAAGGATACATAATAATTCTAGAGGAGTAGCAAGTGCTGACCAGACAGGGGTAGGCAGAGAAGAGCATGATAACTGTTTATAACGAATTTGAAGGGCTATCATTCAGAAGAGAGATTTAGAAGGCAGAAGTAGAACCAAGGAATCAATTTTTTAAAGGCTAATTTAGTCAGAGTATAAGGAAAGCCATCTCCACAATCAGTGCTTCCCTCCCCTTCACTGGAAGTGTTCAAGGAAAGGTTGGATTGTCAGGTTATGTGTTGAAAAAGGGATTTTTGTTTCATTATCTAAGGGTCGGTCTGAACTTAATTCCAACTCTGAGACTCTGAAAGTCTGTGACACTCTTAGAGGGCAGCTAATACACTTAACTAAAGCCTTGAAAATATATGAGAAGGAACAGGATGGTGAGAGAAGAAGAGAATCACTTACATGAGAACATTGTTGTTCTTTAGTCTTTTTTCAATTGTGTCCAACTCTTCATGTCCCCGTTTAGGGTTTTCTTGGCAAAGATACTAGAGTGCTTTGCCATGTCCCTCTCCAGATTATTTCACAGAGGAGGGAATTGAAACAAACAGGATTAAGGGACTTGCCCAAGGTCACACGGCAAATGTCTGGGGCTGGATTTGAACTCAGGTCTTCCTGACTCTAGGCCCGGTGGCCTACCCACTGCCTAGTCTTAGTTTACCCATGAAAAAACTAGGAGGTCAAGGAGAACAATATACACGATGACATTGATGTAAACAAAAAAACATGTAGGGCAGTACATCTCTAAATGTGTTAAGTTTTTGAGAACCAAAGATTAAACATATTCTTCTCAACAGAAAGTTTGGGGGCACTTTAGATATAGAATGGGGGTACATATACTGTTAGAAAGGGTTGCTTCATTTCTATCTGGGTTTGCTTATTTTTTTTTCCCAAGGGAACTTTCAAAGGTAGAAGAAAAAGGATATAATGAAAAAAAACAACAGCCCAACAACTATGGTATAAAAGGAGTGGATAGAGCTCTGGGCTTGGAATCAGGAAGATTCACCTTCATGAGTTGAAATCTGGCCTCAGATACCTACTGACTTTGGGAACCTGGGCAAATCACTTAACCCAGCTTGCTTCAGTTCCTCATCTGTAAAATGAGCTGGCATACCACTTCAGTATCTTTGGGTCACAAAGAGTCAGAGGGGATTGAAAACAATAAAAATGGCATAAAAGCAAAAGGTATTGATAAAACTTAAATGAGGGGGCCGGACTGGATATATATGCTGCCTCTGGCACCAACACTATCCTCCTTAGAGTGAGTCAGGATATGTAATAATTCCAGAGGAGTAGCCAGTGCTGAGGAGACAGATCAAATTTATCTGAGAAGACAGCTGTGTAATTGCTGTATACCTATCCTGAGTTGTGGCATTGCAGACATGCACAGGTGGCTATCTGGAGAGCAACAGAAGAACATGACATTACCCTCTGTGTCACAGGAAATTACCATGGAACCATAAACCCTCAGCTAGAAAAATAAGTTGAGGCTTTAAAAACAAAACAAAAACCAAAACCAGCCTGTGAACACAAAATTCAATTAAAATGGTAGATATGATCCATGGTGTCACTGTTGTATTTCTTCAGCCTAATGATCCTCTTGTCTTATAAAAGCCTTTTTCAGTTCTGACACAGGTTGGTTTGGAAAAGGCTGAACAAGTAAAATATTTTTTTTTTCAGGATTACAACTTTTCCTCCCCTAAACAATTTGTAAGGCTGATCAATGTTTGGTGATTTATTTAAGTAGTATCAGTCACAACAGGTCATTGATTTGATCTTCCATTTTATAAACAAATTTTAAATGTAAAACTATACTATTTGCCTCATGGGCTTTGTAGGTACTTTTCTCATTAGGAATTCACATTGGTACCAGCTGTAGGTGTTGCATTAGCACTGTGGGACACCCTCAAGATTTGGTAGAACAATAAAAGCCTGGGGAAATGGAAGAGGGGAGAGACCTGGTGTGCATAGTTGGGAGGGTGGGGGTGGTGAGAGACCACTGGCTTTAGAGTCAAAGGTCTTTTGTTCAAGTTTTGCTTCTGATCCTTGCTGAATTGGGCAAATTAATTATCCTCTCTGGGCCTTCAACTGGAAAATGTGGCTTCTGAGGCCTTTTTCAGTTCTAGATTTAGGATGCTAGTTCATTGGGGGGTGTGTGTGTGGGGAGTGGGGAGGACTCTTGGCTTGGTTTTCAATAATGCAGAGAGCAACTCTGAAATTTACCTTCTTAAGATAGTTTCCTAGATGCCTTAAGTTGTCAAGTGACTTGCCCAGAGTCACAGCTTTGTGTCAGAGACAGATTTTGAGCTCAGATTGTCCTCTAACACCTACTGGCCCTCTATGTGTTATGTTATGCTGCTTATCTCATAAAGGGGGAAAAAAAACTGAGAAGGAATTGGTACAATGTTGCCAGAAGAAGAAAGGTTATATTCAAAGGAAGTCAGAAATAAAAGGAAGAGAAGAGAGGACTATTATATCAAGCTAGGACAAGAGTATACAGTTAAGCTTATTGTTTCTTGGGTCACAAATTTGTGAAGACCATACTTTCCTTCATGAGATGGCCCATGAACTTTGTATCAACCTTGGTAGAGAAAAGAGAGCTGGGTTCTATGCTGTTACTAACCAGCTCTATACAGCCAAAGCATCTCATTAAACCTTTTCTGGACCGGATTCCTTCACCTAAGAGCCCAGGACCTCTAAACGTCCCTTCCAGGGGAAACACTTGATTCTTTTGGTATAAAACAATCAAATTCGTATGCCCGATTAGATTATTTAACCTTGGCGAGAGTTATTACTGGAAGTAGTGTGAGTCTGAATACTTAATTCTGCACTCTGCGGTCGGGGCTGGGAAGATTCACAATTCATTTGGCTCTTCTGTCCTCGATTTGTGACCGCTGCATTTCTATTGTCTAGACTGTTAGACTCCACGCGCAATTAAATCAAGGATCAGTGTAATTTCAACAGGTGTGCAGTTATTTTCCTCATTATTGATCAGCCCCTACAGTCTCTCTATTTGTTACTAGCAACTCAGGAAGCACTTTAACGACTTTTTAAAAGATATTTTCCAATGCTTCTCTTGTGCATGCAAAGAAACTGCCCAGTAAACCTACATTTATGATACAGACAGGGCAGAATGTTCCAATTAAGTGGGATCCTAAGATTTCAGACTGATGCTCTGACTGGGGGGGAGTGACCAAAAAAGAGGACTGGAAATTTCACTCTCAGGAGGCATTAGAAGAGAGGGATCCTGGTCCTTTTTAAACCATCCTAGCCTTGGATACCGACTTCTGCAAACACTGGAAGGGTAACTAACACGGTTCTTTTGCTGTCTCTTCCAGAAGAGGGAGATTTTCCCGCAGTTCCAAGTTTTTGAAAGAGACATGGCAGTCTTACAAAGGCTTTGGGAAGCGGGGGAGCACCTGTTCTGCTTTGGACCACGGCCACGAAAGGCCCAAGGGTTCGCGGCCACCCTGTTGCGCTGAGGTCAGCCTCCCGGGTCTTTAGAGAGCCCTCTCCTCCTCAATTACAGACCTTCCAGACACCGGATATCCTCACTGCTTAACTGGCAGGGGCCACGCGGCTGCACTCCTGCTTCCTCTGACAACTAGCACATTATTTCCACTCTTGTTCTAAGTCTGTAACCTATTCTAGGGGGGTGTGGGGTGGGTGTGATTCTTCGCCTCCTCCCCCCCCCCATCTATTCCACTTATCCAGAATTAAGTGGGAAAAAAAAAAATTCCTCCAACCTCCTAGTCAACAAATGGGGAGGGGGGATAGCGGGCTGGCATCCACGTCCTCTTCACCCTCCTCCTCCCAAGGTCCCCAGCCTCGCCCCCGGGAGAGCTCCGGAGAGGATGCAGGCGGAGTATAGAGGAGGTGGGAGGGAGAGCCCGCTCGGGGCCATGTGCTCGCCAGGGCGTTCGGGACGGGCCCCGCGGGGAGGCGGCCTCCTCATTGTCGGCGGCCCCCCCCGCCCCCGCCCCCCGCGTTCCATCCCCCCCTCCCTATCTGTGTCGCACACACGCGCGCACAGCCCAGGAGCCCCGGCGGAGGCTGGGGGAGGCCCCGGCGGCGGCGGGGCGGGCGCGCGGACGGCCGCGGGGGCGGGGCGGGAGGGGAGGGGACGGGGCGGGGGCGGGGCGGGCGCGGGGCCGGGGCCCGGGCCGGGGCGGAGCCGCGGCGGAGGGAGGTGGGGGAGCAGGCCGAGGGAGGAGGTGGCCGCGGCGGAGGCAGCTGCAGCAGCAGCAGTGGCAGCAGCAGCAGAGGCAGCAGCGGCGGCAGCAGCGGCGGCGGAGGCGGTGCCCGCCCGCAGCCCAACCCGCAGCGGAGCCCAGAGTGTGAGCACCCGCAGCGGCGGCATGGCCCGGCTCCCCTGCCCGCAACCCAGAGCTTACTGCCGCGCCGCCATGGCCGCGAACCTCCTGTTGGGCCTCTTCCAGCTCCTGTGGCCCTGCTGCCGCCCGGGAGGGGCTCAGGGACAAGGTCAGCCCGGGCGGGGGTGGGGGATGGCTGCTGCTATCCACAGCCCAGAGTATCCATGGACCACGGCATCCCCCCTCCCCCCGCCCCAAAAGAAGGGGAGAGAGAGAGGAAGTGAAGTTAGGGGGTGGGGGGAATACGAGAGAGAGCCGCTAGCTGCAAGGGGGTTGGGGGGGGCGGGCCCGGCTGGGGTCCCTCCTCTGCCCCCCCTACCAGCCCCCCCCCGGCTTTGTTTTTGCGGGGTGCCCCGCGTGCGTATCTGGAGCGGGGCGAGCGCAGCCCCCGCTTTGTGTGAGTACTAATGGATCCCAGCCGGCAGGAGCAGACGGAGCAGGGGCCAGCCTGGCCCTGCCCGGCACTGCCGGCGGCCACTCCGCTGCCCTGTCCGCTGCCCTGGCCCCTCCTGAGCTGCTGCCCTCTTCCTCTGACCCGCTCTGCTGGCCTCTCCTCTGCTCCTCTCTCCTCTCCGGTCCTCCTCTCTCCTTCTGGCCTCTCCTTTCCTCTGTTCTCTTCTCGCCTCCTCTCTCTTGTTCTCTCTTTTCTTTCTTTTCTCTTGTCTTACTCTCTCTTCTTTCCTCAGCCCCCCACTTCCTGATGCATTGTTCCAGCCGGCCAGGGCTACCGCTGCCCCTCTCCTTTAGTTTGGAGTTTGCAAATACCGTGATGAAGAAAGGCAACCCCCATTCCCTCTTTCCCAGATTCGGGAACCGCAATGCTTTTTAGAATCAAAGCTATACAGCACCCCCACCCCCCCAAAAATAAAAAAGAGAGCCATAAAAGCTTCTTCCATTTTATCCTTCATTCCCCTTTCCCAACCTCTCCCCACCTCCCTCCCCAAACTGGTAGTGCCCAGAAACCTGACTATTCCTTTTCTGTCCTGGACAAGTGGCCTAATGTGACTGAAACTTATCAATGTGCAGTCTGGCTTTTGAACTTTGTTTCACTTCTTTCCTTCTCACTCCAATGGTTTTTCTTTTTAAAAATTAAAGAAAAATTAAGAATGATGGATGGGTTAAGAAAAGATAGTGTAATCTAATAGATTAGTTTTTTTTTTAATTTTAAAATGCATTTTTTTGGGTGTTCCTCTAGTCATTGAGCCCCTGCCCAATGTGGTGGAGCTGTGGCAGGCAGAAGAAGGGGAACTCCTGCTGCCCACTCAGGTGAGACGGTGACATTTTTTTTTTTAATGTGTGTATGTGTGTTTTTTGTCTGTGGCCAGAGAGGTGTGTGTGGGGGAGGAGAGACCTGGCCAGCCACCCCTTGGCAGCCTATGTAGCACCCATGTCAATTTGCAAAGCAAATAAATGGTGTAGCCAGGCCAGAACACCTGGCAACAGTGTGGCCTTTCCCAGCCCCCTCCCCTTCCATGTGATGGGGCCTGTGAGTCATGTTGGCCTCAAGTTCAGGAGAAGGGGTGGGGTGTAAGGGCCACCTTGCCAGGGCCACAGCCAGCCAGCCTGCCAGGAGCTCAATTAGGTGGTGATAATGGTGGAGAGAAAAGGGTGATTTAAAGAATTGCTGTGAGTGTAGCATCTTGGTTTTGTTAAGGGGGCCCATACAAACACTAGCGGCCTCTAGTGAAGAAGACCATTCCTTTGAGGTGGTGCCCCATTTAAAAAGAGACTAGCTTCTACCTCTTTGGTTAGTGGTAGACCCTAGTTGGACCAAGTGCAAAATGAGGAGTTGTTGTCTGGATGGATGACCCACAGGATGGGAGGGGATGAATTAGGACTCCTGAAATGCCACATACTTGGAAAATGTTGAATGCTATGGTATATAAATATTAATAAGTGGTAGTTTTCATTAGAATCAAGCATTTTTAGGTTAAAGATATTTATTTTTAAAATATGCTAATGCCCTTTGGATTCTTTCCAGACTTCTCCAGTGTATTTTAGAATACACCCACTTAAGAACTTGAATTTCAGGTTTTTTTTTCCTATATGGTGATATAATAATGTATGCAAGGGAGAAAATAATTGCTCTAACGTTTTATGTGAATCTGTCACATAGCACAGGAATTGCTACCATTGCAGATACGCTATTGCAAAACTTTGGTGATTGATTTAATGTGAAAAATTCCATGACTATAGAAAAAGTCTTGTTTAGTAGATTTTTTTGAACTCTGTTAGAAAAGCATATCCTTTTTGGGTCTTACGTTGTCATCTGTAAAATGGGGGATTAGATAAGAGAGGCTTTCAGTTCCTACAGCTTTCAGTCTGTGCATTAAGCATACTCTTTACTTGTGTGTCCAAGTTTTTAATCAGCTTGGGGTGTCATTTTAAAGATAAATGTTGTTTCTGCTCATTTTGTTTGAAGGACTGTATTCTGTTCTGGTGTATTCTTTCTTCATTACTGTTTTTAAACAGTAGGAAATTGAGAAGATATTTTTACAGGGAAGAAAACACATCTTGAAATGTACAGTCTCGGAAGAGTTCTTGTCAATTATGCTAGAGTGCAAGACATTCATCTTTGCTAGTACAAATATGGACTTGCTACCATTAGGGCTAAGAGGTGAGTTCAGGGAAAGTTTTTCTAGACACTCAGACTGCTGGCCTTTAGTGAAGAGGACCATTCCTTTGGGAAGCTGCCTCATGTAAAAAGGATAAGAGGCTGGCTTCTGCCTCTCACTGGTTAGTGGTAGAGGCCAAACCAGACCCAGAAAGAAGTTAAATTATAGACTCTCTCCTGTCATGTGTGTTAGAGTTTGATGATTAAGTCACCAGTCTCAGAGGAGGAAATGTCAGACTTTGTGGCTGTAAAGAAATCATTTTACTGGCAGGTACATGATTGGCCCCAGTTCTTAATTTTTAGATTTCATTAAGTAGGAATTCATATTCAGTTTTGAGCACTGTAATTGATTAAAAGCAATTCTTAGCTAGAACATATTTCTACAGTAACACTTAAAAAAAACAACCCTTAAGGTCTGAAAGTTCTGTACAATTTTACTTGTAATGAAAGTGAAATGAATGGTATTTGAAACAGTCACTCAAGTGTGGGACCTTCACTTCCATGTTTGTACATGTGGTGATCTTACACAGTGTTTTAGCTTTCATGTACTTAGAAAAAAAATAGTCTATGGCCAAGGTAATTTCAGAAAGGAAAGTTTGTCACTTTGAAGTCAATCTTTTCAGAGTATTTTTTTAAATGGCAGACATTGATTTTAGAAATTCTGCCAGTTGGGTAGGGGGAAATTAAGAAAAAAAATCGCTTCTGGGTATCAGTTCATTTGAACTGCTAAGTTTACTTCCACTGGTCTTTAATAACTTTGATTTTTTTTTATATGGTGGAGCTGGGGAGTAAGAAGAATTTGTAAAGTGGATTTTGAACCATAGCAATGACAGCAGCTTAAGAGTAAATTGGGAGCATCAGAAGAGATGACATTTAGGTTCAAAAGGAAAGGCAGTGCCTGCAAATATTTACTGATGCTTATTATTTACACTGGCTTTATTTTTCTGCATGTGTGGGATTGGGTTTATTTCCCCTTCCTCTCCCCCAGACCTTGTCCCTTAAATACTCACACTCTAAGGATGCATTAGAAAGAACACTGCATTAGGAGGCAGAACACTGCCTGTTGTCCAGGCTCTATTCCTGCTTAACCATGTTTCCTTGAGCTAGTTTTGGTCAGACGTAGGCTGAAAGGAAGGACCTTAAAGATTGGCCAAGTTCAGTCTTTTTGAGACAGAGGCTGGATGAGGTTAAGGAATTTGCCCAGGGTTAGTAGGAGAGGTTGGATTCAAACTTGGGACCTCTGGTTCTAAATCCAGTGCCCTTTCCCTAAAATTTTTTAGAGGGTTTTAAACATTAAAAAGCAACTTTTCTTACAATAACCCTGTAAAATACATAGAAAAACTATTCTCACTGCTGTCTTTCAGATAAGGAAAGGGAGGTGTGGAGAGGTTAAGAGAATTGATCTAGTAAGTGTCAGGACCCGGGACAACCTTAGTTCTCTTTGTTCTGAGTCCTGAGCTTTCTCCAGTAGCCTGTACTACCTACCTCTCATAGCCCTGTAAGGTCTTAATTTTCTCATCCGTAAAATGAAGGTGGTAATACTTGCACTCCGCATTTCACCCAGTTGTGAATATCAGATGAAATAAGGTATGTAGAACTTAACCAAACCTGGTAAAAATGTCTGCTATTCTTTATAATCATACTGGGGAGTCTGATGACGGATGGAGAGCTCAGGGAAACAAAGAGGTACTGAAGGAAAGAGGGTACTCAGCATTGGAGGGCAGGTTCTCTATGGAGAATTTATGGAAAGATGGATGAAAATCTTGGTGATGCAATTTCCATTGGTGGAGGGACTACCTTCACTGAATAGGTTACAGATTCATCTGATGATGGATCACTAAAACTATCAGTTAAATGTAAGAGTTACCAATTTAAATCTGATCTTTTACTGGGTGGTAGGGAGTTACTTTCCCTTTCTGATAAAGTTGCTAAATCAGTATGGATAATTGTATTTGACTCATTGTGACCGCATTTGGGGTTTTCTTGGTAAATGTAATGGAGTGGTTTCTTATTTCCTTCTCCAGATAATTTTACAGTTGAGAAAACTGAGGCAGACAGAGTGAAGTGACTTGTCCAAGGTCACATAATTAGTAAGTGTCTGAGGCTGGATTTGAACTGTGGTCTTTCTGATTCCAGGCCCATCCCTCTATCCACTGCGTCACCTAGCTACCCTTGCATTAGACATTTTAGGATTCAATTCATGCTATGTCTGGTACCTTTTTATTGTGATGTCAAGTATTTTGATAGGTAGAAGTATAAACTACTTCCTGTAGGAATGAGTCAAGGAGATATCTCCAATTTTATCCTGTGTATATCTTGTTTGTACATCGCTGTTTGCGTATTGTTCAATTGCCTCCCAGTAGACTGAGCTTTTGAGAACAGGAACTGCTTTTTAACATTCTTTATATGGCCACCTCTTAGCTACGTGCCTGGCATGTGGGAGATGCTTAATAAATGCTTTTTGACTTGACTCTGAGATTAGAAGAAAGAGATAGCAGAAGAGTGTCTGGAAAAGAACATTGGACTAAGACTAATGATCACCTTTGGGATCTAACCTCCTTGGTTTTCAAATCTCTAAGGGGCTTAAACTAGAAGATCATCTGAGATCCTTTTCAACTCTGAGCTCCATAATTTGTCTTTTGGATTTGTTAGAATCTTTCCCCTCATTTAAGCATAATGTTTATGAAATTTTTTTCTTTCTTTCTTCCTTCCTTCCTTCCTTCCTTTCTTTTTTTTGGAGGTGGGGAAGGCAGGGCAGTTGGGGTTAAGTGACTTGCTCAAGCTTTAAGTGTTTGAGGCTGAATTTGAACTCAGGTCCTCCTGACTCCAGGGCCAGTGCTCTATTCACTGCACCACCTAGCTACCCCATGAAATTTCTTTAAGATTTGTAAAGCATATATCTTTGCAGTTTTGAGGGAAGTGCTTCTTATAAAGGATGGAATCAGGAAGACCTGAGTTCAGATGTGACGTCAGACACTAGCTTTGTGACCCTATGCAAGTCACTTAACCTCTCTTTGCTTTTGGGGATAATAATAGCATCTGCTTCCTAGGGTCATTAAGAAATTAAAATGAGATAATATTCATAAAACACTTTGCAAACCTTAAAAGTGCCAGCTATATTGTTGTGCTATTATTCTTGTAATAAAGGGTGAAGCCATTCCTGTTCCGGTGTTGACTTGAGCTCACTTTATTCTTTGGTGATGGCCTTAAAATAATTGCAATCAATTCGGGAAATGTTAACTCATGAAGTGTCAATCATTATTAGGCACTGGTCACACAGAATTGGTAAAGAAGGACTCCCTTGGCTTAGACATTGTGGGCTTAAGAAACACATGCAAATTGTTTAATCATTTTCAGTCATGTCCAACTCCTAGTGATTTCTTTTGGGGTCTTCCAGGGCAAAAATACTGGAGTAGTTTACCATTTCTTTTTTCAGCTCATTTGACAGATGAGGAAATCAAGGCAAAGAGGGTTAAATGACTTGTCCAGAGTCACACAGCTAGTAACTTTCTGAGGATGGATTAGAACTCAGGTCTTCCTGACTCCAGGCCCAGCGGTCTATCCACTGTACCACCTAGCGGCCCCCAGTAGACTTGTTACCTCCTCAAAAATCATTTCTGTTTTTTTCCCTACGGTTACCCTCTCCTCGGCTATTCTGTTCTACTCACTCTTCCCAGTACAGGCCCTGTTTCTCCTCATGTTTACTTATATGGTTCCTTGTGTCTTGCCTTTCCAGTAGTCTCAGTGAAATTCTTCTCTTTGTCCAGCCTACGTCAGCTGTGGAGTCGTCATCTGGTGTCTCAGTCCTTGGTGATGGCTCTTCCCTTTGAGCTCCCCCTATACAAACTTCATTGGTGCTGCTTGTTTAGTAATTATTAGGTGCTGCCTGCTAAGTGTTGCAATTCATCCTTATCTTGTTTTCCTAATGAGACAGTTTTCCCCTTTAGAGTGGGGGCTCTGCAGCCTTTGGGGTGGTTCCGCATGTAGGACAGGTGGTTAGAAATGTTTGTGGGTGATAACAACCCTCAGACATTATTTTTCCTTCACCCTCAGTAGGGGTAAAACTACCCTTTTCAGCTACTTGGTTATACATCAGTGCTTCTTCTATCTTGGATATTTGCAGATCCGTTCAAAGATGGCCATCGAGTAGCTGTCCTGACATTTCCTGTATGCTTGCCTTGTTTTGTTATTTAGTCTTATTTTGAAAAGGGGTACGTGTTAGAAACAAGAATAAAGTACCCCTCTCTGGTTCATTCAGTCTGTTAACACAGAGGTCACTCATGGAAATTGAACTCATGAATGGCCCTGGTGTGAGAGTAGTTTCATGATAGGGAGGAAGGACCATTTGTTCTGGGCTGAGAGTGGCCCATCATATAGAACAGTGGTTCTCAACCTTCCTCAGCCCCGTGACCCTTTAATACTGGTATGTGGGCATATCTGTGTGTGGGTGGACCCGCCTGGAGACAGATAGAGGAGCAGCGCTGTCTTGGTTCCTAAGACCATTGGAGATATGTGTTTTCCAGTGGCCTTAGGCGACCCCTGGGAAAGGGTCGTTAAACCCCCAAAGGGGTCGCAATTCACAGGTTGTGAACCACTGATATAGAGAATAACTTTTATGAATACACAAAGGGGACTTTTGGCCTTGAAGTAGAAGAAAGCCTCATGGATCTTGCTTTATTTTTCCTTCTAAACCAAAGAACAGTAGGTATTTAATTTGGTAGTAATTAAAAAAAAAGTATGTTGAATCTCTACATTTTCCCCCCCAAATATACATCATATCAGATATCATTCTTGGTCTCTTTTAAGGAAAACCATTTTCCCTCTCTTGGTTCATTAGTGCTCTGTAAGAGGCTTTACTATATACCTTTAATTTCCTAGCTGGGGAAAATAAATTCTGCAGTCTGGTGGTGGTAGGAGAGAATTCAGTAAACTCCAAGGGAATGTCCAAGTTGTTTTTATTTTTAATTGTTGAAGTCTTGTTGGCTGCTCTAGGATGTTATATGCAGTGATGTCTCTGTCATTCTCAGAGGTTTGCCCTGAACGAGTGTTAGTAATCCGTGTATTTTTGCACGTTGCCAGGATGGCATGTTCTGATGAAGAAAAGCAGGGTTGGAGTTCTGGGTATGTTTTCCTTAGGAAGCTGCTTTACCTTTCTAGTCTTTCCCAGTTTTGTCATCGGTGAAATGAAGATTATAGCATCTACCTTACAGTATTTTTATGAGGATTGTTAAGGGTTGCCGACAAGATTAAATGAGATAATATATGTAAAACACTTCACAAACTTTACAACACATTGAGAACTTTAAAGCACCATATAAATGTTGCTATTATTACTACTACTTCTAGTAACCATATGTGTCAGAGTAGGACTTGAACTCAGATCTTGATTTCTGGGCCAGCCCTTTATCTCCTATGCCATTTTACCTCAATTAAGAATGATTCAAATCATATATGATCAAATATTAAATTGTGTAGTAAACACTGTAGGGATTCAGAGAATAAACCCATTGAGGACCAAGAGCAGTCAAGCAAGGAAGGGCTTATGGATAAGGTATTGTAATCAGAAGATTGAGGGTATAATTATGGGAGGGCATTAATCACCAGGGCCTTAGATCTGGATGAAGAGAGTCAAGGATGAGGATGGCAAATGGGGACACATAAAAGGACCCTACCTTGATTAGACTAAAGTCTTCCTGTTGGTAAACAGTTGGAAAAGTTGGATAAGTTTAGTGGGGGTAGATTTGCCGGGTATTAAATTCCAAGACTAAAGAGGTTGTAGTGGCTTTCATAGGTACTACATAGAGTGATTTGTTCATGATAGATAAATTCTGGGCATTTAAATGCTGTTGACAGGATTTTACTGAATTGCCTTCTCCAGTACTTAATTAATACTTATTGAGTTGGTCAGTTATGGATGTTAATTTGTCAGTAAAGTGAAAGGTGGATTGGTGCCAGAAGAGACAGGGAGAGACATTAGGAAACCATTTCAGTTGTCTAGGCATGAAGCAGTTTTAAGGCCAAGGGAGAAAACTTGGATTGGGGCTGTGACAGTAAGAATGGAGGAAAAACACATCTGAGACACTTTAAGATTGTAGAGTGGCCTCGGTGATTATATGTGAAGAAGGAAGGAAACCAAAATAAAAGATGGGCTCCAGAGTTTAAGCCTGGAAAAGGATGGTGCCATTTACAGTGAACAAATGTTGGAGTGGGAAGCATTGGTGGGGATATAAGTTAATTTTGGGATAATAATGGGAGAGCCCAATGGAAATGCCCTCTAGGCATTTAGAACTCTTGGCTGTAAGGAAGTAGTAGGGAGTTATCTGCAGGGAGATAATAGTTGAAACAGTGAGTGCAGATGCTTTGGAATGAATCTCTGAGGAATGAATCTCACAATTATGGGGGAGGCTGGAAGAGGAGTTAGTGCAGCATCCCACCAGATAATACAGTAGCTTAAGAAGTGGAAGGAGAAAAAGGATGGTTTGGTGTTTCATATGTCAAAGAAGAAGAAAGTGTCAAGATGAAATAACATGTGATTGGCTTAAGTGGGCCTGGAGAAGCTGCTAAACCCTGGATGCCATCACACTTGCTACTTAAGCTGAAGGTGGTGAGTTTACTCTATTGAGTAATTTTCAGTTTAAAGCTCTTTTTTCTTTTTATATTGCTGTTACGTTATTCGAGGTCAAAATTAAGTGATGAATTTCCAAGTGTGGTTTGGTCTGTGTTTATAAACGTCAACAGTTATTTTTATAACTGGTGATTTAAAATTACAATGGGCATATATTTTTGGAGTTTTGGTGCAATAGCAAAAAGCAAAAATCTGTTTTTACTCCAGTTTGGAGTTTTTATTTACTGTCAGGCACTAAGTTGGAAAACGAGTCTTGAGGAGATAGAGGTAGAACTAATTGAGGCCTCTTGGTGGGGATGGTGTTCGAGCAAGTAAAGGATTGTGGCTTGTGGGATTCTTAAAGCCAGTGAGTCATTGCTACAAGTGCGTCAGCCTATTTGGGATTTAAAGAATTCTTTCTTGTGTACGTGGGATCCTGTTTTCTTTTTGAAACTTCTCCTTAAATGTATTCTCTCCTTTTTTTTTTAATAGGCTGATTCTGAGGAGGACTTGGAGGAGCATTCCCAAGAACAAAGGTAAGAGGGAAAAAATCTCTTCTTGCTTAACTGGCAAGCAGTTTTGCCCATTGTAGATGCTCTCTGAAAAATGGCCGGGATTGATGAATAGACATGGCTATTTGAATGCATACTCTTTATTTTTTAAATACTAGATTTTCTGTATTACTTGTACCTATGTTGTTCTATTGATTAATGCTCTTGTTTTTTAAATGATTGCAGAAAAGCTGTGAGAAATGCTCCCAGTCGTCTTTTTTATGCCTCCTCTAGTGAATTCTGCATTTTATTTACTTGTCGCTTATATGTGTTTGTAAAAATGGCTTCGTTTAAGGGTAAAAGGATTTCACTTAAAAACCGTTTTTATGTATGGGACCAGATGTAAAGACCAGATGTCTTGAGTTTTCTTTTAGGGAAATGGTCCTCTCTCAAATACCAATAATATTCATGCATTTTTTTTTCATAAGATGAGATATAACATGGCATAAGTGAACAGACCCTTGGGATCAGGAAGACCTGGCTTCAGGTTCGAATCCTGTTGTATACTGACTGTGTGACTGTTGAAAGTCACTTAATCTCTGTGTTCTAGGTAACCAAAAAAACTATAGAAGTTGCAGAGAAAGTGCAGATCTGCAGTGATAAGAGAGAATTCCCTCCCTCTGCAAAGGAAATCACAGGTTCAGTCTTTATTCCTGTTTTACAAGAAGATTCTTAAAATATTCATTACATTTTGAATATTCAGTTGCCTCAAGTCAATTGGGATTTTATGTTACTGGGAAGTTGAGCTTAGAGCTTCAGCATTTCTCTGACAAAGAGAAGTCGTAAGGGATGTGTTTGTCATTTTCAAATATTTGAAGAATTATCATGTGGCTTGTTCTGCTTAGTCCCAATAAGCAGAATTGGAACCAATGAGTGAAAGTTTCAGGGAGCCTGATTTTAGCTTTGGTAGAAGAAAAATGCTTTTTAACAGTTACTCAGAAGAGGAGTGAGCTGCTTCTGGAGGCGGGGAGTTCTTCCTGGTCACTTGATTTCTTGTAAAGGATGTTGTAGAGGAAGCTCTGTAGTTCAGGTAGAAATCCAGGGATGGTGATGGCGGCAGGGGTTTGGAGGGGGATGCTCTTCCAATTCCTCAGAGTTTGATTTGGTGATTTTGATAGATGTCCAGTTACAGGATTTTCTGTGTATATAACATTCCTCTTGAATTCAATCTAAGGTGTTTAGACTGACCATTCCCATTCCCCCTCTCTCCCCATTTGTGTAGGCACAATTTTTCAGTGTCATGAGATTTTAAAACTTAGTAAAAAGATGGGTGATTATAATCTAAGTCACATGTCTGTTTCCCTCAGATCTCTAAATTTCCCTGTTTTCCAAAACTGGTGCTTCTGTTGTGTTTGGAAATTATTCATGTGTAATTTTGTCTCTCCAAAGAGAAAAATTTAGGTTTGGTGTCACGGAGGAATGTTTTTCACAATTAGAAATAAAAATTCAGTGGGTTGTTGGATCTCTTTCAGTCTATGCCTCTATGTGTCCGTGTTATTTCCCCTGGCTAGAAGAGACTTTTACTTTTGGCTTTTTATCACTGGTGCTTGCCACATAGTAGGTGTTAAATGACTATTTTTTGACTGAATGGTTGGTTGGGTTGTAGAGGGGATCTGGTCAGCTATGGGTTGAAGTCAGTGGCCTCTGGGGCCCCCATTGTGTACTTGGAAATTGCAACAGGATTTGTATTCCCTACTTCCATGACAGTAACATAAAAATTGGTTCTGGGGTGCCCGTTCTACCTTTGAGGTTGACCTATCAATTTATATTCAGATTTCTCATAGGATCCACAGGTAGCTTAACTCTTTAAGTTTTAAGAATGAGGAAGCTGAGGGTCACAAGGAGCAGAGCTAGGGTCACAGGCTGTACCTGGTAGCATCCAAATCCAAGGTTCTCATTACTGTGCTTCAGTGACTGCCCTTTTGTCATTACTGATTATTAATGCGTCTTCTCCTCCCATTTGGTTGATTTTTATGCTGTCTCAGTTTGACAGTGGGATTACTCAATTTATTTTCATACAGGAATCTTCCTTCCTTGAACTGTTTAATAATAGGACATGGAAAACATGAAAACAAATTCAGGCCGTCTTTTGTTTTGTTTATATACTGTTAAGCATTCAGGTGTTTTCTCTGCATTGTATGAAGTATTCAGGTATTTTGATGTTGCCTACACAGGCATTTTTTCCTTGCTTTTGCTTTCTTTTACCTAAGATTCTTGTCCCCAAGGAGTTTAAGTATGGTAGGGTGTCAAGAAACCAGCACAAATAAATTACAATATAAAACATGACATGATGTTTTGGGGTTCGTTTTGGGGAGTTGTAGTTTTGTCCCTGTGGAGAATTCCCCTCTCCCAGTGTGGATGAGCATCTTTGCTATTTCTCCTGTTGGAGAGTTCCCCAGGGCACTGAGAGGTTGTGACTTGCCCAGAGTCACACAGTCTGTATATGTCAGAGGCAGGATTTGAACTCCTGACTTTTTGATTCTGAGGCTAGCTCTCATCCATTACCCTTAATTGTCTCTATAAATTCATTAAAGAGTTACAGAATCCTGTGTTGTTGGAGATTTGGGGAAGTTGTTACCAACCTGGGCAGGGAGGGGAAGGGCTTCAAAGGGAGATTTTATTGAGGAAGTGGTATTTGAGTTGGGCTTTCAAGGGTGGGTAGGAATTCCAGCATCTCTAGTCCTAGGGAACAAAGGTAGTGTAGGCACACAGGTGTGAGCACTTTTCTGGGTGCAGAGAATGACATCCAGCTCGACTCTCAAGTATGGTACAGAGTGCATGGAAGGTTGTAATTTGACCTAAGACTGGACGGGTACCAGGACTTTAAACTGGCATTTAAGGTGTCCAAGTGGTATTTCCCATTTAAGCTAGAAAAGCTTAAGTTATCCTGCCGCCACTAGCAGGCATTTAGAAAGCATTTTATGGTTTACAAAGTGCTTCACGTATATTACCTCATTTGAAGAATTAAAAATGTTAGTGTTGAGGGGTGAATGGAACTAGATGATATACTGTTAAGCCCTTTCCAGTGCTAAAATTTTTTTGATATTTTTGGTCCCTTCTGTCAAAATGTATTTTTTTATTTCCCCAAAATGTAAGGGCATGATATGAATAGGTCCGAGTTAGTATTGTCAGTACTTGGTTTCCATTGTTAATCTCCGAGTTCTAAGTGATTTCTGTAGCTATGGTAGAGGGAGAGTGTTTTATATTGATGTTCAGCCTCTCATAAGGACTGGGCACTCTTGATCCTTCACTTTCCAGGGCACAGTTTAGTCTCCCTTTTTATTCAGTAATGATGAAATCCATGTTGTATTTTTTTTCCTTTTATTTCTTTAGGGTTATTCATGAAGCAGTTTGTGCTCATTTGATAATCTCACAATGCTTGGCTTTCCAGAGCTTCCAGACTCTCTGTGCCTTAGCATGCCTTTTGTTCTCTGGGGGATTCTGATGCTGGTGTTGGGAATGGATGGGATTGACGATGGATTAGAAGTCAACTGTGATTCTATTTTTTTAGAATCTTCTTTTCTTCTTACACTTAAGTATTACTCTTTTGAAGTCTTGAGAAAGGGACTTGACTGTTCTAGGACTCCTGAGAAAAGGGAATGCCTTTAAAGAATGGGATTGCATTAATATAGTCTGATGCTGAAGACAGTGTCACCAGGAAAAGGACTCTACCCATGGCCTCGTGGCTTTACAGTGCACTCTGAAAAGCTGGTCCTGCTTCTTTCTTTAGTCTGAGGTGGGTACTAGAGCAGCACTTGGGAAACTCAAGATTGCCAAGATCAGTCCAGAATCAAGTCCCAGTTTTAACCTTGGAGCCACCTGAATCTTTCTGTGATCATATGTAGAGAGAATAATAGCCAGTGATGATAATGAGGAAGAAAAATTATGTTTAACTGGCAAGAGCTTCCAGAGTCTTCTGTATTGGAGTTAAGATTCTTTTTTTCTTTGTACTTTTCTGTCAACCCTTCCCCAGATTCAAGAACCACACTAGCCTAGAAGGTAGGGAGTGTAGCTGTGAGAAATTAGGTTATTTTCCTCTGTTATTGTCCATATCTGCGTGCGTGCGTGCATGCGTTGACCCAGGGAACACACCATTTTGGTCCTCTTACCTAACTGCTATGAAATGGTCAAGATTAATTCCTTCAGCTGTTACACCTTCTGTTTTTATCCTCATAGCTCTTAAATATTTATATGAAACATCGCCAACTAGTCTCTCTAGGGAATTATTTAGCCTCATTGACATCATGTTCTGAATGTAAGTTCATTGAGAGCAAGGACCGTCTCTGTCTCTGACACTCTCTCTGTCTCTATTTCTCTCTCTCTCTGTCTCTGTTTCTCTCTGTTGCTCTCTATTTCTCTCTCTGTCTCTCTCATTCTCCCTTTGTTTCTTCCTCCTTCCCTTCCATATAGTAGGCACTTAATAAATGTTTATTTGAATATGGTATATGTTTATAGTTGGAAACCTCCCAAAAAATCTCTCTTGTCTTCTCCTCATCATTACCACTTATATCTTCTGGTTATTTTCAAATGTTGATATTAGCCTACTCCTTTGCTGGGCAGGAATGGGGGATGTGGTCATGAGAGCAAATGAGAAATAGCTTCAATTTTTTGTAGATACTTTTGCTGGTAGGGAAATGTGTCCAAACGCTTTGTGTAAACTTTTTGTTAGAATGTTGGTAATGTGTGAAATTAGTTAAAGCATTGGCAAAATAACAACATTGTGACATTTTCTTATTTCAGAGTTTATTTTTCAGGGAGATTGTCATAAATAAGCTGTAGACATTGATTAGTGTTGATGAGAGGTGTTCAGAAAGTTGACTTTATTTTACCAGTAGGATCTTTGGACAGTGAATTTCAGTGCTTGGTCCAACTGAAATAGAAGAGGCATGTTGCAAAAAGACACTCGACTCCCAAGAGAGGTGAAGTGACTAATTTCTTATGCCTTATTTTGGTAATTTTTCTTGGTGTATTTATGTATCAACCAATTCAGATGTCATTTTTATGGACAACTAAGCAGAGAATTTATACCAGATTTTTCTACTTCTGGAAAAAAGGAACCCTAAAAAACCCAATCCAAAAGATTTTTTAAAATCTAGCAAATTCCAAGTCAGATTTGGATGGCATTTTATGACAAATAAGAAAAAAAAGAGAAAACCATATAGGAAATTCCTTGAGGATCTGGTCTCCTCCCTAGCCTGTTGTAAATGCTCAATAAATATTTGAATGAATGAATACAAAAATGGCATGATAAGCAAGTTATAATTGAAAATGACCAGAAATCTTAGAATAAATCCTCCATGAAGTTTTCCTTTTTGGTGTTGAAAAGGTCCCAAGAGTAGTCTCATGGAAGTGCTTGATGGACTTTCACTTATCATTGCTCATTAGAGCAATAAGGGTGGGACTCTGCTGCCATTTTGGCATTTTCAATGTCTGTAAATGAAAGCAATGTATACCTCTTGCTCAGTGTTAGTAAAAAAAAATTGAAGAGAACAGATATTCCCATTCTAGCTCTGCCACTTAGTGGCCGTATAACTGTGGACAAGTCCACCCCTACTTTATCTTTTAACTTTTTTTTTTTTGCTCCAGGTGAAAATATTCTTAGGAACCTCTCCTAGAGTAGTAACTAAGGTGGAGCAACTGGGGCTTTGCCCCTAGGGCCCTGAGATTTGGAAAGTGCTGATAACACTTTGATACCAATAGAGGTAGTTTACTATTTTAATTATATTCGGTATCAGATGTAGATCAACTGTTCTTGCTTCCTTTCTCCTGCTGGCCCCTCCCTGTGTGATCTCTCTAGCCTGGCCCGACGCTGCTTACCTCCTCCCCACAGGCAGTGATTTCTCAGGAAGTCTCTAGGGACTTTTCTTCCCTCCCACCCCATTGACATTGACTGGGGGAATGGCTCTCTCTTCTCCTGGGGTTTGTCATTGTGATGCCTTCCTCATTACTTCCCTACTTAAATTTGCCTTAAATAATCCTTGAATGTCTTGATTTTGTTTTTGAATGTCCCAAAATTGATTTGAGAGTGAATTTCATGCAGCTGCTCAGGTGTGCCACGTTCCTAGATTTAGCTCTGCCCAAAACATTTCCAATAGAAACGAAAGCTTTTCCTGTGTATGAATCTTTATGTTAGGTCAGAAATAAAATCTTTTATGACCATACCTCTGGATACAGTGGAAAAATGCTATCTAGATATTTGTTGTTCTGTGTGTCAGATAGCTTTCTTTGTCTTCAGTAGTGCTGATATAAAATATGCCTTTCTTTAATAGAGCCCATAAATTAGATGTTATCCTTGTCTCCCTGACAGGCAGTTTGAAAATCCTTCTGTGTATATTCCATTGTTAGCAACCTGTTTTCTCCTTGTTGCCAGTCTGGCAGAAATGTTCAGCAGTTCTTACTGTGTTTGCTCATGTCACAGTGTGACTGTGGTTGAAAAGAATGACCATTGGTATCCTGAAAAAATTCTCTTATCAGTGCTCTAGGGATCTTAGTGGCATTTTCAGTGTTTTGTTAAACATTCTTCCTTGTCCCAGACTGATTTCGGCTCATGATTCATTGGCTTTTTATTTTCTCAATTTGAGAATTAGCTATAGGTCTTTAATAACACAAAGATGCATGATAAAAAGTTAACCTTGAGACCCTTATAAATATTATTTCGTATATGTTTTCAGCTATACTTAAAGCAAATGCATTATAAATAAAAATATTTTTAAATCCTATCTTAGGATTTAAAATTTTAAAAATCCAATTTTAAAAGATGAAATGGGAGTTTGAAAAGGGTATAGATCTTAGGCCAGAGTCACTTATTGAGTAGTAGATTCATCTAGGTCTCTAGAGGGTGAATCTCCATTTCTGGTTCATAAATATCAGTTCCCTGAGTAATTTTTTTCCTGGGGTCGTTATTGGTGTTTTGTATCCTATTCTTGGATGTTGAATCGTGTTTAGGAAAAGGGAGAGCCTATGCCAGTAGCCTTAGACCTCATTTTTGTTTCTTTTCACCTTATGTTCAGATGCTTGACATTGTCGTGCCGTGTAACATCTTGATAAGAAATAGTGGGTTGTTATAGAAATGGCACCCAGTTGTGGAATCTGAAGACATGGGTTTGAATATCAGCTCCACCATTTTCTTTTTACCTTGTACAAATGACTTCCTATCTCTGAGCCTCAGTTTTCTCTCCTGTAAAATGGGGCCAATCACAATTATTGCCCTGACCATCTCATGGAGTTCTTTGAGGATCCAGGGAGATAATGAGAAGTGAGTTCAAATACTTTAACTGTGAAATGCTATCTAAATGTAATACATCATTAATAGCATTTGTTGTTACTGCCGTCAACCATGAATAGAGAAAAGTATCTGTTTTACTCAGTAACAGTTCTGTGTGGAGTCACTTTAGATTTGGGAAACACTGTGGGATAGAGTGGAAAGACCAACATTGTATCTGGAGTGCTTTGGAGAATTTACAACTTCATTTCATTCCATTAGCTATAAAATGAAGGAAGACTGGTTGAGATGGTCTCTGGGGTCCCTTCTAGCTCTAAATCTATTATTTATCAGATAAAGATGGCCAATAGTCTGGGATATAAAGGAGTGTCTGTAGCCTTTTGAAGGACCTGCAGAGATCATTTATTTCAGGAAAGATAGAAAGTTTTGCAGTAAGCAGGAAAAATTGTGGGCTCGAGACTTAATTGTATGTGTGGCTCAGAACCCAACACTTAAGAAAAACTTGACATTTTGGTAGAGCTGGATTCTTGTTGCCCTGAGGACTGAGTACTCTGGGGCCTCTTCCTGTGGGTTTTTTTTTTTTTTGTTGTTGTTGCCTATCTCGTCATGGCCGAGGGGATGTGAAGAAGTCAGATATGTGGAAATCCCCAGAGTGTTAGGAATAGTATTGATTAGCGCTCTCAAGTAGTCTCTGGGAGCAGAAGCTTTGGCTGAGCCATGATGCAAGCCTCCCCAGCAGAGCTTGGGGTTTGAAAGGCTCTCTAGGAGAGTGTCATTTCCCAAGGCAGGGCTCTTGTCTGTGAATGCTGATATTAGGTTAATGGGTTCTCCTGGGAGCTTGTTAATCTAGTTCTAAGTGAATTGTCACCAGATGATTAGGAAGCTGTTAGCAGAGTCTCCAGTCACATCCTGACTGTGACTCTAGTAATGAGTGAATTTTTGACAACTTGCTAGAACTTAGGTATCCACATGATTATTCTCTCTTTCAGAGTTAATGCTGTCCCTTCCTCGAACCCCTCTAGCTGAAAGTGATCTCTCTCTCCTGGAATTTCTTGGAGCACTTTGTCTGTACCTCTCCCTTCTGTCTTATCATGCTCTCCATGGTGCCTATCACATGCACACTGCCTCCTTGCATCTCCCCGCCCCCTTGACTTTGACTAGAACCCAATTCCATCTTCAAGTCCCACCTATAGGAACTTTTCCTGATGTATAGAGTCACACCCCTCTTTCCCTCTGCTATTGTCCCTGTCCCTTTACTATGTATGTATTTCACATTTGCTTTGTCGTGTTTATGGTTGTGTGTGTGTGTGTGTGTGTGCACACATGATATTTGCTTCTTTGTGTAACCCCACCCTCCCCTAACTCTCAGCAGAATTGTAAGCCCCCTGATAAACTGTTTTCTTTTTATCCCTAGGTTTGTTGTTGTTCAGATAACTTTATCACCCTTTTTTGGGTTTTTTTGGCAAAGATACTGGAGTGGTTTGCCAAAGACATGAGTTCATTTTACAGATGAAGAAACTGAGACAAGCAGGTTATGTTGCTTGCCCTTGCTCACACAGCTAGTAAGTGTCTGAGGCCAGAGATTTGAACTCAAGAAAAGTCTTCCTGACTCCAGGTCCAGTGGTCTATCCACTGAGCCACCTAGCTGCCCTCGCACACAGGGATACCTAGGGAAGGAGTGCCTGGCACACAGTAGGTGCTTGTTAAATTGGATTTAGTTGTAAAGTCCTTCATAGGAGGTCATATCTGCCCTTGGATCCCTAACACCCAGCTCTGTGCCTTGCTAATATATTGAAGGATCTTGGATTTTTATCAGCCTTGGCCACCTCATATATTGGACTTTCTTCCTCTACCACTGGAGATGACAACCTGCCCATGACTTAGAGGGGTCACAGGATCAGACTTAGAGTTGGAAGAGACTTTGAGGGTCCTTTGGTCTCCAGTGCCTCCTCCACACCTCTCATTTCACAGATCTGGGGCCCGGAGAGGTTTAGTGATTTGCCCAGAGTCACACAGCAAATGTCAGAACCTGGAGTCCAAATCTAGTACTCTTTCCGTTACACCACTTTGTAAGAAAAGTCCAAGGGAGTTGTTTGTGACACAGGTTCCAGTGTGTTAATATTTGCCAAATAGAACCAAATGCAGAGGAGCGACATTGAGGGCTTTTTACCCACATTTAAAAAAAAATTAAATTTGAAATTTAAGAAAATTAAATTTGAAATTTAAAAAGGAATAGATGGGTGGGTAAGGATAGCTAGCCAGTCCTTTGAAGTAACTGTCCTTGTTCCAGTGTTGATGCCGTTGTCCACAGCAGTTTGGAACATTTACTTTGTAGAAGTATCACCAGAACCTGGAGGAAGAGTCTCATTACTTCTCACCTTGTTTGTGAACCCATATGGTATTACCGATTTTGATTAGCTACTGAGATTTAATAGACTTGGCTGCACATTGACATTTAGGTGTTGCCAAAAGTCAAACCACATGTAAAGAGCAAAGATTTGCCACTAGAAATGCTCAAAAAGTCTTAAACAGTAGCAGCAGCCTCTCAAGGCGATTACTTTGAAGGGGATGCCGTGTTTTTTGATGCAGGATTCCTCATATATTAAAGATTACTCCATGTAATTTAGAATCCTGTTGTACAGCAAGGCATTCTGGAGGACTTGGCCTTGTTGGTATTTGGGTTTATTCTTTTTGGGTCCAGATCAGTGAGTTTCAGGAATGTGGGAAATTCACTGCACTGTTGCCTGGGTTACTTTGAGGTTAAGTGACTTACCTGTAGACACATAAATAAGCTAATATGTGTCAGAGTCAGGACCAGAACCCAACACCATCCGGACTTCAAGGCAAGTTCTCTATCTGCTTCCCCACCTTTTCCTTTCCCATTTTTTCTCACACGTAAATTATTCCTTCCGAGTAGGAGCCGTGGACCAAAAATTGTCCAAGGCAGGATACAAAAGGATTTAGTGTTAATTAATGGAATGCCTTTCTCTGTTTCTGCTTCAAAGGGGAGAGTGCTTCACTTAATACCTTTATCTTATGATAACTAGTCAGTGTTAATCTTCTAAATCTCTTGCAAGTTGGATGGATTGTATATTTCTGTGTATACTTTGTTCACTGGTATAGGAGAGTAAAGTAGATATAGGAGAAAACTTGGAGAAACCTGTAGTTACTCCAGAGTTGGCACAGGTTATATGATAAGCAAGTAGTTGAATTCTGTGACCAGCCTCTGAGACATGGAGTGGAAAGAGCATTGAATGTTAGACTTTACAATGCCCAACTTTGTCATGGGCTGAGTGACTCTGGGTAGGTCACTTCACTTACCTCTTTGGGCTGCATGGGTCTTAACATGAGGGGGTTGGACTAGTTTTCTCCAGGGTCCAACTTTAAATCTCATAATTATATGTTTTATATTTATGTTGCTCTTGACAAACACCTGAACTTTTTCAGTGTAACTCATTCATTCTGGAGGAACTGTTCTTTTCAGTATAGGATATTTAAATTTCAGGAGTTTCCAAGAGTTAATATCTAAAAAAAGTTATTTCTTCATCTTGAACTGCCATCCTAATTGTGAGGGTTCATAACACAAGTACCCATTTTTTATAGCTTTAGCTTATGTGAGAATATGAAAAATTCATTTTTAGTACAGTTAAAAACTTATTTTTACAAAATGTCATTAGTTCACTATGAGAAAGTAGATCTTATTGTACAGGGTCTAAAGTCTTGTGAAATTTGCTTTATAGTTACTTAGAATGTTAAGTTGGAGGAATTAGATTCTTTATAATTTAGGATATGGCACCCGAATAACCAAATTTCTTAAAACAGCTCCTTGTACAAAGGAAGTCGAATGGATTGTGGACACAAGGACATTATAGGACTCAAGAGAACCCAGTCATGTTCCTGCCTTCTTTCATGGTCAGAGTTTTAGTTTTTTCTGTGTAGTAATAATTAATATTTATTTTACCTTTCTGCTTCTATTCCATCAAATTGACCAAGATGTATTTTTAAAAAAAAGTTTTATTGATGTTTTAAAAAAATATTCCCTTCATTTTCCAATAACCCTAACCCTCCTAGCCCTTTACTCCTTGCCTTCCATTTGCCCTGGCAACTGGAGTATATGGTTAAGGAAACAAAGCAATACTTGGATGGGTCAGGGTGATGGATGCTGCATCTGTACTCTATCATGTCTCTGCCAAAAAGGAGGAAAGAGTAGAGGGTAGTTTAGGCTTTTTACGATCGATCCTTTGAAGCCACAATTATTGATCACTATGTTGAATAGAGTCCCAAAATCTTTGAATGCCATTTTTCCTCATTATGTTCATCCTATAAATTGTTCCCCTCATCCTTACTTTGCTCTGTATCTTTGATATTCAGGAAGCTCTATGATTATAGGGACTTCCTCACTACATTTAGATTCTGGAGATTAGGGTTTGGATCCTACCTTTGAAACTAGCCTTATGATTTGGAGTCAGACCCTTAATCTCTCAGAGACTCAGTTTCCTGATCTGTGAAAGGGGAATATTATTTTTTCTGCCCACTTTACAAGGTTGTTGACTAGAGAACTCTAGAAGTATTATAATGGTTATGTTTGAAGATATTTTTACATTTATGTCCCTCACTTTTTCTACATCTCCCCTTCTCCCCTTCCTTTGTGGAGTTCAATACTAAAGAATGGTAACTTGGTCAGTCAGAGTCTTAAATGATTACAGAACCAGCAAAAGGTAACCTGTTTACCACAGCCTATAAAACGCTGAATTGCTTCTGGGTTTTATCAAAGATATTAGACTCTCAACCTCTTTACTTTACAAATGACCAAACTTAATTTCATGGAGAGGTGATTAGTCCAAAGTCAACAGAAATCATAAGTTCCAGAGTCAGGTTTTGAACTGAGGTCTCAAGATGACAAATCTCTAGTTCTCCTCTATAGGCTTAGCCTATATGTTTTTATTTTCAAAATATCCCTCTAAATATCTGTATCATGGTACCTCCCTCTTAAATCCCCCTGACTCCCCCTTCAGTATTTGTTTATTTGGAGTGGGAGTGGCAATAAGAGGGTAAAAAGGCAGAATTAGGGTGTCTTGAGGCTCACAAACAAACGCAAAAGGCCCCAAAATAAAATCATACTGTTTGAGTGAAAATTAAAATAAATGAACCTGGGTGGAATCAGCCGATTGATTGACACAGAGCTGCTAGAAACTTTTCTTAGCAAATGAAGACACATGGGCTGGTTTATATTTGATAGCATTTCTGTAGTGCTTTAAGCTTTGCAAATATCTCATTTTTCTCCTTACAACAGCTAAAGAAGGTACGTTTTTACACCCATTTTATAGATGAGGAAACTGAGGCAGACAGCAGTTAAGTAACTTGTCCAGAGTCAAAAAACTAGTGTCTGAGGCCGAAGTTGAACTTAGGTTTTCCTGACTCCAGGTCATTGGCCCTATCCACTCACCTAGCTAATTCCTTATATACAGTTACATATATAATATATTTATACATAACCCTCATATGTATATATTTATATTTTTGGATATGACCAATGGTGGATTTTGTTTTGCTTGACTGTACGTGTTGGTTACAAGGATTTTATTATTATTATTTTTTTCAACTTAAATTTATTTATTACTGCTTTTCCAATGGGAGATTTTTGCTATTGGGAAAATAATAACTGTCTCCTTGATGAGTGTCGTCATTCACCTTAACTCATTGAGTTTTCTGAAGCCAGATCTGAGGTCTTTATTGGGTTTTGTGTCTAATGCATGAAATTAGAAGGTTAGCTTTCTTTTTTCAGTGCCTCATTCCAATTTCTGCCATTAGGTAGATTTCTGATAATTAGATAAATTCCAGATGACTAATGCTATTGGCTCTTTTTTAAAAATAGATTTTTATTGGTAGCTTTTGTTTTGACATACCCTAAACTTTCCCCTCTGTATCTCTTTCTCCATAGTCCCTGATAGATATCACACAAAGAATTCCTTTAGAAAGGGGAAGAAAAATCAGCAAAATTGATGAATACGAATAAAAAAACCTGAACTATGCTATGTTCCGCCCACATGGACACTCCTACTTCCCTCCCCTTTCCCCTTTCAAAAAAGGGGGGCAGATGGCTTTCTCTAGGACTGTGGTTCTCAACCTTCCTAATACCACAACCTTTTAATATAGTTCCTCATGTTGTGACCCCCAAATTATTTTCGTTGCTACTTCATAACTGTAATTTTGCTGCTGTTATGAATCGTAATGTAGATACCTGATACGCAGGATGAATTTTCATTGTTAAAAATTGAACATAACCCACAGGTTGAGAACCGCTGCTCTAGGAGCTATTGTTTTAATTATAAATTTAATCCTTTACCAACTCTTCCTTTAGCTAAATCTACATCATTAACAGTTTTTTTTTTTTTTGGAGGGGGAGAAGGCAAGGGAAGCAGCAATAGTTGGGACCAGGATAACCTAAGCAGCAGATGCTTGTTTGGGGAAAATCTGATCTCTGGTCCTGAATTGGTTATGGTTGGCATGCTTTGTAGCTAATTAGGTGCCTGATATCCACTTCTCTGCTAATTAGTGATCCATCTTAGCAATTTGGGATGACATGAATATGGTAGTCAGAGGCAGAGAAAACACTTGTTCAGTTTTATTCTCTACTTTTAAATTTCATAAAATCCATTTAATCCAGGTTGTAGATTCCAATTTAGGTCTGCTTTAAAATTAAGATTAAGTAAGGAGTAAAGAGGATTCATTAATTGGTCCCTGTTTTTCTGGTTACTCACCACAGAGGGAAATTTTTCTTTAATTGTCCTAGTCAGGCAAACTTCTCAAAATAGTCATGCCCGAGTTATAAAGAAGGAGAAACCAATTATGTTTTTTCTTACTTTAGGATGGAATCGGAGAGCCAATTAAAACATTTAAAAATTCGTATTCAGGAGCAATGTTTTGGAAGTTGACAACACACATTCTGAAAGTGACAAATATTCATTTTCAATAACCTGCCCAAATGCTTGCAGTTAAATGTCTCCTATCTTTAACTAGCCAGATGGGCCCTGCCCACATTCAGTGTTCATAATACTTTGAAAGTAGGCTTGTAGTAATATAAATACTAAATTATATTAGATTTGAACGAAGTGTCAAATCATAGGGCTACCTAGTAGACACTCATGATTTCCTTTTATTTTTGTTATTGTTGTTGCAGTAGGGGTAGTCACTTCTAAAAAAAAAGTTTTTATTATATAGATTGTCATGTTATTCCTGCTCAAAAATCTTACGCAATTTCCTTTTTTCCTGTTGAATAAAAGTTCACTCTCCTTTGACGCAATCGAGACTTTCTCCAATGTGATGACATTTCTTTTCCAGTTTTAACTCATATTTTTTTGGGGAAAAATTTAAACATCCTTGTTGATGACTTTAGGTGATATTTTGGCCAAGCATTAAAAAAACAAACAAACCCAACTCTTCCTCCCATTAACAGCAACCCCCTACTCCCAGCTACCTCCCATTGAACAGATTTTTAAAAGCCTGAAAAATAAAGCCTGCTGAAACACATTCCTACATTATCTATGTCTGAAAATGTGTGTCCTTAAAGTCAGGGGAATTAGAGGAAGAAATAGATAGCAAAACAATACTAGTGGGGGACCTCAATTACCCATCTCTGAACTTGATAAATCTAACCTCAAAATAAACAAGAAAGAAGTTAAGGAGGCAAATAGAATTTTAGAGAGGCTAGACATGATAGATCTCTGGAGAAAACTAAATGGGAATAAAAAGGAATATACCTTCTCAGCGGTACATGGTACATACACAAAAATTGACCATGTACTAGGGTATAAAAAACTCACAATTCAGTGCAGAAAGACAGAAATAGTAAATGCATCCTTCTCAGATCATGATGCAATAAAAATTATATGCAATAAAGGGCCATGGAAAGATAGGCAAAAAATGATTTGGAAACTAAATAATTTAATCCTAAAGAATGAGTGGGTCAAACAAGAAATTATAGAAACAATCAGTAACTTCATTCAAGAGAATGACAATAATGAGACATCATACCAGAACTTGTGGGATGCAGCAAAGGCAGTTCTTAGGGGAAGTTTTATATCCTTGGATGCATACATGAAAAAATTAGAGAAAATGGAGGTCAGTAAATTGGGCATGCAATTGAAAAAGCTAGAAAAAGAACAAATTGAAAATCCCCAATTAAATACTAAATTAGGAATAATAAAAACCAAAGGAGAGATTAATAAAATTGAAAGTAAGAAAACTATTGAACTTATAAATAAAACTAAGAATTGGTTTTATGAAAAAACCAATATAATTGATAGACCCTTAGTCAATATGATAAAAAAAAAGAAGAAAACCAAATTTCTAGTATCAAAAATGAAAAGGGTGAATGTACCTCCAATGAAGAGGAAATT
>CM053583.1:122005462-122027542 GCA_028627135.1 Pseudochirops cupreus | reverse complement strand
TATCTTGTTTCCCAGTTGCATGTAAAAAAATTTTTTTTTGAACAACGGGAAAAAAGAAACAAAACCAAACATGGAAAAGAATGATAGCGTGTAGTCTCCGTTTAAACTCTGTTCTTTCTAGATCTTTCTCTGAATGTAGATCTCTCCTTCCATTCTGAGACTTGTAGAGTTGTCTTACAGCTGTGCGTTGCTGAGAAGAGTCCAGTTTAACAACGTTGGTCGTCACACATATGATGTGTCTGTGATTGTGGACAAGTTTTTCCTAGTTCTGCTCTTCTCACTTAGCATCAGTTGTATAAGCTGTCCAGGTAAATATGAAGTCCATCTCCTCCCCATTTCTTA
Organism: Pseudochirops cupreus; assembly: GCA_028627135.1. Classification (NCBI taxonomy): domain Eukaryota; kingdom Metazoa; phylum Chordata; class Mammalia; order Diprotodontia; family Pseudocheiridae; genus Pseudochirops; species Pseudochirops cupreus. The sequence goes on along the minus strand of CM053583.1, from coordinate 122,027,200 downwards.
TAGCACAGTAGTATTCCATTACATTCATATACCACAATTTGTTTAGCCATTCCCCAATTGATGGGCATCCCCTTAATTTCCAGTTTTTTGCCACCACAAAGAGAGCTGCAATAAATACTTTTGTACATGTGGGTCTTCCTCCCACTTCTATAATCTCTTTGGGATACAGCCCCAGAAGTGGTATTCCCTTCTATACAACCAGACCAATGTCCAGTGTGAAAGTATTTGCAGATCCTATACTTGATTGCATGCCACCTGGGGGGGGGGGGAGGTGCGCAGAGGGAGGGGAGAAAATTTGAAACTCAAGGGATTCTGGAACTGAATCTTGTAAACTAAAAGTAAATAAACAAATCAATTAAAAAAATAAAAAAAATTTAACATTTGTTTTTAAAACTTTGAGTTCCAGATTTTTTTCCCTTCTTCCCTCCTCACCTACCCCCACTGAGAAGATAAGCAATTCAATATAGGTTGTACATGTGTAGTTATGCAAAAACCTTAGTAACTGATAGTTATAGTAGTTATATTGTGAAAGATGAACTTATATTTCCCTCTCCCTGCCCCCATTTATTCTATTTTCTCCTTTGACCCTGTCCCTTTTCAAAAGTGTTTACTTCTAACTACCTTCTCCCCCAGTCTGCCCTCCCTTCTATCATACCTCCTCTTATTCCCTTCTTCCCTATTTTCCTGTAGGGTAAGATACCCAATTTAGAATGTATGTTATTCCCTTCTTAAGCCAAATTCAATTAGAGTACGGTTGACCCCTTCCCTTTCACCTTCCTGCTCTTCCCCTCCATAGCAGTTTTTTCTTGCCTCTTTTATGAGATAATTTACCCTATTCTGGCCCTCCCTTTCTCCTAATGGGTGGAAATCTTACTGGCTCTGTTCTGGCCTCCTTCTCCCTGGTCTCTTTCCTCTGACCTTTCTCTTGGGTCATCTATACTTGTGAGTCATTCCTTTTAAAGGGTCTTTTCCTTTGCTATTGTAGTAGCACTTAGTCACCACCTTTCTCTGGCTCATTTTTTCCATGGACTCCCTTATAGTGAGGTTACTCTTGTGTGTACCTTTTCAGAGGCCTACTGACTTTCCTACACCGTTTCAGTCACTCCAAAGATGAAAAGCTGACTCAGCCTGATTGTAGTGTGAATTACAAGTGGGACTAGGCTTGACCTGGAGGTGGGGAAAGTTTTTGAGCCTTCTTTCTCCCATGGTTTGACTGGAAGCTACTGTTTAGGTCTTTAGTTGAGGCTGGGTCAGACAGGGTTTGAAATCTCGTAGATTTTTTCACTATTCAATACAGTTGTGGGTTTGGTTGTTTTACCTTTGATGCTTTGGCATATCCAGGATCCTTCTGGATAGAAATGTTGAATTTTTCTGAACATTTCCAAAGTATGTTATTTTCTGCGGTACACCAGGTAGCTGTAGCAAGCCACAGAATTGGGGTGGATGAGAAACAGAGGAGTGGGGGAAGGGAGGAAAGTATAGATGAACAGTTAAAAAGAAATGAAGACAACGGATTTCAGGTTTCTTTTATTTCAGGAAGTTTATTTTCTGCCCTGTTTGTAAAGGAAGGCTTCTCAAAGCTTTAGAAAGGCAATGTTATTTTAGGAATGGAAGGGAGAGAAAGCTAGGTAGAAAGAAAGTAATTCAGGGTTGAGTGGGAGGAAATCATAACAATGATGCAAGTGGGTGAGAACCAGGGGAAGGGAATCCAGTAGAATGAAAGATGATGGGATAGGGACATACCTGGATGTGCACCATTACCTGACCTGTGAGTTCAGGGGTACACAGAGCTTCCAATGAGAAACTCCCATTGAGGCACAGGGCAGCACCTTCTCTAAAGCTGTTAGACAGTTGTCCAGAGCACTGAGAGGTTCACACAGCCAGTATATGTCAGAAGCAGGACTTGAACTCAGGTTCCTGGCTGGAAAGGCAGCTTTCTAACAAACAGTACAGTCCTGTCTCTTGTAGAAGATACTGAATCACTGAGAACAAGCTAACCTTTGTGGCTCCCACCACCTAGGCTGCCTGGGAAAGCCGATGGACCCCTTCTCAGAATGTTCTTAAATAATTGAAGGAAATGTTAAGTTTCAGTTAGAAGTTAGTAAAAGTAAAGATGTAATTCTTTTTTTTTTTCTATTCAAGTTCCCAGACTTCAGTTTAAGAATCTAGGCTTTACTGTAACACAGAAACTAAAGGAAAGGTGGGGTTGACCCAGAGTAACCTGAAGCTTTGTCCTTCCATCCCTTCCTCCCTTTCTTCTTCCCTCTCTTTTCCCTCCCTATGTCCCTATCTCCCTCTGTCTCTCTTTTCCTCCCTCCTTTCCTTCTTACCTTCTGCCTCTTTTCCTCCTTCCCTCCCTCCCTTGTTCCTGCTTCCCTCTCTCCCTCCCTTTTCTAATTTAAACAGCCTTGGCTTTGGTAAAGTAAAGGTTACCCTGAAGCCTCTTCATGGCATGAGGTGGAATCCTGGGCTTCTCAACATCTTTGCTAGCGGGGTACAAGCTCTGACAGGCCCCACCAAACTAGAATGACTGTTAGTACCGGCTGAGTAACAGATTTGTCCAAGGACAAGCTTGTCTAAAATTTGGAGAGGCTCCTTTTAAGCTTGGCTACGTGCTGACTAAGTTTTTTGGCCATGACAGCACACTTTTGAGAGGCAAGGAAAAATGAGGGAAGTTCCTGCCATCAATGCAAAGTTTCTAGAATGTTTAATAGTATGTACGTATCTTTTGCTGTAAACTTAACTGTCAACACAAACAGAAAAAGCACAAAGTCTTACGTCTAACAGTCACTTTTAACAAGGTAAAACTGGTGAATTAAATAGTAAACAAGCAAAGAAAATGCTTTCGAGTTCTTTCTGCAGCGCTGCCAGCTCTTCGATTTTGTTTTAAATACAGATTTGGGTATTTTGTATTGACATTGAAAACCATAGCCTTACTTAGCGTTTGCTGCAGTATGTTTCATGTCTCTAAAAAGCCGAGCAAAGGCAGTCAGAGTTTTGACAGTAAGAAGTATGAGAGAACCTCTGCCATTCTGGCCCAACTTGCAGCTCATATTAGGATCATAGGTTTAGATCAGAAGCTGTCAAACTTATTTGGCCTACTGCCCCCTTAAAAAAAATTACTCAGCGCCCCCTTGGATATCTACTTTCTTTAACCATTTAACGCTTAACAAAATTTTTTTTGTCATTTAATAAAAATGGAAATTAAAAAAAAGATGTATTGTAAATTTAATAATTTATTGTAAATTTGTCCTTTTTTTCTTGCATTGAAGTTTTGATGATGCAATATAGTATTGTGTAACTGTATGCATTTTATTATAAACAAGTCATTACACGCACATATTTCTGCCAATGCATACCGGACTTCCTGACAATTTCACGCTTGCCTGCCAACACTTGCTTGTTAAGACCTATTGGCAGATTTGACCGCCCCCTTATTTTTATTCAACCCTGCCCGCCCCCCCCTGTACCCGAGGCTATTTCCACCCTCCTGGATCATTCCAGTGCCCCCAGGGGTGGTATCATTCACTTTGGGAATCTGATTTAGACTTGTGAAAGTCATTGAGTTCCGTTTTATGGATATGGAAACTGAGACCCAGAGAGGTTTAAAAATCTCTTAATTTTTTGTTTTTTATTTTTCTGACTGTGAGGGAAATATTAAGTGAGAGAAGAAACTATTGTCATGATTTATCATTCAGTTCAGTCATTTTTCATCTGTGTCTGACCCTTTGCGACTCCTATTGAGGTTTTTTTGGCAAAGGTATTGGAGTGGTTTGCCATTTCCTTCTCCAGCTCATTTGGCAGATGAGGTAACTGACACAGACAGGGTTAAGTGACTTGCCTAGGGTCACATAGCTAGTTACCGAGGCCAAATTTGAATTCCGGAAGAGGAGTCTTCCTGACTCCAGGTCTGGCACTCTATCCACTGTACCATCTAGCTGTATGTCATGATTTATATTCTTTTCATAAGAGTGTCTACCTCATTTTCTCTGCTAAATGCTGCATATTAGTGCTGTATACCAGTTGAAATTAGTTGTAAAGAGAATGAGGAAGTGATCAGGGTATTTTTGACTTATCTTTTGAACATATGGTTTTCCCATTTTGCTTTTGAAAAGTACCTTTTATTAATTTTCTGTTAGCTTTTGGCTGGGCATTCTCATGCATTTTCCTCTTCCCTACCTATTTCCCTCTCAACCTCCCACTTGTGTGTGTGGGATGTGGAGAGAGTGATTCCAATAAAAGAGAAAGAAAGCCAAAGATAGCATGGTACAGTGGAAGGATAACCCATTGGCTTTGGAGTCTGAGTACCTGGATTGAGATCTCAGATCTCACATCTAGAAACCTCTGCTTCCCTCCCACACCCTATTCCAAGTGTCCTTATCTGTAAAAGGAGTGGGTTGGATCAGATGGCTTTGGAGATTCTAACTTAGTATCTTGGGTCCTCCATTGATATCAGAGTATTAAACTTGCTAGTTATCTGTAGATCCCAGGACTGTATCAGTCCTGTAATCACAGCAGGGCTCTTTATGATCCTAGAATTCCAGTTATAGAAAGTACCTAGAGTGCTAGGCTCATAGATTTCTATCAGGAATGGACCTTGGAAGTCCTCTCATTTTCTATATGAGGAAAAAAAAAAACAAACCCACCTTTCCTAGGTAGTACTAGAGGTGAGTTTTGAACCCTGACCTTCTAATTACCAAGCCACTGGCGTTTTCATTATATCACACTGCCTATCTGGTTTACAACCCTTTCCTTTTAATAATAAAGAAACTGAACTTTAGAGAAGTTTGAAGTGTTTTGAATGACTCATGCAAAGGTATATATAACACGTTTGTGACAACTTAGACTAGAACCTAATTAGAAGTCTCATTTTGGGGAACTCCATTTCTTAAAACTACTTGTATTTGTGATACTTTTTTTCTACAGATGGGAGCTCTGAAAATCATTCAGATCTGTTTTCATTTCCTATAATATCAGAAAGTTGATTTTATGGTGTGTGTGAAAAGAGAGGATACAGTGCTTGAAAATGGAAAGCCATTTTCACACTAGAAGGGAGAATTTTGAGGGGAACTGGTTCATTTGATATTGGTGAGAAAAAGCTGAAATAGTGATACAAGGGAACCATGGAGGTGAGAAGAAATGGGAAGTCCATGAAAAAGAGGAATTTAAGTTTTAGAAATATGTGAGGTGACATGGCTGACACTGAGGAGGGGAAAGAGGAAGGCCATCATAGTCAGTTGTTTAGAAAGGCAAGTTGAGTTTAAGATGAGAATTAAGCCAGAAAAGGAGTTATTTATGAGGACAGTGGTTTATTTAGGCCACATTTCATGTGTAGTAATAGCATACTATTATTACATACTCCTACAGCCAAATTCCGAACTGTTCAGTGGTTCTTCCCTTGACCACTCCAACCCATGATAATCCCGTCCACCTAACACCACCCCTGACTAATGCTGGTCCTTCAGTAGGGAGTCATTCCATTTGTGAAGCATCTCTTAATTTTGCTATTGTTCAGTGTGTGTATGTCCAGCAAGCATCTTTTTTTCCCTCCCACTAGATGATAAGCTCCTTGAGGGTAGGGAATCAAAGTTAGACTTGTCCTTGTTCCTCATACGGAAGAAGTTATAATGAATTACAGTTATCTCTTCAACATCATGGGGCATGATACCCCTGTGATCAGGAAAATCCACGTAAATTTTTTTGACCTTTCCTTTATACCAGAAGTCTAAATTATTATGGTACTAAAAGATAAAATATGTTCATATTATACTTTACATATATTTTATGCATTTTGGAGTTTCTAAACTTTTTCCATGTTTTCTGCTGGCCTTCATGTGTCGTCTGTGGCATCTGCAAAACTCCCCCTAAATTCCCATTTAATTTCTGATGCCAACTCATGATATATTGGAACTGTGATGGGGAAAGTTGCGATGTGGAAGGGACAGCTGTTATTTCTCACATGAATGGTAGTTTGTGTTCCGGTAAGAACAAGAAGTTGAGGATTAGTATGGTGCTGCCCACTTGGGAGTGAGCACGGCGAAGATGGGAGGCCAGCTTTGCTTCGAGCTTGGGAAAAGTAATCGTATTGCTTCTCCTGCTTTCTGTTTACCCTTCTGTAAAATGAGGATATAGGCAAGATGAACTTTGGAGTTTTTCCTTCTAGCGTTGACCTTCTGTGATTCTTTTATTTAGTCTTCTGATGTTTTCACCTGCATGTGGCAAAAATGAGATAAAATTTCTCCAAACCACATAGTTGGAAGGGAACCTCAAGAGAGAAGATCCAGCCACCCATTTCCTTTAGAAAGATAAAAACCGAGACCTGAGAAAGTTGTCTTCAGAGATGAAGAATCCATCAATTTACGGTGAAAGTCCTTCCAGTGTTTGAGCTCCCCAGAAGCCAGGGAATTCTGAATTCTTTTTTTTTTTTTTGTCCAACTGCAATCTCACCTGTTTAACCTGTGTCCTTTTGTATTTGCTTGGGCTTCTGAAATTATCTCCCTTATAAAAATCCTACACATACTAAAAGATATTAATGGGATCACCTCTTAAACTTCATTTTAGTTCTCTTACTAGTAAATCAGGATCTTCCAGTAAAATGTCTAAGCTACTAGTTGCTCGTGACCTTTCTCTTATCGTTTCATTTGAATGTTGTAGTTTAATTAACCTGCTTCCTCATATCCAAATCATTTCTCATTTTGCCAGACCTGCTAAAAGGGAAGAGAGTGTAGCTGGTGGGGGAATCGATTCTTCATTTAACCTGGAGATTTTACTATCAGCACCTCCAAACAATCTTCTCCTGATTCTGACAACCTCCTTTATTAATTACAAAGTTCCAAGTAATTTTTAATACAAGAAAGCCTTGCTGTTCTCTTGTCCAAGCAACAGCTCATGACATTCTATGTTAGAAAATTCATTCACATAAATATAAAATTAGGGGGAAAAAATTGCTTCTCATTAAAAGACTGGGAAACTTTCCTTTAGTCTCCATACTTTTCCCCCTTTAACTTTTTATCACAGAAGCCATCTGGTCCCCTTCCTAATTGTCTTGGGTATATGAAATATCTTGAAATATCTTTCCCTTCTATCTGCTTTTAGAAAAAATGTACTAATCACTGTTGTAGTGGAGTAGTTCAGGGGTGGACAGATGCAGACCAAAATGACTGCATGCTGACCCTCCAGTGCCCTTTTCCACTTAATATAAACCAGGACTGTTGTTGGCTTTTTTCCAGGTGGCTTCTGCTTCTGATTCTCACTCAGCTTGTGGTCAGCTGTAGAATCTTAGTGTCTTTGCAGAGGGGGAAGGGACCTTAGAGATCTTTGTGGTAACAGTGAATGGAGTCAGAAGAAAGACGTGAGTTCCTATGACAGCTTTGTCTCGTTACTTATGTGACCTTGAATGACTCACTGCCCTTCTCTGGGCCTCAGTTTCTTCATCTGTGAAAAATGAAAGGCTGGGCTAGATGGTTTTTGAGGTCTCATTCACCCCCTTTACTTCTGTGTTTCCCTGGTTGTTAGTCCAGTAACCCTTTGACCGGCTGAAGGTTACATAGCAAGTCAAAAGACAATCAGGGAGTCATCTTTGTATTATAATACATATACTCTCTCTTATTATTAGGTTGTCCTTAGTGTTTGTGGATATTCCTCTCAAAACTTCTAAAGGTGCTAATAATCAGAGTGCTTCTATTTTAGACATATAGAGATGTTTGAGTAAGAATGCTGTTGAAATAGTCCTAATTAATTTTTCCAAAATAAAACCAATGACAGTTTATTGCCATAGAGTTCAGACCACATGCAGTATGATACCCTTATTTAATCTTTCCACAAAAAGGCAGTGCTTAATCAGCAGGATACATCTGAAAAATGGTTATGTCAGATTTTGTGCTTTTGGCATTTTGTTAGGTCTCTTGTTTTGTAGGAAGAGAGTATGCAGTTGTGACCCATGTTACCATTTTGAAAAAATGCCAAATAGTAGCTCAACAATAAGGAAGAGGGGGAAAAAACTGAAGACTTCAAATTAGGAAGTGGTCTAGAAATGTCTGTACTTTAACAAAAAGTATCAGCAGCTTCCATGATTCCAAAAGTTTTTTTTAATAAAATATATTGTCACATTTACCACATTTACATTTCTCCAAGGTAAAAAAGAACTTGATGTTGAAATCAGATGTTGTAAGTATGTTTTTGATGTCCAATGAACTTTACTGAGTTTGTGTGTAAGACTGTGAATTTGGAAATTAAAATAGAAAATAAAATGATTTCTTTTTGTCTTCTCCAGAATAGTAGGGTTGCTATCTTAACTCTATTAAATTTAATCCCCCTCTTAGAACATTGTTACTCTAATTTGGTATTTCGAATTTCATGTCTATTTTTAGAATTAGCAATGTCATTTTTATCAGCTGTCTTTCTTTAACCAGTGAGTAAATGTTGAATGAAAAAATAAGTGACATTTGTACCGTGATTTCATGCTTGGAATCCTGTCTGTCCTTTCTCTACCTGTTGGAATCCCTAGCTTAATTGGGGTGCAACTGAACTGTCACCTGTAGGAGACTTTTCCAAATGTCTCTTCAGTTCTTACTACCTCCTTCTCCTCATCCCTCAATTACTTCATATATCATGTGTACCTTCTTTAATAATAATGCTAATAATAACTAGTATTTTATATAATGCTTTCAAGTACATTACAAACATTATCTATTTTTATCCTGATGACAACCCTGGGAAGTAGGAGCTATCGTTAACTTCATTTTATAGGTCAAGAAATAGAGGCAGGTAAAGGTTAAGTCATATGGTCAGGTCTTGCCCATTTATAGCTAGCAAATGTGTTAGTCTGGATTTTGAACTCCAGTCTTTCAGATTTCAGATTCAGTATTCTATTCACTGTTTTATCTAGCTGGGGTATATTACTTACTTTCTGTGTCTACATTGTTTCTTAGCAGTAGAATATTTCTGTTTGTTGCCTTAGCACCTTCTCCGTCAATATATAAGGGCTTAATAATTGAATTCAACCAAAAATATTTTAAAATGCCTATCAGATACTGTATTAATGGATACAAGTTAAATTGATTGAACACTTGAATTGGTTTAATTGAAGTGGCCAGGAACTAGTTAAGTAGAAACTTCATGGACTTAAGATAGGAGTCAAGAAACTGGCCTAGAATAATCTGCCTATTTTTCATTTGCTTGCTCGGTCGTCATGCCCTGTGCCCCTCCGCTTACCCTACAAACCCTACCTTGTCTTAGCAACAGCTTGCTTTGTATCTATATGGTAACCTGCTTAGTAACCAATTGTGTTAGTTAGATACGTAAACCTAAAAAAACTGTATAAAAGGCTCTTCACCCCCGACCTAGGGGCTGTTCCCTCTTTGAATTGGCATGGAGTAGCCCCAGCTGGTAAATTAAAGCTCCTTAAAACTTTTAATTCGGACTCTGTGGTCACTTTGGTAAGACTCATCATTTCATAATATTTATGGAAAGCTATAAATTATTTCATTTAGCCCACAAATTCATATTTTATTTCAAATGACATTTTTTTCCTCTACTGCTTTCATTAAAAAGAAAGAAAAACTTTGGGATAAATAAAAAAATACTCAAAGCAGATTCTTACAGTGTCCATATCCAAAAACGGATGCCCCTCTGCACCTTGAGTCCATCATTTTTCTGGTGGGAGGTGGGTAGCGTGATTCATAATTGGGCCTCTAGAATTGTGGTTGGTCAGAGTTCTTTCAAAGATCTTCCAAAGTTATTTGTCTTAACAGTGTTGTTGTTGCATAATTCTCCTGATTTTGCTTACTTCATTTTGCATTAGTTGATATAAATCTTCCCAAGTTTTTCTGAACCTCTCTGTTTGTCTTTATTTAAGGCACAGTAGTATTCCATTACATTCATATAATTTGTTTAGCCAATTCCTTGAGTTAACTCGTCCCATGAGCTTACATATACATATACACACATACCCATGCATAAATGTAAAAGTATGTGTGTATATTTGTGTATACGTCCACATATACATGCATAGAGTTTTTACAAACCTTAAGGTATTAGCTAAATGCTGACATCATCATCATCATCATCATCATCGTCATCACCATCATCACCATCATCACTATCATAATCATCATCCTTGGGCTACATTCTTTTGCCACTACAGAAAGAATTGCTAAAATATTTTCATACATATGAGTCTTTTTCTGTTTTTCTCCTTATGGATATCTCATTCATGTTAATCCTATGATATATAAATAGTACAAATATTATCTCCCCCATTTTACAAAAAGGAAGAAGATAGGAATGAACTAGGATCAGCTATTAATGAGAACTAAAATTTGACTCTAGATGCAGCAACTGATCAGCCACTTTGCCGCCCAACCCTCCTTCCCCATTTACTCCTAGGCTATCATTGCTTGCTTTTCAGATCAGCTGTTCTTGGGTTCCCTGCTTTGTTGACTTGTCTTATGTTGTTTGTATACCCCCTTGGACTTAAGGCAGCCCTCTGTATATAACAAAGGCTTGTTGTCTTTTTTTTTATTCCCTTTATCTAACAGTAATATGGTCAAGACCATATCTGTTAATCAGAGTATTCCATGGGAGGTAACTCCGCAAATCAAAATAGACTTGACTTTATTGTGTTCCTTTGGACTGTCCCTCTTACTTAGAAGGAGATTGTTTGCTTGGCACAGTTTTCCATGTTGACTGCTACACAATGTCTCATGCTTTATAGAGGACACTTGAGACAGCCTCTTGTAAGAGAAAGACCCATGAACTTGAAGACAGAAGAAACCTCAGGCTACTAGTTACTGGTGCCATGACCCTGACAAACACTTAAGCTCTTTAATCTCAGATTCCTTTTCTGTAAAGTAGTCCCTCCTCTGTAAAATCACACCCATTGGAAAGTGGACCTGATCACACCTCTTTAACCTGGTTTATGTGCCTGCTGAGAGAATCAAAGGAAATACATTTGGGAAAAATCCTTCCCAAAACCACATATCAACCAAAGGTTATCAGCAGCTTCGTGATTACAAAAGTTTTTTTTTTTTTAATAAAATAGATTGTCATATTGACCACATTTACATTTCTCCAAGGTAAAATGTCTTTAAAAGAACTTGACATTGAAATCAGATGTTGTTAGTACATTTTTGATGTCTAATGAACTTTTACTGAATATGTATGTTAGACTGTGAATTTGGAAATTAAAATTGAGAATAAAATGATTTCTTTTTCTCTTCTCCAAAATAGTAGGGTTGTTATCCTTAACCCTATTAAATTTATGCAGTTCTTAAGCTGCATTCTGTTTGGCTTCCAGAAAGTGTACATAAGTTCACCAAGTTCTGTAGAAGGTGAAATTGTAATGGTGGACACATAATACCCCATTTTGTGTTTTTAAAATTTGTGTCAGTCACATGCCATGTGCTAATTGAGCCAATGTGGAGATTGGTCATAGTTGACTGGCCAAAAAGTTGGCTTCTTTTTTGATCTAAAATCTTATATTTAACCCTACCTTATAATAAGGTGTGACACCTGTTTGTCTTGTGTTTATTTATAAATTTTTTTTGTATCAGTACTCATCATAAAAAATAAAAGTTTTAGGGAACAAAGAAGCCCTATTGTGTACAAGGCATTGTGCAGCTAGGTGTCCTGAGACAAAAAGGACTTGTTTCCTGCTTTCAGAAGTTTACCTGCTTTATCCTGAGGTCTTTCATTGATATGCTTTGCATTAGCAAATGCACTATGCTATGGAGAAGGTGTTCTGAGTATAGTGAATTACTACAGGCTTGTTCTTTGTGATCCTAATGAATTGGATTCTTTGGTATCTAAATTAAATGTGGTCACTGGTGAAATCACATCATGTCACAAATAATCACTGTTTTTTGAGTACTTCTAGGCACTGTTCCATTTCATTCCTTCATTTGGATAGTTTATCTTCCTTCTTCTCTAAGATTTAGTTTGTGCAGTGTAGTACTTTATCAAGAATTAAGAATATTTCTTTGTGGCTTGGTTTTCAGTACTGCAAGCATTTTTTGTTGTATTGGAATTCAAAGACTATTTTAATCTTGTCCAGAAACCAAAAGAAGAGAAAATCCTTATAATGCTGACTGACTCCCACTTTTCCTTCCTCTGTTTCTCTTCTCTCTCCAATCTATTAATCGTTTTGTTTTCAGCAGCACTCTTGCCCCCCTTACCCTCACCCCCCAGCCAGGATTAATGACAAATATTTTCCCAAGTGACTATTGATATTAGTAGACAGAATAATTATACTCCTGTGTATATGGAGTTCCTTTTCCCAAGGAACTTACCACCTAAACTTCATTCCTTCAAGGAAATGCTCTCTGTGTGCTTAGTACCTCCTTATAAATTTTGAAACGATATTATAAAAGAGGCCTAGATGTCTTGATTATTTCCTATGAGCAGTTTTTCTGTAGTGACTTACAGTCATTTTTAATATTATCTTCGTGAATTTATTTAACAAAATTATCTATAAAGATGATTTCTCATTTGTTCTCTGGTTTTGTACAAATATATTAATAAGATCAGAGGTCTAAAGTCAGGAGGGACCTCCAGCCATCTAGCCAATCGGAGAAAGAAACTGAGGACCGTGACTTGCAGGTACTAAGCATCCATATAACATGCAATTAGCTGAGTGATTTGACACTTGGCAGCACTCTTTCTTAGGGCAGCTGTGCACTTCAGTGGATAGAGTACAGACCCTAGAGTCAGGAGGTCCTGAATTCAGATGTGTCCTAAAGATACTTACTAGCTGTAAGACCCTGGGCAAATCACTAAATCCTGTTTGCCTTACTTTCCTGTCTCTTAAGTGAGCAGGAGAAGGAAATGGCAAACCATTCAGTGGGGTCACAAAGAGTTGGGCATGACAGCCACAATGGTGGTCTTTCTACAGTACCTTGCCTGCTGTATCTTTGCTTTAGTGGTCTCCTGGGAATTTTGTCCCTGGTATTTCGGTGGCACCTTACACTTAACAAAGTACCTTTCTTCACAACAAACTCTGTGTAGTGCTAGTACTATTGATTGCATTTTATAGATGATGAAGCTAAAATTTAGAGAGTTCAAAGTAATTCTTAAGTCTTCATTTTGAACTCAGTTTTCTTTGAACCTCAAACCTTGAGTTTGGCATTCTTTGCTTCAATATCTTGTTATCCAGCCAGTTAAATTGGAAGGAACAGTTGTTAAAACTGCTTTACCCAGTGGTATCTACCATGGATTTGTCAAGCAAGTTGAGATTTGGTAGTTGAGAAATATTAGTGAATTGTACTTTGAAGGTACAAATTCATTTAAATTTATTTGAACAACAATCACCTAACTATGTATAAAATACTGTGCTAGGTTCTAGGAACAGAAAGATGAAACTGAATGGACAGCTGGCCCTGGAATCAGGAAGACTTGAATTCAGATCTGGCTGCAGACACTTAGTAGCTGTGTGACCCTGGGACAGTCAGACCATTGTCTGCTTCTTTTGTATAAAATGGAGATAATAATAGCACCTACCTCCCAGTGTAGGGGAAAGGATTAAATGAGATTATATTTGCAAAGCACTTTCCAAACCTTAAAGCTCTATACAAATCCTAGCTATTGTTATAATTTACTTAAATGTGTTTATTTTACTTCTAGAGAATGTAATCTCCTTGAAGGTGGAGATTGTTTCATTGTTTTTATTGTTGTTTTTAAATCCCAATGCCTATTCAGTGGTAGGCATGGTTGATATTTAATATAAATTCATTGAATGTTAATTTGAGCAAATAATATATACTATATTTTTTAAAAAGCAATGATTTTATTTTTAAAGGTAAATTTTATTTTCTCAGTTAATAACAATTGATTTTTTTCTTCCTCTCACCCTTTCCTGAAAATTGGAAAAAAAAGAAAAGAAAAAAGAAAACCCTTGTAGCAAATACACATTTGTTTCAGTCTGCACCTTTGAATACATTCCCTGGCAGGAGTTAGGTAGTCCTAGTCAGTGACATTGCTGGGTCAGAGGTTATGCATAGTTTAATAACTTTTGGGGCATGGTCTCAAATTGTTTTCCAGAATGGTTGTGTCAACTCACAGCTCCACTCACGGTGAATTAATGATGAGTTTTAAACATTTAGCTTAGGTTTTTTTTTTTTTGAAAGGGGGAAGGCAGGGCAGTTGGGGTTAAGTGACTTGCCCGAGGTCACATGGCTAATAGGTGGTAAGTGTCTGAGGCTGGATTTGAACTCAGGTCTTCCTGACTCCAGGGCCAGTGCTCTATTCACTGGGTCACCTAGCTGCCCCTACCATTTAGTTTTTAAGATCTAGTTTTAAAGAAAAACAAAAACAAACTAGTGCTTAGGTGTCAGATTTTGTTGTTCAGTCATTTAGTTTTGTCTGATTCTTCATGACTCCTTATGGACTTTTCTTGGCAAAGATACTGGAGTGGTTTTCCATTTCCTTCTCCAGCTCATTTTATGGGTGAGGAATTTAGGCAAGTGACTTGTCCAGGGTCATATAGCTAGTAAGTGTCCAAGGCTGGATACGAACTCAGGTCTTCCTGATTCTAGGTCCAGTGTTTTGTCCACTGCCACCTAGTTGTCTGTCCGATAGAAAAATAAATACAGATAGATTAAATACCAGTGGAAATTTAGAGGAAAGCCTACCAGGTTAAAAAAAAAATAGACAAGCTTCCTAAGTGCTGGGGGATGAGGAGGGAGTGGAGGGGAGCTGCTTATGTGTACTTTGAAGGTAACTAATTTATATTTCTCCTCTTACTTAACATCTCGTGTGGTCGGCCTGTCCTCAGTTTTCTTTCTGCTTTGAAGGTAACTGTATCTTTGTCCTTCCTTTCTTCTTGCCTCCTCCTCCTTGAAATAATTTCTTTCAGTTATTGTATCAAACTTGCTATTTAATAAAAAATAGTTATAATGTATCTGAACTCTAGCATTTCTGTTAGTAATAAAATTCCTTCTTATGGAACAAAAATACCATGTGAGCCTCCCAGGAAGTGCAGATGGGGGGGTGAACAGAAGATAGGGTAGATTTTGAAGCCTGTGAAGACAGCACACACAGGGATTTAGTATCTGAAGATGTGCATGGTAGCTGACATCTGGCTTTTAATTCATTGTGCTGTTCCTGTGGGTAACTTCCTTTTACATTCTGAGCTAAGAAGAATTGAATCCCATGAATTGAGGAAAAGGAACCCATGATGTTAGTCACCCCATGCTGCTATATGTGGCTGGTGATTTCCGGACTGTTTCAGGGTTAATTTTATCTTATTTTTTGCCTGTGGGGAAATGGCACCGGACCTAGTAGCATCAATGAGTTTCATCTACAGTAGATGGAAATGTTTAACATGATTCTTCTTTATATGCTTGAATAAGTTGGTATAAGTAGAAATGAGCAAAGGAAAAAAAACCTGTAGATGTATGCATATATATGTATGTAAAATACATCTAAAATGTGATGTGGGGATGGGAAAGAACCATTTCTTCCACACATACGCTAAAGAGAATTTCCCTTTAAAAGGAGTTCGGCTAACTTTTTTAGACTTCCCCTTTCTGTAAAACTTTACAGAAGACTTTTTAGGGTACGGTTTTCCATCTAATGCGACTCACTGAAAGTGAATATGTAAAATAAGTGAACTTTATTTAGACTGCTTTTTAAAAATAGGCACTGCTGTTTTAACAAGGCTGAGCATAGAGAACCGATGAGAAGTGAAAACTGAATTCTCCAATGGGGAAAACCCTGATAATGGGAAAAATGCCAGTGGGTGCTGAGACCTCAGAACCAAGGTAGTTTATGTGGCTCTGGGGATAGAATGATTAGGAATATCTTTGAATTTTTTTCTTTTTGATGCGTTTCTGTGTTGTATGTATTTTTAAGGAAAATTCTCATCCTCCATGGACATTCTTTTGTGGAAGACTTTTTGGGAAAAAAATTTTTTTTTGTCCCTTCCCAATCATTTCTCTTTTAACCCTCCCTTTTTAAAAAAATTTTATTTTAATTTTATTTTAGTTTACATAATTCATTTCCATGAAGTTTTGAGTTACAAATTTTCTCCCCATCTTTCCCCTACCCCCTGCCCCAATTTACACTCTCTTTTAACAAAGAAATGTAGTTTTGCAGCATGAAACAGCCCATTGACCATGACTTATTTTTATCCCTGACCCACCAACTCTGTGCTAAAGGGTATGTTTCCCTCCCAGTTCCTCTGAAGTCAGAATTGGTCACTTCATTCATTAGAAGTCTAATGTCTTTTAATGTTTTTTTTTTCCTTTATGTGATCATGGTCCCTCTGCCACTTAACCCTACAGCATTTCATACAGGTCTTCCCAAGTTTCTTCAAATTTTTGAAGCCATATCTTAAGAAAGTTAGTAGTTGATATATAACAATAGATTATGGAAGACCTTAAGTAATTGACTGTAAACTCATGACTTTAAGTTATATGCTCTTTTTTGTTAAGTAATACCTGATTGCAGAAATGAATTCTGTGGGTGGTTACACAAGGTGTTACCATATGTTTGTTTCAACAGACACCATGTTTAAAAAAATTGTCGTCTTATAAATATCTTCAATATTGTTTTGTTAGTTCGCTTTTATTGGAACCTGACACATAAATGTTTTGCTTTTTAATTTACCTAAAAAAATTACTTCTTAAGAACCTGCAATGATTTCTGAAAACAGGTAAGTAAATAGGGACTACAAACTTCTAGGGGATATCAGGAAATGCTTTCCCTGGGAGATTTCAAGTGAATGACTAGACTATTTCAGAATGTGGAAATGATTACACTGTGGGGGATTCAGGATTTCCCCTTTTGTGAATTCTAGAGGAAAGTGCTGCTTTTCAAAAGTATAATTGGGAAGGAGAATAAAAATTTAGCAATTGGTAATGAGATTTTAAGACTGAATTGAACTAAATATAATATATTCTTGTACAGTTCCCTTGTTGTCCTGTTCTTTTTATGGAGACATGAGAAAAACAGAGAGGAGAGATTTCCTAATTTTAAGTAATTTCCACCAAAAGGGGAGATTAGGAGATTGGGTTAATGGCATGTAAAATAAAGCTCAGCTTTATATGGTTAAAGATTTCTCTCTACTCTGAGGTTCCATTATCCATGTGTCTGGGGGTGCAGATACATGGAGTATCCAGATGGATGAGACTGGAGAATAATGGGCAGTCTGGAACACTTTTGTATATCATTATAGTTCTTCTCTTCTCATTCTCTCTCATCCTGTACATTTTCATCTTTTGTTTATTATCTATCTGTTGTGACTTTTTTTCTTTCTCCTTTCTGTGGGTTTACACTAATGGCTGATAGAGATTATCATTGCTCAGTTTTAATCGTCGTTTACCTGCCTACAGTTCCCACTGGGGTTGACATTTGAGTAGGATGTGCTGATCTCAGTCTTTGTTCATTAAGCTGGGCAGGTGAAATTGTCTTCAAAAGGACAGGGTTTTCTTTCTTTGCAGCTGCCTTTGCTACTTGACATTAGATGCAATTATTTTAGCATTTATGTAGCTGCCTGAAATTTCCTTGCAGCTAGCATAATAATGCTGTGCATGATGCTTAGAAGATTAGAATGCCACATACCTAAAGAAGTTCGTGTGCTATTTAAATTTTGTGGAACAAGACCATGTGGGGGAGGAGGGAGGGAAGGAAAAATCCGGGAGAGACAGAAAGGGGGGGGAAGAGAGACAGAGAGAGAGGAGAAAGAGAATGAGGAGACAGAGAGAGAGGAGAGACAGAGAGAGAGGGGAGAGAGAGAGAGGAGAAAGAGAGAAGAGAGAGACAGAGAGAGAAAGAGGAAAGAGAGAGGAGAGAAAGAAAGAGAGAGAGAGAGAGAGAGGACAGAGAGGGGAGAGAGAGAGGACAGAGAGAAAAAGAGAGAGAGAGGACAGAGAGGGGAGAGAGAGAGGAGGGAGGGAAGGAGGGAAAAAGGGAGAGGAAAGGAAGGAGGGAAGGTGAGAGAAGGGGAAGGAAAAGAAGGAGGAGAAACAGAAGGAGGGAGGGAAACAGAAGGAGGGAGGGAAAAAGAAGGAAGAAGGGAGGATGAGCCTTTGGTGTCCATTTAGGAAACTGTCTTGTAGAAAAAGTCTGTTTTTTCCTTATTTTTAATTGAAGCTTGACAAGGTTGGTCAGCTTTTGGGGACATTATTTACATTTCTTAGATTTTTTGGTGAAAATGTCACTTTTAAAATAATAGGTGTTTTTTTTTTTGGTTTGTTTTTTGGCTGGGAAGCAAGTTTTCCCAGGCTGATTCCTGAACCCTCCCTCCTCACAAAAAGTGTTTCTGTTCTCATGAATACTCAGCTTGGTAAAATATCATGCTGTTTCACTTTCCAGAGTCTTGTCAAAGGTGACCTATTTCCTTGCCTTTTAGTGGTGCCCCTGTAAATTACAGAAAGACTACAGGGCAAGTTTCATCTCTCTGTTGTGTACCACAGGACTTATTTTTCCTTCATTTCCAGAAAGTTAGAAATGAGCTGATTTGTGTAAAAAGCCTAGGCAGTTTAAAAGCCTATGCCCATTTCAGGTTTCCATTTGAGTCTTTTAAAAACATTTTTATAAAATATGAAGGTTTTTATGAGTTGTTGTAGTGAGTGTGAGTAGGCAGCAACACCTAAATGAGGAATTGCATTAAAAATGTGGCATAAAGGTTGTCATCAGAGAAATGTATTATTGGAGAGCAAATGGATCAGTCACACGCTCCATTGGTATCCCTGAAATATCAAAAGCATTTGAGGAAGTGCCACATTGTATTGGGGGGTTCTCCCTTATGCCATTTATGTGGTTAGAAGTCTCAGAGGATCAGTATGCGTGGAAGGTGGTGGCCCACCTTGATGGAATCACGGGCATTGGACTTCATATGGGATGGGGGTGGGGATTGGAACTGTGATTTCATTGTTGTAAGGAATTCCTGGGTGAGGAAACTGCTTCCATCAATGCTGGTTGCCACCTTCTCTGCAACTTCATAATCTCAGATAGTTGGCTGGACGTTGAGAGGCTCAGAGTCTTACCTGTGGTCACACAGCAAGTTTGTGTCACAGGTGGGATGTTGGAGTATACAGGAAGCAAAGAGTTTCCTCATTAAAAAAAATAACTACAAATCACTTTTCTGGATTCTTGAAATGATCAAGGAATCTAAGGTACTTTGATTGAAAATTTGTACCTGTGACTGCCCAGACAGGGAGGCACATGGCATGATGTAGTGACCCTGAGTTCCAAGCCTGCCTCTTACTCTTCGTGTATCTGTTTAACTCTGTTCCTTTCTCTTTACTATGCTTTGGCTTCGTTCTCTTCATCTGTAATATGAGAGCCTTGGAATATACGGACTCATGGTCCTTTCTGTCTCTTGAGTCTACCATCCTATCATCTATGGAGAGCCAAATGGATCCATCTGTCTGGTGTCATGTCAGAACATGAAGTGGCACTTGGAAGACTTGGAGTCTGTTTTAAACTTTTCTGTCAGCTAGCCAAATGAGCTTGAGCTATGGTCTTCTTCACTGTAAAATGAGGGATTTGGGCTAGATATCTTCAAGACCCTTCTGCAGGAAATTCGGATTGTGTAGTTCTGGGACATCTGTATGTGTTTTTCTCCTGGACTCTGGTCGTTTGGCATTTGATTCAGCCATCTCCTTCACTACCAAGTGAGAAAGCAGCGTCTTGTCTGCATGCTAACCAGACCCTATGAAATTGGCAGTACTCTCCTCCTTTTTAAAGTTTCTTCATTTGTTAAATGGAGGTGGGGGGGGGGGAGGCTGTAATAGCTGTGCCTTGTTAATAACTCTATAGCAGTTGCGGTATGTGTCAGCCATTCTAATGAATGTTATTCTTGGTCACCCCTTTGTCCATTGCAGGTTGCTTTACAGTAGAAATGGGATAGAGCTTTGGCTGGAGATTGAGTTAAGCTGTAAGACAGGGATAGTACAGGCACTAAGTGGCCTGACTTTTGTAACTGAAGTCTTCATTGCTCTCTTCAAGGAGACTACCTGGTAAGAGAGGTGACCCTTTTTGTCTTTCTCATCTGGTGCCTGCCTTAATACTTCCTTATTTGTGGACACCTTTGATCTACCAAGACACAGGTTGGAATTTTTGAGAAAAGTTTTATTGAATAACTAAGGGAAAGAGGTTAAAAATAAAGCAGAGAGGATGGAATTTTTGCATTAACGAGTTATGAATGGAAGTTGCAGAGAGTCACATTTTGGCCTGATAGAAGGAAAAACTTCATAACAATTAGAACCATCCAGAAGGGAAACGAGATGTTTTTAGGCGGTAATGAATTTCCTTCTCAGTAGAGATTTTTAATAATTATAGTAATAATAGTATGAGTAAAAAGGCAGCTAGATGGTACAGGATTTAGAATTCTAGGCCTCTAGTTAGTAAGAGCTGATTTCAAACCTTCCCTCAGTTATTAGCTATGGGACCTTGGGGAAGTGACATAATCTCTGTCTATCTCAATTGCCTCAGCTGTAAGATGGGGATACTATACAATAGCACTACCTCCCAGGGTGGTTGTGAGGATAAAATGAGATATTGTTTGTAAAGCACTTTGTAAATCTTAAAGTGCTATTTAGTAATAATAATATTTTAATAGATGAACATATAATAATATAACATTATTATTATATAGCACTTTGGATGCTGTATAGGAGATTGCCATTCAAAATTGGATTAGAGCTGGAAAAGGCTTCAAAGGTCATGGGAGTGAAGAGACAAAGAAATGGTGGAAGTCTCAATTTTTTTAAAAACCCATCCTCCTGAAGACATAGTATTTTAGTAAAAATCTACTTTGTTTATTCACATTCAGTATTTTAACACTGGTAAAGCACTGTCCTCCAATGTGACATGGCACTGTTGTCTGAGGACCTGAATTTTAATTTGGATTGCAGTTCACTATCTGTGTGATCCTGGGGCTAAAGCTGTTAATCCTTCTGTACCTCAGTTTCCTTCTCTTTTAAAATGAGAGAGATTGGACTGTTGATATTCAGTTATATTTCACTCTTTACGATCCCTTTTTGGGTTTTCTTGGCAAAGATACTGGATTTGTTTGCCATGTCCTCCTCTAGCTCTTTTTACAGATGAGGAAACTGAGGCAAGCAGGGTTAAGTGACTTGCCCAGGGTCACATAGCTAGTAAATATCTGAGGCCAGATTTGAACTTGACTCTAGACCTGGTGCTCTTTCCACTGTGCCACCTAGCTGCCCTGAGATTGATCTAGGTGACCTTCAGTTCTTGAAATTGAAACTTAGTTTTCATAACTTTTAGCTAGATTTGCTGAAGATTATCTTTTCTGAAACCCCAAGTGATCTCCTGTAGTAGGAACTGAGAGTGACTTGCCCAGAGTCACACAGCCAGTTTGTGTCAGTGACACTTGAATCCATGTCTTCCCAATTCCCAGAATAGTTCTCTTTCCACTAACTGATGACACCTCTCTTAGGGGTCAGAAACAGAAATACTCCTAAAGGAATCATATTTCTCTCCATCTAAATATTAGCACATGCTTGTTTTGGAACCCAGCTGCTATGTTCGTGAACAATATGAACAGCACTACTGGAAAAATCTAAGTTCTAACAGCTTTCTAGTTCTCGTGAATAGCTTCCTCCTGTGACTGCAGGAGGCCACGGGGCAGAGGCACACAGCCCCACAGTCATCATCCAACCACAGACATGGAGTATCCCAGGTACAACATTTTACCTTTTCGTGGGAAGTCTCTAGTCACCCAGAGACTCTAAGCAAATCAAGTTTTTTTTAAATTTTCTTTTATTTTTTTTT
>CM053583.1:121973419-122004962 GCA_028627135.1 Pseudochirops cupreus | reverse complement strand
TCTAGACCCACTGCCCAATCACAAAGCTACAAGGCACGGGCATTCCTGGAAAACAAGCCTGGCGCCACAGGCTCCACATGATCACATTCAGCCTATTAGGGAACAGAGTATACTTTCAAATATCCAAGGGTCCTCAGGGTCGCGTAGCCACTTTAGCAAAGGGCCTAGGGGCAGGGAAGATCTTCAGATTCCCATAACAACCATAGTGGATAGCAGGTTGTATTTGGAGGTGTATTAGACTCGGTAAGCCCCAGTTTTCTCTTCTGTGAAATGGGGAAGTCAGGCTCAGTGACTTCAGAAGTCCCTTCCACCTCTAAATCAATTAATTCCAAGATGATAATTTAGGAAGGGAAAAGTGGATTACATTTTGTGACTTTCACAAAAATCATGGCTTCAAGATTCAGTTTTTGGATTGGAAAGTTAGAACAGTCCTCAGGAGTTAGAGGGGAGGAGAGTTCTCTACAGGTTAGAGGTGGGGTTAGCTTAAGCCTGTCTGTTAGATCTGCTCTAACTCTTGACCTTGTGAGACTCTGAGTTTCTGAATTCTTGCTGTTTTAATTGCCTGTAACTACAGTCATTAAATCATATTACATTTCTTTCCTCCCCCCCCCCCCCCACCATGGAGATGGTTACCATTAGACACAAATAGATGTGTGTGTGTGTGTGTGTGTGTGTGTGTGTGTGTGTGTGTGTAGAGAAAGAGAGAGAGAGAAAGATCAAAATCAAATGATGCTGGAAATATAGGTGGGGGCCAGGTTGTAAAGATTTTAAAAATATGGTAATAGGGAGCTATTGGAAGTTATTGAATAAGGGAGTAACATTCAGGAAAATGTGCTGAAGGAAAGTCCCTTCAGTATGTAGGGGAGTTTACAAATATCTCTTTATCTTCCCAACAATCCTTGGAGGTTGGTGCTATTATTATTGTCATTTTACAGATGAGGAGGCTGAGGCAGACACAGGCAGACTAGCCTACTTCGGATTACACGCTTTGCCTTGTGTTGGAGGGTCAGTTTTTTTGAGGCAGTTAGCGTTAAGTGACTTGCCCAGGTCACACAGCTAGTAAGCCTCTGAGGCAGGATTTGAGCTCAAGTCCTCCAGGTGCTCTGTCTCTAGCTGCCTCTGCAGGTAGATTTGAGCTCTGGTCTTCCTGACTCCAAGTTCAGCAGTTTGTCCATCTGATTCCCAGGCTGACTTTATTTCTTATATTTGTTCCAAAATTTCCCTTGCAAACCCTTTCTACTTCATATAAGCAATGTTTCCGTAGCCTAAGATTTGTCAGACCAGCATTTTGATGACTTCCATCTATAATTCAAGCCCCTAAAACGTTCTGAGACTAAATTATTTTGGGAAAAGATGTTCTAATGGAAGCTAGGCCTCCTTACTTCACTTGTTCCCTTTTCCAGCTAGATCACAAAGGATTTCAAAAGATAATTGTGGTGTATTGAGCAGCGTGCTGAACTGGGGGTCAGAGGATGGCAGTTGAAAATCTGGCTTGGTCCTTACTGCCTGGATAACCTTGGGCAAATGATGAAACCTCTAAAATGAGGGGTTTGGACTAGATAAATGTTGAGGTCTTCTTTTAGCTCTAAACCTATGATTCTGTGAACTGCTTTATCTTCCTACGATGGGTTAGTCTTGGACCTTCCTCAACTCGGTGACTACTTTTTTTTCTCATAATTTAGCACACATTTAACAAGTGCTATGTATGTAGAAAACACTATATATATAGTAGGTACAAGGCATACAAAGCTGAAAATCAAATAATCCTTGCCCTTAAGGAGTTCATATTCTCCTCGGAAAATACAGCATGTACACAGATGAGTAGGTGATACCTGTGGCCCGGGTCCATCTCACCCCCAGGGGTCCAGCTCTGGATTCAAGAAGACAAGTTTAGTGGTGGGGAAGCTTGTCCTTGAAAGGGCTGCGGTGGCATGAGGCTTTTCTCTCTGTCTTCTGCTTTCCTTCAAGATGCACAGTAATGCCAGCAACCCTCCTTCTGCACTGAACCATCATTTATGCTGTGTGTTTCTTTTTTGTTGAACTTTTGTGAATGTTGTTGCCCACCTTAGTTTGTGAATTTCTTGAAGGCAGAAACTTGAAAAGTCCCACTACTGAGCACAGTGCTTATTAGCACATAGCAAGTATTTAATAAATGCTTGTTGTCTCGCTGTGACTGAAACTGTGCTTGTTGTAATCCCACCCTAGATATCTGGGAGGTTGAGGGAATCTCTAGAATATAAGGTCCTAGGTATGGTTCATGTTTAGGTTCACCTCTAAAGGGATTAATGAAATTCATTCCAGACTAGTACTCAGTGCACAATCTAGTAAATTAGCTAGATTTCACTTTTTTTTTGAAGTGACTCAAGATGTGCAGTATTTCTTTCAGGGAAGATTCTTTTTCTCCTTCTACAATTTTTGCAGAGACTTTGTGGGGAAAATGATTCAGTATTAAGTCATGGCAATTTTTCTTAGATTTATCTTTTCTTTTAAAATCAATTCTGTTTTATCTTCTCTTCCTCTGAGACAAAGTCCTGGTTACACTCATAGGCCCATTAGGAAGTATTATATGAAGTTTCAATAGTGAAATCAAAAGAAATCTTTTATTTTTCTTCCTGAACGTTAATAGTAATGTTGGCTAGGATTGGTTTTTTTTTTTTTTTATAAATATGGAATGTCCATTTCCTTCTCATGTACTTATCTGGGGACAGTTCACTGTGGGCCCTTTCTTTGGTTCAGTAGAGAAATATCTGTCACACAGAACTGTTAAGGCTTGGGAGGGTGTTTTGGAGGGTGTGGGGGTTTCTTCACAGGTATGGAAGGAAGGAATGTTTTGTGTTGAGACTAGAGATAATAGAGGTGGCAAAAACTGACTCTCTTACCAAGGAAATCAGTCCCCAGAATTTAAAATATGCCTTGACATTTTGGGTAGGTTTTCTCATGAGGGTAGATCTGTCTGCTGTAGGCAGGCTCTTTCTCCTCCCAAGTATTTCTAGTTAATGTCCTCTCGTAAACTTTCCACAGAGGGTCTGCCCAGGGCTCCCAGTCTTACTTGTTTTGGGAGTGCATGTGGGATGGATGTCTAATGAAAGAAAAAAAAAATCTTTATATAAAATTTATAAGACTTCTCAAACAATTGGATTTCTAGAAACTATTCTTTTATTTGAATCCAGAACATATAGCCTATCAAAATTTCAGCTCTCCCTTTTCTGTCTATGTGCATTTCTGGAGGCTAAGTTCTACATTAGATTTTTTTCTTGTCCATTTTGATGAGATGTTAGATTAACCATGATTCATGAGTAACAGTTCTTTCCTAGCCAGAATTTCTACACTCGATTTAAAGAACATTTTACTGTCAAGTTGGCTATTTTTAAAGCATTTTTAGAACCTGGCTCAAAATATCCTTATAGTAGAGAGAGTTTTTATCCACATAAGGGCCTTCAGTGAGTTTGCCGTGTTGTCTTAAGTTCAGCATAATAATTTCAAAAGGATAATAAAATTTATCCCTGTTTTCTTTTCCTTTTTAGCTTCTCAGATAAGCTGTCCAGTGGGAAGGGCTTACACTTTCAACCTTCAGTCCTAGATTTTGGAGTGCAGTAAGTATCTGATTTCTTTTTATCTCCCTTTATGCATTTTGGTTTTAACCTCCCTCCCATCAGTTTTTATTTTATTAGTCTTAATAATATATCATGTTTTTTGCCTTTTATCACATTATCCACTGTGTGTGCATGCACACACACATATGTATACATATATAAGCTGTATACACGTGTATGTATATATAGTTATATATGTATGTACATACAGTTATGCATAAGTGTTTATGTATATGTGTGTATACATATATATGTATAGTTACATTACATCCTGTGCAGTATGGTATATAGATATACAAAACAGCCAAAATTTACATAATGCTTTCAGGTTTGCATGGGACTTCATACACGTTATTTATTTGGTCTTCATAATAACCCTATAAGAGAAAGACTACAGGTATTATTACTCCCATTTTGCAAGTGAGAAAACTGAGGTTTTTAAGGTACTAAGTGACCTGCCTGCTCAGGGTCATACAGCTAGTAAGTTTCTGAGATGAGACTCAAACCCAGGTCTCCCTGGGTCTCCTGAGTCTTAGCCTAGTAATCTTCCCTTTAAGGAAAATGAGAAAGAAAAAGGATATGGGAGGAGGGAAAATGGGAGAGAGGGGAATGCAAGAAAAGAAAAAAAATATTTAATGGTATCAGATATTTGAAGGGTCATAACTAGTGCCTTTAAGTTGCACCTGGGATCTGGCCTTTTGTGTCTTTTGAAATTGAATTACTTCATTGGAAATGCCAACAACAGATACTTAAGGACTGTAAAATGTTCTGCATACATATATTTCATGTGTTGCTGCCATTTCTCCTTCCAACAGACCTTTATTCGGCCTTTACTGTGGTCTGTGCCAGGGACAGGGGATAGAAAGATGACAAACGGGACCCCTTTCCTGCAAGGAGTTTATAGTATCGGAAGCAAAAGAGGTCTTGGGTGTTCCATTTACTGAATGTGTGGTCTTGAATGAGTTACTTAACCTTGTCTTCATCTCATCATCCCTATAATGGGGGAGATCTGTCCACCTCTCCTGGCATTATTACAAAGAGACTGTAAAGTACCGGCTAAGTGTGAGTTGCTATTGTTCACCCCCTGGGACTCATGGACCAAACAGTCTCTGAGCTCTTCTTGCTGCACCTTGGGGATAGCACATGTAAGTCTGGTGGGTTTTGCTTACTAGTAGGTCAAGGTGATACAGTGTAAAGAGCGCTGAATTTGAAGTCACAGGACTGTGGCCACGTCCTCTCGGTCCTCAGTTTCCTCATCTGTAAAATGGGAAGTTGGGTAGATGGGCCTCTGTGGTCCCTTTCACCTCTGTATTTAAGAGCTTATGGCCACAGTGGTATCAAAACTCCATTCACAAGTGAAGATTGTAGGAGATCTGAAATTTATGCTCTTGGAGAGTGCTTGAGGCTCAGTGAGATTAAGTGATTCATTCTTGCTTTGGATTACCCCCAGTCTCTGAAGCCGCCTTTTCTATTCACATGCAGCCAGATGAAGTTGGAGAAAAGCCATAAAACCATGTTGAGTGGGTTCACTACAGATTTTGTGTTACATATAATCTCAACTGGGCCCTCATTGTAGCAAGGCATTCCTTTTATACCTTCCTAAATCAGTTCCCCACACAGGGAATATTCCAGACCTTTTCACCCGTCACCAAATCTCCCATGGCACCCCTTCTCCCCACTATTCTCTCAGCCTCACACTTGCCTTAAAAAATTGAACTCTCATTCATTGAGAGTTCTCTTTTCTCCCCTTATCTCACGTCACTCAGATGTATTCCCCCACAGTATCCACCTTTACCTCTGGTGAAGATAGCCCTTCACCTTGTCAGGTCAGATTGCTTTAGATGGTTCTAGATCTCATCCCGTCTTCTCCACAGATTGCCCCTGCTGTCATTCCTCTGTATCTCCTTCATTCTCTCCCTTTCTATAGGCTGCTTCCCTGGAATTTAAAGCCCTTCATAGTCTGATCCACTAGGCGGGAACCTTTCCAATTTTCTTAGGCTTTACTTCCTTCTACAGTTTGTCATTCAGGCCTACTGGCCTTAAACGTGACCCTGTCTTTGTCAACGGGTCTCATGCCTGGAATACTCTACCCTTCCTTGCCTTTTGGCTTTCTTTTAAGACTGCTCAAATCCCATCTTGTAAAAGGGGATCTTTGTTGGAGTCTTCCCTGCCTCCCCTGCGCCCCGCCTGGGGCCGAGATTACGCCCCATTTACGTTGTATAAACCTTGTGCGTGGCACATAGTAAGCACTTCAAAACTGTCATCTGCTAGCAAAACAAAATGAGACTAAGTGAAAAACCATGGTTTATGTAGTTTTTAATGTGAGTGTAACAATACCATAAATCTGTTTATTTATTGTAGATGAGTGAATTACTGTTTGCATAACCTGATGGCATGGAAATAAAAGTAAATTCAGCCTTTGTTGTGAATAACTTAGTTTTAAATTTGATTTAGCTTAATAGTCATGCCTTTCTGTCGTTAAAGTGACTTCACATTTCTATTCATATTCGTTATCTTATTTCATTCTGTTAAGTAGGCGGACTAAATCCCCTCTTCCTCCTTTTTTTTTTTAATAGCTTGAGAAGTTGAGGTCCATATAGCTGCCCAGGATCACATAGGCAATAAAACTGGGTCTAGGGTCTTTGCCAGTGGGCCTCCATCTGACATTACCTTCTATTATATCACACTCTCTTACTGGTAATATTCTCAGAGGAAGAAATTTATTTGAATTTTTTATTCAAAAAATCTATCCATGGCATCAACATAGCCATGCATTCCAAATTATCAGTGTTGAGATGAGTGTGGTTTTAATGCCTATTTAACAAATGGAAGGATCAGAAATGCTAGAATCAGAGGGAATTCAAGGATGCCTTCCTTGACTGCTTTGCTGTCTGGTTTCTGTTTTTGATACTGTCATTTACTCTGTGTGTGACCTTGGGCAAAATCCCTTTCCCCTTTCATAGCTTAGCTTCCCTATATATCAAGCAAGGATAATATTGTATAATCCTACTTGACTCCAGAGGGTTATTGTAAGGGTTGTCGTATAGGCAGACTGCTTTGAAGTAGAGGGTGCTAATTATCCTGAGAAGAGGGTGGATTGATAAGGTATAAAATTCTGAGATTGGCCTTTCAAAGAGAGAACTTCCCCTTTGATTGTCCTTTAGACACTGGGGAACCTGGCAGTTGTCTCTGGTAAAGGAAATTTAAGATCTTCATAACACTTTAAAAATAGCAGAGTGATAACTACTCTAGAGTCCTGGCCAGCATTCCCAACTGTTAGATTTATTGCTTCAGTACGAGCCTCTCTCGAGGGTAGGATAGCTGTGGGCTCTGATTCTCCCCAATGCCCTTGGTTGTTGTGCCCTAGGGAGATATTTTACACATGTGGGTGAAGTGTTAGATGAAACCAAGGCTGTTCTCCTAGTCATGTCGGTAGGATATGAAGCATTTACATGTAAGCATTAACAACTTAACTAATTGATTCCTTTTTCTTGGAAATTAAAAACCAGGAAAGACATTTAGTGAGGTGATAAGATGTTGGGCCACTACAATAGGCTTTCTTTGATTACACCTTTCTCTGCTTGTTGTACTCAGGAAATTTATTTCCTTGTGATAATAAGAACACTTTTAAAAAGTTATCTTGATGGATAGTAGGCCCTTAACAATTGTTTATTAATTGATTCTAAATTTTAAATTCTTATGTTAAAACTTAAATACTTTTGATTTAGAGAAGAAAAGTAGATGGTTGCCATTTTTAAAGATGGTGTTGATTTTTTTGTCAGTTGGACCTGTGATTTCATTGGTTAAGGAACTCTCAGCATGGAAGCACCCTCCATAGAAGTGGTTTGGCAGGCAGTCTTTGGAACAGTAATAGATTAAATTACATGTCCTTGGTCATATATCCAGATATCTAGAGTCAAGTACTTGAACTCAGGTCTTCCTTATTCCAAGGATGACTGTCTGTCCTTTGCAGTGGCTCTGGATTATAAGACTTTCTCAGTGTGGTTAAGGGAAAGCACAAATGTCCTTTTTTTCTAAAGGAAAACAGAGACCTAGTACCTCTGAGATTTTTGTTAAATTCAGAGAGTAGTTGTGCTTCCTGACCTTTGCTAAAAAGTATTGCTCATTTGAGCCCTTTTCACTAAAACTATTGAAATTGTATCTATGACTTCAGTGACATTTCTGGTAGCCACTTGTGTTGTCTATGAGAATGTTACTCGACTGAAATCTGGGATAGCACCTAATAAGTGCTTAATTCCTGTTTATTGAATTGAATTGAAGCCAGGGCTGCTATTGATTGAAATAAGGACTGATACTGCACTAGATGTTGGAGGAGAGTGAGAGATAAGCAGTGAGGTAGTTAAGGAGCAGCTTGTTCTTCCAGATCTGTGTATCTCTCGACTCTTCTTCTTCTCTGCTGCCTCAGTGGAGTGAAGATTAGAGGCAAGCAGTATGATAAAAAGTGACTCTAGTAGTTACAGTCATTGTGAAGCAGGGTATTATGATACAGTGTTGTGTGTTCTCATTTTTAACCAAGGCAGTTGTTTTAGCATCAATTAAGTAATTCTTTTTCCAGAACTACCAAGAAATAATATCCCTCCTGTGAGTTGAAAGACTACTACTTCCAGAACAGTGGAATGTTCAGCAAATAGCCTTTAGACTTAATGCCCAGGAAACAAAGCCTAAGGGAATTGGGTTTTCATGTGAGCAAGCAAATTTTCTCTTATCTAAACATGATTTATTTTACTTTGAATTATGTACATGAGTTGGAGAAATATCTAGTGCCTAATGTGTATTTTACTTAAAAGTTTAATGGTCCCATCGGATTCATGTAGCACAAACCCCATTGGGGTTGAGATTGTCAAGTAAAGTCTGTGAGCACCTTGATTTGGGGAATTCACATCCTAGATAAAAATTCCGGCCCTGTCTCATCTTATCATCTCATGTGTTTCTTATGTAGGTCTTTTGATAAATCTTCCAATGAGAGTCAGCTCAACACATTGGAAGTCTTAGTCTGTTTTGTTTTGTTTTTAAAATATTGCCTACCAGCACAGAATATGAACTACCCTCCTGGTTCTCACATGAGTAGGATCAGATTCCTTATCATAAATGTCTGTCCTTAATGGTAGCTTTTTTTTTTTGCAGCCTATGTCTAGCCATCCTTGCCTTGCCCTTTGTTTTGGATTAAGGTTTATAAAAGGAAATGTTATTTCTTACTGTTGTGGTAGATGTATTTTGATGGAACCAGAACTTGTTGCATTTTTTAAAAGAAGGTAATGAAACATGATCTCTTACAAAAATACAAGTCTATACACATATACATATATAATATATTTTTTTCTCATTTTCCCCCTTAGGTTATTGGGACTTCCCACAGCTAAAATACTATATGCTCATAACCCTAGTAGGGATAAAGAAGTTGTAGTGAATTCAGTGTTTACAGCTTCTAGACATTTTCATGTGTCTCCTGTTCATTGCAGGGTGAGTGTTGATGTACTCTTGGAAACTATGTGGTGGAAATGTGCCAAGGTTTCATGCTTTCTTTGGCCCAGAGTTTTCATTTTCTGCTTGTCTCCCCTTTCCCTGTTGACCCTGGTCTTTTTCCTCTGCTTATTTGCTTTGGTGTTTATTTTTTCCAGAAGTTTTTTTTTCTCTATTTTGGGGTGGGTCTTGATATCAGCATATAAAGGAGAAAAAGTTTAGACTTCAAACCAGATAGTTGGGTGTATGCATACCAGAAGATTTTTGTTTACTGTAATTGAAATATCATATTGTGAACTTTTAGTTTAGCACAGATTCTGAAATATTCAGTAATTAGAAAAAGTTTGAAGCCTTTTTTTCTCTCTCTAAAATACAATGAAAAATTAGGGTAGCTAGGTGGCGCAGAGTACCAGACCTGGAGTCAGAGAGATTCACCTATGCAGATCCACCCTCAGACACTAGCTGTGTGACTCTGGGCAAGTCACTTAACCTTGTTTGCCTCAGTTTCCTCATCTGTCAAATGAACTGGAGAAGGAAATGGCAAACCATTGAAATGTCTCTGCCAGGAACACCCCAGATGGGATCACAAAGACTTGGACACGACTGGAAAACTTTCTTGATGTTTTTCATTTGAACGGTATTTAAACTCTGTTTACAGTTTTAGGCTAGCTACATGGTTTTATTTTTCCATGCTTGCTTATATTCACCTTGAGTTTTGAACTTGGTTCTTGGAACTTGGCTTAGGGGAATGTCAGGAGAGAGACCAGTACTGTTTTCTCATCTTGACATATCCAGTAATGACATTTCACTTACTTGACTGAGGCATTGAGTGCTCATACATGATTCTTTTCTGTATTTATGTAAAGATGAAAACCTTGAACTTTTTTTATTTGAAAGTTATTTGTTTCCTTTGAAATCTTAGGCATTTTATTTTGTACTTTAAAAAATATAATTCTGAGGATTGGTCCACTGACTTCACGAGACTGCCCAGTGGGGTCTTTGACACAGAAAAGATTAAGAATTCCTGGTGTCTAAATTTGAATGTGAAGTTTGAGAGGAAAGATATTAAAAAACAAAGCAAAACATAAGTGGCTCGTGTAGGGACAGAGGTGTTATAATCCCAAATGAAAGTTAAAGGATTTGGATTCTCTGTTGCCAGTAAACCTTTCGGTATGTTCTTTTTTAAAGTGCCCTCAGATTTGGAGATTCTATTCTGTTGTAGAAACCCAGAGGGGTCCTCATCTTTTTTGTTTGTAGGTTTAAGTAGCACACAGGTTGTCTAAGTGAAGAGATTATAGAGATACTTTAATTATTGGTTTTGAGCAGGTGGAATTAATGTATACCTGTCTTTCAGGTGATTCCAGCAATGGGACAAACCTCCTTCAGAATAATTTTTTTACCAACTGAAGAAGGGAGCATTGAAAGTTCTTTATTTATAAATACATCCTCTTTTGGAGTTATTTCTTACCAGGTAAAGTAATTTTTTTCCTCCTCCCTTTCTAGTAAATCTGTTTGATCTTAGCTTTATTATAAAGTTTATGTACAAAGACTCTATACAAAGAAAAAATTCTAAGCAGTTTTGGAAATGAGGGTAGTGTGCTCTGAGACCCCCAGATTCAAAAGATCCATAGCCCTTTAGTTACTTCAGTCTTACTCAGTTTAAACCCCTTTTCGGTCCCCACTTCGACACAGATCACTGACTTGTTCTGTGCTACAACTCTCACGTATGCTGCCTCATAGTGGTCTCTTGATTTTTGACAGATATTGGAGTAGGGGAAAAAACTCACTTGAATATTCAGTTTTTATATTGTAAAATGTAAAAGGCATTCTTTTATAAAGCATACTTGAGAAGTCAGTAATTTTGTCATTCTTCTTCCCATGTGGATTCTTTGGAGATGTGTGAATTTTAAATTCATCAACTAAGTCATAGTTCTAACTAAATCCAGTCAGTTTGAGGGCAGCAGTCTTTGACATGCCAGAGTAAAAAAGAAAAAATTCAAATAATAAATGCTTGTTAAAATGTTCTGGGTAAAGCAGACCCTTTCTAGAGGTTTGGAGCCATATGACTTTTTTTTAATAGAATGTTATTTTATTTTTTCTTGTTTACATGTAAAACAATTTTTTATATTCATTTTAAAATAATTTCTGGATTTCAAATTGTCCCCTCCTTGAGAAGGTAAGCACTTTGATAAAGATTATATATGTGCAGGAATATAGACTTCATCTGAAATGGTAATTGACATTTGATGATTGAGTATTTTATCTCTTTATAATGGTATAATTTGTCATTTTATCTCCAGGTCTTTGGAACTGGAAGTCCACGATTCTCCACTGAAGGGTCTACAAAACAGTTACCAAATGCTCATTTACTGCTTCCCCATGTCCAGAGTATCCAGATTTCACAGACACAGGTAAATTTTTGAGAGTGGAAAGATTGTTTGGAGCCCAGGAAGGAACAACTTCACCTACCTTTTGTATTCCTTAAGTAAAGATGGTTACTGGGGATTCCCAGGCATTCTTACCTAGAGCCTTGCTGGGAATAGAATATGGTCTTCACATTGAGTCAATTAGGCCATCACACAAAATTGGCTTTGAAACTTTAAAGAGGAGCAGCTAGGTGGCTCAATGAATAGAATACCTGCCCTGGAGTCAGGAGGACCTGAGTTCAAATGCAACCTCAGACACTTGACACTTAACTAGCTGTGTCACCCTAGGCAAGTCACTTAACCCCAGTTGCCTCAAAAAAAACCCAACATGACAGAGGAAGATAGACTCACAGGAAATAGGAATTTATCACTGTGGGAGATAGAGCTGTGCTACAAAAAGAGTAGTGACTGGATCCCCAAACTGGAAACTCAGATCCTGTCTCAGTTGCTTCTTGTCTCTGTGACTTTGGGCCTGGCTTCTCTGGGTCTTGACTTTCTTGTGTGAAATAAAGAGTTTAAACTAGGTGACCTGAGGAGGTAAGGATAGTAGAAAGAGCTTTGAAATCAGCATCTGGATTCAAATTTCTACCTCCACTGTGAGCAAGAGCAGTTCACTTCACCTCTGGGTCTTGGTTTCCTCACCTTTAAAATGAAGGGGTCAGATTGGATGGTATCTAAGGTCCCTTCCAGGTAATCCAGGTCTCACATACTATATTTCTATGCCTGTGTATCTCATTTCAGTATCCTTTATTATGTGAACTCTTAAAATTTCCCTCTAAACCACTCATTTGGATTCTATTTGAAATAGAGGCAACTCGGCACAATAGATAATGTGCTGGGCTTGGAGTCAGAAAGATTGGGTTTGACATTTACTAGCCGGGAGACACTAGGCAAGTCACTTACCATCCTTGTGTTTCTGACAGCCACATCCCTAGGGCCTGTCATCTAAATTATGGCTAGGCCACCGTCAAGTGTTCACTTTGAAACTTCATGCTATACAGTCATAAAATCACAGAATAGGAAGGTCACTTCATTCCTGAGAAGTAGTCACCCACTTTCCATTTGGATGACTTCCAGCGCGGATGAATTCAGTATCTCCTGAGACAGCAGGTCTAGACAGCTGTGTGGGGAATTATTCCTTAATGCTGTGACTACACCTGTATCCCTTGACATTATTTATTCACCTTTTTAGACCCTTTGGGAACAAGGAGAACAGGTGTAATCCCTCCTCTTGTCCACGACCATTTTGAAATATTTGGTGGGACTTTGCTTATGTCAATGTATAGTTCTTATTATTGTGTTTAAGTGAAATAATAATGCCCTGATCATTTGAAGTCACTGCCATTTTTTTTACTATGTTTATAAGCTTGATTGATGTTATTCTTCTGAGTTATACTGGTTTTATTTCCTTTTATAGGGTCTTCCTTTTCAGAGTCTCACAAGGAGTTTTCCCCTCCTTAAACACCTATTAAAAGCTGCCATCTCCTTTTTGGAGCCTTCTTTGATTGATGGGATGCAAGGGAATCTATTACACTCTTGCACTCACTATTCCACATTCTTACCTCTTAGCAATAAAACTAAATTTCAAAATTGGTTCACTGCTCAGTTGTTTTTACATTATTGTACAACTCACTACATCCTTCTACATATATATCTACACTGACACGTATACTTTAAACCAAAATTTCAGTGTATATTGTCGGTGTCTGGATCAGTTGTGATTTGTTTGTTGTAAGAAAAGTTTAGACTTGGAGCCTAGTGGCCTAAATTGTAGGTTAGAGCTCCCAGTTGGCTGTTTGATATTTTGGTGTGTTATCTAGCTTCTCCAGACTTATTGCTTCAAATGTCAAATGTGGGTAATAATACTTCTCTTGTATACCCTGACATGAAGACTAATAAGGAATTGTATGATTTATGAAGAACAGTGCTACAGACTTGGTTTTTTCCCCCTTTCATCTGTAATAAAGCCTTTCGTCCAGGTTCAAGAGAATTCAAAGAATACTCACTCTGTATATTGTAGATTTCTTAGGGTGACCGGAAGGAATGTGAAGGGTCGTTCAAGCCCAACTCATTTTAGGGATGAGGTTAAGTTAAGTGTCTTGCTCAGAGTAAAACAGATAATAAATGTTAGAGGTGGGCTTTGAACCCAGGTCAAGAGGCAGTGACCTTTGCACAGTATGATTCTACCTCACTAACCGATCCAGTATAGCCACTTCACATTGCCATGGTTTCTCTAGAGCTACAAAAGCTCTTTTCTCCCAATAATCCTGTGATGTAAGTTGTTATCTTTATTTTGCACATAATAATACCAAAGCCCAAAGTCACTGTAGCAGAGCTAGGATTAAGTAAGACTCAGGTCCAATTCAATTCAAAGGGTTTTTCTAATTTCCTACAAAATATCATCTGGCTAATGTTAGTAACATCTCTTTGCCAGTTAATTATTGCACGTAATGGTATAGGAGATTATTTTAGATCTTAAGCATTAGTTGATTGAGATTGGCAGGATAATGAGCCAGTATTATAAAGTGAGATAATATATGTAAAGTGCTTTGCACATCTTTAAGTGGTATATAAATGTTAGCAATTACTATATCAGACTTTAGATACATAGTTGTGTTAGCCATAGAGGCTTATATAGGTACATGAAGTGGTACTGCATGACTTTTTGGGGGAAGAGAATAGTGGAGACCTTGAGTTCAGGGTTGTTGTGGTGTTTTTTGAGTTCTAGGATCAGAAAAATAAATATTTTATTAAGTGCCTATTGACGTGCCAGGTACTAATGGAGGGGAGGTGTTGGAAGGGATCAACCATCTCTGTCTTTTCATCCTTAAAGACCTTTTGCGGGTCTTCCTCCCTAATCTCCATAGGAGCTTCCTAACCATCATAGTATAGAGCCCTCTTATGTCTCTTGATATTTTGTGGATACCAGAACAACATGTGGTCTGTCCTGTATTTTTTGCCCCATATTGCTGCATAATTGGTTTACTCACATCCTTTTCTAGTCACATAATTGATTATCTTTTATCCTAGTTCTCGTGTCATTCCTTATTGGTAATGTGTTTTCAGCTTGCTCACATCCGCAGTGGCCCCTCACCCTTGCTACCTGAGTCTCTGCTTCAGATTTTCTTATGAGATTGCAGCATAGCACATAACCAGTAGAATACAATTGGAAGAATATCAATGTGGCAGAGATGAGAAGGGACTTGACCTGTGATTTCACTGATAGCAGAACTCCCTCTTTCAGTGCAGGCCACCATCTTTTCTTCAAGTTATAATCTTATTGGAGTTGGCTAAAGCATTGAAAAGTTTCATGACTTCCCCAGGTTGACAGAATCATTAGTATCATAAGCAGTACTTAAATCTTCATCTTTCTGTCTGTGAAGATGTACTTTCTCTCTGGTATACCATGCTGCCTCTTTTTATAGCTACATCTTTGGTTATTTCTGTAAATGATAGAAAGGAAGTTTGGAGGTACTAGAACTCCCTCTTGTGGTTTCTTTCATTTTTTTTCACATTTTTCATTGAAATTTTTTCTTATTCCTTCTTAATATATGGCATATAACTTTTAAATTAATCATTAAAATTACAAAGAATTTTCTTGCTACTTTCAGTAGTTTACATTAATGGAAAGTACTAAAGAATAACTATTACCAGAAAAAGAATAACCAAGTACAAACCATTCTAGGCTTTTAGTCACTGTGGAGATGATTTGGTCACAATAGATTGCTTCCTTATATGTAGGAAATCTGTTTCTTTAAATATCCCCTGCATATTTTAATGTAACATGGTGGAACTGGAATGTATATGTGTGTGTGTGTGTGTGTGTATATGTACACACATGTATATATACATGTGTACATAGATGGAGAGAGAGAGAGAATGTATGTAGGTAGGGAATTTAGAAAAGAATTGTCTTTAGTGGTTCTGTGATTTCATTGGTATAGCTATGCCAGTGACACAGAAATCAGTTGGTAAACATTTATTAAGCATCTGCTATATTTCAGACACTGTGGATACAAAAATAAGTGACAAAAGCTGGTCTCTGCCATCAAGAGGCTCTAATGGAATAGATCTATATCTAATAACTAGGTGACAGTAGCCATTCGTGGTTTTTGAGTCTGGGCATCTTTTGGCCATGTCTTCCTATAAGTCTTTGGGGTGGGTGGGGAGTGATAAGGCAGAGAACAGAGGTCCACCCCATATATTGGCCTGAGGTTGTTTTACATTGCCTGGGTACCACTGTGACACACAGACTGTTAATCAGCCTTGTATAGTATATCTCCTCTTCTGGTTGTATATCTCTTTGATCGCTTCTTTTACATGACTCCCAGTATCCAATTTTTCATTGGGAAAATGATGAAGCCTAATCTTGGTCATCACATGAAACTGCATAATTTTATTTGGTGGGTGACTTAAATACATTTTATTAGGGTAACAATCTTGAAAAAAATAAACTTAAAAATATTCTTGTAAAGCTGTTTATTTTCCAATTAAAATTTTTTAAATTGGAAACACAAGATCTAGATGACCAGGTTTTGATGTATAGGTCAGCGGTTCTCAACCTGTGTGGGTCACGACCCCTTTGGGGGTCAAATGACCCTTTCACAGGGATCACAGGGGTTGCCTAACACCATCAGAAAACACATATTTCCCACGGTGTTAGGAACCGAGACACTGCTCCTCTATCTGTCTCCAGGCGAGTTCGCCCACATGCAGATACGCCCACATAAGAGTATTAAAGGGTCGCGGCATTAGGAAGGTTGCGAACCACTGTATTAGATGATAGCTGATAAACTTTTCCTTTTGGGAACTGCCTATGCCTTTGACTTTCATGCTTTCTCTAATGGTAGCTTGCCTAATACTTCTCACAGTGTGTTGCTATATTTAGGATGAGAGCAGTGAAATCTTCTCAGGTGGTAGGTACATCAAATAAAGGCTATTGATTATTGTCAATTTTTCTTAATGCTCCCTCTAGATATATGTGAGGGCCAGGTGACAATATTCTAATCTAGTACTGGAATATCTCTGTGTTTCAGTAGAGCTGTGATTTTGTTCATTTAGACCCTTCTCACGGTACAGGTATTTATTCATTTCTGTAAATTCTTCCATCAAATTTCTGCTCAAGCCACTAGAGGACTCCTGGTTCTTTTAAGGATGGGCCTTCCTATCCATTTATAATCTCTTGATCTCCCTGAGTAACTGATCTGCTTCCTTTTATGAGATCTTTTGTACTAATTCTCTTAAAGTCAACTTTGACAGTATGGTACAATCTCTTATACCCAACATTCATCTCTCCAAGGCCTTCATGTCACCTGCAATTGTGAATCTAACAAGATTGTGGTTTTCCATGACTTTGTGCCGTTGACATGTCTGGTTGAATTAGTGTTTTTAAAAAATGGATGTTTGTAGCAGTGAACAGCTTAGAATCATTACAGATGCACTGTGCCATTTTGTAAATGTGATCTAGCCCTTAGGACATATTAAAAAGAGGAGGCAAAAACGTCTTGGAACCTCTACATTGCCACAGATACGTTTTAGGGGTATTTGCAAAAGGAGTGTAAGATTTATGAAGTCTCTATCCTAATATAACTGGGCACTGCAGACTGAGTTTTATCAGGTCTTCTTTTTAAAATGATTTTTTTCTTCTTACTCTTCCAGGCAGAAACCACTAATACTAGTCTCTTGCAAGTTCATCTAGAATGCAGTTTACATAATAAAGTTTGTCAGCAACTCAAGGTAAATACTTTTTTGAAAAAAAAAAGAATATCTATTTTAGAACTACAAATCTCTCTGTATTTTGGTGATTTTTTTGTTTGTTTGGGGGAGTATTTTGGAGGCACCAGATTTATGTACTTTGGAAAACTTGATGACTTTCTCTTCCCTTTTCCCCCCCATCCATCCTCAGAGTTGCTATCTAGAATCAGATGACACCTTGCTGCTACAAATGAGCATCATTCTAACCACGGAAACTTCCTCTGAAGAGTATGAGGAGAGTAGACAAGATTTATTAGATAATCTCTCCATTGTTTATGTAGCTATAGACAAAACTGAGACCTCAGGTAAGGTGAATCCCTTGAAGCTTGTATTATAATATAGTTTGGTGAGTACAGAAGCATTTATCGTGTGAAAGTATTCTCCTGGGGATAGTTATCCCAAGGCAAAGGCTGAAAGTCCTTTGCTTTACTCTGATTGTAAAAGAGTTAAGGGTTCCACCGTGTTTAACTTAGCTAAGTGAGGCAGTATTACAGTTTTTTGCGGGGCAGGGGGGTAGAAAATGGCAGCTGCTGCTTGAGTATGTCCTCTGCCATTCTTCTGAGGCAAATGAAAAAAAGGCAATCCATTCCCCACCAGAGCTGCCCTGATAGTCATGGATCCTCTGACATCCGTTCCATTTGTTCTTGTTTCACTGTGATTGGAGACTCTCTTGACCTTGTTTTTAGAAGAATGGCGTACTGCACTTGGAAGAAGGTGTGGGTTTGACCCCTGCCTCTTGGACACTTGTTAGCCTTGTGAAAATGGGAAGGTCCCTAAATCTTTGTTTTGTCATGGAAAATGGGCACAATAAGTCTTGGGTGGGATACCTGTGTCAGTGGGTGGTTATGAGGATCAAGTGAGATAATGTATATAAAGAATTTCCCGAACTTTAAATTGCTATGTAAATACATATTAATATTGTTATTCTAAATTCTCAGTGAATTACCATATTATAGTAAATTTGAGCCAGAGGTTCCTGGAAACCTGTGAGTAGTATAGTTTGTGAAGCTTAACCCTGGAAAATTTGAGCCCTGCTTAACTTACCTGCCTCTTAAAGTTTACGGGCTTCAACTTTCTGGGTACTTTAATGGGATAAACACTGTTTTTCATCCATATACTCCATTATGTGGAAATACCTATTTTTGGTTGATTGACTCAATCAGAAATCTGTGTTTTACATTGTTTTGGAAGAAGGAAATCAGAGAACAATAAGAACCTACCATTTCTAGGGACAGGGTTTGGTGACAGCATGCGTTTTTTAGCCCTTAGAAGTGATTTGTAGTAGTGGTTCGATAAATAAATATTATTGTAATGACTGACACTTATTACAGTGTTTTAAAGTTTGCAGCACATTTGACATATAGTCTCGAGGCCCGTTAGGCAACAAGCATTTATTCTTTGCTATGAATATTCAAGGTCAGCATTTAAAGAGAGGGGAGAAATCCACTGTTTATCAAATTTGGACAAGTTAAGAGCTAAAAGCAAGCCAGCATTTTGTAGGCGGTCCTAGATTATTCTAATGCAGGATTTTTTCCTCTCCTTTTCTTTTTTAAACCTGGGGCCTGTGAGGGTTCCTTGGATAATTTTCATAGGGTCTGTGAATTTGGATGAGAAAAAGTAGCATCTTTATTTTCACTAACCTCTAGTTGAAATTGAGTATTTCTTTGAATTATTTGGAAACATGATAATGAAAAGGGGTTTGTAGGTTTTACCAGACTCCCAAAGGGGGCTGTGACACAAAAAGGGTTGAGAACCTTGTGTAGTGTCTCATGTGGTGCTGTGCCCAATTTTAATCAGTCAGTAGTGGGAAGACAGTTGCCTCCTAATGGCAGGTGTAGTGCAAAGGACAATTGGGCCTGAAATCAAGAAGACCTGAGTTCTAGTCCATCCATAGATATCTAGGAGATGTATGACCCTGGGGAAGTCACTTAATCTCCAACTACCATGGTTTCCTCTCCCATAAAATGGGGGTGATAATAATAGCACCAACCTCCCGGAGTGTTTGTGAGCAGCAATTGAGATATTGTATGTGCACATACATAGGATGATGACAAATAAAACTGGTGACTTATAGAACTCGAAGTAATAAATGAAGGACCATCTCTTGAACTTAGATGGATATGTACACATATAATTTGGTTCAATGCAGTTAATTTTCTACCAAGTCTCTTAATTTGTTTATACTAACCAAAAATATATTTCCTTTAAGTCCTACATCCTTAAGCGAAACATAATAGGCACCTAATATATGCGTGTTCTATTCCTTTCTGTTTTCTTGCCCTAATAGCCACTGGCTGCTATATCTTTTGATGATTGTTATTGAGGCTAATGCAGTTGGTCAAATTGACCGTCCTCTTGGCTATTAATATCCAGTCTACTGTTTCTGTATTTACAGTTTTTAATTATTTTGGTAGCCTGTGGTAACTGTCTTTTTTTCTGTGTGTTTGGGGAAAAAAAAGTTATGGTAAGAAAAAAAAAATCCCAATTTTTATTTCAGTGAAGAAATCTTTATTACAGCCTTGACAGAAATTATACGATGTTATTTCAGTAACCTCTATAAAAAGATATAAAATTAGGAGAACATTGTTTTAATTCAGTTACTTTCATTGTTTTTGACAGATGATTCTGCTGTAAATATGTATGTATTACATTCCGGAAACAGCCTTCTATGGATACAGGTAATTTATGCGTTTACATTTTCTTGTAACGTTGTATTCTTATGTTATCTTGTAACATAAAAGATATGTTAAAAAATGTGGGGGTTTTTTTGCATTTAAAAACATACATTTAACACAGTAATTTTTAGTTAATTTTTTTGTCCTAACCTTTCCAGGGAGGTTAGATGGGTGGATTTTTTTTTCTGCACATAGTGAAAATATAGCATAGTTTTTCTTCTGTCTTGGATGATTTTATTATGGACTTTGTCAGAAGTTATGGACTGTAACTATACAATACAGACTCTCAAGGACCTTCCAGTATGGTTAAATTTTTTCCCAGTCCATTTATATATCATCATCAATATATATGTATATATATATATATAAATATAAAAGATACATGACTTAAAGAAAATATATTTCTGTTTAACATAAACAAATGAAAAGACTTGGTAGAAAATGAGGTACAATTTACTAAATGACATGTATATAAACATCCATCTGAGTTTATCAAGAGTTGTTTATCCTTTATTACTGATAAGAGCTAAGTACAGTGAAATGATCCTGTACTTGACTCCCAATTCCAGTTCATTTTGTTAGTCACATTGTAACATCAGGCAAGTGTCAGTTTCCTTATCCTTAAAATGTCATTAGTGCAATAAGTGCTATAATTAATAGACATTGATGGATTAATAATGATTGCTTTATAGGGTTTTGAGGACCCAATAAAACATACGTTAAAGCACTTTGTATAATGTGCTATTGCAAATAGAGAGCATTATTGTCATGTTGATTCTTATGACTTAATGGAATTTTGGGGGGGAGTGCCTAGACCTATGATTTCATTAGTATTTAGAACTTCCAGTAAGAAAACTCCTACCAATGCAGATCAACCCCTGTTTTGTACATATCCTTAAAGAATTGGTTGGGACTCTGTGAGGGTTGTGTGACTTCATTAGGGTCACAAAAACCAGTATGTAACAGGTGGCCCTTGACTCCAAGGGCAGCTCCTTTATCAACTAAACCATGCTGCCTCTTAGGCTTAAGGGATACCATTTAGGAAATGAAAAAGGAGGAGGGAGACAGGTAAGGTTGTGAGAGCCAAAAGAGGAAAGCTGCATGCCTAAGTGCCCCATTGGTACCCACAAAATATTCCAATCTAGAGGAGGGCTCCCAGCGTGTTAGCTTCTCTTCCGGTTAGTGGTGGGCATGTTAGGTTACGGAAAGATGCAGACAGGACTCACTCAGAATGAGATGGTGTGATCTGTGCCGATAGACGGAAGTAGCGTACACATGGGTGAGTATTTGAATCTGGTGAAAGACTGAAGACTTAGGGTGGTGACAAATAGAACTGATGATGATGAAAAAAATCTAATTTTCTTGTTTAACAAGTGCATTGTCAGAGATCCCTAGAATTTATAATCGAGTCAGAAGGAACCTGAACAGGGGGAATAACTAACTTATTCTTTTTGACTTGAGCATAGGAGGTATCATAGTCTCCTCCATTTCTTGGCTTAAGTCTGTTCTTCCTTAAATCCTTTTGCTTGGGCCTTCTTTTTAGAGCGATGATAAAATAGGGCTCTTTCCCATAATATCGGCAATTAATTATCTTCTGGGCAGTAGCTCTGTGCTCATCCCTCATGTTGCTTCTTCATCGGTCTAGATAATTTGGGTCACTCCTTAGCTGTCGC
The DNA here is from genome assembly GCA_028627135.1 of Pseudochirops cupreus. Lineage (NCBI taxonomy): Eukaryota > Metazoa > Chordata > Mammalia > Diprotodontia > Pseudocheiridae > Pseudochirops > Pseudochirops cupreus. Next base: position 121,983,360 of record CM053583.1, on the reverse strand, counting down.
TTTCCCTGTCTGATCTTTCTTGTAGGTTCTATGATTTCCCATCCTCTTCTCCTCCCGTCGTTTTCCTTCTCTGCATCCTTCATGTTTCTCTGCCTCTTTTTTGAAAATGTAGAGACAAAATAATATACTCAGTAGCCATCTTCCATCAAACAGGTCAGTGATGTTTATCTTTTCTTTCAGGATGTGCATCATTTCTCACAAAGAGATTCTTTATCTCTGCAATTTCAACCAGTCCTGCTACCCTCTTCTACAACCAATTTTACCAAAATTGCTTCTTTTATTTGTAAAGGTACAGTATTTGTATGCGTTGGGCAGCTCTCTCCTATTTATTCTGTTGTTGAAGCATATCCCTCATGAATGGTTATCATGAATGTTGTTTCCCAAGAATACCGTAAATGTGTATTGGACGAACCTTACGGTAACGTCTTGAAACTCTGCCGTGATGCCGTCTGATTACTCATTTGTAACATTGTTCCCATGAGACAAACTGTTCCCTGTTTTGTCATTTCACCCAAAGTTGCATTTTTGTGGGAACTAGTTAATGATGTTAGGCAGAATATGCCTGTATAGATGACATAATGATAATTATTATTGTCTCTACGGAGTGATTTATTCCTAACTGCAGATTAGCTTAAGGTGGAAGATAATGAGTTTGATTTTCATTGCGCAGGGATTAATGGTTCTTAGAGTCTGCATGAGGAAGGAATGCCAGCGCTATTTATTTCCTACTCCTGATGTAAAATTTTGTGTTGGAACTCTTAATGCAGCAATGATCAGAGGTTAAGAATAATCAAAGATTTCTAGGGTACTTTGTCCCATAATTTTTTGAAATTCCATTTTATTTTCAGATTTGCGTTCTTCTTTTCCTTCCCACCTTTGCCTTTTCTTTCATAGATAGGTCATTGAAGGACAGAATAGGCAAAAGAGACACCACCACACTAAAAAACTCTTATTTACTAGTTAGAATTTCTTTCTTTCCTGCTGAGTCCCTCCAGTGCCTTGCTGTGCTATTACGTTCCGACATGCACCCAATTTAGTTTCTTTTTTCCCCATCTTACTGTAGCTGGCAGGCCTAACGACTTTTCCTCTGTTAATTGAGAAAAACCAGGGCTTTGTCATGGAAAAAAGATGAAATGTGGAGCTTAATTTTTTTCTCCAAGAAAATAAACTAGAGGCATGAAAGGCTTGGCAGGGGAGACATACAGGTAGTAGGCTGAGTTAGTAAAGAGGAAAAACACAAGTGAAAACCAAGAGATCTGTGCTTGACTCTGATTTTTCTTTCCATTTCCAAACAGCTCCATCATGTCTCGGTGAAACTGATTATCGTGGGGAAGGAAGAAACCTAAAAGGCATGATCACATTACAAGCATGTCTCTCTCACCCTGTGGTGCAAGGGTAGGTTCAATCAATCAATTAATCGGGCATTTATGAAGCACCACCTTTGGTCTAAGCACTCTGCAGTGTACTGAGAATAGAAGGACAAAAATGAGGCAGCCCCTTCCTCTAAGGAGCTTATAAATCTTTTGACAGCAGGTTAATTCAGTCTTAATTCTTAAAAGGAAAATCCTTAGGGAAGTTTTAGATAACTATTTTTATAGGTGAGATTTTCATCCTAGTCCCTCCTTGGGTAGAGCTGCTGAAATAATTTCTTCTTCCCCCTTTAAAGACAAAATAATTAATTGATCTGACTCTTTCTGTCTCTTCCTGCTCTTTATTATGATTTTGTACAGCAATAACTGAGCCATAGGAGGGTACCAAGAAGTGGGAGAGCAGATTGTCTACAGGCTAAATTATACAATGCCACATAACTAGGATGTCTAATTTTTTTTTTGAAGTTAAAAGTGAGATCACTGCCAGCCTTTCACTTCGAGTGTTAGCAGGAAGCCTGAGACTCATTTCTGTCTTCTATGTGTCTGTTCACAGATATTTTGCGATAGACCCTTCTGTAGTCCAGTTTCACCTTGAGCCACACTGGAATGCATCCAGAATTTGGTCAGTCTGGTACACTAATCATTTTAGTCCTGTTGTTGTTATAAATGATGTGCTTGTTCCCAAGGAGACCAAGCAAATTTTAAAGGTAGGTTTGTGCAGATTTTTTTGAAGTTACTTTCATTCTAGCTCAGGCACTTATGAACACTTTTTTGTGTATATGCTTATTTAGGAAAAGAGTTACTTTATTTTTCATATTTTTGAATAAATGTTTCAGGAGATGGTCTTGGGAAGTAGCATGTTGCAGTGTGTTTGAAAACAGTATATGGTTTGGATTCTGGCAGATCCCTTAACCTCTGATTTCTCATTTTCCTTCTTTATAAAATGGGAGGGTTAGATTACATGATGTATGGGATCTTCTCCAGCTCTGAGTTTATTATATTAATGTTCCTGTTGCCTGCCCATTCATAGGATTGGTGATTGTTCTTTTTTTGGGAGTGGGGCATGGGGGAAGTATAAATTTTGAACACGTTGGATTTTAAACCAAAAAAAGTTTCTAAATACATTGTTGGTCTGTTTAAAATGAAATCACTTTGTAAGGGGGGAAATATGTACATAAACAGTAAAAAATCATGCCCATTATAGAGTGCACTTGGATTTTATTAAAACACTATGGGTGGAGGGAGGAGTGTCCCTGGTATGGAACTGTAGATTGTATTGTAGGTTTTTCTGTAACTACATGTGTTTTTCCTTCTAAAAAGTGCTTCCCAGGGCAGCTAGTGGTACAGTGAATAGAGCACTGGCCCTGGAGTCAAGAGGACCTGAGCTCAAATCCGGCCTCAGACATGACACTAGCCGTGTGACGTTGGGCAAGTCTTTTTTTTGTCGGGGTGAGAAGGGGGAATATGACAGTGGTGGTGAAGAATATTTGCTGATCACATCAAGTCAGGGCATCATTAGTGTTGTAAATACAGGATATCATAGAAGGAATCAACAAATTTGATTTATGATTTGCATTAAGAAAATTATTCTTTAGTAAAAAAGGGTCTGCTAGAATAAATCAATGCAGTGTATTATTGGGGGAAAATGCTGCCATTTGCGAAAGCTTTCAGGTTCCTTATATGGAGTTATATGACCATTCCTTAAAATAATGGGCATAAGATGAGGAGTTCCAAACAGATGTGTTTTAAAGTATTTGATCTCCTCACACTTAATTTGACAAGCCATTTTATTCAGTCTTTTCATTTTGGGAAGAGTTTTTTTAATTTTTTTTGGAGGAGGGAAGGCAAGGCAATTGGGGTTAAGTGACTTGCCCAGTGTCACACAGCTAGTGTCATGTCTGAGGCCACATTTGAACTCAGGTCCTCTTGACTCCAGGGCCAGTGCTCTATTCACTGCACCACTAGCTGCCCTGGGAAGCACTTTTTAGAAGGAAAATCTTGAAGGGGAGATTTTAGGTACTGTTTCCCTTTGGAGGTGAGATTTTTAATGGTGATTAGTTATAGAAAAAAATATATATATTGATTTTTTTTCTTTTAGATTCAGAATTTCACTGGCCCCTTATTTCTACCTCCAGGATGTTGGAATATATTTTCTTTGAGACTTGGTATTAAAGACACTGCAGTAAATATGTTCACCCATGTGTCTTTGACCACAAACATTGGCACAACGTTTGTAATACTTCTCCATATTTATTCACCTCCAGCCAAGGTATTGTTGTGTGTGCATATGTGTGATGTGATGTGTGTGATTAGACTTCTTTGAACATCTCCTAACTTTCTATTATCTGTCAGTACTTGGCTATTACACAAAAGAGGGTTAAGTTCTTTGATACTTGTTTGAAATATAGCAATATTACAACATTGATTTTTGCTTGATATCAATTCGATGTAAACATGTACATTTGGAAAGACTGGTTAATAGGTTGGTTTTCCTAAGCAATTTGGGATCATCGGGATTTCTGAGAATAAGAATGCAACAAGATAGTCCTAACTTAAAAAGAGTTTCACTTTTCTTCAGTATAGAAGGTCCCTTTAAATCTTGTTTGAGGCACTTGTTGGAGTCATCTCTTTGGGGATGGACTCCCACTGCATAGCCCAGAATTGGATCTGTATTGACCTCATGAGGCAGAACAAGCGTTCTTTCAAATAACTCATTATTATTATTTTGTTGTCGTCTGCTGTTAAAGTATAATTTGGATGGGATAGGAGTCTGTTGACATTTAGCATTCTGATTATCCAATTTCTAGAGGATTGGTGTTTACTACAGATGTAGGCTGATATATGTTCCATGTGCAAGTGCTTTGGGGTTTGTCTGTTTGGTGTTTCTTTTTAATTATTTATTGCCTTCCTGTATAGTCAGGGAGTCCAGTCTCTGAGGCAGTAGTCCATTGTGGAATGCACTATTACATGGGAAAGTTAAAAAGAGGTAAGTATTTTATTCAGTCTTCCTGTTAGAACTGAAATTGAGGGGGGGGCAGCATAGGGATAGTCATCTCTTTTATATTAATATAATTGCACCATATGTTGCTACTCTAAGAAAAATGGTCTTCATCATATTCTTTAAGAGAAATTCTCTTCCAGAATTCGAGACATGACAGTGACATTAATCTCTTAAATTTTTGACATTGTTTATTCATTTTCAAAGTTCTTGTACATGTTATCTGTTCATTCAATCCTTACTAGGCTCTGTTTTTAACACAGAATAGTCAGGAGACTCTGGCTTCATGTATAAGATAACATATTTCCTTAAAAGACCTTAAAAGTCTTCTGTTCCCACCTGGCAAGGTTTGGAAAGATATAATAGAGGATTCAGAGTGATATGCCAAGGCTGGGAAACTTTGGTTATGTGATGGTCAACAACAGTTTTCACAAGGATTAAATATGGGTGAGGACTGTAGTATTGTTGTCGGGGGCCATTTCTAGACTTTTCCCCAAACCTCCAGTTCAAAATAATCATTTTCCAGGCAAGCATAACATTCGGAAACTTGTTAGTTGGATTAGGATCCTATACTGATTTAACATTGCCCTCTCGAGTTCTGTAGAAATAGTAAAGAAGATAGCAGTAAAATTCTTAGACCAAACATTTCAGGTGTACTTGTCTTGTGTAAGGAACAGTGCCTTCTTTTTTTTATGCCCAGACATGATCATTTATCTATCTGTACTCTTGTTGGCAGTGAGATAATAAGTACCCTGGGAACTTATGATGAGGGAAAGTAAGATTTGTGTATAAAATTAGTAATAATTGAATACTAAAACTAAAATTAATGAAAATTCCACAGCTGGAACATTTAAAAGCTATTTTATAATAGATTCACAGACCCTGTGTTTGTTATATGTGGTTACAATAAAATTGAACATTTTGTTAAAATATTTTTGGGAAGTGAATTAAGACCCATGATTTCTTTAAGTATAAGGAATTCCGTATTTGGAAATGGCCATCCTCAGATTCTGACCAGCCTGCCAGTTTATAGCCTCAGAGAGTTACCTACAACTTCTGAGGGATTTAGTGACTTGGTCTCAGTTACACCACAAGTATGTGTCAGAGACAAGACATAAACCTAGTCCAGGACTCTGATTCTCAAGGCCAGGCCACTACCCACAGTCCCGTACAGTTACTATAAACCTTTTCTGTGTCATGTCACTGTGTTGGTCTGGTGAAACTATGGACCTTTGCCCAGAATAGTGTTTTTAAATGTATTTTGCATATGTATTTTTAAATACATAAAAATAAATACCTAGGGACAACAAAAGGGAAACTATATTGAAATATGCTTATCAAATATTTTTTAAAAACAAGTTCACTTTGTTTTGATCAAGCTCTGGTCAAAATAGATAATCTGGATGATTAAATGTAGATAATTTGATATTAAATCCAATTGACTGTTGGAATGAAGGCTATTAATAATGAGTAGATAGGTAGGTAGTAAGAGAAGTCTGACATTCTCAGAATCTTTGATGTCTTCCCTGTTGGTCAGACAGTAGCAGAGTATTTCTGGGAGTCATGTGGTGCTTAGTTTTAAGTATAAAGTAAAATTGAATTGGGCTTTCTGTCATTGCAAATAAACAACTTGATTTCATTTCCAGCAAGTCCTCGTTGGCAAGGGGCCTTTTCTTTGGACCATTCCACTCAGAAGGTGGATTCTGAGCTTGCAAACAAATTGTATCAGAGCTGGCAGAAGATAAAAAGTGGTCAGGTCTGCAGGTGTGTTGAAAGGTTTCACAAACACTTTACTTTATCATTGGAATACTTTATGAAATTAATATTTGGTGTAGTACTGTCCTTGCTGTAATGGAATTTTAAAGGTTGATTTATATTGAAATATCCAGAAAGATGATGTGAATACATGGAAAAAATAAGGATGCCTACAAGTCAACATACATTTATTAAATACCTATTTGTTTGGTGGGGCAGGCATTGGGGGTCAAGGCCTTCTTTGTATTCCTAGCACTTAGCATAATGCCTGGCAGGTAGTAGGCTTAAATTTTGCATAAAACTTTTTTTTTATTAAATAGGAGGAGCCTTTTGGGAATGACTCCATTTGTTTATCCAAAGAAATCTCCAGAATCAGGGTCCTTTGCTTCCTCTTTGCCACGTTTAATCACAGAGCCTGGACTTACATTGAACTTCAGTGCATCTGCTCTCAGGACCAGTATGGTGAGGATAAATGATCTTTATGTCCTATACCAGTGGGGTACTAGAGAGAAAGAGAGACACAGAGAGAGAGAGAGAGAGAGAGAAAGCACACCTGTGTATTTCTGTGACTCTCATTATTCTAGAGAATATTATGAAGTATAAAAGAAAATTAAATTTACTATAAAAATTGTGTTACATATCTAAATCTATATACATTAACTCAAGAAAAAAACCAAAACAAAATCACAAGAATAAGTTGTGAAATTATTTTTTAAAAAAGTTTGGAAGTCACTATGCTTTGCCATTTTGCACACACATTCAAGCAGGGTCTGAGTTTATTTAGGCAGCGTGCCTATTTTTTTCTAAAAACAATTACTCTTGTCTTATTTTTGTTTTCATTTTTACAAAAATGTAGCTTTAGTGGATAGAAAATGAGGCAGAGTTAAAGAGAAATAAGTTCAAGCCAAGCCACATACTAGCTTTTTTGTGACCCTTTCTAGTTCTATCCCCTTTACAAAAATGATTAAGAAAATAAACATGAATGTTTTCAGTTCTCTCCTAGCTCAGGCTTTTACTGCCTTGTAACCTGTTGATGGGCAGCTAGGTGGTACAGTGGATAGAGTGCCAGGACAGGAATCAGGAAGACTCATTTACCGAATTCAGATCTGGCCGTAGACACGTAGTAACATTGTGACCTGGGACAAGTCACTTAACCCTGTCTGCCTCAGTTTCCTCATCTGTAAAATGACTGGAGAAGGAAATGGCAAACCACTTCAGTGTCTTTGCCAAGAGAACCCCAATAGGGTCACAAAGAGTTGGACACAATTGAACAACAAAAACCTATTAACATTTATTTTCAAACGAGGCCCAAGATTCCTAGGAATTCTTGCATTTCCTGTTGTTAACCTTGTGGGAGAATACTGGGCAAATGATTAAAAAAAACTCTTTTAAAGTTTCTTTTTTATTAATAGAATTAACAGACTTGAACATTTCAATATACAAAGAATAAGAAAAGAGGGCTGTGTATGAAAATACCAGCTTCAATTACAATGTAGCTCATTTTTTTAGATGTTTACGTTAAATTTAACATGACAATGTCATTGTCCTTTATGTCCCCTTCTGAAGTACCTTCTGTTCCTTTCTGTGTATTTTCTGTTTCATTGAGTCTTTCTTCACCCATCAATATCATAAATCACCTATTCCCAACTTATAACCCTTTCCTCTTTCCTTCCCCCCAAAGACCTTCCTTTGTAACAGGTATAGACAAGTAATACACATTCACTTTGGCCATGTTATAAAATGAATATCTCCTTCTGAACAGAGTCTAACCCCTTCAACACTTGACAAAGAGGAGGGAGTCTTCTGGCATCATGATTTGCCATTGCATTGGTTAGAGTACAGTGGCCTTTCAAAATTATGTTATTATATTAATTGTTATCCTGCTCACTTCATTCTTCATCATTTAACATAATTTTTTTCTCCAAATTGATTCTCCAGATTTTTCTCCAGATTGATCCCTATTGTAGTTTCCTATAGCCCATTATTCATTAATTCATATATTGTAATTTATTCTGTTATTTTCCAGTGGATAGGGATCTGTGTTGTAAAATTTTAAAGTGAACTTTTCCTCACTAGATTTTATAATATATTAGGACTCTCACAACTCATGAATAGGCTTCACCCTCTCGTCAACAATTTGGTGCCATATATCAGTGTGTAGTATACCTGATTTTAGTGACTTCATTTTCATTACTCCTGTGTCCAAAATGTTTCTTTACCATAGTCCTCTCTTATGTTTAGAAACAAACATGGAGCAGACCTTTGCTCTTTGTAAAAGGCACCATTTGAATGCTCTTGGCTGTGAGTTTTCTCCCTCCTCAAATGATTGTGCATATAATTATCTGTTGTTTTTCAGTTGCGTCTCTCTTTGTGACTCCATTTGGGGTTTTCTTGGCAAAGATACTGGAGTGATTTGTTATTTCCTTCTACAGCTTGTTTGACATGTGAGGAAACTGAGGCAAACAGGGTTAAGTGACTTGCCCAGGGTCACACAGCTAGAAAGTGTCTGAGGCTGGATTTGAACTCTGGAAGATGCATCTTCCTGACTCCACCCAGCATTCTGTGCACTATGGTGCCACCTATGTACTAAATGTTGCATCCCCCACTTGTCAGGAGAATGGAAGGGCCTTAAGAATAGGGATTACTTTTCTTTGGTTTGTGTGTTAACCTCCAACCCCTCCCCTGCCATTCCTCCCCTAGCACAGAGTCTGACTTAAATGCCAATTGGATTGCATTGGAATGGTCCTTCTTAGAAGGATCTAGAACACTGCTCCTAAATTGACCAATCTAATTTCCCAATGTCATTGCATAAAGGTGTTTTAATTTAAAATTTTCAACCATCTAGGTAAAATATTTTGTGCTGAGGAATCCCTCATCTTTCCCAGTTACTCTTCAGCTGCTCCCTCTCTCTTCATATCCTGAACCTGAATGGGCGTTGAACCTGCTTCATAAATGGTAAAGTACTTAATCTTAAGAAGAAACTTTATTTTTTTAAAAAGTTTGTATTGTTTTTAGATCACTTTTTCTCCCAAATATATCTTGCCCCTTCCCTCCCAAAGCCCCCCTACCCGCAAAGTCATTCCTTGTAACATAGAATAAAACAATTTAGGGGCGGAGCCAAGATGGCGGCGTAGCAGCAGCAACATATCGCAGCTCTCACATAGCCACCCCAAAATACCCATAAAATAGGACTCTAAACCAATCCTAGAACTCCAAAACGCACACAAATATACTTCCCACTAAAGTCGGCTCGGCTACGAGGAACCATATCAGCACTGCGAACCGAAACAAGCCTGCCCTGAAGCCGCGGCTGTGCTCTGGGGGCGACTGGTCGGGAGGAGTGGAGGAGCCTCTCAGGTGAGTGGATTAGCAGCAGCTGCGAGTGGGAATTGCGAAAGGGGGAGATAAGCAGTCCGGGGAAAGACCTCCAGAGCAGAAAAGCGAAAAAGGCAGCGGTTTTACACCCGCCTCTGCTTTGTAGCTTCCCGCCCGCGACCTGCAGACAGCAGGGGGACTTAGCAATTGTTTTCAGGCCAGTGCTCTCGGGTTGAGCAGCCTGGATCCGGATTGCCGTCTTGGGCCTCGGTCTTGGAGTCTTTATTATCCAGTCAGCCGGAAGTATTTAGGAAGACTCCCAGCATCTTCCTGAGAGCTACGGCAGCCGGGAGGACCCCAGGATTTTGGGACAGAGCTTTCCCTTCTGGAAGCAGAGCCCCACAGAGATTTAAAAAAAAAATCACGGTCTGAAGAACCATGAGTAAGAATAAGCATAAGAAGCAAAGTAAGAACAGCTCCCAAACCCTTGATTCCTTCTTTGG
>CM053583.1:121928467-121967539 GCA_028627135.1 Pseudochirops cupreus | reverse complement strand
TCCCGTGGAAGGGTTTGGAGCAAGAGAGTTACTGAAAGTTGGTGGAAGGCTTCCTGGTACGGGAGGATCCCTTAGGTTTAAGGTGCCTGAATCCACTCTCATGGACTGCCAACGGCGTGAGTATTAACAACTCCTCCTCCTCAGTGGGAACCGATGGTACTGAACTGTTCAGGGCTTAAATCAAGAAGTCTCCTTCAGTCTTGCTACTAATAGTTAATGACCATAAACAGGCATAATCTGGCCCTCTTTACCACCAGGTGAGATTGTGATAATCATAGTTATGGCTTAGCCATAGTAGGTTTAGATGCCAAAGCAAATTTATCCTGTTAAATTTTCAGGATAGTGTTTATAGTATCATGGAGAAAGAGAAAATTAATTTGATTTTACCAGTTACTTGTTTATGGGAAATGAGGCTAAAAGATGGCACAGAAGACCCAACATGCATTTGGAAGTCTTTTTGGTAGGGGAGTGAGAAGCCAACCATTCAGATAGGCCTTTAGTAGTATTGTGATTTTAAAATCCATCTATGGACCTAAAACACTTTATTAAGACCTCATTTTTAGGTTGACATTTTAAATTGAATGGAAATGTGTATTTGTGTGAATTACTTGAATATGCACACATGTTATATAACATGGATTTAATAGTAGAGACTAACATTGGTGGGGAATTTGAAAATTTATAGGTAGATAGACTTTTTTTTAAGATCTATGTTCCTTTTTAAAAAATCGTGGGCAACACTTAACTGTGCTCCATTTACCAACTCAAAAGGTATTCATTGTTCATTTTTATTTAAATGAATTAATTATCATCAGTCTATTTGACTCTCATAATGGGTTAACTTCATAAATTGTGACTTCTTTCCCAGATCCAGTGCCAATAAGCTATTAGCCATACTCTCTCAGACAAGAGGCAAACAAAGCTGAGTTTGGGGCCAGGCCTCTGTTAGTGATGACTTCCCCTCCTAATCTAGTCAGTTGGAGCCAGCTCCTCCTTGTTTTCTTAAATTGCCTTCAGAGAGACCCAGAATAGGAGATGTATGGCTCTCTCAGGGTAGAGAGAACAGGTACTCACTGATTCTGGGTGCCAGACTTGAATGGGCAAGTTCTGGCAGTATAAGACTGATTTATAGGAGTAGATGGAGGGGAGACAATTCATTGTTGCAGGCACAGAGGTCCATGGTTTGTGCAGCCCTTCAGATATTCCCAGAGAAGAACCTACCAGATTAATGATAACTTGCCCTGCTCCCCCAGCCCCCAAATATATATTAGGTGGAACTAAGCCACAAACCCCATTTTAAACCTTAACCATTATTGGTCTTGTTATGAACTCCTGGCTTAATTAAGATGGAGATTAGAGTATTGGACTTGGGAGACCTCAGTTCAAACCAGCACTTAATACAGTGCCTGGCCGTCTAGAAGCTTTTGAAACACACTTCAGACACTTAATGACCAAGCAAGTCATTTAACCTCTATCCCAGTACTTTGAAATCTATGCATATTTTTTGATGTAAGGAATTAAAAAAAAATCCTTCATGGCCTATTGCTTTATCATTGCGTATTGCTTAGATCTATAAAATGTGAAGATACTGATCTCAGGGACTACTAAGGTCCCTTCTCACTTTGAATCTATGATCCTGTGAATTTTTCTACTGTGAGATTTCTGCCAGCTCTTTTGAGTCCTGACTCTACTATGCATTCACATACTCTCTGTTTTAACTTGTTTTTCTCAACTCCTTCCCGGGGTGGCCCTTGCATAAGAGGATGATTTCCCCTAGACACACCCTGGCCTGATTCACCTTTTTACCTGTGTTTGTGGGGAGCACAGAGGGCAGCATGTTAGTTAAATAGCACAGACAGAATAACTGTAATAATAATGGTGATAATAATAATATTGCATTCCCTTTACACAGTGCTTCCCTTAGGCAATTTTCTTTGATTCTGACAGCCACTCATTCAGATGCCCCCATTTTCCAGAAGAGCAAGCAGAGGCCATAGAGATGGTAGCTGTCCTAGCTGAGGATGTATGGGTAGTAAGGGGAAAAACTGGCGTGGGACATAGCATATTGACCAAAATGATGTGGGTTATGAGCTTTGCAAGTTTCTGAAAATATTATTTTATGTTAACTTTCTACCTTTGGTTTTTCCAGGACATCTGGCTGCTCTATCACTGGCTTCTTTCCTGAGTCGTTTTCTGTCTCCTTACTCTTCAGAGTGGTGGTTCTCCCCTGCCCTTCTCTGTGTTTTCTTTTTCTCTCCTTTCTTGAGCTCATCAGCTCTCCATCCACTCCCATATTCATAAACCATCCAGCTCTGGAATCCCAGTTTTGTGTTATCAGCTGTACCCTGGGCACCACTTCTTGTACAGCCCCCTTCACCATCTCAGATTCAGGATGCCCAACAATGGTATTCATGATCTTCCCACCCAAACCCAGCCATCCTTTAGAATTCCCTGTTCCTCTTAAATGCACTGCCAGTCATCCCAAGCTTTTACCCTCAAATCATCCTTGACGACTCCTCTCCATTCCACCCTTACTGTCAGCATTGTGTAAGCTGGGGAGGGCCTTAGCAGTATTTCACTTCATGTGGACTGTGAACCTTGCCTCTTACATTTAAATAGTTAGGGGGGAACCCCAGTAGCAGTAGATTTTCAAATCTGTGTATATTGTATCAAAATACTTGTGTCCAATTATTGGTCAAATCTTGTTGATTCTACCACCAACACATCTCATCCCTTCTTTTCTTTCTCTCCATTCACACAACTCCTACCCTAGATCGGACCCTTTTATCATTTCTCATTTGGACTATTTCAGTAAGCTCCTAATCAGTCTCCTTAATTCTGCTGTCTCCCGTTAGGTAGAGATCAGACCATCCTACTCCTCTGTTCACAACTCAGTTGTTTCCTGTTGCCCCTAGGATAAAGTACAAACTTCTCAGCTTGTCCAATTGAATTAAATCAGTAATTATTATTAAACACCTACTATTGTGCCAATCATCGTGCCGTTAGAGATGCAAAAAGAAGAAAAAGATAGTCCCCACCCTCAAGGAGCTTACAATCTAACGGGGAAGACAGCATGCAAACAAATGTATACAAAACAAGCTATATGCAGGATAGGGAATAATAGGGAGAAGGCACTAGAATTAAGAAGGGTGAGGGAAGGCTTTCTGTTGTTACCTTTCCAGTCTTATTTTATATAGCTGCTGTTTCATGATCCATGTTGTAGCCAAAATAAGCTCTGGACTATTCCCCATTCCGGAAATATACTCAAGTCTTGATCTTTGTCCCTCAGAATCTTTATTTCCTTAAAAGCTCAGTTCAGATACTCCCATCTCCATCTATTGAGGCTTCATTGATACCCTCCCTCCCTTCCCCACTCTCACTTCCTCTGGTTTTTGGTGTTCCCTTTTCCCTCAGATTATCTTATATTTACTAATTTGTGTATCACCAATCGCTGTCTTATACATAGTAAAGCCAGATTTGAAGAGCCTCAAATGTTTGATTCCTTGAGATAATAGAACATTGGGTCGTTCTGATGGTTGTGAAAATTAAGCTGAAACCATACTTTATGTTGTTCATACTAATTGATTTTGATTTTGTAATGCATGGTGTTTAATAACTCCTGTTGATACAAAATTGTTTTCAAAACATTTAACAATTACTTCCTTATCAGATGTTACTTTTGTCTTCCCTAGAATTGAAGGACAGCAAGCAAATCTTATCTATTACCAAAAACTTCAAGGTTGAGAATGTTGGTCTTCTTACCACAACGGTTTCCTCAATGAAGATCAATGGGTATAATTGTCAAGGCTATGGGTTTGAAGTGCTTGGCTGCCGAGAGTTTTCCCTGGATCCAAACTCTTCTCGAGAGATCAGCATTGTGTAAGCTTGGGGACTTAGCAGTATTTCACTTTATGTGGACTATGAACACCACTGCGTCTTATATTTAAATGGGGGGTGGTGGTAACCCAGTAGCAGTATATTTTGAAATCTCTGTATATTGTATCAAAATATTTGGATCAAGGATTTTTTTTAAAATCATAGCATATTGCTGCGTAGTGTTTTGGGCAAGATACGTGTGACCAGTTATGATGGGTTTGAACAGGTTGAAAAAAAGTCAGATACTTTTTTTTCTTTTTGTATCTCAGTGAAACCTGGCCTTTAGGCTTATAGATCTCTTAATTGGTTTTATCCCCCTCATGTGTAGGTCTTTGTTGCTTGAGGAAGGCTCTGGTTACTCTTTATTCCACATTCTCATAATGCTTACAAATACGAAAGCCAACCAGTTTCCCTTGATAGCAGCTGTGAGTGGGCATTTAAAAAAATCTCAACAATTTACTCAGTGGTAATCACTAGTTGGACAAACTCTGAAAAATTGTAGGCAGAAGAATCCTTTTTGTTGAGTAGAAATCCATCAAATGACAGCTGATCAATTGCATGAAAATATGGCATACCATTTTGAAGGGGACTTTATTGAGACTAATGGATCTTTTTTTTTTTTTAATCTAACAGCTCAGTGTTTTTTGATTTCTTCATCCCTACAGTTAAATGGGAGGTAGGGGAATCTGCTAATCTAGATCCCTTTTTTGTTTTAGTGATATATCCATTATGGAATCCCCTTGTAATTAAGACCCTTTATAATTAAATCATATCCTGAATTATCTACATTTGCAGCCACATGTCTCAGTCCATAGATTGTTTTTGCCCATTATCTACTTGAAGGTTTTAGGCCTGTTCATGCTGATCCTAAGCAAAACTGTGAAGTTTGGAGGTTTTTTTTGGCCATTTATTATCTCTGTGATTTACCATCGCTACTATATAGATGAAGAAACTGAGTCTTAGGAGAGGTTAAATCATGCTTTTGTGATCACACAGATAATGCCTGTGGTTGAACTCAAATGTAAATCTTTTCTGTCAGCATTTTTTCCATTACACCATATCTCTGTATATACTACCCTGTCCTCCTCTTAATGCACCTGTTTCTGGCCCTCATTTAGAATATAGGTTTAGGATTCTAGAATATAGTTTATAGTATTCAGAATTGGACTCTGGAATTGGAAGAAACCTCAAAAGTCATCTAGTCTTCTCCCTTCATTTTACACATGTGGAAATAGGACCAATTTAGTGTTTTGCAGATTTAGTCACAATCCAGTATTTCCTCAGCTGGGCATTTACATTTTTTTGCATTTTTTTTCACTAGTTGAGAAAATCTTGCTTTCCTTATTAAAGGCATTTCAGACATCATTAACTAGGGCAAAAATTTCCTTGAAGTTACTATTCTAAGATTATAGATTTAGAGTTTGGGGGGAGCTTAACAATCGTTTAATATAACTTCCTTATTATGTAGAAGAGGAAGCTGGGGCCGAGAAAGGTTAAATAATTCAACCAGGTCCATGGATTGAAAAAAATCTTCCCACAGAAGGTCATTTGAAACCTGACTTATAGCATTTAGAGTGAGAGAGAGGAAGAAGGAACATTAGGAGGCATAGCCTTTTCTCAGAACAGCTCCTTTTATTCCTGTGAGAATGGTAGACCAAAGGCTCAGTTGGCTAAAACTGTTGGAAATACTCCAGGTATTGCTGGGGAGCAGTGGCCCCTTGATTACCAGTCTCTTTAGGGGTTTGGAGCCTACTACGCACACCATCTTCCATGCCTGAGCATGGGCCATTCCTCTTCTCCTGCTTTCCTAGGCCCTTCTTCTCTTCTAAGAATCCTAGGTATGAACATTTATAGTAAATCTGATATTTTGTTATTAGTGATTTTTCATATAGCAAATATACCTCTTTACTTTTTTAAAACTGTAATTCATCTTTACATTTCCTGAGCTGTGGTTTTTTTCTTTTTACCACTGACACTGATATTTCTGACAGAGAAATTTCTTTTTGAGGTGGGGAAAGGCACACCTTCTTACTTAATGGGACTGCTAACTGAAAATGTAGCAGTGATGGTGGTAGTGTCTGCTCCATTAAGTCTGTAGCCTTAAAAATGAAGGGAATTCAGACTAAGCCACCAAGATAGTTGGCTCACAAAATTGGGAGGGTGTGTTATTTTTACATATCTGAGGGATACATAGTTAAGATGAATTAAATCCCATGGAAAAAATGAATTAGATTGACAAAGTATTTAAAGTCCTAGAGAATTATGGTTTTGTTGCTTTCTTCAGTAGTCTTCAGTCTTTAGCCCTTTTTTATGTCATGGCCCCCTTTGGAATTCTGATGATGGACCCCTCCTCAGAATGTTTTTAAATGAATAAGATTAAATACAAAGAAAAGAAATTACATTCAAATGAAATTATCAAAATATTAGAAAAACAGGTTCATGGACCCCAGATTGGGGGTGCTTCTCCTTGATAATGATTCTGCAGTGAACAGAAGCGAATGATTCCCTCGGTTGACAGGTTTACTCCTGACTTCACTTCTTCATGGGTTATTCGGGAGCTGACTCTTGTAACTGCTACGGACCTAGAATTCCATTTTACGCTCAATGTCACCCTTCCTCATCACTTGTTACCTTTGTGTGCTGATGTCGTGCCAGGGCCCAGCTGGGAAGAGTCTTTCTGGAAACTCACAGTCTTCTTTGTCAGGTAAACCTCTGGCTTTCTGTGTGCACAAACTTCCTCTGACCCCCCTTCTCGGGGAGTAGAAATTGTCAGGTGAGTAGCTGCAGAGTGCATGAACATATGGTGTCCTGGTGCATTGAGTAATCAGAGCATGGAGAATTGACAGTTTTGTATTGCTTTGAGCCTGCTGCCATACCACTGGGTAAACTAGCAATTTAAAAACGGCAGTAACCTCTAATTGTGAGTTTTCTTTTTGTTATGAGGACTTAGCACAATAATAAGGGCTTAGTGGACCATGTTCGTTGGTGATGAGCCAGTCTAATAGAACTCAATGTTATATTACCTGAATACACTAAGAATCTAATTCTTATTTAATCCAGTTATCTGTTTGCTGACTTCATTCTCCGTGTCCTATCACAACATCTCACTCTTAACCTCTCCCTACTAAGTTCCCTTTAATTTGGTAATCATCAAGCACTTAGTATGTGTAGGGCACAGCACTTGCAAAAAAAAAAAATTATCTCCCCTACCACACACCCCTGAAGTGGTTGGCCTTTGTTGGAGGACCTCCAATGTCTCCCAAGGCGTCTTTTTCCTGTTCTGGTTTGCTCTGTTAGGAAGTTTTTCCTTATATCAAACTTAAATTTTCTTCTTTGAAATTACTAACAGTTGTTCTTAGTTTTTCTTTCTAGGGTCAATCAGAAACTTCCTTTGAACTTGTGTTCTTCTGGGATGTACCGTTTGCTTCCCTTGACTTCTATAAGAATGCATTTTCCTGGTTTTATTTCTATTTCTGAGCCTCTTTCACTGGCTTCCCTTCCTAGTCTCTTAATGTAATATTTATCTTGTGCCTTCTTTCTCCATATGCCCTTTCTTGGTAGTTTCATTTACTTGTCTGGGTTCAGCTACTGTCTCTTATGTATTTGCTTGCCCCAAAATACATGTATAGCGCTGACCTCTCTTTTCTCAACTCTAAACTTTCCTCAACTCTCCAACTCCATTTCCAGCTTCTGGTTGTATAACTCTATCTCTCTGTTTCAGCCCCATTTCCAGCTCAGCATGTTGGAAACATAAAAACCAAGTCTTCCTTTTGATTTTTCTGTCACCCTCAAGGATCAAAAATCTGACATAATTATTTTTGGTTTTTTCCTTGTATTTCTACATTCTGGATTATTTTCACACGTAAGCATTGAATCATAGATTTAGATTTGGAAGGCACCTTAGAAGTCATTAAACTCGTACTCGTTTTATTCTTCTTTCCTTTCTTTTCCACTGCCACCATCTTTGTGTAGGCTGTCGTTATTACGAACTTGGTCTATTTCCGCAGTCTCTTTGCCGATTTACCTACTTATCTTTGCCCCCATTCAGCCCATTTTAAAACGTCTGCCACAATATTATGCACAAATTTAGTTGTTATTCTTCTACTTAAAACTCTTCAGTTAACTCCCTGTTGCTGACCAAAGCCCAATCTCCTTAGCTTGACATCTTATTAACGAAAATTTTCTATTATGACCTTGGAAAAAAATAACAAATTTGATAATTTTCTTATTTGGACCTTTTTCTTCTGTGTGATGATTGATAGGCTATATTGCTTTTCTTTCTTCCTTCCATCTCTTATTTCCCTTCCTTCCTTTTTGAGAACTGCCTGTTTGTTTTCTTTGATCATTTATCTATTAGCAGTGGCTCTTATTTTTGTCTTTTTGAGTCACTCTCTAACTTTGATATCTGACCTGAAATTTACTGCAAAGTTTTTTTCCCAGTTAAATACTTTCCCTCCCAATTTTTTCTGCATTGGTTTCTCTTAGCTTGATATTTAAGGTCCTCTTGGTCCATCTCTATCTCTTACACTTTAGCTCATGCTTCTGCTCTCTGCATGGTATATATTCCAACCAAAATGGAACCGTTGTCACTTTTTAAGCCTCTAGTGCTCTGTTCCCTTTGTCTTTGCTTTATGTTACTCCTCTGTAATTGAACAGCTATCCTTGTTTTCCTTTCTGCCGCTCCTTCAGAAGCCCAGTCCCATTGCCATTTCCAGGGTTCCTTCCCCAAGTTCTTCCTTGTCTCCTCCCACATTGGAAATGATCTTTTCTTCCTCTGCTCTCACATCTCACGTTGTAACTCTTATACAAGGAGGGAGGGTGGGTGGTGATGCCTTCATTTTCTCACCTTTTTCTGATGTTGCTCTCTAAACTTAGCATGGGTATTACACTAAGCCTTTCACCTTGGTTAGTGCCTGCTATAGCTTGTTAAACTGGCATTACTAGCTAGAATCAGGTTTATTTCGACTCTCCAATGAGGAATTAAACTTCAACAGAGTCTCCTTCCTAGGGTAGCCTGCCTAATAGTTACTCTGTGATTACTGTACAGTGTCACAGATCTGTGCATGTTCATGTCTTATTGTTGATTCCATGTGTTTTTAACTCTTTGTATCTCTACCACACCCTAGCATGGTGCCTAGTTCCTGCCAAAAGAATGAGCCTGAAGTTTTTGCTTTTGGAATATGTTTTTTCCCCCCCAGAGAAATAACACCTGTATCTTACATTTATTTTTATTTTTTCAAAACTTGAGCAAATATTTTGGGATATGTTTTAGAGTGGTTGATTTCTTGGGTGGCTTGTTGTAGAAGTTTCATTTAAAGTATCTCAAGATTTAGGCAAGCGTTTAAATATTGCTCTCCGTCATGAAGCAAGCTTTGTTTTTGTTGTCTTACAGCTGTGTAATTATAAATTTATTGCTTTCTTCCTCAGCTTGTCCCTGTTGGGTGTGATCTTAATAGCCTTCCACCAGGCACAGTACATCTTAATGGAGTTCATGAAGTCCAGACAGAGACACAATCCTATTTCGTCTTCACAACAGAATAGCAGTCCAGTTGATGTAATCAGCCCTGAATCTTACAAGTAAGAATGCTTGTGGTTGTATATATATATTTTTTCCATCCCAGACATTATTCTCTGTGGTGTAGGCACAAAGCTTCGCATTTTGAGGTTGGTATAAACTTTTATGTTGGCAAACTTCACTGGCTGACACATAAGTGGTTGAGTTCATTCCTGTGTAATCAGGTGTCTACTAATGGAAAGGCTCCATTTTTATTTATTCTTCTGTTGGCAGAAAAGAGCAGTAGTTTGTGGCAAGTGGATATTAAGAAGTGGGTGAAACAGAAATCCTTTAAGATTTAGGTATTAGGAGGCAGCTATGGATTTAGATCCAGAGAGTCTGGGTTGAATTCCCAACCCTTTGTTGAGCTGGTAACCTTGGGCAAATCACTACCTCCTTGACATTCCATTTCTTCATCTGGAAAATAGGAATAATAATATCTATTACCTTACTGAGTAGCTACAGGGCTCTGCTTTGCAAACCTTAAATACCCTGTTCTTATTACTTAAATTATGCCAATGTCACCCATTATAGATTTCCAGATAAAAGCTAAACTATTACAAAATTTGGTTCTGGTTTTTTTTTTGAAGCAACGTATTTTTCCTCTTCAATTCAGAAGCAGTTGCAAGACGTTCCTGGATTCCTACAGCCCCTCCGATAAAGGCAGAGGGAAGGGCTTCCTTTCAGTCAGCGCTCCCCCAAACAGGATCCAAAATGCCACCAAGAGAAGTCCCGCCACATATACCCACACTCAAAAAAAGCATAAATGTTCTGTGTACTATAGCAAACAGAAAGCCAGCCCAGTGGGGGCCTCTAATGCCAGTGGGAATCCTGATGACAAGCAGAGCCTGATTCCTGGAAGTTCGGCATCTGCCCCAAAGGAGGACCCCTGCCCTGAAGCCATCAGTGAGACCTGGATTAACCTAAAATATGCCAGTGGCCTAAATGTGAACCTGCAAAAGAATTTAACCCTCCCGGGAAACTTTCTGAATAAAGAGGAAAATACCCTGAAAAATAACCTAATTGTGAAAAACCCTTCTTCAGAATGTGATATGAAGGAGGAAATACAAAGATGTATGTTTCCTAAGGAAACTGAACTTAAAACTTCAGAGACTGTATCTGAGTTCAAGGAAAGGGAGCTCTGTCCTCTGAAGACCTCAAAGAAGCTGCCTGAAAATCACTTCCCCAAAAACTCACCTCACCACCAGTCAGACTTCCAAGAAATTTCCAGGAAAAATAATGGTAATCTTTCCATTCTTGTGGTAATGAGCTTCCTATTATATCTGTCCCAGATCTGTTTGTAATAAGAGTCTGTTTATGTGTGTTTCTTTTGGTTTGGGTTATGGCACTGGATTTTCAAAAAAAATTTTTTTACACAGAAAATTGTAGCCAAGATATGACTGTTTAGAACAAGTTTCCTAAGATGGAAAGTTTGAAGCAATATATACTAAGAAAAAGTAAGTTCTGTTGGCTATCATAGACATGGAATCTATTTGTTTTACATTTGATAGGGATATGTGATTGATAATGTGATTTTTTTTTTATAGAGGGGAAGTGACCACTTCTTTTTCTTTTAAATTATCTCTTGGCTCAGGTTTGCAAATAAGGAAATTTTCTTGCTCACTAAAATGATACAGCACCACCACCAACCATGTCCCTACTGTCTATGTGTCTTCTGTTCTCAGTGTCACTTAATTAAGAACCTACTATTTGCATCAGATGTTTTTAGAATCCTCCCATAGACAGACTCCTTTGAAGACAAACAGACTTGTAATACCAAGCCAGACCGCCTTTAAAAAAAAAAATCTAATTTCCATTTGGCTTTGAAATTGATTTCTTTTAGGTCTCAGATCCAACAGTGAGTACATACTTTGAGCTCTTCTGAAATGAAAATATTTCTTGGTACATTTAAGTCCAATTTCTAGCAGCTTTACAAAGCAGAAAGAAAAATCAGCCTGTGAATTTTTTCTGTAGTGAGTCAGTATATTACCCATTGGAAATAAAGTTTTGTAGTTTTGTTCTGTTATTTGAAAAGAGGTGCAAACATATTGTGGATAGAAATAATTGAGATTGGGTGATTTTCTTAGAGCAAAAGCCCAGTCTCTGATGGGGATTTCAAGCATCCTTCAGTAGGAGGTGTCAATGCTAGTTGTGTCTAAGGGAGATTTAGGATGCTGAGACCTCTGTTTGGTCAGTGCATGTGTATTCCCAGCTCTGAGTGCACCGCTGATGCCCTTAGTTCCAACCTGTTTGCACTGTTTCCCTTGGCAGCAGTGGGCATGCTTGGAGTGGATTCATATCTGCAATGTTGACACTGTACACTTGTGTCTTCTCCACCTGTCTGTGTAAGTATGCCCTCTGGAATTATGCTTTTAAAAATTTTATTATATTTTATTTTTTTCCCCAAAAAATTCTACAATAAAATCAGGCTACCTTGCCTATGGACTTTGGGGGCGGGGGAGAAGGCCATATTTTTGTTTTTATTTTTCAAGTAGGAACAGTCAGATAGGGTCTGAACTACAAAGGGGGCCTTGGAAAAAAGGCTCTGAAATTCTTGTATTGTTGGTTAAATAAGATTATTTGCAAGCCATTAGCAGTGAAAATGGTGACTTCAAGGAGCCAGCCATTGGTTCACTCAGAACAAATCCAGCCTAAGTAATATCATCTCCTTTTTGGGGGGGTAGGAGTATTGTTAGACTGTGGTAGCGTTACTCTGATTCATAAACCTAATGTATTCTGAATTTCAGCAGTTCCAATGAGTCTCTCATGAAATTCTTTTGAATAATATGTTTACTGACTGGAAGTAAAATGGATTTTTAGTGGGTTGAATCTCTAATTGTGCACAGTTTTATTTGATTGATTTCTGTTAACTCAGAGAACTTGAGTTGTCTTCTTTAAATCCTTTGATCAGTGACTCAGATAGGTCTTCTGATGCTGTTTGCAGAACGCAATACTGGGAGGGGTGGCAGAGGGATGTTTTAACATATGTCCCAGTGAAAAAGACTTAGATGTCGATGTCTTAGTTGACTGCAAAGCTCAAGTGTGACCTGGCTTCCAGAAAAGGTAATGAGAATGGAATGAACATTTATGAAGCACCTACTGTATACTAAGCTAGGCACTGTGTACTAAGTGCTTTGTGAATATTATTTCATCTCAGTTGACATTAATAGATGTATAGTGATCAGAATGAAGGAGGGGATAGTCCCACTGCCCTGTGTAGTCCTCAGTCTCTGTTTAATGTCTCTTGTCATTTCTGTCACATTCTTTTTAAAGAGGTGCTCACAAGCCTGTGTCTTCAAAGTATGTCAGGTTAGAGATTGCTGAAGGAACTGAAGAAGAGATAGTTGGGCATGGGGAGCTTGGTAGCTGTCCTCCAGTATTTAATGAGCTCTTAGGTAGCAAATAGGGTTAGAGTGAAGAAGTAGGTAGGAGCAGTGGAAGACATGTACTGGGAGGCATGCATAGCTTGGTAAAAGAAAGAACTTTGCAATAGTTAAAGCTGTCCAGAAATGAACTTCATTGGGAAATGATGTCCCTATCACTGGCAGTGTCAGAGAAGGCGTTTCTGCATCAGGGAGGATATTACACTATGAGCCAACATTCCATAGAAGCTGATTTTCACTCCTTGACCTATCAGCCAGTATGCCCAGGAAGAAGTATTTGAGGCTAGACATCTTTAGGAAATGCTTAAACCCTGACAGACTTGAAATTGTACCTTAATTATGATATCATGAAGGGGAAAATGCTTGCTTTCATGGTACCTTGTATCATAATATATGTCTGCATATCTCTGTGTGCCTTATGTATCTGTTAATTGGTAGACTACATATAAATGTATATATGTGTGTGTACATATGTATATGTATAGATGTCTGTTTATGTTTCTGTCTATCCATATGTATATCCATCTCTCTATCTCTTTCTCTCTCTATTTCTCTATCTAATCCAAACATGTAATTTTATTAGTGTGGAGAACTCCAGATGTAAAAACCCCTTCTACTCATACATTAGCACTTCATCAATAATTTGGAGAGTTGCCTAGAGCACTGAAAGCTTTAGTGTCCTGCTCATAGTCAGCAGAGCTTAATATATGTCAGAGGCAGGCCTTGAAGGCAAGTCTTCTGAACTCCAAGCCAGCTCACTTTCTACTATACTACACTGACCATCTGAGTAAATAGGGCTTCAAATTTAACAGTGAGATTAATTGACTATGGCATTGTGTATCTTTATGATATGGTCTTCTGTCAAGGTAACATACTACTTTGAAGGCTTGGTTGATAATGTGGGAGCATAGAGTTTGGCTGGTGGGGTCAGAAAATCTGCCCTGCCAAGGTCCTGCGTTTGATGATGTGTCCAATACCTGATGCTTAATGCCAAGGTCTGAGTCAAGCTTGCGCGTGATTCAGCTAAGCAGCTGTGAAGTAATTAGAGGTGGAAATCTAATAAGCTTTATGGTTTTGGTCTGCATCATTATTGTGTTGTTTCCAAGGCAGATTATTTGTATGTTTTTTGTTAAATTTTTAGTGGGATTGTCTCTTCTACTATTTAGAATGTCCTCTATACCCTTGTTCTCGTCTCTTCTCTCTCTTCCCTCTCTCTTTTCGCTTTTTCCTCCCTCTCCCTGTCTCCTCTTTCCCCTTTTCCCTCTCCCTTCTCATTCCCTCTCTCCCTCTTTCCCTCTCTTTTCCCCCTCCTCTTATCAGAATCATAATCAGGGATGTTGGATTGATTTTTAAAACAGCAGAGAAATTTATCAAAGGACCTTAACTTTGCCCTCTTCAGACTTGTCAGAATCAAAGATAACAATTTATAATCCCTTGCATTTTTCTTATGCTGCATATCTGCAGTAGATTTTTCCTAGGTTGCTTTATTCTTTCAATACCAATTAAATACCTGCTATGCACATGATACTATACTAGAGAAATGCAAAACAAATAAGAAAATATGTATTATTTCTTTCCTTCAAGGATCCACTTACAGTCCACTTAGGGAGACCTGGCCAAACATAAAAAGGAAAGAGAGAGCAAGGGGAAGGGGGACCGTGGAGGATGGGGAGAGAGATCTTTATTAGCATTAGTACAAACAAGAATTAGTGAGTATTAGTTCCTTTTTGTGAAAATGACCAGAATACTTCCTTCATGGATTCCAAAGCTTTCCTAGTTGGAAAGGTCTCCAGAGTTCAAGTTCAGTATTTGCCTGACCCAGGAGTGCCTTCTTTTCTTAACACCATTCCTGACATGTCATCTGGCCTCTGCTTGAAAAATCTCCTGCTGTGAGAAGCTAGCCATTTTATACAACTAGTAGTTATGAAATTTTTTCCAACTACCAGGTGCATTTCTGCATCAGAGGGCTAACAAATTTGTCAGCTACTAGTGCTCTCATAAGTGGCACCTGGTCCAGTGGTGATATGGTTGTCACAGGTATTCTGAGGATAACTTCCTTTCTCCCTCCTTCTCTTCCCTTTTTCCTCTCTCTTTCCCTTAGTTCAGTTTGTTTTGCTCTGTATAACTTCATATAAATGTTCCAGTGATTCTCTGAATTCTTCATATTCTTCTTCTCATGGAGTAGATCTGTCAATTACATGTGGGTACCACCATTTATTTAGCCATTCCCACAGTCAGTGGGGGCTAACTACTTTAAATCTTTAATCTTTTTCAGCTAATCCAGGGATGGGAAACCTGTAGCCTCCTTGGGGCCACATGTGGCCCTCTACGTCCTCAAGTGTGGCTGTTTGACTGAACACAAACTTCATGGAACAAATCCCCTTAATAAAAGGATTTGTTTTGTAAAATTTAGACTCAGTCAGAAAGCTGTACCCAAGGACCTAGACGGCCACATGTGACCTCAAGGCTGCAGGTTCCACATCCCTGAATTGTTCCATTCCTTAATTTGAACTGACCTTTCCAATATATCCAAATATACTATGAACACAAAGCTATGGCTAGGTATCTCCTTTGGGGAAAAATGTGGTGCTGGTTACCTCCAGGGAATGACATTGTCTGCCTTGACTGGGTAGGACTTCCTTTCCAAACCTTTGTGCCCTCAAGAATTTGGAGGCTAGTTTTTTTTTTTCCCCCACATAGCTTAACTTTCTCGTTAAGTGAGAAGAGAATTGTTAAGAATGTGTAGTGATGACTGCTTCCATTATTGTTGATTGTTGCTGAGAAACACAGAACATTTTCTGAAGTCGGTTGTGGTTCAAATCCTGACATCTCTGCTCCCTCTGAGATTGCTTCAGGCTCTCCAACTGCAAACTAGTGAATCATATATCAAAATTCGCTCCAGCCCTGAAACCTGTTGACAGATTCTTTGATGTTCCATGTTTTCTTCTCACACTTGTGCCTGGTTCTCATCCTCCAGCCTCCCAAATAGCCATTAGACAGCTAAAATTATGGAACCAGTCAGCCCTTCTTAGGAGTTGTGTGTTGATAGAGGGGAACAAAGATTGTGAATATTATGTAAGTCTTTTTATAGGTAATAATCTTACTTAACATGTTAATATCATCAACATCATTATTAATTAAAATAGTTTTGAAATAAAGTAAGACTTTAAATTAGAATTATATATGTATGCTTGTGTGTTATCCCATATGTGGACCAAACACCTGATAAAAAGGAACAAATGAGTGAATTAGACTTCTGTTTCAATTAAAAATAGTGAAGGATAATACTTTTCTAACTCATGTCCTAACCTTACAGTACTGCCTGAGCTTGGGTGCCTCCAAAAATATGTGAAAAGCAAAACTGTTTCTGGAACTTGAACCATGTTTTCATTTATTTATATGTTCAGTGGTTTTATGAAGACTGGATGTGTTTCTTAAAACAGAGATGTGATTGATTAGCTTTGACAATAAAAATTTAATTTACTTGTTCTTCCCGTAGATCACAGTTTGATTTGTGGGGTACAGTACATTCATTCTTGTCATCTAAGTTAAAGCTTAAGAGGGTGTTTTGAGCTACTGATTTAAGAAATTCAAGTATTATATAAGATGCTTGCTATATGCAAGACACTGTATTGACTGCTGGAAATGTAACCTTCAAGCAGTTTATGTTCTAAGCAGGGATAGTCAGCTAGCCTTTTTCCTTGAAATATGGACAACCCCATCCAATAATTCTGAACTGGTAGATTTTTTTAAAAAAAATAGGAATGGTAAAATTAAGCAACAAGATTCAGCATAAAAAAGAAAAAATAAATCTTTCACTTCAATTTCTGTTCTGTACTGATTCTTGGCACCAGAGGGCATTGCTGATTTTCCAGGGTTCTGTGGTTCACTTCCCTTTATTTTTTTGGAAGTGGTGTAGTACTGAATATTAAATTTGGATTCCTTCGCTCCTAAGAAACTTTGAGGACTAATACTTTTGAAGTTATATTCTTGGCATGAAGAATCCATTAAACAATGATTTTTCCCATCAATTATATCTGTAGGAAAGGAATTATACCTTGTTCAAAGGGAGCATCCATCTGTAGTTTTCCTTTTGTCACCTCTACATGTGTGCCGTGGGATGCTTTCTGACTTCTAATTTTTGTGTTGCTTGTTTTGTGTCCTTTGCATTCTGCTTTTCCTGTATTTCTTTCTTGTTCTTTTCTTTTTTGGGGATAATGTTTTGGTTTGGGAGTTTTAAATTTTTGTTTTGTTTCTTGCTTTGCTTTTGTGTAATTGTTTTTTATCCAGGTCAAGTAGTGAAAATATTTTAATTTGAAATCTCATATATTTGAAAAGGAGTCATATTTTAAAGGTATTTTGAAGGAGAATTAAAGGATTTTCTTGGGTAATTTGGACTAAGGGAGATTCTTGCTTTACTCGCTGACCTAGTTACAGTACCAGTGATAGTCTTGTCACAATTGGAACAGGTTCCGTTTATAGGGCAGCATTTGATCACTTGATCTAGAAAAGTTCCTTATAGTTAGGAAAAACCAATCCTTTTAAGTGATTATTTTCCACAAGTAACTAATTGTTTCACTTTGGGATCAAGAAATTGGGAAATTTATGGATTCATACATTCATAACTAGAAGGGGACCTAAAGTACCATATTGTCCAGCCCCCTCACTTTATAGATGTGTAAAAATATGGGGTATTACTTGCCCAAGATCACATTGATGATGCGAAAGGTGGTAGCTAGAAAGCCCATTACAGTTGTTGCCCCTCCCTCTAGGGAGTTCTGTACCTAAACCACTCAGGCAGATGTCTGACACAGCAGCCTGCAAAACCACAAGTACTTTTAAGAGTGTGGATATGTCTTAGGAATGTGGATATGTCATTCTTTAAAAAAATTTTTTTTCGAAGCGTTCTTTTTAAAACTTTATTTTTTTTGTTGTATTTTGTTTGTTTTCTTTGTCAGTATAGCTAATATGGAAATGTTTTGCATGACTTCACATGAATGATTTAAATTAAACAGCTTGCCTTGAGGACTGGGGAAGGGGCTGATAAGAGAGTGAGAATTGGGAACTCAAAATTTGAAAAAATGATTGTATTTGGGAAATAATTGACAAAAATAAAAATAATTTTTGAAAAAACGAAGTACAAAAAAAGAAATTGAGAATAACAGTCAAAAAGATCCAATAGTTCTAAGGTTTTTTAAAAAAACTATTAATACCTTTGTTTTGAGTATCAGTTATTTCTCAATATTCCACTCTTTCATTCCTCCTTTGTTTTTTTTAAAATTTATCTTTTATTTGTTATTATTTTCAACATTCATTTCTACAAGATTTTGAATTACATATTTTTTTCCATATCTTTCCCCTACTCCCACCCAAAGATAGTGATCCCAGTGAATAACCCTTCCCCCAATCTGCTCTGTCTTATAACCTTTCCCCCCTCAACTTTCTAGTACAGGTAAGATGGATTTCTATTCCCCAGTGCCTGTATATCTTACTTCCCAGTTGCATGTAAGAAACATTTTTTTTTAACATTTGTTTTTAAAACTTTGATTTCCAGATTCTTTCCCTTCATCCTTCCTCACCTACCCCAACTGGGAACATAAGCAATTCAATATAGGTTGTATATGTAGTTATGCAAAACGTTTCCATAGTAGTTACATTGTGAAAGACTATTTTTCCCTCCATTGTATCCCACCCTCCACTTATTCTATTTTCTACTTTGACCCTGTCCCTTTTCAAAAGTGTTTGCTTCTAACTACCCTCTTCCCCAATCTGCCCTTCTGTCATCCCCCCTCTTCCCTTTTCCCCTACTTTCATGTAGGGTAAGATACCCAAATGAGTGTGAATGTTATTCCCTCCTTTAGCCAAATTCAATGAGAGCAAGGTTGAACCATTCCTTTTCACCTTCCTGCTCTTCTCCTCCATTGTAATAGTTTTCTCTTGCCTCTTTTATATGAAATAATTTACCCTATTCTCTTTCCCTTTCTCCATCTCCCATTATATTCCTCTTTCCCCTCTTAATTTTATTTTTTAGATATCATCTCTTCCTATTCAGCTAATCCTGTGCCCTCTATGTGTACATGTACACACATATAAACACTCACATATGTATTTATACACACATATACCCTTCTATACATACATATATGTATGTATACATGTATATACATATATATTCCCTTCAACTAATCTTATACTGAGAAAAGTCTTATGAGTTACAGTTATCATTTTTCCATGTAGGAATGTAAATAGTTCAATTTTAATAAGTTCCTTATGATCTCTTTTCCCTGATTATCTTCTCATGCTTCTCTCGCTTCTTGTGTTTGAAAGTCGTATTTCCATTCAGCTCTGGTTTTTTCATCAAGAATACTTGAAAGTCCTCTATTTCATTGAATGACCATATTTTCCCCTGAGTAGCATTATACTCAGTCTTGCTGGGTAGGTGATTCTTGGTTTTAATGCTAGCTCCTTTGACCTCTGGAATATCATATTCCAAGCCCTTTGATCCCTTAACGTAGAAACTGCTAGATCTTGTCATGAGCTTGCATTTGCTCCACTCTAATTCTGAAGGAGTTATTCTCTTCAGCACCTGCCTCCCAAGGTTATTGTGAAGATCAAATGGGGTAATATTTGTGAAGTGCTTTTCCAGGCTTAAAGGGCTCATCATCTTCACCTTCATCATCACCCCCTACCTCAGTGTATCAACTTCTCTCCATGCTGAATGTTGTGAATCTGATTGTACAAAGGTTCACACATGGCAAGACTCTTAAGTATGAGGAATAAGGAAAGAACCCTATACTAAGTATCACTCATTTGATGCTCACTTCAGCCCCGGGAGGCAGGTACTATTTATTATGACTCCAGTTTTACAGATGAGAGAATTGAGGCAAACAGAGGTTAAGTGACTTGCCCAGGTTTATATGCTAGTAAAAAGCCAGATTTGTACTCTGGTTTTCTAGATTTCAGGCCCAGTGCTCTGTTCCCTGTAGCACCCATAACAAGGTGGGCATTTACACTGGACCCTAGAGGTACAAGAGGAGGAGTAATGTAGACCAGAGCTGGGGCAGTCAGTTGGAGCTCAGTGTGAAGGCTTTGATACCAGACAGAGGAGCACCGATTGGATTATAGAGTTTCTGGAGTAGAGGAGTAATATGGTGGGCCAAGATTTTAGAATATTCCTGTGGCTGCTGTGGAAAACAGATTAGAAAGGGAAGGAAGAGGCTTGGTGCTCTTCCGCGGAGAGCTCCCTCCTGTTTTGCTTTGCTTCCTCCTGTTCCCTGCTTCATGCAGTGGGTAGAAGAAAGAAAGATGTCATTGGGGGGATTAGTTCTGTCCTCTGCTTCTACTCATCTGTGTTCCTATCAGCTAAGGATTCACTTACTTTCATTCTCTTCTTTTTGAATACAAGTCCTGGTTCTTCCTTTTTTCTGATCCAGATTTTCTTTGCTAGATATTAGAAAGAATAAAATTTACATTCAGTAGTTTTCATAACAATGACTTCCATCCAGGAGACCCCAACCCCTTTCTTAATTGATATGTGTGTGTATATATGTGTATATGCATTATATATGGTATATAAAATGTATGTATAAAATGTATGTATATACATTCAGTATTTTTGTAACAATGACTTCAGTCCAGGAGACCCCAACCCCTTTCCTGATTGATGTGTATAGATATATGTGTATGTGCATTATATATGGTATATCAAATATATGTATCTATAATACATATGTATTACAGTTGATATTTAATATATATTCTAGGAGGCAGCTAGGGTGGCTCAGTTGATAGAGTGCTGGACCTGGTGTCAAAATGACCTAAGTTCAGAGTCGGCCTCAGACATTAAATAGTTACGTGAATCTGGGCAAGTCACTTAATCTCTGTTTGCCTAAAGCTTTGGAGAAAGAAATGACAAACCATTCCAGTATCTTTGTCAAGAAAACCCCGTATAGAGTCATGAAAATTTGGACACAACCGAACATTATATATATTATAAACATATACGGTATTATATGTACATATTATATACACATATTGGGAACCCTCTCCAGTCATCTTGATCTGTGTCTTGCCACTGGAGCCAGATGGCTCTAGAGGAGAAAGCAAAGCAGGTGACCTTGCACAACCCTCCCTCACTTTAATTCATTTGCAAGTCATGGCATCATCTTTCTGATATCATGGTCTTCTTTGAGAACAAAGGACAGACAACATATACACATATATAAATATGCTGAACTTTATCAGTGATTTAAGGGATTTTCAAGGTTAAGTTTTACAAATGCCTTTAGAACTGACTTTAGCCTCAGAGCCCCATGTAAAATGTGGCTTCATGGTCCTATACAAGTGATTGTTAGTTTTTTTTTTTTTCTGGATGAGACTTTGACAGCTCTTAGAGAGACAGTGGAGTGTGATAGAACACTGATTTCGGACCTGGATTGGTTTCCTCAGCTGTAAAATGAGAACTAGATTGGACGAGATTATCTTGTAAGGGTTACTTCTAGCTCCCAGCGCCATGGTCCTAAATTTGACCTGTTAGAGCCAAGGGGATTGCTTAAGAGACGTGTCTCAGGCTGCTTCAACAATGAGTCTGGCACTATGCTGAATTACGGAGAGACAGCTCAGAAATTAAACGGTTGTCAGTTCCTGCGATCATGGATTTGGAGATGAAAAAGAACCTGAGAAGTTGTCTTGGCCTAATCTTCCCTAATTGTCCTCGTTCTCTGCCAGCTCGTAAAAAAAAAAAAAGCTTACATCCTAGGTTTTTTCATTTTGTGAGCTGTTTTATGATATTTGTGGCCAAAATATTATCCTGTAAGATTATTCTGGCGGATATTTTGGCTTTTTGGTAGTCTGGACCTGAGATTCAGTCGTTGCGTACTCTCAGTACTTGTTGTTCAGTTATGCCTGACTCTTTGGGCCTGCATTTGGTGTTGTCTTGGCAAAGATACTGGAGCAGTTTGCCATTTCCTTCTGCGGCTCATTTTACAGATGAGGAAACTGAGGCAAACAAGGTTAAGTGATGCCCTTGGTCCCATAGCTAGTGTGTGAGGCTGGATTTGAACTCTTACCTATGGTGCCACCTAGCCACCTTCTGTACTATTACAGGTCAATAACCTCTGCAGGTAGAGAGGGGTCAAGTAATTTGCCTGTAACCTTGACAGGGACAGGGAACCTGCGACCTCGAGGCCACACGTGACCTTCTAGGTCCTCTGGTTCGGCCTTCTGACTGATTTCAGGTTTTATAGAACAAATCCTTTTATTTAGGGGATTTATTTTGTGAAGTTTGGATTCAGTCAAAGGGCCACACTTAGAGGGCCACATGTGGCATCGAAGCCATAGGTTCCACACCCCTGGCCTAGGAAGTGTCAAAGCCAGGATTTTAAACTTTATCAAGTTCTCTTGACTCCAGAGATGACCCTCTGTACCATATGACCTATTTTTATTATTTATTTTTTTAAAATGTAACATTTATTTTACTTTTTTTTATCAGTTAAAACATTTCTTTTCCTTCCTGCCTCTGAGAATGGGGGCAGGGAACCTCTTGTAGTAAATATGCCGTGTGACTTTTACACAGAGAAGGTAAAATTCATATTGTTGAGAGAATGCTTATCTTCCAAAACAAAAATGTTTGCTATCCACAAACTGGGCTTAAGCATAAAAACCTGAATAAATTTTACCTAGTTTATGCTATTTGCCTGCTTGTTATTTCGTAGAGTAACAGAATCTTCTGTTACTTTTCAAAAACTTTTCTGAATTCGGATGTTGAATTGACTTGGAAGTACTTCTCCTTTAAATATTTAGGGTGTTGTTTCCTATAGATCCCACTTGGATCAACCTAATAAACATTTTTTAGAGCTAGGTTTTGGGGGCCCATGAACTTAGATGGCCAAGAACAGTTGCACCTTTATTTCAATATAATTGGTTTTCTTTTCAAGCCTATATGTTCTATTTTATACAATTAAAAACATTCTGAGAGGGATCACTTAGGTTACATCAGACTGTCAGGGGGGTCTCTAACGCTAAAAAAGGTCAGGAAACTGCTCTTCTCCAGTTCCTTCATTTTACCAGTGAAAAAACTGAGTTCCAGTTTGGTAAGTGACCTGTTTAAGGTAACAAGACTTGGCAGAGCTACTAGACTAGGTTAGCAAACAAGGTAGCATGACTAGCTAGTGACTCTGGATTTTGATAGACTTCCCCCAATATGCCTTTACTCCCTCTTTGTAGATTACATGAGATTTTTAATTGTGAAACAGCTTTTAGATGTTTTTTTCTCCATTAGAAAAAAATCAGGGGGCAGCTAGGCTGCGCAGTGAATAGAGCGCTGGCCCTGGAATCAGGAGGACTGGAGTTCAAAAACAGCCTCAGACATTGAGACACTAGCTGTATGACCTTGGGCAAGTCCCTCAACCCCAATTGCCTTGCTTCCCCAAAAATAAAAATAAAAATCTGAACAAATTCAGCAGAATTCTTTTCTTGGTTCTTGGTTACAAATGTAAGGCATCAGATGGGAAGGATTATAAATAGTAAAAGGCGTTTTAAAATGTAAGTTATGTAAGTAGGGAGCAATTTTTTTTGAAGTAATGCAGCTTCCCGATTCTGAGAGAGAAAACATTTTGAAAACAAGTGAAATTGAAACTGTATCCAGGTTGTGTTTCTTATCCACCTTACAACGTATTACACTATATTCTTGTCCCAGCTGTGGCAGGGCACGAGGTAATAATGGTTTCTATTTACAGTGATACAGGCTTCTTATAGAACATACTTGCTGAGTCTGTGAGGCAGAAACAGGTATTTTTTCTGTTTTACAATCAATATTATCACCAGTGATAAGCGAGGGACCCAGGACTAGAACTCTGAACACCTGGCTCCATTTGCTGAGGGTAGATGTAATTCTCCATCATGATCATCCCACTCCCTTGCCCCTACCCCCACTTTGTTATGTATTAAAGATGTGTGATGATTAGTTCTTACGTATTTCTAAGTATAAATACTTAGAATTCCCATACTTTTCTCTTAAATATTTGAAAAATATATTTTTAACTTAATGTAAGAAGACAAGCAAATAAACCTATTAAACAAAGGGACAGAAACAAACCAAAATCCCTAGCCTGTGTCAGTGTAAAGCTAAACAAATGATCAGAAGAGCAAATAGAATTATTTTAGTTATTGTTCTCTGTCCTCTTCCTTGTTTCCTTTCCTTTCTTTTCTTCTTTATATCATGGTACTTAGTTTGTATGTGGTTCTGGTTCTGCTCATTTCATTAAGCACCATCTTATCCCAGTTTGAATCATTTATTGTTTCTGTGGCCTTAGAGTACTCCATTAGTAGATCATAATTTATTTTGCCATTCTCCAATTGGTGGATAATGTGAGTGGTTTCTAATTTTTTTCCCTGTTTTAAATGGGGCATTAAATATTTTTTTAATAAACTTTTTTCACTTTCATGATATTTTTGGGAGAAGGTTCTAGCAAATGTAATGACTGGTTCAGAAGTGGGGATCAGTTTTGTAATTCTTCTGTAGTGTCTTTCTTGATTTTTCACCACCTTAAGCCTTCAACCCAGCCAACAATTTATTAGAGTGCCTGTTTCCCCACAGCCAACATTGGATTTATCGGATTTAATTTTTTTAAATTGGCCTAGTAATCAGCAGGTAATATGGTATCTTACAGGTGTTTGTTTTGCAATGCTCTGATTATTAGGGAATTTGAATATATTCTCATGTATTAACCAAAACATAGATTTATTTCTTCCTTTGTAAATTGTCTGTGTCCTTTAACTATTGTTCCATCAGGGAAGTGTTTGTTTTGTACGTGTGCATCAGTTTGTTATATAAATTCTGGATATCAAACTGTTAACTGATACACTTATTGCAAATATTTTTTCCTATTTCATTGATCATTTTCTCTATTCTTTTCCCAACATCAGATGGGTTTAAAAATTTATTTAGTGCTTTCAAAGTTAGGTTTTTTTTTGCTCTTCAATACTGTTAAACTGAGAATGGCGCAGCCATCATCTGATCAGGTTAAAACAGGAAGATATATGTTAATAGGAGTCAAGTAATATGACCAGGAGGGAACTAACTCCTGGAAAATGAATTGAATTGATTACTCAAATATTGAACCATTTTTATTTGTTTAAGGGAATAACCAGCAAATGGCTATTAGGAATGAAGTAGAAAGTTGTGAAACTTTGAAAAAACAGGTTGATGCCAAACCTTCTTCAGAAAAGAAGATTCACAAAACACCTAAAGAAGATACATGTTGTGGAAAACAGGACATACCTTCTTCATTTGAGGTCTGTGTTCAGCTTTTCTCTCCTATTTCAAAGAAATTTTCAATTTAGTTTTTAAAAAAATTGAGGATCAAGTGAATTGTGTTGATTTTTCTAATAAATCTTGAGAAAACCTTCATACAGCATGAGGATGTTGGCATTTTGAAAAAAAAAAGGTTAGTAGAAGGAATGTAGACATTTGTGTATTAACTTTCAAGGCTTGTAGAGAGCTTTACAAAAGTTGCTTTTCTATTATCTTATTTGGGCTACTTAAATTCACAGTAAAAATGTTGCATTTTCTTCATTTGATTAGTATGTGCCATATTGTGTACCCTCAATGGGAGACAAGGACCTTGCCCTCTAGGAAGTTGCTGGCTAATTGGGGAAACAATACATGCTTGTGTGAGGCATTTAAGTGAATCATACAACCTAGTGTCTGATCAAGTGCCAGCCTGATTGGAACAAGTAGACATTAATCCGTGGGAAAGTTTATAGAGGGAAAAATCATTGTGTGTTGGAATGCAGATCAGTTTTTAGAACCAGTAGCACTGGAGAGCTAGGATAGCTGAAATTTGGAGATTCAAAAAAGAAGGGTGTAAATCTTGATCAGATGTAGGTGTAAATCTTGATGGTGATAGTTCTGTGGCAGTGAGTAGTCACTTAGTTTCACTGGGCCAAAGTGTCCATATCTGTAAAGTAGGGGTGAGGGGGGATGATGACCTGTGGCTCTGTCTGCCTCCTAGGCTTGTTGTGAGGAAAGGACTTTGTCGATCTTTAGAACTAAGTAGGGAAATGGGAGCAGTTGTGTTGATGATGCTGAAGTTATTAATGTGATGTGGAGACATTAAATGAATTGTTAGAGGATGGTGAAGGAACAAACCTGAGCAAGTAGAGAATTCATTTTGAAGAGTTAGTAAATGATAAGATTGAGGGAAGTAATACAGAGGGCCCTGATTGGCAGACAAAGGAGTTTAGAATTTTGTTTCTTATGTAAATGTTTTTGAATAGTTCTGCAAGTCAGTCAAAAAACATTTATTAAGCACCTACTGGGGATATGCCTAGAGATACAGAAAAGGGCAAAAACTAGTCCTTATCTTGAGGGAACTCATAGTCCAGTGGGGGAGACAACATGCAAACCGCCATATACCAGCAAGATATATACAGGATAAATTGGAAATAACAAACAGACAGAAGGCACTTTCAGGCTGTGTTTTAGGAAGATGTTCATGATGGATTAGAAGAAGGAGGAAATAATACAGGGACGTTGGGAGGTGTAAAGTGATGAGAGCCTTGACGAGGGTTGTGACAGGGGAGACAGGTAAGGACAGGACAGATCTGAGAAACATTTTTGAGAAAAAATCAGGAGTTGGTGTGACTAATTGGCTGCAAAGGTGAAGAAAAGCAAGTGTTCATTTCTTCAGAAATTTCTTTGCATATATCTGTACAGATAGCTACCAAGTCTTGAGTCTGTGTGTAATTGGCAGAATGATGGGAGCATGAAGAAAGTTGGAAAACCAGTAGAGAATGCTCATTTGTGGAGCAAATGGACTTGAGTAGTCTTTCATCATACACATTTTTCTTTTCAGAGGAGGGCCCTGAGGCCAAGAGAGGATACTGCCTTAGTCACTTGCCTGAGGTCACATGGGTAGTGATGATGGATCTGGGGTTACGGAAAAGACATTCAGATTGAAAATAATCCAGTAGGCAGTTGAAGACGCAACTATAGTTTAGGTGAAAGTTTAAGGTTCTAGATTTAGGAATCATCTACTTATTGGTGACTACTGAAGTGATTAAAACAGGTGAACTATCTGAAGTAGTGAATGTTAAGAAAGTGAAGGACAGAGCAGAGTCTTAAAGAAGAGAAATAGTTGGCAGGTGATGGGAAGAAGAGGATCAAAGATGAGAGAGATCCTTCTTTGGGATAGAAAGATCACCAGGAAATTGTCATAGAATTAACTGTAGATTCAAGAAAAATTACAGGGTTGAATACCATAGAATCTCAGAATTGGGAAGGACCTCAAAGAGAGTTGTTCCAACCCATGTCTGAGCAAGCGGCCCTTTTAAGATCCCCAAGTAGTCTTCCTTAACTCTGCTTTTGACTTCTGTCAAAATACTGAAGAGTGAAGTGAGTAGAATCAAGAAAACGTATACAGTAGCAGCAGTACTACTTTCAGTAACCAAGTCATTTTGACTAGTATAAATACCCAGATCAATTACAAAGGACCTATGAAGGAAGATGCTATCTGCATCTGGAGAAAGAATGGGTAAATAGAAGTATGCATAGTTCAGATTTACCTACATGTGTGTGTATATATACATAATAGGCACACACATATTTGTATCTAGTGGTAGCCGGCTCTAGGGCTGGGGGAAGGGAAAAAATAGAAAGTTACATGATAACTGTATTATATGTTTAAAAGGAAAAGCAAGTCATGCAGTTTTATGTACAATCTTTTTTTTCTGTTTTACTTTTTATGGAAATGCTTGTTTTATTTCTTAAGTTCAGAATAAAAATTCTAAAATGAGAAGGAAAAAAAGATTTCCATTAATGAGGAACTGAAATTCATCCTGAAAAACAAGCCTGTTTCATTTTTCTAATTGTAGAAAATACTTCTTTATATTAAATCAAAATCAGCCTGCCTTCTTAACTCTAACTTCTGCAGTCTAGCTCTGCCCTCTGGGGCTAAGCAGAACGGATCCAGTCAGTTTCCTGCATGGTCTCCATTAGGTACAAGAAGACAGTTATCATTACCTTTTTTTAGTTTCCATTTTCCCCAGCTAATTATAGGATCTTAGATTTAAAGCTGCAACAGTTCCTTTACTAGACTCTCAGAAGGCATAGTTTTGAGTGTTCTGGCCATCCTTCTTTTACCATTTTCGGTCTTTTCTGAGTCCTTTCCTAAAATTTGGAACCCAGAACTGAACACAGTAATCCAGATGGGGTCTGACCAGGGAAGAGGATAATGGAGCTAACTGTAATCCTCATTCTGCTTACTATGCTTCCTTTATTGTAACCAAAGGTCACATTCATATTTTTGATTTCCATTTTAGATTGAGCTTGTGATCCGTTAAAATCTTCATATCTTTTTCACGGGAACTATTGTCCTTCACATTTTGCCTGCCTTATACTTGTGTCCTGGTGTTTTGAACCCTTTAATGGCTGTTCTTGATTTAGAACTAGAAGAAGGGACCTCAGAGGCCATATAATCCAAATCCCTCATTTTACAGATGGCGAAAATCAGGACTAAATAATTTAAATGATTTGCCCTAAGTCACACAGGGAGTAAGCATCAGAGGTGAGATTTAAACCCAGTAACTGTGACACACAGAGCCACTCTGTTTTTCTTCTGTACTAGACTGCCTCCCATTCTTTCTCACTAGACTTAAGCCTATAAAGATCTTTTGGAATCTCATTTATGATGGCTACTCCCCTGATCACCTCTCCCAACTTTTACATCGTTGAGAAGGCTGTATGATTGATAAGGATATCTTTTATATCTGACCCAATGCTAATGATGAGACAATGCCATGATGGTGAGGGCACCAGAGTTAACTGGGGGACTCTTCCCTTTTCCTTAAGTGAGCTGCAGGGGGCAGCAGCTGACCATGTCAATGGCATTGATCTTCTTTTTCCTTTGCTGATCACGGATTCTGAGTTTGGAATGAATAACTACAGCCAAGCATGAGCTACAGAAGGACCAAAGGGGGGAAAAGAACATAGGAGCTTGAGACTGTGGTTTTTGGTCCTGGGTACATAAGCCCCATGCCTCCCAGAAGTGACTGTAAATGCATGGGTGAGTGGGGGGCAGTAGGGGCACAAGCATTCCAATTTAGAGCCTCAGAAGCACAGGAGAAAATGAGAGCTGGAAAGGTTATCTTGAACAAGCTTTTCAGTTGTGTCTGACTCTTCGTGACCCCATTCTGGGGTTTTCTTGGCAAAAATCCTGGAGTGGTTTGCCATTTCCTTCTCCAACTAATTTTACACAGCCCACAACCCAGTTCAGGAACTGTGACTCGAATCCTGGTCCACTATCTTTCAGATGTTTCTTATTTTCATCATATTCCCTCTGCTATTTTTCTTTCCTTTTCCCCTAGAGAGATTTCTGCATTTAACCTTCCAACATGCTAGCTATTCATTGTGTATATACTACATTCTATCTCTCTTGTGACTCTGCAGCCCTGGCCTCCCTCCTTCACCTGTAGTATCCTTTCAGAGCACACCCACATGCCACCTTCTCAACCTGGCCTTACTTGATCCCCAAAGTTGGTAGCGTTCTCTCTCGAAATTAATGTGCATGTGCTTGTGTCCATACATGCTACATCCCCCAGACTTAGGCTCCTCCAGAACAAGGACAGCTTGTATTTTGTCTTTGTATCTCTAGCGCTCACACAGTGCCTTGTATATAATACACACTTAATACATGTATTTTTTGTCAGTATATAGTATTAGATATTATAGGCACTATCTGACTACACCTACCCCAGGAGAGGAGGAACCATGTGTTTTATTTAAATTTTATTTCTTCCCCACAATTAGAAAAGTTTGTTGAATTGATTTTTTAAAAATGTCATGTCTTTAAAAACCTTGAGAAGATCCCTGCCCCCTTACCTAAAAACACCATTGGTTTGGAATGTAGTAGTTTCTACCATCTAACAAAAGAGGCTTGATTTTGTACTTGGAGTCCCCCTCCGAAAAATTAAAAAAGTAAATTCCCCCTGGGTTCTATTGAAGTGATTGCTGTTGGTGCTTCGGTAGTAATTCATGTGAATTGCAGGAACTGAGCCAACAGGTGAGGGGAGGAGGATTTATTGTGGTAGAATTTAACAGCACCTTGACCGTAAATCTGGCAGATGTTTCTCATTTTTAGCCCATTAAGGATTTTTATGGACCAGATTTTCTTCTCTCTCTCTCTCAGGATTGAGGGAGGTGGGGAGAGAGGTGGAATGCAAACACACCAGAAAAAGTTAATGCCCAAATTTCCAGTGGTTAAAAAAGGCCTGAATTCTGGGGATCAGGGTGGAATGAGGGCTTGAAAAGCAGATAGAACTGGTGTATCCAGAGGTGGGCGATTGCTGTGTCAAATTTAACCACTGAAGAGTTTGAGTACATAGGTCCTTGGCTACACTGTATCACTGGCTGTTATCTTTAATTTGCAGCAAGAAGATAGGAAGAAGAGACCGCAAGAGAAGAAGGATGGAAACCTCCCAAATCTAAATTGGAATAAAACTAGAACATCTAGGAAAAACAAGAAAAAAAGTGTTACTGCATCTGCCAGGTGTGTGTGTAACTCCCCCCCCCCCCCTGCCAAAAACAACAAAAACCCCAAGCCAAACCCTAAGCTGCCATGTCCTCGTTTTGTTTGTGATCTTCCTTTCTTTTTTCTCTGTTCCCCTCCAAGTTTGTAGGTTATAAATACAAAACTTTTGAAAATACAAACTTTTCAGTTTTGAGTTGGGTGAAATACATCCTCAGGATTGTCAATATCTTTGATTGTAGGTGCTCATTTTTTTGGAGCTTCCATAAGGTTTATAGGAAAAAAATGCTCAAAGTTGAAATTTTACTTTTCACCAGGTTTGGTGGTTTTTTAACAGGCCCGCCCTCTCCCCCCCAATCTTTTTTTTTTAAAAAAAAAATCTCGTATTGATCCATATCTAGCAACACAAACATTTTAAATTTTACCCACTACTGTTTCTTTAGGAAAAATGAATAGAATAGGAAGACATTTTAGCTTTGAACATATATCCTGATTGTGCAAAGTTTTTCCCTACACATAGACAGTTGTCTGATGTAGCATTTAAATAATTACTCTCATTTCCAGTGTGATTTGAATAGCCATCAACTAGTTTGTCTGCCATAAGAAAAATGAAAACTCTGATTGCATTTTCTTGTTCCAGTATTTCATAACAGTAAGAGGGGCAGAGGGTTGGCCTTGGTGACAGAAAGAGCTGAGCTTAAGTTCCTCATCCTGGCTCTGTGACCCTGGGCGAGTCACTCTGTGCTCTAGGCACCTCTCTTATGACTCTGAGTTACAGAGGAGATGCTGGTCTGGTTCCTTCTCCCCCTCTAAATCTCTCCACCTACCCATTCAGTATTTCATAAAGAGTCAACCTTAAGGTACCTTTAAAAAACTTAGTTTCCAACATAAGCATAGAGGAAGAAGTAAAGATTTTAAAGAGGAATTAAAATGTAGTTTTACCAGTTAAATATTATGGCTACATGATTAACTTTAAAAGCAGAAGTCTGGCATGCCTCAGACCTGGGAGATGAAATGACTCTGTTCTGGTTTGTGGTTATGTATTACGTGAACTTTAAGGCTGGGTGTCATAGTGAAAACGTCAGGAGAATGTGGTGTCTGGCTGCTGCTGGGGTCCTATTTTGATGCTTCTTGGGCATCTGAAGGGGACCTTGTTTTCTCAGAGGCTACTCCTGTGGAGCCTAAACTCTTGCAGAGAAAGACTTCAGGTTTTGAGTTCATCACATGTGTCCCAAAGACCAGCTTTAAGTTGGAATGAGTCTGAAAGGTTTTTGGCCATAGCAGTTCATTCAACTGTCAGTATCAACTAATCTGTTTCTGTGGAGGAACTGTCTATGTTACAGACCCTTGAAACATTGAACTAGGTCGTATCTAAGGAATTAGGGCTCTTTTTCTTCTGTCTTTTTGGCACTGTTGGGAGATAGGGTGAACAGAGAAAAAAAGTCAGGTGAAGAAAAAAAGCAAATAAAAAGTGTTCCATGTTTTATTTCTTTTACCTCTGTTTAGTAATAATACTTTATACTTGTATAATACTTTAGAGTTTACAGAGCATTTCTGCACCCTGATCTTCACAAGAACTCTGTACAGTGAGCCAGACTGGGATTCCTTTTTCCAATCGGTGACTCAACCAAAGTTCACCCAGCTTGACAGAATTTCCAAATCTTGCGAGTATTCTGGCCATTAGCGTCAGGAATGCTGTTATGCTTGCTTTCTCTGTGTCTGTGTGTCTCTGTCTCTCTGTCTCTGTCTCTCTGTCTCTCTCTCCCCCTCCTCTCCCTCTCCCTCTGTCTCTATCTTTCTGTCTCTCCCCTCC
The DNA here is from genome assembly GCA_028627135.1 of Pseudochirops cupreus. Lineage (NCBI taxonomy): Eukaryota > Metazoa > Chordata > Mammalia > Diprotodontia > Pseudocheiridae > Pseudochirops > Pseudochirops cupreus. Next base: position 121,935,388 of record CM053583.1, on the reverse strand, counting down.
CCTTCACCCCTCTATGTTTTTCTCTCTCTTATATATATTTTCTTCTAAATAAATTTAGATGCTAAAATTGTACATTGTTTATGTTCAGCTTAGTGCCAAGTCCTTAACCTAAAATAGGGCAACTAGGTGGTGCAGTGGATAGAGCACCAGGCCTGAAGTCAGAAAGACCTGAGTGCAAATCCAGCTTCAGACACTTACTAGCTGTGTGACCTTGGACAAGTCACTTAACCTTCTTTGCCTCAGTTCCTCATCTGTAAAATAAATTGGAGGAGGAAGTGATAAACCACTCCAGTATCTTTGTAAACATCAGTTACAAGGGAAACAATGGACAACAACAAACCTGGAACAAGAAAGGGTAATGGTTATAGCAGCGAGCACTGACATCCTACTTACTGTGTGCCAGGCACTGTGCCAGGCACTTTACAGTTATTGTCTCAGTCCTCATGACAACCCTGGGAAATAGGTTCCAGTGTGACTTCTGTTTTATAGGTGGGTAAATAGAGGTAAATGGAGATTAAATGACCTGCCCAGGTCACACAGCTACCGAGTGTCTGAGACGGGACTGGAAGCTCAGGCCTTCCTGGCCCCATGCCCAGCACTCTGCCCAGTGTACCGCCTGGCTGCCATCCATCAAGAATCTGTCTTTTGACGTGATAGAGGGAGAATGAGCACCGGGCCTGGCCTCCAGGCCTGGGTCTGCCAACTAGCTCTTGTGCAGGTTAGTTTTGAGATCTTTATGAAACAAGTCACTTTGCATCTCATTTCCTCTATAAAATGAGAGACGTGGACCTGATAAACTCTGACGTTTTTCCTCATTCTAAAATTCCATGGTTCTCTTCAGAAAGTGATCTCCGTTCTCCAGCCATCAGAACAAGTCTCTTTCCATTTCTCTGTTTCATTATCCCATGTCCTGTTTCCTGGGATCCCTAAGAACAGAAGGCATAATGCATGACGACTTTAATCTTTTTTGTATTTTTGGAACCCTTTATTTCAAATTGGGGAAACACAGGCCCTGGACCCCCTCTCAGATCAGCATTTCTGAATGAATAAAAGAAATACATAGGGTTACAGTGAGAATCAATCATATTGAAATACAGCTATCAGAATGTTTTTTTAAAAAAATTCATGGATCTCAAAATTAAGAACTTCTGATTAATTTCAAAATTTGGCCTGTTTAGATATATTTATATACTCATATAATACATATATACATACATGCATACATATACATACATGCACACAATTATAGGTATATATATATATGCACATTATATGTATGTAGGTGTGTATATGTGTATTATATACATGTGTGTATTTACATATGTATTACACATGTGTATTTGTGTGTGTGGTGTATTACATTGTTAATATATTTTGTATACCTTTGTAAAATGCATAAGCTTATTAGAATGTCACATTTATAGCTATATATTATATATGTATATATGATAACGTGGATGTTCTAATATACCACATATTATATTGAAATATATTACACTATTTTGTTTTGTGTTGAACATGTGTGCTGAGGACATTAATGAGATGTTTATGGTTGCCATAGGGCTCCCGAACACAATGAATCAAAGCACGTATGTACAGAATTTGAAAGGCCCGAGCTGAGAAGTAGCACTCCTCTGAGGAGCTGGTGTACACAGAGCAGTACCATGGACATTTGTAAAACAGAACCCAAAGTTACTTCTGCAGCCCCAGGAGAAACAGGTATGTGTCATCCTGGGATATGAGAGGGGCCTCTGTGAAGGCTTTCCTCTCCTCCTTCACAAAGTTTCTGGGTTCAGAAAAGCTAAGCCCCAGGTGAGCAGCATTCACTCCAAGACAGTGTAAAATCACAAATGTAGATGGTCAGTTCTGAGGTAGACGCATCTCTCACGTAGCTTTTCACCCTGAGCTGTTGTCATGATCCTTCTGCCTTTGTACATACAGTGGAATGGAATAGTGGGATATTTCCATTAGTTGGAGGGATCCAGAGGCTGGGATCTGATACCAACAGCAAATGACTGAACAAAAGCCCAAGATAGTCCAGGGCTAGCCAGGGCAGCTTTGCTTTCCACTAGTACTTTTTCTCCAAGCTGATCCCTATCAGGACCCAAAGCCAGTCTGGTGTTGATATTAACAGATGGAGAAAAGAACCCATTCTGTAATGTTTGGGTCGGAGCTGAAATAAGCAAGCTGGAGGATGCCCATTGGAAAAACACAAAACCCCAGCTGTATGTAATAAAGATTCAAATCTTCTCTTTCTGTTTTCCTTTGTGTAGAAAAATGTTTGTGTGTGTTATTGTTTGACAAGTCCATAATAATAAAAAGAATTTTTTTTGAAGGAAAGGGGAAAAAATGACAGAATGAGTAGGAGATGTGGTTCTATCTTTTCTGCCTGAGGCATTGGGAACCGCTGCCTAACTACCTTGCACTGCCAACCCTTTCTCTTTTCCCTGTCTTCTGATGCATCTTATTGGTGCTGATCTTGCTGGGTTTTCTTAAAAGAAAGTATTTCCAGAACTCTTTATTTTGTTAAGGTTATATATTACTTTTTACTGGTGTGACTTCAACTTTTTGGCAAAACTAAGAATACTTAATTTTGTGAGTGTGGGGGAAAAACAAGGGAATTGGTTAGTTTGGGATTGTAATGAGATTGGATTAGATGCTCTCTAGGGCGCTTCTAGCATTTAAGTCTGATTTGTGCATCTGATGTTACAGGAAAGAAGTACTTTAGGTACTTGGAAGGTGGAGAGGGAGGTCTCTGAGGTGGATATAGAAAGGGGGAAAGGAGGCTCAAAACTAAAGGGCAAATATGACTTTTTTTCAAGTGTTTCCTGAGAGATGGGCAGCTGAGTCTCATGTGGAAAACAGAAGAGTTCATTCATGAAGCACAGCTATATTTTCAGTGCATTGGAGTCAATAGTGAGCAGCTCAGGGAAAACCTTTGAAAGGCTTTTCCGTTTTGTTTCCTCCAGAGGGTCATTACCAGAGGCCTAAAAAGAAATGTGGAGACAAGTTTTGTTCAGATTCCAGCTCAGACTGCGGCAGCTCTTCTGGGAGCGTGCGGGCCAGCCGGGGCAGTTGGGGCAGCTGGAGCAGCACCAGCAGCTCTGATGGAGACAAAAAAGCCATGCTCCCTACCCAGCACTTCCTGCCCTCCCGTGAGTAGTGTGACAGCCCTCACTGGCCAGCTCACCCGGCCCTTCCTCTAGGGACTAGGAACAAAGGGGTGCTTGCTTCTTGTTACCCCACCACCTCAGGGGTTAGGGGGCAGGTAGTGGAACAGGGAATGTCTTAGGGGGAGTAGCTGAATCCCTCTTTACCCTTGGTAAGGTGATGATTAGGGGGGAAGACACACCCTCCCTAACTTTAAGGATTTGTTTTGATGCTCTGTTCACATGCGCACTTGGTTCACACCCCAATTACCCTCCTCTCCCCCTGCACTCCCTAGTTTCTCTCCATCCTTTTTAATGATGAAGGATAAATTAATGATGAAGGATGAACGATTTAAGGATGAATTCCTATTTTTCCTTTTTAACAATGTCCATAAACACATACACACATATACACACACACACACACACACACACACACACACACCTCTTCAGTCAAAAAAATTTTCTCAGACACTTTCTTCCCTACTGTATATTTACTTGTGCTAACCCCCCATCTTTTAAATAGTCCAACTCTGAGGCAGCTAAGTAATTCAGGGGATAGAGCCCTGGGTCTAGAGTCAGGAAGACCAGAGTTCAAATCCAGCCCAAGACATTTACCAGCTGTATGACCTTGGGCAAGTCACTTAACTTCTATCTGCCTTAGTCTCTTTATATGTAAAGTGGGTATAACAATATCACCTAACTCTGTAAAAGGAAGAAGATAATGCTGCCTCCCAGAGTTGTGCTGAAGATCAAATAATAACATTTATTTACAAATAAAATTTGTGAAAGTGCGTGCATATGGTAGACACTATATAAATGCTTGTTCCCTTCTTTATACTCCCATTATCCTTGGGATTTTTCTCTTCTCAATGAGCTAAGTGAATGTGGAAATGTTAGTTTTCCCTCCAAAGTTACATCTGTGAGAGAAATCGTATTTTTTAAAATAAGGCAGAACTTATTTCTCATGATTTCTTTCGAGGCTCTCTGCTTACATCTGGAGTCAGATAACCTGGATTAAATTCATACTCTGCCCGCTCACTATGTGCAATAACTTGGACACCTAATTTTTAACCTGTTTTTGCCTCGGCTTATGGGATTAGGTGTCTCTCAGTTCCCTTCCAACCCTAAACCTGTCATCCTATGATCTCTGCAGCTGTAGAGACATTTACCTGCTTTTTGAATAGTTCATGGGTCCTGGTTAAATGGTGTAACCAAGGGCATTAGTCTCTGAGATCTAGGCAATTCTCTAAGACTATGCAGTGGTAGAAAAGGTATTGACCTGCATTGATTAGTAGAGGGATTTTCCTCACCGGAAATCCCAGGGCCAACCCCCATGTCTTTTTTTAAAATTTTAAAAGATTTTTAAAATTTTCTTTTTCTTTCCTTTTTTTTTGGGAGGGCAGTTGGGGTTAAGTGACTTGCCCAAGGTCACATGGCTAGGTTTTTGTGTATGTGTGTTAAGTGTCTGAGTTTGGCTTTAAACTCAGGCTCTCCTGACTCCAGGGCCAGTGCTCTATTCACTCCTCCACCTAGCCGCCCCTGCTTTAATTTTCTGTGACTGTCTTATGCATACTTGGAAATCTTAAAAATCCTATTCTAAGGATTTATGAATCATTTGTGTACTTGTTCTTCACTCTCTGTATGCCTGAGGTGGCCCCTAGTGATCTTCTGCTTGGTAGAGATACCAGAGTCTTCAGTCCATTGCTTTCCATACCAGCAAGAGCCTTTGGAGGAGGACTTTAGTGGAGGGCTTTAAATATAATAACAAAAAAAGGCATTCTGTAAATAGACTTGTGTCCCCATGTTCAGTACAGAGGGTTTCTATATTTTCACTGTAATGTGACATTGATAGTGAGTGTAAATTTAGCATACTCAAATTTTCAGTAATAATAACATCTTATATATGAATAATATTTTAATACAGAGCACTTTTCTTACAGTACCCCTGTGAGAACGAGGCAAGGGTAGTACAAGTATTACTGTCTAAGTTTTACAGAGGAGAGATCTGAGTGTCAGAGAAGCCGTGCCTTGTCCAGGCTAGACTACTAAGTGTCAGACAGACTCCATGTCCAGCAATCTAACTGCCTTTCCACGAGAATATAGCAATTGAGAAAATAGCAACAGACAGACCTAATTTTGATTTAGTCATTGAATATCAATGTCAGTTTAAAATAGGAATATTTGGTGTGAGGTTAAAAAAGTATGTGCTTATTAATACATATTATATATGCAATTGGAATTTTGAAAAAATCTTTAATTAGTTATCTTAGGTGAAAATATTTTTTAAAAGAACTAAAAAAAAAAACCTCTTTAAAAACCCACCACAACAAATCCTCACATTCACCATTTCCACATAAACATGTCTCATTCTGGATGTTAAGCCCATTGCTTCTCTAGTGGGAGGTTAGCGATTGATTCATTTTTGGAGTTGGTGGTTTATCATTACTTTAATTAGCTGTAAAGTCTTTTAATTTTGTTTCTTTATAATGTTGTCATTGTGTAAATTGTTCTAGTTCTGCTCTCTTCATTTTGTGTCAGGGGATAGAATTATCCTCCTAGTGTCCTCAGAAACTGTCTGTTTTGTCAATGTTCCATGACATCAAAATACCTTCATTTGTTTAGCCACACCCGATGGGGGGCACCTCCTCAGTTGGGGGCTGCTACAGAAAGAAATACTCTAAATATTTTTGTGCATATGAATCCTTTCCCTCTTTCTTTGTTCTCAGGTGAGAATATTTCACAAACTGATTTTCCATCTGAAACCCCCATTACTTTGAATCTGTCCCACAATATCTGCAACCCCAGGTAAGTTACTTTTTATATTTTTTATAATATATATGGTACTATTTATAGTTTTTCAACAGTTCACTTCTTCAAAGTTATTTCTCACTGTGGAAAATGGGAGATTTTTTTGGTTTTAAGGATTTTGAATCAGTCATCCACATTAATAGTTGCTCGTCACCATGTGCTTCTTTTAGTGTGTGTGTGTGTGTGTGTGTGTGTGTGTGTGCGCGCGCGCGCGTCTGTGCGTCTTTTCTTGGACTCTGCAGTCCATCCAGAAGGGACTTTCCTTTGTTTCACACCCTGCATACCTTCTCCCACACCTGGTGTGTACTCTCTCCTCACCTCCACTTCAGAGAATCCCTGTCTTTAAGACACAGCTGACATACCACCTTCTACAGCAGTGGTTCTCAACCTTCCTAATGACGGCCCCTTTAATACTTGTATGTGGGCTGACCCGCCTGGAGACGGATAGAGGAGCAGTGTCTTGGTTCCTAAAACCATTGGAAATATGTTTTCCGATGGTCTTAGGTGACTCCTGTGAAAGGGTCATTCGACCCCCAAAGGGGTCGCGACCCCCAGGTTGAGAACTGCTGTTCTACTGGAATCTTTTTCTGATCCTCTTGCTAGTTCCTTCCCTCCTGATGTTTAGACACTTTGTATTATTTTTATACATACATTCTCTCTCTCTCTCTCTCTCTCTCTCTCTCTCTCTCTCTCTCTCTCTCTCTCTCTCCCTCCTGTCTCTCTCTCTTTCTCTCTCCTGTCTCTCTCTCTCTCTCTCCTCCTTCTCTCTCTGTCTCTCTCTCTCCCTTTCCCTCTCTCTCTGTCTCTCCCTCTCTCTCTTCCTCTCCCTCTCCTTCTTCTCTCTCTCCTTCTCTCTCTTGTGTCTCTCCCCCTCTCTCTCTTTCCCTCTCTCTCGTGTCTCTCTCCCTCTCTCTCCCCCCTCCCTCTCCCTCTCTCTCTCTCCCCCTGTCTCTCCCCCCCT
>CM053583.1:121906022-121927967 GCA_028627135.1 Pseudochirops cupreus | reverse complement strand
TTTTTAAATGTACTGGCTCTTCAATGATGGCTTTTGTCTTCAATTCCAGCCCTACCTCTCAAGCACCAGAAGCTTATCCCCAATGTCTGGACTTTTTGGTTCCATCTGGGCCCCACAAAATGATGTGTACGAAAGTTGCTGTTCCGTCAATCCCACCACCCAGCATTCCACTCACATGGAAAATCCAGCAGTGATGTGTAAACAGGAATATTATCCAAGGTTTAACCCTTTCCGTGCCTATATGAACCTGGACATATGGACTACCACAACAAACAGGAACACAAACTTCCCACTTTCTAGGGACTCCAGTTACTGTGGGAACGTGTGAATGGAATTTGGTTTTAAACAATGTGAATAAAGATGCTTGTGTTTTGATTTCTAGAGTAAGCTGGTTGTTGAGATAGATGGCAGCATTGGTGAATATTTTGGCACTTTTATATGGAAAATAAATTTTTTTTAATGAAGCTTGAATGTTCCGTTTTTTAAAAAAAACAAAACTTTTTTTTTGTAAATGAGCAAAGTGTCTGAATATTCTAACTGTAGAAACATGCCAAGCGTCCTGAAACATTATAAAAGAATAAAACAGAAAGGTAATTCTAAGAAGGTGGGGATGAAGATGCTCTGGATTTGGCAGCTGAGGTGACCTCAAGTACCACTCCCCTATGTTGGGGGATGCAATTCCAAGGGCAGGAGAATGCCTGGTCAGCATTCCTAGGGAGAAACAGGGGCTGATTTCCACTCTCTCTCTCCAGGAATTGTCAGTATGAAGGATCAAAAGCTGAAAAGGCCCATACAAGTAAGTATTTCTTTCCTATCTTAACTCTGTTAACCCCAAGTTGAATTACTTGAGGTGGGTGCAAGACTGGTGCCTAGTTTGTGTGTTATATGGAATGTTAATTGTAAGTGTACCTCTTAGGTCCATTTGTGCAGAAATGCCCCTTTTTTCAAGTAAGCAGAGGAGTAGAAAAATGTGCCCTGCCTTGAGGGGTGTCCCTTTGCAGATGGGCAGGGTAACCCTGCCTCCATGTGAATTGGCTCCCACTCTCTGCCTGTTGGCAGTTTTGCTGTGTCCCTGTTAAAGGTGTTTTTGTAAACTTCTTGAAGGATTTTCAAACTTTTAATAAAATAGTTGGGTATTTTCACATTTGGTATCATTGTTTCTTTATTGGGAAGTCATTGGGGGGAGATGTGGAGAATGGGTGGAGAGGTGGGGGGAGTTGCTTAGGATTTTTGCTCCTGTCAGATGCTTGAGGTGGCTCCATTGTGGGGACAGATGTATGAGAAAAGTTATGAGATTGTTTCCTCCAGGACCATCATGTAAGGACAACTGTCTGGAAAACCTCTGGTTGCAGATGGATCCCTGGTTTGGGTGAGACAGTTTTTTGGTTTTCCCAGAAATGTTTCATTTTCTAAGAAAAACTGAAGCATTTCATAGAAAAATTTAGTTGCATGAATTTTAAAACTCTTTGCGGCATCTTCAGTAACACATCAAATAACAGCCACTGTGCATGGATTTTCTTCTTCAGAATAGGAGCCCTTATGACCTCCTCTCTTTGTGTATGGATGAAGACTTGTCAACACCAGTATGAATTTTTGCTGTATTTTAACTTGTACTTTATTGAATTTTTGCTGTGTTTTAACTTGTACTTTATTGGATAATGTTTTCAAACGAGCAGTGTGTTTTTTTCATACTTGTTCATCTTATCGCTCAAAGATTAACCAAGAAATAAAATACAGATCACCAAAATATCTGTGTGAAAGATAACATTTTCTGAAGCTCTCCAAAAGTTAGGAATACTGTTCCACCTTGACAGATGTACTGTTTATGACTCCTAGGCTAACTTGTTGACAAAGACTATGGGAACACAGTTTGCATCTGGGCGGCTAGCCCCTGCCTTTTATGAAGTTCTGGTCTTCAAGTGGGTCACACCATACTTTATTGGTGATTGGGTGTTGGCCTGGCAGATTAATAGAGTGTAGGATCTCGGTTGTAGATCTTAATCTTCAGCCTAGTCTTACGCTGAAGGGGGAGATATTGTGATAAGAGCAGTAGCGATAATAAGAACTAACATTTCTATAAGATTTTTTTGTATAAGATGTGAAAAATGCTTTTATGTGTTTTATCTTACTTGACCATAACAGCAACCCTGTGAGATAGCTACTGTTATTAATCCCCATTTTACAGATGAGGAAACAGGATGGCAGGTGAAGTGACTTGCCCAGGGCCATACAACCAGTAAGTGAGAAAGGATTCAAACTCAGGTCTTCCTGACTCCAAGTTATTGGGTTTGAGGTCAAGAGAATGTAGGTTCTCATACTGCCTCGCTACTTTTTGTTGTTGATGTTATTCATTCATTTCGGTCATGTCTGACTGGGTCTCCATTTGGGTTATTCTTGGCAAAGAGACTGGAGTCATTTGCCACTTTCTTCTTCAGCTCCTTTTACAGATAAGGAAACAGGCAAATGGGATTAAGTGACTTGCCTAGGGTCACAAAGCTAGTAAATGTCTGGGGCCTGATTTGAACTCATGCCCCTGACGCTAGGCCTGGCACTCTGTCCATTACACTACCTAGTCCCCATCTCGACCCACCAACTTCTTATTACCTGTTTGACTTTATCATTTAACTTTTTTAGGGCCCAGTTTTCAGACCTGTAAAATAGAAATATTGGACCAGGTGATTGCTAAAGGCCCTTCCATCTCTAAATTCTATGTTCCTGTGAGAGTTTTGGGGGCCCATAAATTTGTTTTTTCTCTTTCTTGCTAATCCCTTGCTGATCTCTGCAGTCTACATAATTAATTGATTCATTTAAAACACACACACATACACAGCATCTATCATGAGCTGTTCTTTCTAGGTACTGTAAAAATTAAAAAAATATATTAAAATGTGCTTCTGCTGTTTGGATTCATGAATGTAGGTAAGTCTTCTGCCCTAAACATTAGGACTTCCCACTTTTTTTTGTTTACACACACACACACACACACACACACACACACACACACACACACACACACATGATAAATTGAGTGAATTGCTTGTGTTGTACTTTGTGGGGTCTAAGGTTGTAAATGTTATTTTTTTTTTAACCAAAAGACAGATATGGTGGCAGATGGAGGCCTTATCCAAAATAAGATTTTCATCTTACACCTGAGAAAGTCAACAAATGACATTCTCAAAGTGTTGGAATGTTTATAAACCCAGCTCAACTTTTCCTGCTTCCTGCTTTAAGCAAATAATTTTTTTTAAAGGACTATTCTTTGTTTTGTTGCTGGGCAACTTGCCTTTCTTCCAAGAGACTCACTTGGTGTTCTTGGAAATGCTGCCCCTATTGATGATGGGAGGTGCTTGGGGCTGGAAATGGGTAGACCTTGAAATGGTAAAATCCAAATATCCAAACTTCTACCTACTCACAGAATTTAGGATCATGTTTTTTTTGGACTTGAAAGCTAGGTCAAATGAAACTCATAATTAATTACATCCACTTCAAAATCCAGGTCAACAAGGTTTGTGTCATGTGCTTCTCAGCCTGCTGTTGCCAAGAAAATATGCCATCTGATGGAGAATAACTAAAACAGTGGTACTGTAGAATTTAAGTTTTAAGCATTCATTCTTTTTTTCCCCCCACGTTAAGGTGTTTTTTAATGTCTCATAATTACATAACAGATTTTTGGTCAAGTCTGTTTACATTTAAAAATTGCTGATTTTAAAACAAATCCCTTAAAACTTCCTTGAAATGAATGGCCCACCAAAACAAAACAAAATAAAAATTCCTTTCCTCTGGAAGCTTTTACGATGCTTTGTAATAATTAACCAGTCTTTTACTATTAAATTTAAATGGTCAATTGAGACAAATAGTCCTGAGACCTTTCTTCTATCACTGATTAAGCCTGGAGTGACAGAATATTCTTTTAGCCTTCTGGCCAGATTTGGTGACTTTAACAACTCCAGCAACCTTCTTGTCAACTGCCTTGACAGCAGCTGCAACAGTCTACCTTCCATCACAACCCGATAGGACCCAAGGGTTAGAGAAGCTCTCTACTCACGTGGAAAAATGTCAATAAGGGCAGCACCACCAGATTTGGGGAAGTTAGGGCCATCTTCCGACTTCTTACCCAAATGATGATCAGTCTTCTCTTTTGGTTCAGCAAGCTTGAAAGCATTGTTAGCAGTGGGTCAATACAGAACAGGTGGATAGCCAACTCTGATTTGGTCTGGATGATTCAGGATGATAACCTTTCTAATGAGGCCAGATGCTTCCATGGACAGATCATTCTTACTATCACTAGGCACATTACCATCACAGACATCTTTGACAGCCATGTTCTTGACATTGAAGCCAACATTACAGCATTGTCCCCAGGTAAAGCCTCACTCAAAGCTTCATTTGGCATTTCAACAGACTTCACTTCAGTTGTAACATTGGGGCACGGGTGACCACTAATTAGAACACTAATCTCCATGTGGCCAGCAGTACCAATACCATCAATCTTGTAGACATCTTGAAGGTGTAGACGCAAGAGCTTGTCAATTGGATGAGCTGGTGGCCAGATGTAATTAAAAGCTTCAAGCACTTGTAGTTCCATCCTTTGAACCAAGGCATATTATAGCTTAGGTCCAGCATGTCACTATTCCAACCTGAAATTGGCACAAACGCTACTGTGCCAATCTTCTTAATACAGGTACTGACTTCTTTGACAGCTTCTCCTGTTTCTTCTGGGTATAGGTTGGGGGTAGGCGGTGGGGTTGATGAAATCCATTTTGTTGACACCAACAATGAGCTATCTCACATCTAGTGTATAGACCAAAAGGGCATGTTCATGGGTCTACCCATTCTTTGAGATTCTAGCTTCAAATTCACCAACACTAGCAGCAGCAATCAAGACAGCACTGCCAGCCTTAGAAGTCTCTGTAATCGGGGTCTTGGTAAAAATATCTGTGTCCTGGAGCAGCAGTAATAGGTACATGTTATTTGCTGGTCTTGACTTTCTGCAAGGCAACATCAATAGTACTATCGTGCTCATGTTCAGCCTTCAGCCTATTCAAGACCTGGGCGTATTTGAAGGAGCCCTTTCCCATCTCAGCAGCTTTCTTCTCAAACGTCTTGATAGTTCTTTTACCAATTCCACCACATGTGTAGATGTAGTGGCCAGTTTGGGGTGAACTTGTTAGAGTTTATGCATCCAATGACGACAATACTCATGTGAGTCTCTTCCTTGCCTGTTTTTGTGGACAGTTAGTTAGTGATGGCTTTCATAGCAATTATGTTTTGACAGCAAACCCATTGCTAAAAAGTTTACATGTTCATTCATTTAAAGTGATTTTGTGGTGTTTTTTTTTAGTTTTTATTGGTTTTGTTTCTTCATCGTCATACTTATCCCAAGTATCCTTTCCATCTCCCCCCTCCCAAAGAGTCATTCTATAGAACAAATAGTATTTTTTTAGAAAGGAAAAAAATCACACCTTATTAATAATATCTTTAAAAAATCCAAAAACAGATACAGCGTATAACACCTTGGAGCATCCTACCTCCATGAAGGAGTAGACTGGGGGGGTCTTCTCATATCTTTTCATTCAAATTCTGCCCGAGTTTTATAATTTCATTACATTTGCTTTTGATTTTTGGTGTGTAGTTCTTAGCATTTATACTATCATAGTTACCATGTATATTGTTTTCTTGGCTCTGCTTACTTCACTCCGCATCAGTACACAATACATTCAGTTATGAAGTGTTCCTTAAAGAAATAGAGAACAGCTTAGATAGTGGGAAAAATATTCAGTGCTCATGGCTAGACTGTGCCAATATAATAAAAATCATAATACTATGAAAGTTAATTTATATTTTAATACTATACCAAATTACCAAGGGGACACTTTATAGAACTTGATAAAAATAAAATTCATATGTGTAGAGGACAATGCAAGTCAAAAGCACCTTTGTTCCATGGGAAATCAGGGATTGCTTTGGGGCCTCTTGGTTTCAGGGTCTCCCTGTGCCCGTAGGAGATAAGGAAGTGCTGAGGGTCACAGCCCAGTTGCCGGTTCACAAGGAAGTCTCCTACGAGACCGCTTGCTTGATGAGCAGCAGCTGACATGACTGGTTTGGCCCCCCTCCGTTGGTCCATACCCCTTGTGCACGAGGAGGTCATGCTCGAATCATGTTGCCCTTAGAATATAAAAGGAGAATGCCATTATGAAATAAAGGACAGCTGCTGTGCGCTTCTTTCACCTCTGGTCTCTTCAGTCCCTCCTGAGAATACAGCCTAAGTCTGGCCCTTAGGCTACTGAACTGAGCGGCCATTGCACATATGGAAAACAAAAATCTAAAATATGAAAGGAAATGATGAAAAGAAGTAGGAATAAAGGGGGAATAGATTAGATTAGATTCTCTGTATTCATCATACACATCATTATGGCAATATTCTATTACATTCATGGACCACAATTTGACCCTTTCCTAATTGATGAACATCTACTTTGTTTTCAATTCTTAGTGATCACAGAAAGTGCTGCTATAAATATTTTGGAGTAAATGAAGACTTTGTTCTTACGCATGACTTCCTTGGGGTATGATATGAGCCCAGTCATGGAGTCTGCAGTTCAAAGGGTATGGGCATTTTATTCACTTTATTTGCATACTTTGAAATTTTCCAAAATAATTATACCATTTCATGAATTCATCAAAAATGTACAAGTGTACCCAGTATTTCACAAAGATTTTTTTTCCTGTTTTGCCGTTTCCCTTCTTATCCTAGGTGCTTTAATTTTGTCTGTATAGAAGCTTTTCAGTTTCAGATATTCAAAGTTACCTAGTTTATCTTCTGTAATTACCTGTGTCTCTTGTTTGGTTAAGAATACTTCTACCAGGGCGGCTAGGTGATGCAGTGAATAGAGCACAGACCCTGGATTCAGGAGGACCTGAGTTCAAATCCAGCCTCAGACACTTAACACTCCCCCCACCCATGACCTTGAACAAGTCAACCCCAATTGCCCTGCCTTCCCTCCTCCGAAAAGTCAAGAAGCCAAAAAAAAAAATACTTCTACTCATAACTGTGAAAAATATATGATCTGTCTCTTCTAATTTTTTTATATTATAATCTTTAATATTTAAGTCACATAACTATATAACCTTAAAATGTATTGCGGTATATGGGGTAAGATGTTGGTCTAACCCTTATTTTGCCAGACTGCTCTAAGTTTTCCTGCAGTTTCTATCAAATAAGCTTTTCCTGGGTAAATCGTGTTTTCTACTTTATTAAACACTGGGTTATTAATTTCTATTGTTTCTGATTCCCCCTTGTCTAATCTGTCTCATTAATCTATCTATTCTTTAACCAACACTATATGGTTTTGATGACTGCTGCTTTATAATATAGTTGGAGGTCTAGAAGTACTATCTTCCCCCTTCGTCCCTACTTCTTTTCATCATTTTCCTTCATATTTTAGACTTTTGCTTTCCATATGAATTTTATTTTTATCAAGTTCTATAAAGTGTCCCCTTGGTAACTTGGTATAGTGTTAAAACATAAATTAATTTTCATAATATTGTGATTTTTGTTATATTGGCACAGACTAGCCATGAGCACTGAATATTTTTCCTACTATTTAAGTTCTCTGTTTCTTTAAGAACATTTCGTAATTGAATCTATAAAAGTCTTTTATGTACTTTGGAAGGTTGATACCCAGATACTTTGTATACATTTTATAATTATTTGGAATGTCATTTCTCTTTTTTGTTATTGCTTCTTATTGTGTGGGTTTGGAGGTTTTCTTTAATTTGGGTTTGATTTGGGGTTTTTGGTTATTATATAGAAATGCTTGGGAAAGTACTAAGGGGTCAAGCAGATGCAAGTTATCGTAAGGAAAAAAGAGAAGTTTAGGGGCAGTAAAGCCTAGGGAGAGCTGGGATGACAGATTTTGAAAAAAAAGACATTTTAGAGTGCTTGATCATGGAAACTTGATCAATCCCTGTGTGTAGCTGAGATTGAATGGATTGTGGCTTGAGGAAATTGAGGAACTGGGAACTTAGGGTATTTGAGGGAATATCAAATATCTGTTGAAGTTCCCTATTAAAAAGGAAAGAAATTGGGGTAGAGAGAAAACATGAACTATCTAGTGAACTCATTGAGAAAAAAGGAAAATATCCTAGGGGGTAGCCACCAGGATCTAGTTTGGATTGTAAACTTGGATAGAGGGAACTTCAAAGGAAGAGAGGTTAGTTACTAAATTATACTTTTTAGAACTTGATAAAAAATAATAAAATTCATTCAGAAAACATCTAGAATCTTAAGGGAAATGTGGTAGAGGGACATAGCACATAAAAGAATATTTTGATTCCCCCTTTAGGACCAGTGAGTCAGGAGAGAGCAAAAACAATGCAACCAGTTCTAGTGAGAGTGGTCAGAGTATCCGTGTCATCTGAGGGGAGCCAAGTGTCGTTTAGAGCCAGAAGATAGATTGATGGGTGAAAAACATTAAGCACCTGCCATGTGCCAAGTGCTACAAGATATTAAGTGTTAAGTGCTAGAGATATGAATAGAAAACCAAGACAGTCCATATTCTCAAAGAAGTTACATTCAAATAGCCAGGGAAAGGAGCAATGATCTGAAGTTCTCAGAAATGTCCTTTTCACAGACAGTGGTAGTGTTATTTTGATGACAGTTCTCAAAACAAGAGGTGGAAAGTGGGTAGTGAGGTGGGAGAAGGATGCCTCCAACTGCAGACTGGGAAATAACAGAGTGAAATAGAGCCTTCATGGTCTCAGGCAGCATTGAGAGCATCTTGGCTCCTCTAAGACAAGGTCTCTGGAGGTCCAGAACATGAGGGGAAAAGGTTTAAAATGAAGAAATATTTGTTAATTAGTAGAGTGGGAGTTCCAAGTCCACAGGGATTTATGAAGTGCTTACTATGTTGTTGGAACAATTTTAAAAGTTGGGGATGGAAATAGAAGCCAAAAGCCAACCCTCTCCCTCCCCTCACCTAAGCTATTTACATTCTTATAGGGGAAGGCATCCTGTTAGAGGTCCTTGGAAAGAGGTAGAATGGAAGAGTTCAGCCAGAGCTGGGAAAGGAATGAAGGAGTGAACATGAATGGCCTGGGGGGTCCTTCCTTAAAATGGGAATCTCAGGAGGAAATAAACCATCCAAGAAAAGGGTCAGAAGGTCTGAGCAATCTTCCAGATTGAGAAATTGACTTGGACAACGAAATCCAGAGTCAGGAGTGGGATTGGGAGGAATGAAGGAATAAACATGAGTCCCAGAGGGCTCAGGAGAAGGGGAGGCAGATTTATAGTGGGACACTGTGGAGGTAGCTTGAGGGGAATGAGCTCTCCTACATGCCTCTGTCTGTTTCCCCAGCCACTGTGTTCTCTGCTCATTGGGAAGAAAGATGCTGTTTAGTATCGAAAAAAGTACACAGGATGCTCTGTAATTAATTCTCTCTCTTTTTTTTTTTTTTGCTTTTTGTTACTGATCTCCTGATGTTTCCTCTCTTTTGTCTTTGTATACCTGTCCCTTTTGTGTGATATGTTAAGCACTTTAATGTTTGGCAAAATGAAAGGATAAGCGTTGAATGACATGAAGTGAGATTTTACCTTGTCAGGAGCTTTGAAATTTGTTGTGATTAATAGAAAGTCTCTAGGAAGAATCTGTGTGATTCCGTATTTGTAAATCAAGCACAAAACCAACAAGAAAATAGGAGGAAAAGCTCTCTGGGTAAATAAACACTGGAGCTTTAAAACAATAGTTCCTTCATGTAACAAAGCCTAAAAGAGACTGAGTTATGATAAAAAAAATTTTGCAAATGCATTAAAAAAAAGCCATGGTACTGTGATGTTAAAAAATTTCAAGAAACATAATTTCTGGGTAATAAATCATTTTATTAGTTATGATAGCAGTAATTAATAAAAGAGGGCAGTGACTCTTGAATGCCAACCCCCCCCCATGGGACTCACTCAACATTTATATGCCCTTGGAAGAGTGAATGTTCTGAGGGTGGCAATCAACTCGGATTGGTTAACTAGTAATAAGAGAGTGAATATTATGATGAAAGGTGGACTTGTCTGGGACAGACACACACACACAGACACAAAAGAGAGACACACAGAGACACAGACACACAGACACACACACAGACACAGACACACACACACAGACACACAGACACACACACACCCCCTAGCTCTCTTCCAAAATCACCCCAGCCGTAAGCAATTTAATCAAGGAATTTATCCCCACCCAAATCTCAGTAGAACACCATGGGCTAGTCAAGATTGAGGAGAAAGGTAATCCAGTGTCATCATTATCGCTGTCTTTCCTCCGATACGAGCTTGGCCCAGTGGAGAATGAGGTTTCACAGTGGGATAAATCCTGTATCTTCCCAGTAATAACAGTTAGTTCTTTAATAATCATTTCTCTCAGTACTAAAGACGTTCACTGTGCAGCCACTGAGCACTGTGGGAGAAACTGCCAGAAGTTATAAAGGGGGCAGGGACACTATAAAAAGAGTACTAGACTTGGTCTCTGGACAAGGGCCTCTGCTGCTTACTGCCTGTATGAACAGACCACTTTATCCCTCTGACTTCTTCATAATTAGGAAGCTGCGTCAGATGATTCTTTCCAGGCCCTTCTTGCTCTAGGTGCTGTCGATCTTTGTAGCGGATACTATTATAGTAATAAATACAGCAAGGACATAACAAGAGCTCACACCTACATAATAGCTTGCATTTATGGGGTAGATGGGAGGACTAGCATCTCTGGTGTGGGGGCTTACCAAGCTCTTTGCAGGGCTGCTCATCCCCCTGACAACCAAGTCTCACTTGTAGCTGCAAAAAACTGTGGCATGCCCACTGATTATACCCAGATAAAATCATCTTGGGCTAAACCCCATAGAGCAGCAGTTCTCAACCTGTGGGTCGTGACCGCTTTGGGGGTCAAATGACCCTTTCACAGGGGTCACAGGGGTCGCCTAAGACCATCAGAAAACATTTCCAGTGGTCTTAGGAACTGAGACACCGCCTCTCTATCCGTCTCCAGGCGGGTCTGCCCACATGCAGATAGGCCCACACACGAGTCTTAAAGGGTCACAGCATTAGGAAGGTTGAGAACCACTGCCATAGAGAGAGTAACAAAGAGGCTTCAGACCCATCAGTTGACGAGGGATAGGTTATGGGGGATTTCTAATGAGAAATCGTTTCTAGGTTCGGTGTCTGAAAAGAATTACAGGCTCAGCTGTCTTTGGCAGATTTATAAAAGTTTATTACACTTATCAGCGGGCAGGAGAGAGTTAAGAAAAATCCTGCAGAGGGAAGGAGATAGTGATACAAAATTTAAAGAGACAAAACAGTCAATCACAGATTCATTAGGCTAATGGTGTACAAAGGTGGAGTTAGGGAGGGACCAGGGAGTGGTTAATACTTAAAGGGACATGCACCCTTGACATCAACTGCACATGTGTTTTACCCATAATTCACTGGGACAAACAGCAGGGCACCAGGGCTTGGAGGTGTGGTTTTAGCCCTGAAACGTCATAATGTCAACGTGCAGTCAGATTTGAGGTCAAATTAAATGAGATGTACCCATCCAGATTTGCAAATGGATGAGTTTTGTTTGCTAGGACAAAAGGAGGTAGTACCTTGAATGAAGAGTTAATGGTTTGAGAGGAAATACCTCTAGGCTGGGGCAGGGGGAGAAACAGTTAATGCTTTACAGCTGGGGGGGAGGGAAGGAAACAGAGTTAAACTGATTTCACAAACTGATCATACATACACAAGACTGAAGTTACAACAATGTTATAAAATTATAAAATCACCCCAAAATATATTACATAGGCCATTCAGCACTGCTTCACAGTGAGCTAGGGCGTATCTGCCCCAAGCATGTGAAGACTTCCCCTGGTGGATTGGGTGGATGAGAACAATTTATTCCAACAGCCGTGGAGGCAGCTGAAGCAGGTGCTAGGGAACACTTAGAGCTTGGTCAGACATTGAAGATGCCAAAGTCATCCACTGCAGGCCACATAAGCCTTTGGAAAGCACAAGAAACACTAGAAGAAGCAAGAATAGAGCTGCCTCTGCTTCTACTTCTGCTACTTCTTATACATTCTCCTCGCTTAAAAATTTGCATTCCCTGAAAAATGACACCAGAATCCAGGAATAGTTTGTATGTGTGTATTGAAAATATCCTTTATTTTACATATATTAACAATAAATGCCTATTGTACCAGTTACATGGGCCACTGCAGGTATGTGGTACTTAATACACAAATTACAATTGCCGCCCTAGAGTGTAACAGGTGAAATATACAAAGGCATAATTCTTCATAGCTACTGTGTATAACATTGTGTGGCAAAGTTACATGCAGGAAAACAAATCCCGAAATCACATGTGATAACATGGGAGTTCTATACAAAGTACACTAAGGACACTCCAGTACTGGGAACCTTCTGGTGATGGGATGGGGAACTTTGCTCATTACCCTGGGAGCATCAGAAGGCAGCCTGGTCTCTGAGCAGATTGTCCTGGCATTCCTGAGGGTAGGACCACTTTCTGTTTGGCTTCTACCGTATTTTCAGACCCATGTAAAAGGTTCAGGTTGAATGTCAAGCTCTCCAACCCCTGAAGAATTAGACTGTGTGGGTGGTTTCCACGTCCTTGGGTTCAGCAGAGGTAGTGGTTGGGTTTTTGTTTGTTTTTTTGTCTGTACCCATAAGTCCCATTGGCTAGGTTATTCAAGGTTAAGAAAACTCCCTCTGCTAATGCAAATCAGTACCTATTTTGCAGTTTATGGAGTTAGAGAGAGAGTTTATGACCTGTTAGCTGATCTTTTGGTTTGCCTTTTTGGTTGTAATCTCATTGATTTGATTTTTAAATTGCTACTTCAACAGGAACTGAGTGAAGATGATTGTACAAGAAACTATGTGCTTCCTCCACTTGCAGGTTTTTATTTGTTTGTTTTACTTGGTTTTGTTTTGGTTTTAGAGAGATAAGAATTGTCTGGCTGGGTTTTGGTACAATCTCTTGTTTGTACTGTCTTGGAGCCATGAGGAAATGAAATGTAGCTGTGGCCCTCAAGAAGTTTGCATCACTGGGGGTTTTAATACTTAGCCTTGCATGCTTGTAAGACTCCTCCTGTAGTCTATGTGATTAGATACATCACTTTTGCAAGACAGATTGGAACTGAAGCCCATTTTACAGCTGGCCTCTACCAACTTACCTGCTTTATGGATAAGGAAATTAAGTTTCCAGAGGGTAGGTCAGAGAGCACATCAGGAACAGAGGCCCTCTCTACTTACAGAGTCCAGATTCCTTTTTTCTGTCAGCTGTATGTGTTCACTTCTTCTCTTAGGGCTTTTCCCACTGTGCCATGCTATGTCTCCTACTCATGTTAGAAAATAGCAAGAGCAGGGATGCAGTGGATAAGCCTGGGTAAAGACCAACGGAAGCAGAAACTAGTAAGTTTACCATTCAGCTATACCTGGGGTGGGGACCTGTAGTCTTGAGGCCATATGTCCTTGGCCCTCTAGATCCTTGGGTGCAGCCTTTTGACAGAGTTCAAGTTTTGCAGAAAAAAATCCTTTTATTATTAGCCACTATATCATAATCTGCCTGGAAAGAAAGAGAATATAGATGAGGAGGTTTTTTTTAATTTGAAATATTTTTATATTCTATTTTTTTCAATTTAATGTAAAAATAGTTTTTAACGTGTTTTTTTAGAATTTTGAGTTCCAAATTCTCTTCTTCCCCTCCCCTCTCTTTGAGAAAGCAAGCAATTAGATTATATATATGCAATTATGCAGAACACATTTCCATATTAGTCATATTGCAAACGAAAGCACAGATCAAAACCAAAAGAAAACAAAAACAATAAATTTGGAGTTTAGGAATATTACAGCCCTGGCACAAAGGCCTGGCACATGTCAATTCTGGAGGCCTTCAGTTATCCAGATATCTGCTGTAACTCCACTCAAAATAGAGCAGCCAATAATTTCTTTAATTGCCTTAAATGAAATTGATCGTTTCATCCTTCTGAAGGTGGAAGAACCAGCAAAAGAGAGTTGCTGACTCACCACAAGGAATAACCTGCTGCTTGAGTAGAAATGACGGGAACATTGGTGAGATTTGTCCAATTGATTTTAGAATGTGTGATGTGGAAGGACAGGAGAGCGAGCATAATATAGCGTATACCCTAGATTTTGTGAAAGCAAGTTTCACAGGATTCAAGGAAAGGAGACCTAAACTGTCCCATGGACTAAAGAAACGAAAGCCTGAGAGGAATGAGAAACTCTTAGCTTAGAAATTGCAAAGATACAGAGAAACAATCCCCAATGAGAAAGAAAATGAGGAATTATCTAAAGAGATCAGTGTGGATACAAAGAAAAGCTTAGATTTTCAAAAGCCATTGAGATGATGGAAGCAAGAGGGCTTATCAGGAAGTATGAAAGTGACATTGTCCAGTGAAAACTGGAACAGAAACATCACAGCTCAGGAGGAGCTGTCAAAGAATGTACAGATAGCAAAAAAAGGAGCTTATTTTTTTTAGCTCTTTGGGGGAAAAGAGGAGGATCAGAGAAAGGATAGAACACCACTTGAG
This sequence comes from Pseudochirops cupreus, assembly GCA_028627135.1. Classification (NCBI taxonomy): domain Eukaryota; kingdom Metazoa; phylum Chordata; class Mammalia; order Diprotodontia; family Pseudocheiridae; genus Pseudochirops; species Pseudochirops cupreus. Next base: position 121,913,378 of record CM053583.1, on the reverse strand, counting down.
ACATTGGATTAGACAATGATGGCTGATGATGAAGAAAAGACAGAGCTGCTCAGTTACTATTTTTCTTTTTCTACCAAGAAGAATGATCTCTGAACTGAGGACAGAACAAAATGCCTAATGGGGAGTCATGACATTGTGCGTGTATACATATAGAGTTTAGCTTTGTAAGGTGTGTATATTGCCCACGTAGGCAAATGGTCAGGGATATAAATGAGTTTGTGAAAATGATTTTTTTTTAGGAAAATGGAAATTAGCTGACAGTATGGGGGATAAACCCTCTTCCCCTTCCTTCCCTGACTCTCCTCCTCCCCACCCCCTGCACTGACAGTGATGGCAGTGCTAGAGTGGAAGCATTTGGGGAGCTGATGATGAGGTGGAACAGGTGGGATTGAAGAGCCATTCTCCTGGCACTTGGCACAGTGCCTTCTATGTAGCTGGATTCAATAATGTTTGTTGAGGGACTGGGGTATGGTGGAGAAAGCCTTGGGCTTGTGGGGAAGAGAGCGACCTGAGCACAATCTGGGAAAAGGCATGGAGCACTAGTTTTGGAGCCAGAAGAGCTAGGTTGGTCTCTGATTTCTGTGTAGCTATGGGTAAGCCACTCCCCTTTCCCGGCTTCGGTTTCCTCTTCTGAGAAATGAAAGTTGGACTAGATGGTTCTCTCCAATTCACAATCTATGAGCCTGTGAACTTGTTGTGGGAACCTGGGTATGACACTTATTATCTGTAGGCCTCAGTTTCTTCATCTGTAACATGGGAATAACAACAGTGCCTGGATTCCCCACCTTAAGGCTTGTTGTTAAGGACCAAAAGAGATTATGTGTGTTAGGGCATTTCCCAAATACCTTAAATATTAAATCCAAACCTTTAGTCTCTTCATGAAAGCCAGCTCCTTGCTGACTGCTGTTGCCTCCTGAGTGGATTTTGTCACCACTTCTGGCTGCTACTTCCTGAGCTCTAAAAAGTTCGAACTTTCTTTAACGATTATTTTCATTACCTTGCATCAGTGATTCTGTTCAAACGGTCTTGCTCAAGAGTAGGATTTCCTGGAAGTCACATGAAGGCCAGACTGTATCCATTGTGTAACTTTCTCTCACAGCTGTCACCGGCAAAAGTAAAAAGCCTGGGACTTTCTTATATGCTGTTGTCCCTTTGAAGCATAGGTATCCATTGTTTCTGTTAAGCCAGCTTTTGTCTTCCCTCCTGCTTTGAGGACAGGAATAATTGTTTGTAGACTTAGAGCCAGAAACAACGCTAGAAGTCGTTGAGTCTAACCATTCATTTTAGAGGTGAGGAAAACTGAGGTTCAGAGAGGTTTATTATTTTGCCCAAGGTCACACAGGAACCAAGCATCAAAGCCAGCATTCAAACATAGGTTCTCTGACTCCAGATCCCTTTCTTTTCTCTTGGTCCCACAACCACTCTAGGATTTTCCTCTGTTACCAGTGGAATTCCCTCAGAAAAGGTATGGAGCCATCTGTTGAAAATTCTAAACAAGTCTGGCTTTCCCTGCATTTCTGGGTGTGGCTCTGCAACTTCAAAAGGATGTGGCCAGACGGTCTGGGAAAGGTTCAGTCTCTCAAATTCCAGGATGTGCACACGCTCCTGTTCTGAAGTGTTTGACCTTATTGCTTTGGAACTACAGGAGCAGGAGGAGAATCAGTGTCCTGGATCTCCTCCATCTCCCTGTCTGTGATTTTTTTTTTTAGAGTAGTGATAGCAATAGCTGGATTAGGAGCCAGAACAATGATGAGAGATGGACAGAACCAGACTCTTCTGTGATCCCGCAGTCCCACACAGTGACAGGTGCTTGCAAAATGTAGGGAGAGTCAAAGCAACATGGGATATTATTTCACCTCTAATATTTCTTTTGTGAGGGTGGGCCAAGTAATGGGGACTCTGCAATTCCTTGATTTGGTAGAAGAGATTTTTCACCCTTATGGGGGTGTTTTTAGTCATTTTAAGATCTTTTCTTTTCAAATCAAGACCTTTGGGGATTCCCTGAGTGGAAACCCTTTCTTTGCATGCAGATTGGCATCTCATTAACAACTTATAAAGAATTACCTGGGCCTCTGAGAGGCTAAGTGATTTGTCCTTGATCACATAGATAGCATATGTTAGAGGCAAGACCTGAACCCAAGTCATCTTGACTCCAAAATAGGTCCTCTAATTATTACGTCATGCTGCCCTTCATAGGATCATATGCAGATCTGAGGCTGACAGATTTAGGGCTGGAATGGACCTTAGAGGTCACCAAGTGCAACCCTCACATTTTACATATAGTGCCCTATTCACTCTACCTGCCCTTCTCTGGCCCTGGGGACTGGTGGGGATGTGGCTGATTTGTGGTTACTGAAGGAACAGAAGCTACAGCTGCAAGGGCAGAAATGCTCATGCTCAGTGTTAGATACCAAGGTCCTTGGCTGTCAGCTTCTCCTTACCAGAGCCGGCCTGTGGGTCTGTCCATACTCTGTGAGGGCTGAGCTGGTTGCAATCAGGGCAGTCCAGAGATTACTGCCAGGGGCAAGGAAACCCAGATTAAGAAAAGCTCACACTTGCTTCTGAATCCCTATACCCTCACCCCGTCCATCCTCTGTGCCATCAGTCCCAGGTGCAGAATTCCTCCAGAATTTTTACCTTGACATCTGATGGCCAATCTGGATGGATACATGAGCACAATGTCGAATTTTAAAAATTTTAATATTTTCCCCCAATTACATGTAAAACGATGCTTTTTTTAAAAAAAATCTTTAGTTCCCAATTTTCTCTCTCCCTCTCTCACTTCTCCCTCCCACCCCACATACACATTGAAAAAGCAAGCAATTTGACATAGGTTATACATGGTACAACACTGAATTTTAAACTGTATTGTGTTTCCCCTCCCTTGACCATTCAAAGAAGGATTGCATCAGGAATTTCTTAGAATGCTTGAATTTGAGGTAGATCCTATATCTGGATCTCCCAGCGCCTAGGGCCTAGGAGAAGGACAGTTTTATTTATTTTTGTTCACTAAATGTCTTGTGATTACAAGTTATTTTCTTATTACATTGCGCTGCTTATTTCCATATAGAGCTTATGCCAATAGTAAAAGCACTGCATATAATATCCAAAAAATAATTGTCCTCAGTCATCTCTGCCTATGTGACTAGACTTTCACTGAATTTATAGCAAGTCAGGAAGGAGATACAGTTTGGCCAGTGGAGAGAGGCTCCTTGGTGAATTCTGAAGGCTAGTAGTCAAAGTTGCTCCTTCACAGAGTGAGGTGAAGGAGTCATTGACCATGAGAACTAGAGAGAACTTGAGATTTAATTCAGCATTTCTTTCCAGCAAGGGCTGTGGTGCAAATCACCAGGATAAGCATGGGACTCTTCAGCACCCAGATGCCTCAGAAGTGAGCAGGAGTCAGTGTCACCAATGGAGAAATATAGTTGAAGGAATTGAAGCCCAGGGAGGTGAAGTGACTTAGATAGTAAGTGGAGAGGCAGAATCAATGCCAGAAAAATGATTGTAAGGACCAGAAGGTGTAGAAGGTGATGGGGCAGCCCATCAGCCTCATCTTAAGTTGTCTCCAAAATCACTTCTGAATTCAGGTGTACTGCAGTTTCTAAAATGAAATTCAACCTCCTCTCTTCCTCCAATTTAACTCTAGCTGTGTCTCATTGTCTACTTACAGTGCCTAGAAGTAGGCACTGATATTAGATCACTGGACTGCCCTTTCAACTATATACCACAGTCTGAGTGATAAACATTCTTCATCCATTTATGTGTAAACATTCGTGTGTGTGTGTGTGTGTGTGTGTGTGTGTGAGTGAGTGTGTGTAAAATCAATACCTTTCAAATGATGACCAGCCTCACTCACAAAGAAGCCCTTGTAGTATGGACAAGAAACTTTTATGTCTCTGCCTGACCTTTCATGAAATAAGTTCTATACTTTTACTTTTTGTTCTTATTTGCAAGCCAACTGTATCTTGAACCACAGCTACCATTATCCTAATACCAGTGGAGCTAGATAGAAAAAAGGTTAATGTCAGACTTTGATTAACCTGATTTCTGTTTATATTTATAGAATCCTAGCATTGTAAGAGATTTGGAAAGTCATCTAGTCCAGTCACTTTGACGGAATCCTAATAAAGTTGCCTCAACCCCAATATTCTAACTTTCTTATGGACCTCACTGAATAGCAAGCATGTCCTGATTTAACCACACAGTTGGGCTTTAACCATACCACAGGCCCCCAGATTCAATAATGGGCCTCAGTGAACAGCAGGCCTACTGCTCCTTCCTAACCACTGCCCCCCTGACTCAATGTCCTAACTTCCTCATGTATGCCTCACTGCTTCACTAGAACAGCAGGTGTGTCCATGTGTTGCGGTTTAAACCCAGGGACGCCAAAAACTATTGAGGTGGAGTTTCTGCCTACCCCAAAACTGTTGTGGTTTCATGATGTGTTGTGGTGGAACCATCTCAAAGAATTCAGTCAGACCATGTCTAATCCAAGTATAGGCATTTATTGAGATTTGCACCTCTCATGAAGTGGGCTAAGTTCCAAGAGGAACCAGCAACTTTAGAGAAAGCAAGGGTAAAGATGCAATTACATAACAGAAATTTACATAGAATAGAAGAGGAATATAATTAATATTAAAGAGGCAGGAGGAGTTTGTTAAGGGATTAGGTAATGGAGGAGGGGTCCCATCTATGGTTTGGTGGTTAAACCTTCTGGTTATTCTGCCCTCCAACTGGCTAGCTATTGTGGTCCTGTCTGGTCTAGATGGATGATGTGATTGTGATTGAATACAAGAACACACCTGTTTCTGTGGGAATGGGTCTGGGGGCAGTGACCAGGTAGAGGCAGTAGCTAGGTTCCTATCACATGGACACACTTACTGTTTCTGTGGGAACTAAGAGTTCAGGGACACACCTGTAGTTCCAGTGAGCAGTGAGGCATATATGAAGAAGTTAGGATATTGGCAGGGGGGTAGGGTTTGGGGGTTAGGCACACTGGGCCTGCTGTTCAGTGGGGCCAGGACTATAATGAAGTTAGAATATCGGGGTTTGGGGCAGCTTTATTAGTATTACATCACTAGTTGCCCCCCTAGAACATCAGACCTGTCTATGTGATGGAATCCTAGCCACTGCCACTGCCCCCAGACCCATTTCTCATATTCCTCACAGAATCAGCAGGTGTGTCCATCTAATCTCAGACAGGACCATAGTAATCAGCCAATCAGAAAGTAGCACCACCAGGATGCCCAAGTAAGATGTGGACCCCAAAACAATAGAAGGGATTTTCCTTAAATAGGTACCTGCACAGTAATAACAAAAGTTGTCCTTTATGAACTTATGATGTAGAGAGACTTATTATAATGTCATTATCACCCCCCCCCCACAATGGTTTTTTCTGTATGCATTGTGGGTAATTGTATGCACAATTCCACTGAGGCTGAGACCCCACCCCTATTACCTAATCCCTTGATAAGCCCCTCCTGCCTTTTTTAATATGCGTAATTTTGTGATCAGCTGGTATGTAATCAGCATCATTGCACTTTAAATTGCCTATCTTGTCTTACTGAAGTTTCCAGTTCCTCTCCCCTGGGGAGGCATCACTCTCAATAAATGCCTTTGCTTGGTTTGGAGATGGTCTGAGTCTGTGAATTCATTCAAGATGACCCCCACAACACCCCATGAAAGCACACCACCTCATCCCATGCCTTAATTCCTTTATAGACTCCCCACTGAGGGCTTCTGTTGCATAAGTAATATTTATCACTTTATATTGACAGACATTTATTGTCATTTTGAAATGTGTCTTTTTTACATGTTATTAAAGCTGATTTTAGGCGTATCTTTTAAAAACGAATTTTTACTGATATTTTTTGTTTTTTATGTCATCTGAGTTTTCCCAGTTATCCCTCCCTCTCCTGCTCCCAGAGAGCCATCTCATAATGAATAATACTTTTTAAATATCAAAAAAAGAAAAAGAGGGAAAAAATCAGCACAACCAAGCAATATATTGCAAAATGCCTTAAAACATGCAGTTTCACTTTAGATTGTGTGTGTGGTTGTTTACCACTTACACTGTTATAGTTAGTGCATATATTGTTTTCTTGACTTTGCTTGCTTTACTCCATCAATACATGTAATTATCTCCATGTTTCTCTATATTCATCGCACTCATCATTTCTTATAGCAATACATATGGAATATTACTATATTTCCTTATATCCATGTACCACAGTTTGTTTAGCCATCCCCCAAATTATAGGCATCTATTTTGTTTCTAATTCTTTGCTATCACAAAAAGTGCTGATATAATTTTTAAAAATAATTGTAATCAATATATTAAAAAAGAAGAGGTGATTGGTTAGGCATCTGCAATGGTGCCTTCAACTTCTACACCTGGTTCAGTGCTGATAGAAATGATCTGTTTAACAATTTCAGGACTGTGCAAATCAATAAGGCGTGTATAGATGCTCATCTGGAACCAATTCCAAGCCTTTGAACCTTCACCTCAAGGAGTTTTTCTAGTTTTGATTCCTAGTGTCTTAGTGGGCATTAAAATAGATCCCTTCACATTCAAGTTCTTTTCTTTGGCTCCTCTAATTAGGTCAGCACACATTTTCTCAAATGATTTTGTATTTTGACTGGTGAGGGTGATTTGGATCTGGTGAATGACCAGTTTGAGTTCCACAAGTGTCTTTGTGTAGGCAACGGAGCTAGAACCCCAGATCCTGGTTGTGCAATGCTCTTGTTATCTTTTTGGTCCCCAGATATGGACCATCCCTACCACGGTAGTGATCTAGGGATAGGAATAGTTAAAAAAAAAAAAAGATGAGAAGAAAGAAGCAGAGGGAGATAAACTGTGACAGATTTTTTTTAGTTCATCTCTTCCCCCAAATGCAAATTCCTTCAGTTCTCCTCCCTACTCAAACACTGCGTTGAATATTAGACACTATTCTTCTGATGTGCCCAACCACAGTCTGAAAAGTCCACAAGAAGAAATTCAGCACTGACAGGATTCTTGTTGTTCAAATTCTTAAGAGTCTGTGCCTGAGGCAAAATGATGGTGTCTGGGCTCTCTGGACAGAAGAGAACTTCTGGGAAACAACTGGAACAGAATACTTCTCTGAAGTGGATAGGGCCTGTTCTTCATGGCATTATCAGCGGTTTTGATCAGATAATCAGAGTAACAAACCCATTCTAATAAGACAGACAGGCAGTAAACCTTACCATAGTTAAAAAATGCATGTCTCCTGCTGGCCTTTAATAAATCATTCCAATGAAAGCCAGTTTGGACCTCGTGATAAAGCTAGTGGAATAGATAGATATTAATGAAGAAATAGAGGTGACTGGTTTATA
>CM053583.1:121884937-121905522 GCA_028627135.1 Pseudochirops cupreus | reverse complement strand
TAAGTTTTAGTGTGATAGCCAGAGTTATTCAGAGAGGATAAGAAAAACAGAGTCCTTTTATTGAGTTAACTTCCAGTGGATTAAAATATTACATTAGTAGTAAGTTAATAAAAGAGCCAAACCTTTTTTACTTGATAACTTTTCCTTGATTTTCATTTTACTTGTGAACTCTTTACTTTTTGGTACCAATAATTTCTTGGCCCAAACTCCAAATTTTTCAGGTCAAAAAAGTTTATCAGTTTTTTGGACAAAATTTTGGACAAATTTTTGGACAAAATCAGTTTAATACTAAAGGGTACCAAGATGAACCTTAACTTCAAATTGGAAACCATCTTGCTTTAAAAAAACTTTTACTTTTTTCAGTTGAAATCCTTGATTTGTTTCTCCCTACCTCCAGAAGGAAATACAAAATCCTTGTAATTTGCATAGTCAAGAAAGACAAAACCAAGTGCTTTTCTCACTACTAGGAAGGCTTGACATTCATTACTTATCAGCTTTCTTAGACTACGTATTGCTGAGATGCGTGGATTTTTTTTTCTTGGCAGGAACGTTGTAGGTAGTAAGTGAACACTGGAGTAGAGTGTAAGCAAAAAATGAGATGAACCAGCGTGCAGAGGGCAGAACAACTGGGAAAAGGAATAAGGAATAAAGGAGTAATTCGGTCAGTCTCTAAACCAGCACAGAAGGCTACAGGAAGCTGCCTGGTTCTGCACGGGTGATCCTGTGAGGTTCCTCCCTTGTGAGATGACTTTTGGCCTCATTACCGCCTCCTCATTTGCCTTGGGACCAAATTCTATCTAAGTGTCCCTGATTTAGGTGCCGTTGGTGACAAGGCGCCAGATGTATCTCAGCTTTGGGTAGTACTGTCTCTCTTCCATCTTTTGTGCCCATCTCCTTAAGATCCTGGAAGCCTCCTTGGAGAGAATAATTTGGTTTAAGGCTCTCATTTTACAGACACGGACGAGGAACCCCAGAGAGGACTGATTTTCTAAGTCTCTCCCATCTACTAAATAGCAGAATCGGAATTCGAATCCAGGGCACGTTGCCTTCTCCCCAGCCTTGCTTTGCTCCATTTTCCAGCCGGATTTTGGAAGGCAGTTGAGGAGAGGGGATGGAGTAGGAACCACCAGACTCCTTGTTTTGAAATTTCCAGTTTGTACTTCCTCCTGGCCATTGGCCTAAAAAAAAGTGTGGTAGATGGGGAATTTCCCTCCGGTAACTGTAAACTGGACTCAGCATTAAGGCAGAGATGAAGAGTTACTCGGGACACAGAGAAGGAGAAGAAATTGTGGTTTCTCTCTCTCCCTCGTCCACTACCCCTCCTTCCTCCCCCCCCCCCCCCCCCCCCACCCCGCGCCCGTCTGAGCTGGCTGCAGTTTGGGTGTCCGGCTGTGGGGGAGGAGGGAAGGGACCTCATCTGTTCCGTCTTTCTTTCCTTCCTGACCCTGCCCTGAGCAGCCTCTCCTCCCTAGACTCTCATACTGCAAACTGGTAGGAGTGATTCAGAAGGGGCGGGGCAACGACAGACACCCCCTCATTCCTCCAGCTCTCCACATCCCACAGCGTGCATCGGGCACCCCATGTCCATCCAGCCAGTAGCTGTTGCAAGCGCTGCCGCCGTAGCCCAGCTAGCTGAACGGAGAGCACCTGGATCTGTGTAATCCAGACCTAAGGAGCGTCCTGGGGCCTTAGGTACGTCTATTACTTTTCCGCGGAGTTGTACTGGGGGTGCCCTTGGAACAGTGCAGGGATCAAGTGGGTCCAGCCTTGGAGCCCGCGAGTTTGTTAGCGGCGTCTGGAGCTGATGAAAGTGAAGGCTTCCTTCCCTTAAGGCACAGCGTCAGGGCTGTCAGACAAGTTACCAGAATTGTTCCGTTTCCTTTTGGTAGTCCATTAAAAAAAAAAAAATCTCTCAATCCTGCGGTCACTTCGACTGTGAAAGCTGAGCCTCTACTCAGATAATAGGGAAAGAAAGAAAAAAGAAAAGAAAAGAAAGAAAGAAAGTAAGAAAGAAGGAAAAATGACATCGAGCCTGTTATCTTTGCGGGGTTTCAGCGGTACCCAGCTCTCCAATCTCTGAGGATTGTAGTCAAATCTTGGTTTTAGGTCACCGTCAGAGAATGTAAAAATGAGATTAAGGACTGAGACAGTATCATACATTTGAAGCTGAAAGAAGTTTAGGTCAACACCTTTATTTATTTAATTTAGTTGAGAGAACATAAAACCTGGAATGATTCAAGTGACTAGCCCAAAGTCAAGTAATTTGCCACACAATGGCAAAGCCAGGATTCAAACTTAGCTTCTCTGACTCCAAATCAAGTACTCTGTTCACCGTGGGATCAGACGTGTTAGAGGTATAAGGAACCTCAGGCCAACAGTCTCATTTTGTAAACGGAGACACTAAAGACCCAGCAACGATTAACTGTTGTCAAACCACTACAGAGTATTCATATAATAGGAGACTTTTATTCATATTTATATTAATATAACAGGAAGGACTTTTAAAACCTGCTTGCATTTGGGAGTGAAGGTGAGAGACTGAAAAGAAAATGTACTGTCGTGGTCTAATATAAAGGAGAAAAATCACCAAACTGAAGGATCAGGACCTGAGCTCTAGTTCAGTCTTGACTAGCTGTGTGATCTGCTTATCAGGAAGCCTGGATTTTAAATCCTTTCTTAGATGCTTAAGAGCTGGGCAAGTCACTTCTTTCTCAGCCTCGATTTCCACTTCTATAAAATGGGAATAATTTTAGTACCTAACTCAAAGGGTTGTTGAGCAGATCAGATGAGATAATATATATTAAATACTTTGCAAAACTTAAAGTACTATATAAATGCTAGCTTAGTACCTACTAGCCATTATTATGCCTCAGTTACCTTATCCATTGAAGGGAAGGACTTTTGGACTTCTCAAGAGCAAGGATTGACCTTTCTTGGTGTACCCAGCAAATAGCTCAATGCCTGGAACATAGTAGGTGTTTGTTTGGTTGTTGATCCTTCATTCTCTAAGAGGACCAAAATGACATCACTATGCTAGAGTCAGGTTTCAATGTGTCTAACTGTGGCTGATCAGACTAATAGGAACTTGGAGTGCCCTACCACAGATCAGGCACAAATAGCCCATGTGAACGTTTGGGGTGGATTCTCTAAATTTGTGCATCCTGTGTTTGCTTTGAGCTGTCTCAATTCTACTTTGCTCATAGAGCACACACGTTCTCTGATGGGGGCACTCCATGCTGAGCAGCCTTGTGCCGGTGTCTCCCATTTCACACAATTCCAAAGTTCTTAAGAGAGACCCTGAGAGTGTCCCTGTATTGCTGCTTCTGACCACCATGTGAATGCTTGCCCTGTGTGAGTTCTCCATAAAATAGTCTTTTTGGCAAGTGTACATTTTGCATTCAGACGACATGGCCAGCTCTTTGGAGTTGTGCTTTCTGAAGCAGAGTTTGAATGCCTGGTAGTTTAGTTCTCAGTGTCTGGCATCTTATCCTGTCAGGTGACCTTCAGAATCTCCCTAAGACAATTCAAATGGAAGTGATTCAGGTTCCTGGCATAGTAGACCGTCCAGGTTTCACAGGCATACATTGATAAATGCTATTGAATGACTAAGCAGTTCTACCATTTCTTAATTGGGTGATCTTAGATAAGCCAATCGATTAACCAATCAACAAACATTTGTGAGATATTTACTGTGGACCAGGCACTGTGGTAATATGAGTATAAATACAGACAGAAGTCCTTGCCTTCAAGAAGCTTACATTCTAGACAAGGATTCATGTATATAAGGATACGTACATACACATATAACATGTATATAAATATACACATATTATACAAAATGAATAGTAGGTAATTTGGGGGGATGATAAGAGCAACTGATGAGGGGTGAAGAAGTGTGGAGGTCACTAGGAAAGATTTCACATAGAAAGTAGTGCTTGCTCTGAGTCTTCAAAGGAAGCCAAGATTCCAGACTCATTAAGCCTCCAGACCTCAGTTTGCTCATCTGTAAAATGACAGCCTTAGACTAGATGATCTTTAAGGGCCCTCACATATCCATAGATCCCTTTGTAAAATTCCATAAAATGAGGGGATTGGACTAGGAGTTTTTTGATCCTAACATTCTATAACTGATTCTAAAGATGGCCTCTGGACTCTTCCTGATTAACTAATGCAGTAGAGAAGACACAGTCAACTTTGATTTGCTTTTCTGAGTCAGTTAGAGCATGTGATGAAATAGGGGAAGTTTCCTTCCTGTTTTTTTTTCCCATTTCCGTTTCTCCTGTCACCAATATTCTCTTCCTTCCTCACCCTTGTGTTCAACCAAAGACATCCAAGCTTTCTTTTACTTCTCCCTTTTGAAACTGGTTCTCAGCCAGCTGTCATTGAAAGGATTTGTCCAATATGTCCAGGATTTAGTGTTAATAATGGATAAAATTTGGTGTATTAAGCATTTTCTGAAGTTCCTCTTTAAGACTTTCTCTTCTCAGAATAAGAACTTGTGTATTGGTGTATCAGATGGAAACTAGAGATGTTGAATGGCTTTGTTGGAAACTGGAGGCTAAGTAAACTGTTTAGATAAGAGACTGGAACAGCACAGATGTTTCCTGACTCATATGCCTCCTGGTGACTTCTTTTTCTGGAGGAATATAGACATTCAGCTCAAATTTGATAGAACATACAAAATAATTATAATAATGATAGTGATGATGGTTTATGTCTTGCTTTTACTCTGTGTATCTTGTAAGTGCATAGTTATTTGCAGGTCTTCATTAGAAGGTGAGCTCTCTGAGGGCAGGGACTGTCTTTTGCCTTTCTTTTTATCCCTAGTACAGTGCCTAGCACAAGGTTAGTGCTTTTGACTGATTGACCTATATTGACCTATATAAAAAATTATCTTATTTGATCCTCACAGCAATTCTGTGAGATAATCATTCATGTCCATTTAGCAGATGAGGAAATTAAGTTCCCTGAGGTGTGGGGTGATTTACCTAGGGTCATGCACCTATTAGGTAGTGGAGTTGAGAATTGAACTTAGGTCTTCTACATAACAGCTGAGTATTCCTTATTGTTTGCAGTTTACAAAGTCCTAAAAAGTTTTACTGGGACTGCTAATTTTAACCATCAGTTTCACTTTCCAATAATTTCAGCATCTCTCTCTTGAACTCTCCCTTTTAATAAGGAGGTATTCTGGGGTTCTTTCTGCTTCATCATGGCACTCTCATATTTCTTATGAGAAATTGAAAAAAAATGAATGCAAAAGAGCAAACATTGTAGTAGTTTGGGAAATGACACTTATACTTTTTCCCTGCTGTAATGGTGCAGTGGAAAGAGTGTTGGATTTGAGTCCCAGGACCTGAGTTTGAATCCTACCTCTGCTCTAATCACACCAGTGTGATTTTGGGTAAAATCATCTCTCCAGTTGAGTCTCAGTTTCCTCATCTGTAAAATGGGAATTTGGAGCAAATGACCTTTGAGTTCTTTTCCGGCTCTAAATATGTGATCTTATGGTGAGGAGAAAGTGCTTTATAAAACTTCAGTCCCTAGCATGTGCAGTGGGAAAGGGTAAAAGGGTTAAAAGTCAGAGGACTTTGGTTTAATTCTTGACTCTGCTACTTGTTATTGGTGTGACAAGCTGTTTCTCCTGCCTGAACTTCATTTTCCTCATCTGTAGAATGGACCAGACCAGTGGTGTCAAATTCAAATAGAAATGGGGACCACGATTTTATACAGCTTATTGACTTAGATGACCACATATTAACATTATCTTTGTTTTATTTATTTTTATTTGTTTTGTTAAATATTTCCCAATTACATTTTAATCTAGTTCACTTGGGGATGTTGTGGATCCACTGACATTGTCTGACACCCCTGGACTAGATCTCAAAGATTCGTTCCTGCTCTTGATCTATGATGCTGTACAAATGTGAGGAATTATGGTTAGAATGAGAAAAATATCCCAGAAAAAAAGTTGCTAAAGTTCTTTTCCCATTGTTTCATTTTGGGCATTGCTTGTTTTTTTTTTTTTCAGATTACAATTTTATTTAATTTATTTTGAAACTAGAAACCTTCCCGTGATTTCACTTCTTGAACATTCCGATGGGTTTTTTTGCATGGCAGCCATGGGCATGAGCTTACTATGGAGATCTTTTACAAAAGACAAATCCTCTTATTTACCCTGCCCATGTGGTTTTACGTTTAAACCAAGGAACATTGTCCTGGGAATAAGAAGCAATGCCTGAGTTGCAAAGTTATCTGTAGAGAGAAAGCTAACAGCTCTGACATCCTTCCCTGCCTCTCCATCCTCATTCCTGAATCCATTACATGGATTATTCCAGTAGCCTCCTATCTTTTCCTCCAGTTCAATTCAACCATTTTTTTAAATGCTTATTTTGTCCAGGGCACCCAGCACTGGGAGATTTACAAAGATGAAATAATATGTAGTCTCTGACTTCATGTTCCTGCTTTACCTTCAGCAAAAGTTTTATTAGGCTCCCCCTACTTAGAACCTCTTCCTCCTCACCTATCCAAAGTTTCCAAGACTACCCTCAAATCCCTGTACCTTAATGAAGCTTCACCACTACGGCCCATAATACTCTGTCTCCTTTGAACTTCTTATCTGTTCCTCTCATGTGGTGCTTACCTTGTCTCAAATGTCTATGTCTTGTCTCCCCATCTAAACTGTATTCATTCATTCATCATTCGCCAAGTTCCAGTTATGTGTGAAGTACTGTGGTAGGCAGCCCTGGAGTATAGAACCCATGTGTTATGCTTCTTTGTATCTATCCAGCCTTTTTTATGCCTATGTGACTAGCATCATCTTGTGTCTCTTCTTTTTCCTGTCTACTATCATAATAGCTTATCAATAGATTAGTTTCTTTCTTTTGCCCTGTTTATAGAAAGGGAGGGTCCCAGAGTTGAAAGGAACCTTGCAGGTCATCTCATCATTCATTCAACAGTTCAGCAGCATTTATTAAGTATCTACCGTATGCCAGGCATCAAGTTAGTGCTGGAGATAAAATGACAAAAAAATCAATCAGTCCCTGCCTTGAAGTACCTTCCATTGTATTGGGGTAGGGGCACGTACAAGTAAAGTCCACGGTCATGTATTGAGCATCCACAGTATCTGGGGAGATAAAAAAGGCAACCCCCCTTCCCCGCAAACAATCCAGATAGTTCTTGTTCTCAAAGAGCACACGTTCTAGTGAGGCAACCGATGAGAAGACAACTTTACCAGCAAGCTATAGACAGGATAAGTTGGTGATCATCGCACTGGCATTAAGGGGCACTAGGAAAGACTTCTTGCAGAAGGTGGGGTTTTAACTGGCATCTTAAGAAAGTCAGGAAGTGGGGATGAACTTGGAAAGAAATACAGGCATGAGGAATAGCCAGTGAAAATTCGGTGTTGGGAGATAGTGTCATGCACATAGAAAGTTAAAATGGGTGCAAAGTGAGAAAGATACCAAAGATATGGGGGAAAAACTCATAATTTATTAATATTGAAAAAAGTCCATTTAGAACACATTAACGGCTACCGACCTGTGTGGCTACTTTTCCATCTATACAAATTTTTTATGAGAACTATCTTTATATGTACTGAGGGCATCCATACTTGCTGAAGACACAAATAAAGAAAAGGCAGGCTTTCACAAATGAGATTCCTCAATAGAACACCTCTTTACTAGACAAACATCTTTGAAACACTTAAGAATTATAACCAGTTAGGGGCGTCTAGGTGGCACAGTGAATAGAACACTGGCCCTGGAGTCAGGAGGACCTGAGTTCAAATCCAGCCTCAGACACTTGACACAAAAACTAGCCGTGTGACCTTGGGCAAATCACTTAACCCCAATTGCTCTCCAAAAAGCAAAGAAAAAAAATTATAACCAGTGCAATGGTAAACTATGGTTCTAGAGGACGCATGATAAAGTGTGCTACCCATTTCCTCCAAGACACAGTGGACTCAGAGAGCAGAGCAAGACATATTGTTTTTGGTTAAGGTTTGTTTTTCTTGACTATGCATATTGATTGCAAGGAGTTTTTTTTTCTTTTTCTCAATGGGAAGAAGAAAAAATAGATTTTTACTCATTGGAATTTCAAAAAACAACAACACATCATTGCTATTATATAGCTGAAAAGATAAGATTCTGTTTTGTTTACTAATTCTAAAAACCATTTAACGTAGTAGAAAAAAAAATGCCATCTTAAGGTTCTTTCCCAACAATATATCTCGCATCTCTATGTCCAAATTATGCAAAATTCTTTGAAAGCTATCACAGCAGAGACACCTGTGTTTGACAGTCCTCTGATCGTAAGTATCAGGCGAGACATAAAGCAGGAAGACAAACATATGCTTACATATAACAAAGGTTATCTCTGCTGATGTGGAAAAAGATCTAGAGCAGTTTCCAAGGTGAGTGCCAAGGTCCTCCATATGCTCCTGAGTGTGGGTGACATTGTGCTGTGTACCACTTTGAAATGTTGGAGAGCCTCTTGGAAGGGCTTCAAAACCCTTCAAGAGTTTGGCCTAACCGTTCACAATGACAAAAACCAAATGAGTGAAGAATATGAATTGCCCAGAATGCCCTAAAGAAATGAAATTACCCTAAACCCTCAAAATACAAAATACCCTCAAGAAATGAATGACTATGATACAACCTATAGAGCCTGTCAACAGGGTATGTATATATGTATACACACAAAAATATGTATATATACATACATACACACATATGTGTACATACACATAGACACACACACATAATGAATAAAAGGCAATTTCAGTGTGGAAAAGGCACTGGCTGCCGGAGAAATGAGAAAAGGCTTCCTGTGGGAGGTGGCATTTGATCTGAGCTTGGGGAAAGTTAAAGACTCTAAGAGGAATAGATAAGGAGGAAGCTCTTTCCAAGCATGATGTCCATGTTTTCAAAGGTATGGAGACCAGAGATGAATACTGTGTGTAAGGAACATCAAGAAGGGTAGTTTGGCCATGCGTGAAGGGCAGTTGAGTAGAAGAGGGTCAGAAAAGACAGTTGGAGCCAGATTGTGGCTGTATCTACATTTAGATACTGGGTATCCACAGTTTGTAATGAGAATCATCTTTTTCTCTAGTCTAATTGATGTTCTTTGAGAGACATTTTGTTCTCCTCTGCATACATTTGTTGACAGTGTGTTTGTGAGCTATCTGACTGGTTTTCTTGCTGCTATAGACATGCTGCTGTAGACATTTTAGAGTTGGAAGAGGCTTCAGAGAGCGTCCTCTCTCTTTTTACATTGAAGAAAATTGGGGCACGTAAAAGTATTGTGACTGGTCAAAGTCCATGGAGGTAGTCACTGGAAGAATTGGAACAAGAATCTAGGTCTGGCTTTCAGTCTGTTAGTAACATAAGTGGTACCAAAATTTGGGTATCAAAAGAAGTTTCTTGAGGAGAAGTTCAGAGGACTTGAACGTTTCTGGCTAGAAGCAGACTCTGCCCTTCTTTGGGAAGAGCGACTGCTGAATATAGAAGTGAGAAGAGCTTTATACTATTGGTTCAGTGAGGAAACCTCCCTTTAGAGGATGGATTGGTCCATTCTCTTTAGGGTTACAATCTTCCCCATATGCCCATTACGTATTTCCACTAAGCATGATTTCCTCCCTTCATCATACATTATCATGCATTCCATGTTCTATTAATGAAGCTATAATTCTATGTGGGGTGTGTCACGTAATATGCATGAGGTTTATTAAGCATGAACAATAGTAATTTTAGGTTGCTTGGTCATTGACCCCTCCTGGTCTAAACTGGATCAGTCCTTATCTTAGTCTGAGGGTCTCTCAACGCTGTTGTCTGCCTTCTGATTGGTTGGGTCCTCCTGCTGTCTGCTAACTCCCTTTATCAGTTTTACTTCAGTAACTTCTAGTAGTTCTGTGGAAACTTAACTCTTCAATGATCGTCACAAGTCCAGAGCTCTTTTTTCTATGACCCACTACTATTTCATATCACTATAAGATTTAGTGTTAGAAGGAACCATAAAGGTCACATAATCCTTTTCTTGTCTATCCCAATGCCCCTCCCCCACCCATTCCAACCATTTACAGATAATCTGTCTGTTTTATAATTCATTAAATTAAATTTTAAAGAGTGGTTTGGAGTGCTTATATGTTAGGTTACCTGTCCTGAGTTATGCAGGCAGAAGATGAGTCCCTGATCCTGCCTGATGGTCAAGGCAGGGGTCAACGTAGCCCTTAAACTTGAGCCAGATTTGTTCATCTGCAAGACTGAATCCAAGTGTTGAAGTATAGAACTTCTCATCAGGCTTTCTTATACTGATTCATTCATTTATTCAACAAATGTTAAGGGAGTCTTTTTATGTGCTCCCTACTTGGCTTTGGGTTTGGTTTGTGTGTGATGGGTAGAAACAGAGCTCCTTGAGAGCAGGGATTGGTTTTGTTTTTGTTTGTTTGTATCTTTCTTTGTACCTCCAGCACTTAGTGCAGTGCCTGGCGCATGAGAGGTCAAAACAGCTAACTTAATAAATGATAGGATTGACTGACTCACATCAGGAAGACCTGGGTTCAGATCCTATCTCCTCCACTCACAAGCTGTATGACTTTAGGTTGTTTGCCTGTGTAAAAAGGGGATTATAATAGGTCTAGTGTGTGCCCCACAGGATGGTTTATGATTCCCCTCCTTCCCCTAAAGAAATAATATTTGTAAGGCATCATGTAAATGCCAGCTATTTAGGTTGTACCGGTGAATGATGATAGAACATCTGGTGCTTTGGGGATATTTTTCTAATCACTGTGGAGACGTTTTTCTAAAGCTAGCGATATTTTCTTGAGTCAGTGATGGAGTTAATTCTGAAGGAGAATGAGAAGTAGAGTGGTGGAACAGACACAGTGCTAGGCTGGGAGCCGGGAAGATCCTGAACTCAACTCCTGTTAAGGCTGTGACCTGGGGGAAGTGACTCTAGGGAAGTGGGCACCATGCTAAAAGCTTATTTGATCCTTACAACAAGCCAGGGAGGGAGGTGCTGACAGCATCCCATCTTACTTTTGGGGAAACTGAGGCAAGCAGAGGTGAAGTGTTTGCCTAGGGTCATGTGGCTGCTGAATGTCTGAGGCCACAATTATTTAAACTTAGTTTTCCTCACTCCAGGCCCAGTGCTGCTGCTCCCCTCGCTGCTCCTGAGCAGTTTAGGATTTGTCTGCCTCACATGCTCTCCCTATGTCCTTTACAGCCTGCTTCCAGACGTGCCAAAATCTGAAAGAAGTACAGATTTACATTAATAACTTTACTATACGTAATAAAGGTTCATTACTGTTATTTGGTAGCGTCTGGCTCTTTGTGATTGCATTTTGGGATTTTCTTGGCAAAGATGCTAGAGTGCTTTGCCATTTCCTCCTCCAGCTCATTTGACAGATGAGGAAACAGAGGCAAATGGAGTCAAATGACTTGCTCAGGGTCACACAGCTGGTAAGTGTCTGAGGCCAGATTTGGACTCAGGAATATAAGTCCTCCTGACTCCAGGCCTGGTACTTTATCCTCTATGCCTCCTAGCTGCTCTTATCATCACTGCAATTGTACATTGAAATAGTTGTTGTTGTTGACAACGGATTTACAGGGACCTCTGGAGCTGATGATAATTCGTCTGTTGATTTTCACAGCACTTTCATTCATTCATTCATTCAACAGTTAAGAAATCTTAAGCACCTACTTAATTAAGCACATTACCTCTGTCAGGTACTAGGATAGGAGAACCAAAAGAGGACACATTCCCTGACCAAAGTGATTTTCCTGAAACATAGATCTGATCTTTTCATCCCCCTGCTCAATAAACTTCATTGGCTCCTATTGCCTCCAGGATCAGTTACACAAATCTTCTTTTTAAGATCCAAAGCCCTTCATAACTCAGGCCCCTCCTACCCTCCTGGTCTTACACCTTGTTCCCCTCCATGTGCTATTGGATCTAGTGATATTGGCCTCCTTGCTGTTCAGACAACAAGACACCCCATCTCTTAGCATCTGCTCTAGTAGTTTCCCATACCTAGAATGCTCTCCCTCTTCATTTCTGCCTCTTGAAACTTCCAATCACTCTAAATTCCAGTACCTTCCCTCTCTTAATTGTTTCTCATTCATCCGATATATACTTGCTTGTATATATTCGTTTGCTAGTCTTACCATAACATCTTGAATTGCAAGTTCCAATAATTAGAGTTTCAGGTCAGTTCAGCTCTCAAGGATCACATAGCTGATTATAACCCTACATTGGTAACATTAAGAGATTCATCGCAGAAAAATACTACTGTTCACAGAACCCCTTTAAATAATGGGAACATCTTTAAGGTGAGTTGTAAGTAGTTAGCATGTATTTCGACACCTGTTCTAATTCCAGATTAAACAACAAACAAAAGTACAATCAAATTTGCCATTAGGATAACACAGCTCATAAGTTATTACTCTTCACTAACATAACTGTCTGTTCTGAAATCCTATTCCTTAAAACAAAACAGAAGAGGTTCTGATTTTAACCTCACACACAGCTTAATAGATTTAAGTCCTTTTCTCAAGCTTGTTTACCCTTCTCTAATTAGACTCAATATGAAAGAATGAGTTACTTTAGGAATTAAATCTTACAAATAAGATAAGTTCAAACACTAATTTTATCTCTTACTTAGGTCATGGAATGACTATAAATTCAGATCAAAACAGCAAGATCTTTCCCACTTACAGGTCATTACAGTAATTTAGATGCTTTAGTATTAATTGTTAGCCTTAGATCTCTGATGTTGCTTCTATTGAGCTGCTGACTCTGTTTCTCTGAAAATATCTATTTGAGGCTGGAACAAGGACACAACAAACCTTGAATGAAATTTGGAAATTCACAGTAGGTTTAGATACAATTGTTATCAATATCAAATTATGATAAAAATAAATTATCTCACAAATTAAAATTTAATAGACCTAAAAATCATAAAAAAGATTTTTACAAAACATTTCTTTGTAAATGTATTTCCCTTTTAAAAAATAGCTTAAAATTTATCCTGATATTAAAAGGAATTATTAATTAAATTAAATTAAATTAAATTAATTAAATTAAAAGGAATAATCACTAAACTGGCATGAGTTCAATGAGTTGAAAACCTGGAATTTATCAAAACTAAGTTTGTGTAAAATGTCTCTTAGGTAACATAAATAAATCCCCAAAGCACTATAACAAACTAAATTCCTAATTACCACAATTTTCCTAGTTACCTAAATTCTCTAGTCAAAGAAGTGTTTGTAACGGGGAAGAGATTCAGTTTTTACAAGGCAAGAAGAACATACCCAATTAGATTAGTCTTATCACAATAACAAAATTTACTAGGACTTCAAAAATTTACTCAGTCTTTTTTTCTTCCCTTTGTCTTCAAATACGTCTGTAGAAATTAAGAAAACAATTACATTCTGGAATCTCACATAGGAAGTGAATGAGTTATCTCATAAACCTTCCAATTAACAGATATATAAGTATATCCTTTGATGAAATAGACTTGAAAATCACACGCTTATTTTGTGACAGTATTCCCATTTACTCAGTAAGAATTCCACAGCACAGAAAACTCTTGCACAGGATTAGTAATGTGTGGGACAAGATGACCCTTGCCCAAATAAAATAAGCAGAGATATCTCCAAGTAGAGACGGGGAGGATTTATTTAATTATTTCTTGCAAGAAGAGCCATCTCGCTACTAGAGGCAGTCTAGTAGGAGAGGCAAAATACAAAATGCAAAGCTTTGTTATATACCCAAAAGACCACCCTTTTCCCCCCCTCCATTGTTTTGTCCTGTTCTCGTTAATCAGGAACTGAGGCTCACATTCTTAACCGCAAAAATCTGCTTGAGTTGCAGGTTAAACATCAGTAATATCAAAAAGCAGAAGGTACGTGTCTAGTGGACATGAAAACAGACAAAATATGTCATCAGTATCAACTTAGATATGAAAACAGAAGATGAACGTTCTAACAATCTCAATATAGATATGAAAGTAGACAATATTTTATGAATCATGGGGATTTTAGGGCATGGTGACCTGCCTGGAGTTCTGCAAAGGGATTTCCAATTTTATACTTGTACAGGTCAGATGGTGGTCAGTGGAAACAAGTCTGGAACATTCAGGCCTGTGGTCAAATTTGCAGGGTCTGTGCTTTCTCCTTCTATGCTTAGCTAAGCTTAGCAAAAACTTCAGCTTGTGACCAGGTCAGTAAGGCAAGGGTCCCAGGCTCCCAGCCCAGGTTACTGAGTCTTTGGTAATCTATTATATTTCTGGAATGTTACCTGAGAAGTTTTCACTTTTATTCCATTCAGTAAGAATTTATGACTAGATGGTTCCAAAAACCCTTGTAGTTTTGGGTTTTGTTTTTTTTTTTTGCTTCTTTTGGAGGGGGGAAGGCAGGGCAATTGGGGTTAAGCCACTTGCCCAAGGTCACACAGCTAGTAAGTGTTAAGTATCTGAGGCCATATTTGAATTCAGATCCTCCTGATTCCAGGGCTGGTGCTCTATTCACTGGACCACATAGCTGCCCCCCTAGTAGTTTTACAAAGGAGATTTTACAAAGTCTTTTCTTTGTATGATTACCAATTGCCTTTTTTAAAAAAGCCCCAACTACCTTTGTAAATACTTTAGACTGATAAAATTACCTAAAAGCTTCCTAAACCATTCAGTTTTTTTTCCTGACAGTACAATTCTTAATCTAACAACATCTAGATTATAAAAGGAATTGCTTTTCTAACAACATAAGTGATATTGTTTACCAAATTACACAATATAAGAATATTTAGAAATGTTACAATACCATAAACAATATCATGTATCTAAAACTTGAGAAACAAAACCAATTAATTAACAATTGAGTGACCTTGATTTGGTTGAATGCACTTGCAAATTACCTTATACAGATAATCAGTCATCTCATCACTCCTGGCACTGTATGCTGTTCACATCTAAAAACCCATAAAGTTATCAAGTATGAAGCAATTACATCTAATTAATAAAGATACAATAAAACAGTTAACATTTAGATAGCTTTTGTCCTATGCCAAGCACTGTGCCTAGCACTTTACAATCATGGGATCCTCACAACAACCCTGAACCCTCATCCCCATAGCCAGCTCAGAGAGGAAAAACTCAGACCACACCAAACAGGCAGGAGCTCAATGATAGGAGCAGGGAACTGAGAAGGAATCTATCACTTACCTATCCTCATCAGAGCCAAAATTTTCAGGAGAATAAGTCCTGGGCGCCTAATTCCAGTGTTGTCAGGGGAAAAATTTAATCTCCACTCCCTTGTCCTAATCTAAGTCATGACACTAAAATGTCAGTCTTCAGTGCTGAAGAAAGACAAATAAGAATAGGTCACATCAGTGTTTATTTTTCTCAAAGTGGGTAGCATTCATGTGTCCATGCAAAGGAGCCAGTCTGGAATTCAGCTCACTTTGGGCTTAGAGTGCACAGTTTATATATCCTTCCCACTGGGGCTAATATCACTCATCACTCCATCATCATTTCATCCCTGGACAGAGGAAATGCCTCTTTTATCAGACCACCCCTGGATTTGGGCCACCTGGAGGAAAGAATCTGTCTCCACCCAAGCCTGAGCAGAATACAAGGGGCTTCCGGACTTTAGATTCAGTTGCTTGCAAGATTGGGTGGGAACTGAACTGAATCAATGCAATCTCATTAGCAGTAATGTCCTTCTGAAGAAAAATTGAACTTAAAGTCAGGACATTGAAAGAAAGGATCTGGGGGAGTTCTGAATCTCCAAGAAATTGGTTATTAATAATCATTTTTCATAGTATTATTATTCTCATTATTACAAATGGGGAAACTGTACCTCAAAGTCTAAAAAAAGTGATTTTCCCCATGGTCACTTAGCTGGTAAGTATCAGAGACAGAATATGAAGCTAGATCTTTCTCCCTTCGTGTCAAAGATTGCTGCTGCACCTATGCCGTACAAATGTGTGAAGCATCTAGAAGATGGGGAAACTCCTGGCAAATCTAAACTAGACTATGATTTAGTTTTGATGAGTCTTTGGAAGTTACTTGGCAGAGACAGATGTTAGCATTTATATGACACTTTAAAGTGGGCAAATGACTTGACAAACATATCATTTGAGCCTCACAACTATCCCAAAGCGAAGTATCAGAGAGGTAAAAACAAACTTAGGACCATTACAACGTTTATGAGATGTTGTTCTAGGATTATTAGCCTTGGTGAACAGTCACTCATCCTGATCTTTTTTTCTTTTTAAGGCTGAGCTCCTGGACCATGAGACATGCCAGGTGGACTGTGTGGGTCTTGTGGACTGTAATTAGTCTCTCAGAAGAAGATGCTCCTAAGCAGACTTCTATGTCATGTAATTCTGTTGGTGTCTGTAATGGCCGTTCCAAGTCTTTGGGCAGCATTCCTTCAGGCATGATGAAGGCTGTGAAACAGTTAGACCTGTCCTTCAATGTGATCACACACATCAGAGAAACAGACCTTCGGACCTGTGTTAACCTGGAAGTTCTAGTGTTGCAATCTAACCAAATTAGTGTAATAGACCCAAATTCCTTTCAGTCCCTGGGAAATTTGAAGCATCTGGACTTGTCTAACAATAAGTTGTCTCACTTGTTACCCTCCTGGTTTAATTCTCTCTCTTCCTTGCAGGTTCTACACTTGCAGGACAATCCCTACCCACGACTTGGGTCAAGCCCTCTTTTTTTGCACCTCCCCAACTTGAGGGTTCTTAAAGTAGGGAGCAACATCTTAGAGCTTCAGAAACAAGACTTTGAAGGGCTGAGTATGCTGGAGGACTTTGAAATTGAGGCAGATTATCTGCAGAAATATGAGCCAGGAAGTCTGAAGTCCATACACAACATAAGCCACCTGGTTCTTAGTGTTAAGAAGCCAATTTTACTATCTGACATCATGGTTGACCTTGCAAGTTCTTTGCAGTGTTTGGAACTGAGAAATACTGATCTGGGAAATTTTTATTTTTCACTGCCGTCCGATGCTCCCAGCCTGCTTATTGAGAAGGCTATATTTAGAAAGGCGAAATTCACAGATAAAAGTTTTACTGAAATTCTTAAATTGTCTTCCTTTGCTTCTGAATTGTTGGAGACTGTATTTGAGGATTGTGAACTTAATGGAATTGGAGACTGGGAAGATGTGTTTTTAAGCAGAGTGGAAAATTTAGGGAAACTTGAAACAATCATCATTCAGAGATTACGGATTACAAGTTTTTACATATTTAGTGACCTGAACTCTGTGTATTCATTATTAGGAGGAATCAAGAGAATCACCCTCACAAGTAGCAAGGTTTTTCTTGTCCCTTGTGAACTCTCAAGAAATTTGAGGTCCCTAGAGTATTTTGATCTCAGTGACGGTTTGATGAGTGAAAATAGTCTAGAAAATTCAGCTTGTGAAGGGGCTTGGCCCAGCCTGCGTACCTTAAGTTTGAGTCAAAATAAATTTGAATCTCTAAAAACAGTGGGGGAACTCTTGCTGACTGTGAAAACCCTGACTCACCTTGACATTAGCAAGAATAGCCTTGACTCTATGCCCGACAATTGTCAGTGGCCAAGGAAGTTGAAATATTTGAACATCTCTAGCACAAAAATCTATAGAGTAACTCCATGTATTCCCCAGACCCTGGAAATCTTAGATATCAGTAATAACCAGCTCAGTGATTTTCACTTGCATCTGCCACATCTTAAAGAGCTTTATCTTTCTAGAAATAAGCTAAAGACCCTACCAGATGCTGCTAATTTCCCCAATTTAGTGGCAATGAACATCAGTGGGAACACAGTGCATACTTTCTCTAAGGCACAACTTGAGTCTTTTCAGACAATGGAAAGTTTGGCAGCTGGAGGCAACAACTTCATTTGTTCTTGTGAATTTCTGTCTTTTGTCCACAATGAACAAGCCCTGTTGGCTAAAATCCTGACAGATTGGCCAGAAAGCTACCTCTGTGATTCTCCATTCCAGGTGAGGGGCAAGCGAGTTCAAGATGTCCGACTTTCCTTCTCTGAATGCTACCGAGTGCAGCTGGTGGTTGCAATCTGTTCTATCCTTTTTCTGCTGGCCTTGCTGGCTGGAGTTCTATGTTACCGGTTTCATGCCATCTGGTACATGAAAATGATGTGGGCTTGGCTCCAGGCCAAGAGAAAGCCCAGGAAAAACAGAGATCAGGAGATCTGTTATGATGCTTTTGTTTCCTACAGTGAAGGAGACTCTAACTGGGTTGAGAACTTCATGGTCCAGGAACTGGAGAATTTTGACCCCCCCTTCCGACTGTGTCTCCATAAGCGGGACTTTGTGCCTGGCAAGTGGATCATTGACAACATCATTGACTCCATTGACAAGAGTCACAAAACACTCTTTGTGCTTTCAGAAAGCTTTGTCAAGAGTGAGTGGTGTAAGTATGAACTGGATTTCTCTCACTTTCGCTTCTTTGATGAAAACAATGATGCAGTTATTCTGATCCTCCTGGAGCCCATTGAGAAGAAAGCCATTCCTCAGAGGTTCTGCAAACTTCGGAAGATCATGAATGCCAAGACCTACCTGGAGTGGCCTAGGGATAAAGCTCAGCAGGAGGTGTTTTGGTTCAATTTGAGAGCTGCTATAAAATCATAGGCACATGGAGTTAAAAACTTAGCTCTATCATTCCTACCTTGTAGGAAATTATAGTATATATTTTTTCCCTATTTTTCTGAACAAAGACCAGATTGTCCCCAGTATCTAAGGCTTTTTCTAGTAGCTTTTATAGCTTATGGAATTACATTAGACCTTCTGGACTTCAAAGGCCTAAGGGATTTTGTGTTTACCTCCTAAGAGTGCTTGTTCACATCTAGGTAGTGTGCTGTTTTAGTCACTGTCTGGGTCACTTGATTTCCTGATATTAACTGTTATTATTAATATTTTTTTAAAATCTGAATCATTTGCCTAAGCTGGTTAGAGGCTGCTAAGAATCCTGGGTTGTTACATGAAAAAAAAATAGCATGAGTATCTCCATTTTGCTCTTTACCCACTGTTTTGTTAGATTAAATCTCAAACTCATCTGATTTTAAGTCACCACATTACTCCTTCTTTCAACTGTCACCCCGCTTTAGGAATGTCACAACTACCTCTCTCCATCTTACCAATAAGAAACCAGGTGACTTAATCCCTTCATCCCTTTTTTCACTATCTCCAAGTTGTCTATTAACTGTGTAGAAACCAATGGTCTTATCTCTTGTACTGCTGAGAGCCTGGGACCCAGTTTATTTCTGCAACCATGTGTTACTAAATAAATCATTTGTCTAGATGATACTCAGTTTCTTTATTTCATTGTAACAGTATTATTGAGTAACAGCCCGGAGGGTACAATGCTAATGTGGGGCAACAGAAACCTTCACCACAAAAAGCTCCTAAGAACACTATTGTAGAGCCATGATGGCAGCATAGGAGCAGCAAGGAACCACAGCTCCCACACAGCCACCTCAAATACCCATAACATATGACTCTAAACAAATTTTAGGGCTGTAAAACTCACACAAATACACCTCCCGCTGAAGGCAGCTCAGCTCGAAGGGATCATCTCAGTGCTGGGAGCAGAAACCAGCCCAGCCTGAAACCTCAACTTGGCCCCGGGGGGCGGCCAGGATGAGCTGCAGCTGGAGCTTCAGGAGAGTGCATCAGCGGTAGCTGTGGCAGTTTCCAGAATTATCAAGCCATAAGAAACAAGGACTAAGTGAAAGGTCAGTGGAACTCAGCTAAACCTGGGGGAGAAAAGTGGTACGGCCAAACTGCCTCCAGGACAAGGAAGCAGCAGAAGAGGTGGACCTGCAGCCGCCTCCACGTAGACCTTCAGAGCTCCCAGCCTGCAGACTGCAGAGGGGCCAAGTGATCATTCAGAGGCCAGGTGCTCTTGCATTGAGCAGCCTGGATCCGGATCGTGGTCTTGGGTGGTGGTGGTCCTGGGGTGCGTTTTCAGTGTGCCAAAGCTGGTGGGGGCTGCAAAAAAACAACAACTCCCTAATAGCTCTGACAGCTGGGAAAACCTCAGTGATTTGGGACAGAGCTTTCCCCTCTGGAAGCAGAGTTCCACAGAGCTAAAAAATCATTGACTGGCCAACATGAGCAGGCAAAGGAAGCAAAGTAAGAACAGCAACCAAACTCTAGATTCCTTATTTGAGGACAAGAAGGATCAAAGCATGAAACGGGAAGAAGACAACACAGTCAGAACTCCCGCACCAAAAGCTTCCAAGAAACATGAAGACTGCCTAAAAGCCATAAATCAGCTTAAGAAGGATTTCAAAAACCAAATGAGAGAAGTGGAGGAAAAATTGGGAAGAGAAATAAGAATGATGCAAGAAAATCATGAAAAGAAAGTCAACAACCTGACTGAAGAAAATAACACCTTAAAAAATAGATTAATTCAAATGGCAAAAGAGGCCCAAAAAGCCAATGAGGAGAAGAATGCCTTAAAAAGTCAAATTTGCCAGATGGAAAAAGAATCTCAAAAGCTTTCTGAAGAGAATAATTCCTTCAGAATTAGAGTGGAGCAAATGGAAGCAAATGACTTTATGAGAAATCAAAATACTA
>CM053583.1:121862925-121884437 GCA_028627135.1 Pseudochirops cupreus | reverse complement strand
TGAAAGATGGTGTCTAGGCTCCTTTTTGGATCATGGCTTTCAGGTAGTCCAATAATTTTTAAATTATCGCTCCTGGATCTATTTTCCAGGTCAGTGGTTTTTCCAATGAGATATTTCACATTGCCTTCTAGTTTTTCATTTGTTTGGATCTGTTTTATAGTATCTTGATTTCTCATTAAGTCATTAGCTTCCAATTGCTCCAATCTAATTTTTGAGGAAATTACCCTCTTCAGTGAGTTTTTGAAATTCCTTTTCCATCAGGCAGATTCAACTTTTTAAGGCATTCTTCTCCTCACTGGCTTTTTGGGCCTCTTTTCCCATTTGACTTAGTCTATTTTTTAAGGTGTTATTTTTTTCAGTGTATTTTTGGGTCTCCTTTAGCAGGTTGTTGACTTGCTTTTCCTGATTTTCTTGCATCAGTCTGATTTCTTGTCCTAATTTTTCCTCCACTTCTCCTACTTGATTTTCAAAATCCTTCTTGAGCTCTTCCATGGACTGTAATCAGTTCATATTTTTCTTAGAGGCTTTTGATGCAGGAGTTCTGACTTTGCTGTCTTTCTCCTGCTCCATGCCTTGCTCCTTTTTGTCCCCAAAAAAGGATTCTATGGTTTGCTTGTGTTTCCTTGGCTTGCTCATATTGCCACCCAATTACTTGATGTTTGAACTCTTTGCCATGGTAGAACTCTGCTTCCAGATTGGGGAGAGCTATGTCCCAAGTCACCGGGGTTTTTGCAGCTGCCAGAGCTATTAGGAGGGCATTGTCTCTATAGCCCCTACAAGCTCTGGCTCATTAGTCACATATCCCAGTACCACCACCCAAGACCACAATCCAGACCCAAGCAGGTTAAAGCAAGAGTGATTACCGTCTGAATGGTTGCTTGGTCTCCCTGTGATCTGCAGACCAGGAGCTCCTGAGGCAGCCATGTTGTGGTGACTGCACAGCCTCCACTTCTGTGCCACTTCTTACCCTGGGAGCAGGGGCCAGACCACACTTTTCTGTCCCCCCCCCTTCAGTTTCACACTGATCTTTTAATTTGTCTTCGGCATTTATGTGTTGAGAAGTCTGGAAACCACCATAGCTGCTAGTTATTCACTCTCCTGAAGTCTGCTCTGGCTGCAGCTGATCAGGGTTGCCCTGGGGCTGGAACCACGCTCTTGCAGGACTGTGCTCAGCTCCCAGCGTGCTACAATAGACTCTTCCTGCCAGTCTGCTGGGCTGCCTTCAGTGGGGTATTTGTTTCTCTCTGTCACTTTGTGGGTTCTGTAGCTCTAAAGATTTTTAGGGTAATTTTTTTACATGCATTGGAAGTGGTTGGAGCCAGAGCCCATGCCAAGTTTGTACTTCTACTCGGCTATTTTGGCTCCGCCCCTGTACTTTTTTTAAAAAGAGGATTTCTGTTGCATATAAGGAGATGATAACACTTTTTAAGAAGCATCAATAAAACTTTTATCTTAAAGAAAGAAAGAAAAACTAATCAGAGTAGAATCCCCCTCAGGAGAGAAATCTAAACTCAGATTTCATTTTTTTAAATGAAGAGAAAGAGCTAATGAATAATGGATACCAGTGTTGTCTTCCCTAGGAAGATTGCTTTGAAAAGGATATTTATTGGAAGTAACTGAGAACATTCCCCACATAGCCAGAAACTGACACTGGTAAAATTTTACTGTGAAATACCGAGATATGAGCCACATCTGTATCAGGGTCACCAGTGAGCAGAGAACTAGAAGGAGTATCTTTTTAAACTACTGAGGGTCTAGGGTAGCATCCCTGTAATAATTTAGTTCAGTAATTTTTGAGTAAATAAGTGACCTATTCAGAATCAGGCTTTAGACTGCTTTTATGTCCAGAAAAAGTTTTGGGTAGAACTGAGGTGACATTTCAGATAATTCAAGAAGGGGGAAAGCCCTCGATGCCAGATTTATTTTGCTACATAATCTGTGGAAAGAAACAATACAGTGGAGCATATTGAACTTGGGGTTAGGAAGATCTGGATTTGAATCCTACCTCAGAAATTTACTAGATTTATGAGCTTTTGGCAAACCTCTCTGACCCTCAGTGTCTTTATCTATAAAATGGGGATAATAATAGTACCTACCTCAGAGGGTCGTCATGAGGACTGAGTAGACAATGCATGTAAAGCATCATAAAATGTGAGTTATTTTTAGATTTCAGATGAAAATAATTTTACGAGTACACAATCTAAAAGGGTTTCCTCAAATCTCCATTTGTAGCTCAGTGGATAGAGCATTGGGTCTGAAGTCAGAAAGACTCAAGTTTAAATCTTGTTGCATATACTTACTAGCTGTATGACCCTGGGCAAGTCACTTAACCTCTGTTTGCCCCTCTTTCCTCACCTGTAAAAGGAGAATATTTGTAAAATGCTT
This sequence comes from Pseudochirops cupreus, assembly GCA_028627135.1. Lineage (NCBI taxonomy): Eukaryota > Metazoa > Chordata > Mammalia > Diprotodontia > Pseudocheiridae > Pseudochirops > Pseudochirops cupreus. The sequence goes on along the minus strand of CM053583.1, from coordinate 121,882,052 downwards.
AAGAGAGACTGGCACATAGTAGGTGATATATGTTTATATTATATATATATATATATATATATATATAATATATCATATGTATATATATGTTTGTGGCTATCTATCTATCTATCTATCTATCTATCTATCTATCTATCCTCCTTCCCTCTCCTTTCTACACAATGGTAAGGATCCTCACAATGATCTTGAGAGGTCATCTCCATTTTACAGTTGAGGAAACTAAGGCAGACTTGCTTTAGAGTCATACAGCTAGTAAGCATCTGGGACTGGATTTGAACTCGGATCTTTTCTGACTCCAGTGCTTTATCTACCATATAACCTAGCTGCCTCTTGCTCTTCTCTCTGATGCCTATCTTAACCAACTAGTTCCTTTGTGTTCAGCCCCTTTGCACCCAGACATATGACTGTTTAACTTTCTACTGGCTGGCTCAGGATATGGCATAATAGTATCTCAAGATAGATCAAGTACCTGGGATGAGTTTTGATGCACTTTGAATCTAAAGACAGGTCCTGGTCTAAGTGGTCCCACTTGTGATCAACTTTGAAAAAAATTCAAAATATGAAGAACAAAATAGCAGCAATAAGGTTTTTGGAACCTTGTGGCTTATCAGGATGGGAATAACCATTTGCCCTGGATGAATAGGAGAGTGCTGATATCATCAGGTCTGACTTGGAAAAAATGTGTGTGGTGGAGACATTTCTGGTTCTTATTTAGAGGACTTCTGATTGTATGTTTCTGGGGTAAATAGCTAAAAAGTATTTGGCCAGACTTCAGTTATTAAACAAAAGCCAATGTCCTAGCCATCCCTTCTTTGATACTTGCTAAGGACATCCCTACTAAGAACACATCCCAGCCCTCTTTTGTTCCCTTGTCATCCCTAAATGGTTAGATTCTAAACTGTTCCAAGACCCTAGGTAATCCAAACACTGTTTACTTACTATCCTTATTGAGAAACTTTCTTTAAATGTGCTATTCTAAGGCTGATTTTAGAAATACATTTGCATGTAAGCACATACATCACACACACAAGCACACACAATCGGAAAACTCAAGGTAAATATTGGGATAATTCAAACCAATAAAATCACATAAATTATTAAAAACCCATTTTATTCAATTAGTTTGTACATTTCAAATAAAGATGTTTGGTTTACTTTTACCTGGATGATTTAAGTAATTATCTCAATTCTTCTTTCCCATTTGGGGGATGAATAGAGGTGAGGAGTTAATGAGGACATAAACTGGAAAATTCTAAACTGGGACCACAAATATCCACTATTTTCTTTTGAGAAAGGTGGTGCTCCCTCCTATCAAAGGAGGAAACATGAAATATGCCAGAAGGGGCCATCCACCTACATTAATGATATCAAGTAGAAGGTGTTTTGGAGGGAGGAATGGCTTTTATACTTACTCAATTGATCTCAATGTTAGCCAGTCCTTTTAAAAAATCCTAAGAGCATTTCTGTTATCAATGTGACAGTTCATTAACTATTACATTGATCTTTTTTGTCCTATATGGTATATTAGAATCTACCTCATAAGAGGATCAGATAGGACATGTGTAAGGTACTTTGTAAACCTTGAAGCACTATGCAAGTGTGAATTTCTTCATTTACTGGAGGAGCATTTCAGCAAACAAGAATATCCCATTAGACTGTGAGCATCCTGAGAGCAGGGACTGTCTTTGGTCCTTCTTTGCATCCTCAATGCTTAGCAGAATACCTGGAACATTTTAGGTCTTTAATAAAGGCTTATTGAATGACAAGACTCTCTGTTCCCAGCATGAAGCCTCACATAATAAATATTTTTCCTTTATAGTTTATGTTAGCAGAAGAGTTTCAATCTGTGCTGATGTGGGGGGGGGGGTGCCCACACGGGTGAAATTACAACTCCTTAAAGGACTGCAGTAAGAAAGAAATGGCCATATGCTACACTTGTTAAATCAATGCACCTTGTATTACAGGAGAAAAATTGAGGCATATTGACTATTCCTACAGAGGTAATCAAATAACTATTTCCATCTATTTATCATTCTCATTTTATTTCCTTCTATCTATTGTAAGATTTGATTCGGAGAATCATAGGATTTGCACTAGAAGAAAACTTCAAGATACATCACCTTTTCCTACCCTTCTTTTTGGAGATGAGAAAACCAACATCTGAAGAGGGGAAGTGACACCTTTTATAACTCTGGAAAGGTTAAAATCCTTCATGGAATGTAAGCTCCTTGAGGGCAGGGATTTTTTCCCCTGTCCTTGTATTTCTAACATCTAGTCACAGTGCTTTTATACAATAGGTGTTTAATAAATTGTTATTGGATTGGATTTTTTTTTCGTCTTGGACACTCTCATTTTGAAACTATGCATCAACTTCCAGACTCTGCCCTCTTTAGTTTGAATTTTATATCATGAGCCAAAACTTGCAAGACTGTCTAATATCCTCAAATTTACGGAAATTAACAGTGACTGTAAGTATTAATTGGCAATTAAATGCACACCCATCCTAGCTCTCTCCCTATGGAGTTGTATAAATATAGGTAATTTCTCTGATAGTCTAAATTTCTTAGGAGATGGCTAGCCAAAGACTAGCAGGAAATATTCTTAGTTCACAGGCATGCTATTTTTAAAGTGAAGGTTTTCTAGATCACAGACTGGAAACAAGCAACCATGATCATTAATGAAGATTACAAAGACTTAATTTCTTAACCATCTTTAAAATGTATACCAAAGAGCCCATTTTGTTTTGTTTTTTCAACATGATAGCGGAAGGGTCAGAAATCTGCATTATGGATTCCATAATTATAGCAGAAGAGCCGTTGTGAAAGCGAGTCCACATTTCATAGCAATTAAAAAGATTCTTTATCAATTTCCAGAGCAGTTAAAACTTCTCATTTTTAATAGTAACTGCCACATATGAGACGTAGGAATGTTTGACCTCATAAATAAGTGCATGAAATGTGGGAAATCTGGTTCCATACATGCGAAGGAAAAGGCTTGGTGCCTGGAACCCATTAATAATGCAAGAGGGGTCACCATCTGGACCTGGATGTAGAAAAACACATCGGCATTACTGGTGAATGGCAGTTCTTGCATCTGGATCATATTACTCCATATTTTTCCTCATCTACACATCATAGCAGGAAGAATTTCCTGTCAAATCAGACTGCTGCTGCCCAAAGGTAGTACACAAATTTAAAAGACCTTGAAGGAAAATGAACGTTGAATCTCTCTTTTCATTTGTCTAATGGTATCAGATGATGAATGGGTCACTAAATAGAAAAAAAGCAGTATCATGTGATACCTCTCATGGCCTTCTGTTTGCCTTATAATTCCACAACAAATTATGGTCTTGTGCTGGTGCCAGAAGTTGGTTCAAAGTGATGGTGGCAAGAAATGACACCAAAGAGTGTTGTTACATCCTTTACAATGGTGGAGTTAAATGCATGGTCCCAAATTAAATGGTACCCATGATTTAGCCATGAATGTGCTCCTCTCCCTCCAAGACTGAACTGGTTCTGATTACGCTCAGAGCTTTTATATTCTGGATTTTGGTCTTCCTTACCGTTTAGAGAGATTGTAGGTGGTGATGGGGTTTCTGAAAGAAGGGTCATACTCTGGAGTGTGTGATCCTACTAGGCTTGTATTTCCTTTACCACCTTGATTAAAGGCTCTCTAAAGTAATGTCTTAGGTCAGATTAGTTAATAAGATTCTGTTTGAAGGGATAGAAAGTTAGTGGTTAAGAAATCAAGGACCAGTGCTAAGATTGGCAGTCGAAGACCCTCCCCTAGATACAGATGTCACAACCCTGTGAGACTCATGCAGCGTGAATGACAACCAGCTGCTCTGACATCAAGGAGCAGGTAAATTGCCTAATACCCACAGTACCCTCTGATGGTAGGTGAGATAGTTAGGGAATAGTAAAATTAATGGGAAGGGATCTCCAGGATTATCTAACGCAGGGGTTCTTAACCTGGGGTCCATGGAAAGATTTCAGTGGGTCCTTGACCTTGGATGGGAAAAAAAGAATTATATTTTCCTTCTTTCCTTCCTTCCTTCCCCCTTCCTTCCTTCCTTCCTTCCTTCTTTCCTTCCATTTTTTAAACACTTAAGAACATTGTTCTGAGGAGTCCATAGGCTTCATTAGACTGCCTGAGGAGAGCATCACACAGAAAAGTTTAAAAAGCATTTATCTAGTACCACCTCTCTAATTTTGCAAATGAGGATATTAATTAAGAAAAGCCCTTGGAAACATCATCTAGGCCTTAGCCCTGTTTCCAGAAAAAGGCAGATTACTTTTGTCACTCCTGTTTTAAAATAATACTCTCTGGAAAAGAAGATTCTGTTTCTCTCTGCTGGAGTAGTGACAAGTATAATTTTTTACAGCTATTAATAAACATGAAAGAAGTTTAGCTTAAGCACAGAAAGTACATGTAGGAAGATAAATTTATCTGAAAGTGGTTGATGCTTAAAGACAGAGCAGTCATGCTGTTCCCCAGTACACCTGATACTCAGGACTTCCAGCTTATGATGAACTGAAAACTTCCAACTGAAAGGCAGCGTGTGTCCAAAAATTATGGAAAGTGAAAGGGAAAAACCACATATGACACATACAAGAAAGTGGAAGGAATGGAGTTGAATAGGATTCTATTTCTAATTTAATTGGATGTTGAGTAAGAGTCAATGTCAACTCTAAAGCTATGTCTGTATGTAGAATATATTACCGTTCATTTCCAAAAACCTGTGATTTCAACACTGAACGTATACCCTGTACAGCAAGGTCTAGTGGAGAGAATGCTTGACTTGGAGTTAGTAAGCATTCTACCTCAGACATACCAGCTGTGTGACTCCGGCAAGGTCACTTAATGTCTCTGAGCCTCAGTTTTCTCATCTGTAAAATGAAGATCATAACACCTCCCTTACAGGATTTTTGTGAGCATCAGGTGAGATCATGTATGTAAAGTGCTTTTAAAATGCTATATAAAATTAAAGCAGTAATAATAATAAGAACAATAATGACAATTAGTGCTGGAGCAGGTCCCAACTCCTCCCTGCCTTAGCTGGGAGTGTTTATGAGTTTCTACAAACAAAATAACTGAGCGGGGTGGCCAGCCATATGCAGAGGAGCTTCTGGACTGAGCTAATCTGGTCTTCAGAAGAAACAGTCCATCACTGGAAGGCTTTCTAACTGGACAGATCCTGCTAGACTTTGTGTTCTACTGGAGGTTGTGACCCGTCTGAGGGTCTGTCAGTTGTCTTAGGAGGACAACTACTTTACCCCTTTATTTTTGCCACTTTACATTCAGTTTGAGGCAATGATCCACCTGTTTGTGGAGGAAATTTGGAAAGCCTGAAATTTTTTCACCTACTCTGCCATCTTCCCAGAATCCCCCCTGCCTCTACCCTTGCTGGTCAGTTTTCTAAGATACAAGGACAACTTCATGCTGCAGTAATGGATGGGAGTTTGATGGAAAGTGCAATGCAGTTAGATATCTCAAAATCTGTGCTCATGGGGACGAATTAACCGATAATTAAGGTTTCTATCTGTGTGTTGTAATAGCGTATATAAGCAAGTCTTATTCTTAGTACACTTTATTCTCCAAATACATTTGTTTCTTTTGCAGTCTATCTTCATTGCTTAACTGCCTTGTCTCAAGTTGCTTAAAACTTCTGATGCATAGAAGACAGGTTGATTAACATGATATGGAATTGACTTAAGATGAACAATGTATAATAAAAAATGACATCTGTAGAGTTAGTGCTTTAAGGTTCACTGAGAACTTTAACATCTATTGTCTTATTGGAGCTTCATGACCATCCTGTGAGGTAAATGCTAAAGATATTTTGATGCCCTTTTATAGATGGGGAAACAGAAACTCAGAGAGATCAATAAGTGATTTGCACATGGTCACACAACTCAGAAGTATCAGAAGCAAGAAATGAATGCAGGTCTTCCTGACTGCAGGATTAGAACATTACCCACAATGCCAGGCAGCCTCTCTTGATGAAGAACTTGTCTGAAAAGGTAACAGGCTTGAAGGATCAATTTTTGACCTCTGAAAATCTGGCTTCAAATTTCAGTCCAAAGAAAACGGGAAAGTAGTATTTGGGACCTTACCTTTGTACATATTCACACTCATGTGTGTATACATACACATGCATGTATATGTAAATGCACTCATGTGTGAACAAACATATATATGTATATGTGTTTGTATACATGTATGTGTGTGTGTGTGCGTGCACGCTCCCACTGTGCATCTGCTACCTTGCCTGGTTTCGATTCCAAGGAACAAGATACCCCTGGTGTCCCATCCTTGCCCCAATTCTTGTCTCCTTTTGTGTGTTGCCTCTTTTATTAGATTGTAAGCTCCTTGAGTTTAGTTGTAAAATTATCCTGTGATTTAAGTTAGGTTTTAGGAGAATCCCATTCTCCTGCTTACTGAGGCAGAACTTAGATCATAGACTGATTTTACATTAGAGTCTACAGAAGCAGTGTAACTATCCCTTCTTGGGCTTCATCAGCCAGAGATCAGAGCCATCCAAAGGTGAAATGGACTGTGTCAGGGGAGGGGATTGTGCCTATTCACTGAGAATTTTCTAATTGAAACTGAATGAAGACTTGTTGAGGATGCTGTGGATGGGGTAGTCTCCTTTCCATCTCTGAGATTTAGAGATTCCTCAGTCAATCAATCAGTAAAAATTTATTAAACACCTACTATGTGCCAGGTGGGCAGCTAGGTAAGACAGTGGATAGAGTGCTGGACCTAGAGCAGGAAGACTCATCTTTCTGAGTTTAAATCTGGCTTCAGATACTTACTGGCTGTGTGATCCTGGGTAAGTCACTTAACATGGTTTACCTCAGTTTTCTCATTTGTAAAATGAGCTGGAGGAAGAAATGGCAAACCATTCCAATATCTTTGCCAAGAAAACCCCAAATGGGGTCACAAGGAGTCGGACACAACAGAAACAACCATGCCAGGCACTGTCCTAAGTGATGGAGGAGGAACAAGAGGCAAAGGCCGGTCCCTGCTCTCAAGTTATTCACAGTCTAATGGGAGAAACAACATGCAAACAAATGTGTGTGTATTATATATAATATATGTGCATATTATATGTAATACATACATATTCAAGCTATATATGAGATAAATAGGAAACAATTAGCAGAAGGAAGGCACTAGAACTAAGGTTAGGTTCATTCAACCAAATCACGCTGTTACAGAAATTTTGGTCATGAAAAAAATTCTCTAGGATGATGGAAATCTAATATTACCAAGTGGCAGATACACAAGGATCCATGTCAAAGCGAGTTTCCTTGCATCTTCTTGGGTGGGGAATTTTACAATTTATCAGGTTTTGTATTTCAGCACATGGTGCCCTGTTTGCATTTGTACTTCATCAGGGAGGTGTAATACGGAGGAATCAGCAGAGGAACTGGAAACTCAAAGGACCCTCTGATGCTTACTACTTGTGCAGCATTGGGTAAACCTTTGAACCTCCCTGGGCCTCAGTTTCCTCTTTTGTAAAAGAGGAGGTTGAATTAGATGATCTCTCAGATTTCTTCCAGCTGTAAATCTATGAGTCTATGACTCTGTGTGGAGAATAAATGTCAAGAGGTCACATTGCTAGTGAAACAAAATAGGACCAGCCCAAGCTGGTTCCCATTAGAAAGAAACTCTGACTTGTTATATTCTAAATTATATCTGCAGAGGAACAGAAATGACTTCATTTATACTTAAGCCATCCAATAGGATTTTTTTCATTTCTGAATCTGGCAAGGGCTGGACCTGGAATCAGGAAGGCTTGGATTCAAATCTAGTCTCAGCCACTTAACTATCTGTGTGATTCACATAACCACAGTTGGCCTTGGTTTTCTCATCTGTAAAATGAAGATAGTAATGGCCCCTACCCTCCAGGGTAGTTGTGAGGATGAAATAAATATCATAGCTGTAAAGTGCTTTGCAAACCTTAAAGTGCCATTTAAGTGCTAGCAGCAGTAGTAGAATTTGTAGTAGTAGTGGTAGTGGTAGTGGTGGTGGTAGTAGTAGTAGCAGTAGTAGTAGTGGTGGTGGTGGTGGTGGTGGTGGTAGTAGTAGTGGTGGTGGCGGTGGTAGTGGTTGTGGTAGTAGTGATGATTGTGGTGGTTACAGAAAACAAAAGAAATCATCCTATTCACCAAGCATGGGCCAGCTGAGAAATATTTTCTAACTTTAAGCTACAAAGTGATCAGATTTATTGAAACATTCAATCAATTTAAACCAACTCAATAAGGCATTTATTTATTAAGCACTTATACACACCAGACACTGTTCTAGGTGTTGGGGATACAGAGTTAAGAGCAAATCAGTCCCTGCCCTAGAGCTTACCTGGTGATGGAAGTGGGGGGTGGGTGATGGAGCACACAAAATGTTCCTATGGAAGTAATGCAAAGTACTTGGTGGGGGCAGGGAAGGAGCACTAACATCTGGTAGGAGGAGCACTTGAGCTGAGCCTTGAAGGGAATTGAAGAAGTAGAGGTGAGTGCAAATGATCAACCGCCTTCAGATCTGAAGAAAAATAATACTCTTTCAGTCTTTTCCAGACAGACACTTTGCCGCAGAGCCAGGCAAGACAGACATCTGCTTAGGGTTCAACATGAAGGAAGGGACCGTTAAAAAATATTTTATTTATCATTATTATTAATATATTAATAATAATATAATGATATATTGTTATAATAAAATATATAATATATAATATAATATAATAATATTAATAATTATTATTAAATTTTTTGAAATAAAATTTATGACAACACTCGCAAAATAGAAGAATTGCCATATATTTGCTTTCGCACACAAAAGAGGATTCTATATAAAACTGCAAATCTCCATTTAATTTTGATTGCTTTAATATCGACATGCATGTGTGTACACAATATACATGTCTATGTACATACATGTGCACATGTATGTATATATGTGTACATATGTACATGTGTGTATGCGTGTGTATAATTGTAGGTAACTTACAGAAAAGTCCTGCTTGTGTATGCTTCCTTCTGAACTGCCTTCTGTTCTCTTAAAAAAAAAATGGCCTTGATATCTTTTGTTTCACATTACCAACATTTCTCAATTAATCTCTCCTTTTTCCCCTGCCAGAGAGCTATCTCTTATAATAATTGAAATAATAATAATAATAGAAATGAGAAACAAAAGTCAAATGAAAGGAACATAGCAAAAATCTGACTTTCTAAAATGTGGCAGTCCATACCTCTGGGTCCCCTCGGAAGCCTCTTCTTCCCTCTTCTTTGGGGCCAGACTCGGCTATTCTCATGTCGAAGGTTTCAGTTTCAATTGTTTTGTTGTTCAACCCCTTTACATGGTTGTGGCTTGCTTTATTTTGCATCATTTCATATGCCTTCCCATGCTTCTTTGTAGCTGTCTAAATCAGAGCTTACATCAGAGCTACGATCATTTATTTAGACATTCTCCAATTGAACAAAAATTGTTGTCACAAATATTTTGCTGTATGTGAAGACTTTCTTTTTGTTATTCATCTCTGGGGGATATAGTACTAGCAGTGGGATTTCAGAGTTGGGAGTTATGGACATTTTGTTTAGTCTTTTTGCATAATTCCAACTTGTAGTTCCCCTAACAATGCAGGGGACATGTTTAATGCCAGGAACAATAGTCTGTGTGGCATGTAGGTGTTAAATTAAATGCAATTCTTGTTAAATTAAGCAAAATTTTGCTGCCAGTCATACCCATCAGATTGGCAAAGATGACCAAAGAGGAAAACAAATCTTTTAGAGGGCATGTGGGAAGGGTGATACACTCATACACTGTTGGTGGAGCTGTGAATTGCTCTAACCATTCTGGAAAGAAGCTTGGAACTATTATGCCCCCTCCCACCCCCCACTCCCCTGCCAAAGTCACTAAACTGTTCAAACTTCCTGTTCTATCAACTTTTATGTGTTTGTATCTAATGTAGGAACACTGATGATAAATGAGCTTAGAAATTTTTGTTGCCTTGTGGAGAACTACTTATATTGCATGACTGGCTGTCCCTTCTCTGGACTTCTGAACTTCCACTAATGCTTCCATCGTGGAGGCACAACCACACAGTAATAATAACAGACACATAGAGCTTTACAGTTTTCAGTCTTATTTGTATTTCGTATCATCAGAGCCTCATAACAGCCGTGAGAGATAGACATTAGTGGCAAATTTATCTCAGTTTTGCTGATAAGGTAACTGAGGTTAAATGGTTGGCTGGTGACCACACAGTAGACACATAATGAAAATCAGAATAATCTCTTTGTGCATAGACTTATCTCCAGTTCATCAGAGACAACTTCTCCTCCTGAATTATGTAAGGATGTATGTATGCACATATCCAGCATGTGTCTATACCTATTTTTAATACTACATATTCTTAGCAACACCTTTAAACTTAATGACAAAGACTAACAGGCAGGATCCATGTCTGATAATTTTAGGTCCAAAAGGAAAGGGTCAAATGTCAAAAACCAAATTTTAGTTGGGAAATTTAGACTCACCAGCACTCAGAAAGTTTGAACAAGCAGGAACCTGACATACCATCCAGTCATATAATTAAGGTTTACAATCAGGTGGTACAGTGGATAGCGCTCTGGGCCTGGAGTTAGGAAGACTTGAGTTCAAATATGGCCTTAGATACTATTAGCTGTGTGACCCTGGGTAGTCATTTCACCCTGTTTGCCTCAGTTTCCTCACCTGAAAAATGAACTGGAGAAGGAAATGGAAAACCACTCGAATATCTTTGACAAGAAAACCTCAAATGTTTTTTTTTTACTTCCATACTTGGGATTTGTATTATTGTGGGTTCTACATGTATCTTCTTAAGGAAAGAGTGCCATGGAGGTTCCTACAAAGAGAACAGGTATGTCTGTGCTAAAGCATGTAGTATCATCTTGTAGGGCTGACTGAATTCCCTGAGAGAGTTTTAGAAATTATTTTAATGTAGAAAAGTAACGAATGAAAAAGCAGGAAACTTCAGCTCAGCTTGGACCCTAACTTGCTATGTGACCTTGGGCCAAGCCACTAAAGTCTCTAAAGTCTCATCTAGAAGATGATAAAATGGAGCCGCATGAGCTCTGAGCATTTCCTGCTTGAAAGTGCTACCGTTTGAAGAATGAACCTTTTTATTAATCTTTAGGAGTTTGTGGATATTTGGAAAAATCCAGGTGATGACCATATTTTTTCAATTTTTCACTTGAATGCCCGGTTTTAAATAAGCAAAGAAATATGGGAGAGAAACCTGAGCAGCTGGGGCAGGCTTTGGTGAGCAGGGTTAAGAGGAGATGAAGACGGTAATGAACATAATATTTCTATGTCCCTTTAAGGCTTAAAAAGTTGTCTTCCTCATGGGTATTATTTTCCTCTTTGTACAGCAACTCGGAGAAGTAAAATGACTTACTGAGGCTCCACGACTAATAATTCACGTCTGTGGCTGTGGTGGTGTCATTTCAGTCTGTCCAGCTCTTCATGACCCCATTTGGGGTTTTCTTGGCAAAGATGCTGAAGTGATTGGCCATTTCCTTCTCCAGCTCATTTTCAGATGAGGAAACTGAGGCAAACAGGGATAAGTGACTTGCCCAGGGTCACACAGCTATAAATGTCTGCGGGCAGATTTGAACTCACCAAGATGAGTCTGTGTCATTCCAGGCCTGACGCTCTACTCATGATGCCACCTAGAGAGTCAACGTGGCTAGAGGGCAGGCCCGGGTTCCCATTCTGCCTCTACCACATATTGGCTGTGTCACCTTGAGCAGGTCACCTAGGCAAATCTCTAAGACTATGTTACTAAAAAGATGCTGAGGTACATTGGTAGAAAGAGTCTCCTTGCCCAGGAGTTCCTTATCCCAATAAAATCACAGGTTCCACTCCCTTTCCTTTGTTGTTTGTTGTTTGTCCTTTGTTCTCGAAGACAACCATGACGTCAGGAAGATGATGCCATGACTTGCAAGTGGATTGGATTTAAGTGAGGCTGGACTGTGCAAAGTCACCAGCCTCGCTTTCTCCTCCAGAGCCATCTGGGTCCAATGGCCAGATGTAGATCAGGACGACTGGAGATGCCTGGCTGCTGCCCCATCCTTCAAGGTTGGCAAGCAAGTTCTTTCCTAACCATAACTGTGTTAGATGAGTCCTGCTGGCATTATTATTCTCATTTTATAGGTCTGTAAATTTAAAACTCACAGAGAAGTGATACATGCAAGACCACATGGCACTCCAGTACTTGAACGCAGATTAGAACCTCTGATTTTGACCTTTTGACTGAAACGCTAGGACTTTTCCCAGTACAGCATGACTTCTGATATGTGGTGGATGTGAATGCTTTCCTACCTCAAGGCCCATCCCTAAGCCATCCAAAGGTCACATCCATAAACCCTTGTTGAGTTATCTATCTCCCTTTAAAAGCAAGAAACTGTACAGAAAAGAAATTTGTCAGAGCCAATGAGGAAAAACACGTCAATTTACCCCGCTTCTTTGTTTTTTTTTTAGTGTCTTTTTTTTCCCCTTGACATTTCGGATGCTTGTGTACACGTCTCATTGCGATTCCTTTGCCTGTCTCATCAGTAGCAGAGAAACCTTGAACAGTTCTGGAGGAATCTCTCCTAGACAATAAGCAGCATCCTTTCCAAAACCTTTGCTCTTGGAGTGCCCCCTGCTGGAGAATGTAGTGGCTATCTTTCTTGAGAATGGACAATTGTATTAAAAGTGAATGAACTCAGAATTTTATAGCTAGATGAATGGTAAAGTAGCATCTGCTCCATGTTTCTCACTCTACAGATGAAGAGACTAAGCGTCAGAAGAGCAAAGCAACTTGTCCAAGGTCATATGAGCAGGAAGTGGCAAAGGTGGGATGCACCTCCATCACCTATTATCTTTCCCCTGGACCATTCAGTGAGGAAACAAGTTGAGAAAGGGAAGTGTCTTGTCCAAGGCCACACGGCTAATACCTAGCAGAGTTGGGGTTCAAGCTTGGTCTTCTGACCCCAAATCCACTGGTCTTTCCATCATGTCATGGCTTATTTACACAGATATGGAGATTCAACTTTGTGCTCTTGCCCATGTAATAAATCTACTCAAATTTTCAATAAGGTTCAGTTTATAGTTTTTTCTCTTACAAATATACATAGCTCTATCTGAATACCTTCTAAGTTCTGGGAGAGCTGGAATTGATTCAATTAAAAACAGTAATTATCTTTGATGAAGCACATGAACAGAGACTGTGGCATCATGACTAGAGGAGCTGCCTTAGAACACAGAAGATCTAGGTGAAAGTCCTGTGTCTGACACATAAGAACTAAATCTCCCTGTGCAAATCATTTCATTTCTCAAAATCTGAGGCCAGCAGTCTCCAGACTTTTTTGATTGCATACCTCTATCAGTTAAGAAAAGTTGTTGAGCACATGGCCCCAAAATATGAATATTCATTTATAAATTATATCTAAGTACTATATTTATGATAAAGCATACATGTAAAAATTTTAAAAGGAGATTCTAGTGAGAATATAAGGCTTTCTTTTGGAATTTATTATACTATGAAACTCTTTTTGCTCTTACTAAGATATTATTCATAATATTTCTTAGTAAGGGTGTTGTGATGGAATACACTTCATCATTTTTGAAAAATCCCTATGTGTTCTGGGGGCAAACATAAATAATAATTGTTAGCTAAAATTTGATTCTTCAGATAATTTGACCAGTGTAGCTAGGTGACTTCCTTTGGTTATAATTTTTTTTAATCAAAAGACAATATAAGAATGGGATATTAGGATAAAACAGTCAGAGAACAGAACAACTTTTGAGGAGGAGTCACGGTCACTGTGTTTGGGAGTTCATCATCATAAGCAATTTAGAGATAATGGACAGAAACAACTCATCTCTGATTTAAACTCAGAGGGAAGTTTTAAAAATAGATTTATTCCTCTTTATGTAGTTCCTTTTAATGGGTGGTTTTGTATCATACTTTCCTGTTTGTTTTTTGGTATTTTAATCATGTATTTGGATGAGTATGAAGGCTAGAAAGATGGCCAGTTTGGCAGAAATGAAGAATGTCTGGCTAGATGGGTTGGGCCAAGTTGTCAAGTCTTTTAAATGCTAAATGAGGGAGTTTATGTTGGGCACTGGAGATAACCCAAGGCCACTAGCTTTTACTGAATGAGGATGGTGGTGGTGGTGAGGGTGACATGGTCAGACTTATGCCTTAGAAAGAACAATTTGGCGGTTATATGGGGAATGGATGGAGATGGAGAATAATGAGGGACAGTCACTGTAGTAGACTAGACTTTCAGTGGTTCCCTGGCCTGATTAAGGAAATGCTCCCCTCTTCTATGAGATCACTAGGCAGATATGTAGGAGGAGTATAATCTTGTTTGATGATGCCTCCATTGGTCCTATGAATAACTAAAAAAAATTCAGGGTAATTAATTAGCAAGTCTTGTGCCTCTGGACATGGTCCTAGGATGAAGTCTTAATAAATAATTAGCCTTGGGCTGGGATAGGGAGTGGTTGATTCCAAAGGAGGATCCTTGCATTCTGGTTATCTAGGAATTTCTGCTATAGGGAATATAAGCTTTATGACTTTCTTGTATCTTCGCTCTGTATGAAATGGTTCTGTAATAAACAGACTATCAAATATATCCCCATCTCTCTCTTTTATTCAGCTGGTTGCTAGGCCATACAACTGTGCTGGGTAGTAGAGCTGTGATGGAGATAGGGGCCTGAGAGATGATATAGTACAACCTCATTAGTTTATAGATGAAGAAATAAACTGAGGCATGAAGAACCTGAGAGGAATTTTCTTCTGTGTAAAATGAAAGGGCTGAACTAGAAAGGTTTCAGGTCCCTTCCAGCTCAATGCTTCTACCCTTCTCTTCATTTTTGCCTGCTCACTCTCATCTGCCTTTATCCTTCTACTTTGCTCCTTACCTCCCTTCCTCTTGTTTTCCATCTTCTTCCATCTGTTTTCTCACCCACTGGTGCCCCCACCCCTGCCTGCATCATGGAATTTAAAACTGGGAGGGATTTTAGAGCTTATGGAAACCAATGTTCTTTGGCAGATGAAGAAAACTGAGAGACAGAAAGATGAGGTGGTTTGTTCCTTCTCCTTTTTCTCCCCCTCTCTACTTTCTCCCCTTTCTCCTCCTCCCTGACCCTTTCTTCTTTTCCCACATTATCCTCTGGCCCCTCTCTTCTCTCTCTTTACATTCTTCCAACCTCCCTCCTCTCCTTCTTATTTTCTTCCTTACCTTTTCCTTCCTCTGCCTCTCCTTTATTTCCTTTCTAGCTCTTCTTATGATCTTTCTTTTCTCTTTTATTTTCTCCTCCATCTTCTTTTTGATCCTTTTCTCTTCCTATCATGCGCTCCATCTCCTATGCTCATCTTCCTTTTACCACTCTTTTCTCTCCTCTTTTGAGACTACTGCTAAGGTCTGTCAAGTTTATGCTATTCACCATTCTGAGGTGTCCAGGGCTGCCTACTTCTCTCCTTCTCTCTCTCTCTCTCTCTCTCTCTCTTTCTCTCTCTTCCCCTCCCTCCCTCTTTCTCTCTCTCCTGTCCTCCTTCTCCCCATCTCTCCCCCTCCGCCACTCTCTCTCTCCTTCTTTTCTCTCTCTTTTTTCTTCCTCCTTCCCTTCCTATTCTCTATGCAAGACTTTCAGGGGCTTTCCAGGACTATCTCAGGCAGGGGAATTTGAAGCATTGTGGTTGCCTGTCTCTCAGTCAACTTGGTGCAGAGAGTGTTTAGTTCTTTGGTAGTTACCCCTGGGGGAAGGTACTTGTTTTGAAAAAGGAAGAAAGAAGAAGCTTACTCCTAGCCATTGCAATGAATGACTGAAGCATTTATTAAAGACTTGTCATATACAAAGTGCAAGAAGAAGCCGGTAGTAGAAGGAGCTGGTAAGGCAGATAAACTCAGAAAAGGAATGACGGTGCCTGCCTTGGAGGTCCCACAGCCAGAATCACAGAAAGGAAGGAAGTCACTTAGAACTTAGACAATGTGTGGCTCAGAGTAGAGATTTAATAAATGCTTATTAGTTTGGATCAGATTTGTGAGGGATAATTTATAGTGAAGTTTCCCCATTCTGAAAAGTCAAATCTAGAATGGCTTCAGTATTCACTAGGCCTAGGGTTAGGCCACCTGACCTTCAAGCAATCTGGGGCTTAGAGCAATAGAGACCCTCCCCCAGAGCCAACTCAGCAGAAGATATGCCAAATAAGGTTAAGACTGCTTTCACTGGACACCCACATGTTTCCGGGTCCTTTGTCTCAGAGAGATTCCCGTGCTTAGGTTGGGGACAGCTCCGCTACCAATAAGAGTGAAGGCCAGTTGGGGGGGTTGGGTTTCTGCATGGGAAGATTATAAAACCATGGGCTGGCTTCTACCTGTTGTTCTCTCCCTGCCACCATGTGGGCAACAAGGGGCAGAGTCCTTTCTCATGTGAAAGAATAAAGACCTTTTCTGACCTTAGATATTCAGACTCTGAACTCTTTCATCTCACACAGGTTGGATCTAGTCTAACTTATGCTGGTCAAGAATGCACTCAACAATGTCCCTAATAAATGCTCACCTAATCCATGTTTGGGCAAATCACTTCAATTCAATAAACATTGATCGAGCACCCACTATGTGCCAGGCACTGTGCTGAGCTAAGCAGGGGGGACACAAAATGAGGCTTTGGTTTGCTTATCTGTAAAATGGAGCTTTTGAACCAGAGGCTCCTAAGGTCCTTTCCACCTATAAATCCACTATGCCATAGTCCCATGAATCTTAGTGATGGGGAACACACTACTACCTGAGGAAGTCTATTTCACTTTTGGAAAGTTCTGATCATTAGGAAGTTGGGAAATGATATTTCACAGTGGGAATTTGGCTGGATTTGGAATCAGAGGGACCAGGTTAAAATCCTGTCTCTGCTGCTTACAGTCTTAAGACAATTCTTGCTTCTCTGGAGTTCAGTTTCTTCATCTGCAAAATGGGAAGGTTGTACTAACTTTTCTATGTCATGATCTTTACATGAAGCCTAAATGTGCCTCTTTGTAACTCCCAATCATCACTCCCAGTTTTGTTCCTAGGATTATGATTAACAAATCTAATCCCTCTTCCATATGGCAGTCTTGAAGAGAACTATGGTTCCCTCAAGTCTTGAAGACTTAGCTTGAAGACAGTTATGATGCCCTCAAGGCTTCCTTTCTCCAGGCTAGCCATGCCTTGCTCCTTGGCCTGCTCTTCATATAATATGATCTAGAGGTTCTTCACTGTGTGCTTTCCAGCTTATTAGCATCATCAAAAATGTGATACCCAGAGGTACTCCAGATGTGGCTTTGACCAGGTCAGAGTCATTTAAGTTGACTGCATTTCAGCTTCCCCATCTACTCCAGCTCCAGGTTTCTATAATTCCCTGAAATGTAAAGTTAGAATAACAGATGAAGGCATTATGCATCACCAAAGGGTGGGAAATCAAGGGTCCCACAGTTGCTGAGGGCTCCTCTGACAGTATTGAGATGAGGAGTCCTTAGTGCTTGGTTTTTTTTAAATTAAATTTTATGTTTATTTTTAGTTTACATCATTCATTTCCACAAGATTTTGAGTCACAAATTTTCTCCCCATCTTTCCCCTACCTAACCACCCCAAAACAGTGATCCCGCTGTATACTCCCTCCCTCAATCTGCTCTCTCCTATATCCTCCCCCACCCCTCCTCCCACTTTCTGGTAGGGCAAGGTGGATCTCCATACCCCAGGGCTTGTATATCTTATGTCCCAGTTGCATGTAAATAATAATAATATTTTTTTTAAACATTTGATTTTACAACTTTGAATTCTAGGTTCTTTCCCTTCCTCCCTCATCACCCACCCTTACTGGGAAGATAAGCAATTCAATATAGGTTGTGCATGTGTACTTACACAAAACATTTCCATAGTGGATATATTGTAAAAGACTGACTACATTTCCCTCCATCCTATCCTGCTCCCCACTTGTTCTATTCTCTTCTTTGACCCTGTCCCTTTTCAAAAGTGTGTGCTTCTAGCTTCCCTCTTCCCCAACCTGCCGTCCCTTACATCATCCCTGCTTTCATCCCCTTCCCCCCTACTCTCCTGGAGGACAAGATACCCAATTTAGTGTGTATGTCATTCCCTCCCTAAGCCAAATTCAATGACAGTAAGGTTGAACCATTCCCTTTTGCCTTCCTGTTTTCCCCCTCCATTGTAACAGTTATCCCTTGCCTCTTCTACATGAGATAATTTACCCCATTCTGTCTCTCCCCATCTCTTCTCAGTATATTCCTCCCTCACCTCTCAATTTCTCCTTTTAAGTATCATCACTTCCTATTCAATTGATCCTGTGCCCTCTGTTTATGTATACCTGTACACATATATACACACACTCACATATGTATTCATATGCACATATACCCTCCTATGTAGAGATATATATGTATTTATACCTATACATACATTTATATTCCCTTCAACTATCTTCATACAGAGAAAAGTTTCATAATTTACAATTCTCGTTTTTCCATGTAGGCATATAAATAATTCAACTTCGATAAGTTCCTTATGATTTCTTTTCCCTGTTTACCTTCTCATGCTTTTCTTGCTTCTTGTATTTGAGTGTCATATTTTCTATTCAACTCTGTTTTTTTCATCAAGAATGCTTGAAAGTCCTCTGTTTCATTGAATGACCATATTTCCCCCTGAAACATTATACTCCATTTTGCTGGGTAGATGATTCTTGGTTTTAATCCTAGCTCTTTTGACCTCTGGAATATCATATTCCAAGCCCTTCAGTCCCTTAGTAGAAGCTGCTAGATCCTATGTTATCCTGATTGTGTTTCCACAGTATTCAAATTCTTTCTTCTTGGCTGCTTGTAATATTTTCTCCTTGATCTGGGAATTCCGGAACCTGGCTATAATATTCCTAGCAATTTCTTTTTGGAATTTTTTTCAAGAGGTGATTGGTGAATTCTTTCAATTTCTATTTTGCCCTCTGGTTCTAAAATATCAGGGCAATTTTCCTTGAGAATTTCTTGAAGGATGATTTCTTTTTTTGATCATGGCTTTCAGGTAGTCCAATAATTTTTAAATTATCTTTCT
>CM053583.1:121774870-121862825 GCA_028627135.1 Pseudochirops cupreus | reverse complement strand
GTCATTAGCTTTTTGCTCCAATCTATTTTGAAGGAATTATTCTCTTCAATGAGCTTTTGAAATTCTTTTTCCATCTGGCAAATTCAACTTTTTAAGGCATTCTTCTCCTCATTGGGTTTTTGGACCTCTTTTACCGTTTGAGTTAATCTATTTTTAAGGTATTATTTTCTTCAGTCAGGTTGTTGACTCTCTTTTTGTGATTTTCTTGCATCATTCTCGTTTCTTTTCCCAATTTTTTCTCCACTTCTCTTACTTAATTTTTAAAATCCTTCTTGAGCTCCTCCATGGCCTGTAATCAATTCATATTTTTTTGAAGGTTTTGGTGCAGGAGTTCTGACTTTGTTGTCTTCCTCCTGTTCCATGCTTTGATCCTTTTTGTCCCCCCAAAAGGAATCTTAAGTTGGATTGCTATGCTTGCTTTGCTTCCTTTGCTTGCTCATATCGCCACTCAATTACTTGACTTTTGAGCTCTTTGACACAGTAGAACTCTGATTCCAGAGAGGAGAGCTCCCCAAATCACTGGGGTTTTCACAGCTGCTGGAGCTATTAGGAGGGTGCCATCTTTGTAGCTCCCACAAACTCTGGCTCACTGGTCACACACCTCAGGATCACCACCCAAGACCATGATCCTGATCCAGACAGGTTAAAGCAAGAGTGATTACCCTCTGATTACCCTCTGAATGTTTGCTTGGCCCCCACTATGATCTGCAGGCCAGGAACTCTGAAGCAGCCACGTGGCTGCCACATTTCCACAGCTTCTAGCTCCAGGGACAGGGGCTGGACCCACTCCTCTGACCCCTGCAGTTCCAACAGAGTCTACTTTTCTTTGGCATTTATGGGTTGATAATTCTGGAAACCACCACTGCTGCTAGTGATCCACTATCCCAGAATCCACTGCAGCCACTGGTCAGGGCCACCCTGGGGCCAAAACCGCAAGCTCATGTAGGGCTGGGATCGGATCCCAGAGTGCTGTGATGAAACCTTCCTGTCAGCTTGCCAGGCTGCCTTCAGCAGGAGATTTGTTTCTCTCTGTCACTTTGTGGGTTCTGTAGCTCTAAAATTTGTTTAGAGTCACATTTTATAGGTATTTGAGGTGGTTATGGGGGGGAGCCATAGAGTTTTCCTGCTTCTTCACCACCATCTTGGCTCCATCCCTTAGAGATCATCCTGAGTGCTTGTAAAGGTTGCATTGGCCAGGCTGACCTGCACCTAGACACTAGTTAAGGAATTCGTTTTTGCCTTTACTCATTTTGATTTGGTTAGTAACTGTTCCTTTAGCCAAAAGAAAGTTGGAACTTTTCTTAGGGGGAAATGGGATTTTCCACACTTTGGCCAAAATAGCTAGTTTCACCATAGGCCCTAATAATATTGAATTGATTTGAATCAGAGGCAGGAAAAACCAATGATGGTAGGGGCTCATTGTTACTGCAGGAAGTCAAGGAAGAGCTGGTGTAGAAAATAAGACAGGGGAAAAATTAGAAGGTAGGGAAGAGGTAGCTGGGACTGTAGGCTCTACTCTGACTTGGGGAATTTTCTCACACCAATGGCTAACTTTGGCTAAATGGTTGACTAGGACTGGACAGAGCTAATCTAACCACTAAAGTCCATGGAACACTCACCCTAGAGCTGTAACCGGTGCAATAGACTTTTTTTTTTCAGAATGCCAGATGTAGAGGATGCTGACCATACTTACACTATTTCGATAGCTAGACACTACAGAGCTTAGCTCTTACTTGACAAGAATAATTAGTTAAAATAAGAAGTTACCAAATTGGCTCAGGTGAGCCTCTACCACCCACCCTACTCCCTGGATAACTTTCTCCTTCCCTTCACCTCTCCATGCATTGCAAGCATTAGGGACAGTCAATGCAAAGGCAAAGAGATGATTGAAAGAATTGAATATTTGTTTATAATCAACAGGGTGATGTACATGTCTGGCCCCTTTTCAAGAGAAAGGTGGACAAACAATGCTACTGGCCTTGTCAACTCTGGGAAACTGCTAATGAGTTTTAAGCACTAGGAATTTAGACTGAGAGGCAGCATGGTAGTAATGATAATTACTGTAGATGTTTACGTAGACTTTCAATTTTATGGAGTGTTTTACATACATTATCTCATTTGATCCTCACAATAACAATGATATAGAGAGGTTAACTTATTTTCCCAGGGATACTCAGTTAATGTTAGACAGGATTTGAATCTAGGTCTTTAGGACTCTAGGTCTAGTTTGCTATCTACCATGCTACCACACTCTAGAGCCTGGCTCTTCTTTTTTCCTCCTGTATGATCTGGGGCAAACCAAGTCACTTAGCCCATCTTAGCTCCAGTTTCCAAAGTGGTGTAATGGATGCTGGCCTGAGGACATGTATATTTGGTGAGCTTGCTTTTGGAAGTGCTTGATGATGCTGGGTAAAGGGGCTTAGCTCTCCATTTCTAAGGTCTTTTCCAGTTTGCTTCCTGCAGGCTTTTTTTTTTTTGAGTGGTTGTTATGGCAGAAATGGGTATACAGTGCAAAAGAATGCCACTCAGCCCTCTTTCCTGCATGGCTGCCTTTATGTGAGGAAGCAAGAATTGCTGTAAATCTTTGGGTGTGGAGAGCGAGAGGGAGAGGGAGAAAGGAAGGTGGAGTAGGCCTACTCTTCACACTGGGTTTGACAAAGTTGTGACTATGTGTCCCTGTTCAGTTTATTCTTTCTCACCCAGATGTCGGAATATTAGGCTGCCTTATGAGCTTCAAAATGTCAGGAAAGCTACCAGATGTCTAGTGATGGGAGTCCATACTGGAGTCTGTGGCTAAAACCTCGAGGAATACCCTATGGGACTCGGTTAAGCAGTGAATTAGATCTGGTAGTTAAGATGTTGCTTTTTGGAGTGACTTAATGGATTGACTATACCACATTTAGAAGTGAACTTGGTAGAATTAATGTTTGAGTCTCCACTCCCCCAGACCAAAGGGTCATGGAGGAGAATGTGACCCCCATTCAGGAGAATTGGTTATACTTCTTTTCTTGCTATATCTTCTCAATAAATGTAAAGCAAATTGATGTTCACTGGATCACTGGCAATTGGTATTGAGGAAAATATACCAGAATGGGGGCTTGAGCTGGTAGCCTAGAAAGAAACCCCACAGTCCCTCAGGGCTACTCCTAGAACCCTAAGGGGAAGATACAGTCAGTTTTGCTCTGGAAGACGTAATTTATTAGAGCTAGTGAGATCTGGGCTAAGGAACACTAGAGTTTAGAAGAACTTCAACAATAAAAAGGGGCCATTGTACTAGATCAGTGACTCCTGAACTTTTTAGATCAAGCTCTTCTATCAATAAAAAGAGGTGGGTATTCCTGAGCAGGTAGAGAAGTGAGGGAGGGGATTTCTCCAGTTGTTTGCATATGCAGCTACACACACACACACACACACACACACACACACACATACATATACAAATGCAGTATCCATTTGTGGATCAAGTTATAACTACTGAGTCATTCAAGTGAGGGTTAAAAAGAGAAAGGCTGGATACCCATACAGTTGTGGGAGGGGGTCTAGTAGGAGAGTGTTGGGCTACAATGGGGGAATGGTGGGTGTGGCTGGCCTGGAGATAAGCTCTGTGATTGGGTATTGTGCAAAAAGTGGAATAGAACTGATTTTCCATTCCTCTTATTGTTTCATCATGTTTTGCGTGGAGGTTGGTCCATAGCCATCATTTTGAAGAACACTGGGTCAGAGGATCTCTAAGTTTTTATTTAAATCTTGAGCTGCCTCTGACCAATGACAAGCAATTCAATTTTTCGCTGTTTCCTCTAACTCTCGTCCAGGCATCTTCCCTATTCAGCCAGGATGTAGTGATATAGACAGTGCTCGTAGGAATTGTTAACACTATTTTCCTGTTGGGAGATTTCATGCCCTCTGGTGGCCCGGGTTCCAAATGACCATCTGAAGGAATCTAGGCTCAGATTTTTGTTGAATTACATCGCCTTGCCACGACCAAACAACATATGTTCCTTTCCTTGGGGAATTAGCAAACAAGGGTCAATGACTTAATGCACTTTGTCCCCCAGAGCAAATGGCTGACTCCTGAGTCTGTCATAAATTCCTGGGATAAGACAAAAATCTGTCCTGTTATTCCAGAATTCCACATGGTTCAATCATCAAGAACCTACTCCAAGCGCTGGTGACTCTCTGACCTTCCTGTCTGATCTTAATGGATGCCTTGGTTAGGTCATGGTAGAGACTCCCCACAACTATTCCCAGGAAGTTTCCCTTTTGACAAAACCAATAGAGTAAATATGTTGTGTTTCTGTTGCTCAAAACCCTGCTCTTTCCTGGATGTCAGTGTTTCCCTGTTCAGCTTTTCATGGATTTAGGTGGTGGTGATGATAGCTAGGAGAGATGAAATGAAATCCTGAACTTCTCAGGAGCAAAAGAGGTGATCCAAATGAAAGCTGATGATGTTGCCTCTGTCTGAGAATTCATTTGTCAGCAGTTAGCAGAGAATCAGATCACTTTTTTCCGCCTCGGGATGCCCTTCTTTCACTGATGTCCAAACCCATAGTCATCAGTTAAGTCTCCCTTAACTTAAAGATGAGAAGTATGCTATTGACATCGCAGATAGTCTTTGCCTCAGAATGAGGAGGAAAGATCTAGGTTTAAAGTCTGACTCAGACACTTCTCAGCTGTGTGATCCTGGTTAAGTCATTAGGTAACTCCCAATTTTATTTTCCTCATCTATAAAATGGGAATAGTCTTATCTGTGGCACCTAGCTCACAGGCTTGTTGTAAAGATTAAATGAAATAATGTATTTAAAATGCATTGCCAACATTGAAACTGTACATAAATGTTACATTTTCTTGTCGTTATTATGTTAACAAATGCCCCCGACAGCCATAACACTGCCACAGACTAAGTTTTGCAGGAAACGATTAGTTACCATTCTAAGCACTTTTTTTTCCCCCCTTGGTGTTATTTTATGGACCCTTATTAACTTTGGCTCCATTTCTTCTAATTTTGGATACCTGTTGCTGTCTAGTTCCCAGAATCTGTCCCCTTATGGATTTGGGGCTTTGAACTTTAGATGTGACTGGTTAGAGAAGCCTCATGGTATAATGTGCTGAACCATAGGTGTCTGGCTTTGAATTCTAGCGCTGACAATGACTGTGTGGCCATGAATATAAATTACTTCTCTCCTCTAGAGAATTATCTTCCCCATTTAAAAAACAAGAATATTCTCTCTCTCTCTCTCTCTCTCTCCCTCTCCCTCTGTCTCTCCTCCTCCTCCCCCCTCTCTCTCTCAATTTCTACTTATCTATCTATCATAATGAAATATAATTGGGAAATGTTTAACAAAAGAACTAAAAATACAATACAACATAAATGATGATAATCTGTGGTTTTCTAAGCTGATATGGGGCCAATAGAGATACATTTTTATTTGAGTTTGACACTTATACTGATGAAATCACAGATCCCATTTTAAAAAATGCTATAGAAATGTGAGTTATTGGGATTACCACTTGCTCTCTTTGATGCTTGGATTGGGGTATTAGGCCTAGATCCCTCCTAGTTCCTTGGTCTTATTGACTCTTTCCTGCTAATCGTGCTAAACCAGCATGAGCTGGTCTCCTAGAGTTTCAGACTCTCATTTCTAGCCTAGCAAATGCTGTTTAATTAGGAGAAATGAATGATAGGCACAAACTCATTTAATTTTGGAGTTGGGAGTGGCCTTAGCAGCCTTCCAGTCCAACCGATACTGAAGACTAACTGAAGACTTTCAATATAATATACCCAATAAATCATCATTCAGTGGCTGAATGGTAATCCAGTCTTTGAATAATTTGCAGAAGGGGGAATTCACTCCTTTTCGAGGAAGCCCTTCCTCCTTTTGGCTAGCTCTCATTGTTAGGAAGTTTTGTCCTTACATGTGCTCTGAATTTGCCTCATTGGGACTTTTACCTGAGGTTTTCTGAGGCAAAGTAACACATCTCTAGTTTCTCTGCCACATGATAGCATTTCCAATATATGCATACCTTGTTTGACTGCACTTTGCTTTATTACTTTTCACATTTATTTATTTTTGACAAATTGAAGGCTTGTGGCAACCCTGCATCAAGCAAATCTAGCAACACCATTTTCCCGACAGCACATGCTCATATCGTATGTCTGTCATATTTTGGTAATTCTAGCAATATTTCACATTTTTTCATTTTTATTATATCTGTTAAAGCAATCTGTGATCAAGGATCTTTGTTTTTGCTGTTGTAATTATTTTGGGAGCACCACAAACCACACCCACATAAGACGATGAACCTAATTGATAAATGCGTGTGTTCCGACTGCTCTACCAACTGGCAGTTCCCCATCTCCTTCCCTCTCCTCCAGCCTCTGCATTCTCTGAGACACAACCATATTGAAACTAGGCCAGCTAATAACCCTACAATGGCCTCTAAGAGTTCAATTGAAAGGAAGAGTCAATGCAGCAAACTTCATCCTTGTCTCATTTTAAGAAATTGTCACAGCTATCCCAGCTGTTGGCAATAATCATCCCAATCACTCAGCAGCCATCAACAGTGAAATCCTTCACCAGCAAAAAGATTGTGACTCAAGAAGGCTCAGATGATGGTTAGCATTATCTTTTTTAGCAATAAAGTATTTTTAAATTAAGGTATGCATGTTTTTTTTAGATCTAATACTATTGTACAATTAAGACTACAATGAGGGCAGCTAGGTGGTGCAGTGAATAGAGCACCTGGCTCTGGAGACAGGAGGACCGAGTTCAGATCCGGCCTTAGACACTTGACACACTTACTAGGTGAGCTGCCTTGGACAAGTCACTTAACCCCAATTGCCTTGCCTTCTCCCCTCAAAAAAAAAAAAAAGACCACAACATAGTGTAAACATAGTTTTTATATGTACTGAGAAACTAAAAAATTTGTGTGACTTGCTTTATTGTGATATTTGCTTTATTTCAGTGGTCTGGAACTGAACCCACAATATCTCTGAGGTTTGCTGGTACTGTTTCATGCCCTCTGTGAGTCTTCTCTTTTCCAGACTAAATATCCCTACTTCCTTCAACCTAACATGGTCCTTCCCCATCCTGGTCACACTCCTCTTGATGATTTTAGCTTCCCAGTGTCATTCCTAAGCTGTTGTGCCCAGAACTGAACACACTACTCTAGATGTAGCCAGTCCTGGGCAGAGTATTGTGGGACCATCACCTCCTTAGTCCTGGAGGCAACACCTCTTTTAAAGAGGTCCAAGATCACATGAGTTTTTTGACTGTGATATTATCCGTGGGCTCATATTGAGAATTTAATCTACTATCAGCAAGGATTTATTAAGTGCCTACTGTATGCTAGTTGTTACATTAGGAATTAACCACACAAAGATAAGGAAGATTTCCTTTCCCTGAAGGGAAAAAGGTTATTCCTTGAAGGAGGAATAACCTGTCCTGGAATGTCCTCACTCCTAAACTCCAAGGAGTCCTTCTCTTCCTTTAAAAGACAGCTCAAGCATAACCTTGTTCAGGAAGCCTCCCCCTGGCCCCATGGCTGCTGACATTTAACTGCTTTGTATTTACTCATTTCTTGTTTTTGCTATATGTACTTATAGTTGTACTTATTGTGTCCTCTCTCCCCTCTGTACTTGTGCCTGGCACACATTAGGCACTTAATAAATGCTTATTGAGTAATGGATCTCTTTTTATTCCTAGGTCTTTTTTTTATGTCTTTTTGCTACTTTCCGTATCAGCTGTTTTTCATTTGTGTCTGACAATTCATGACCCCATTTGAGGTTTTCTTAGCAAAGATACTGGAGTGGTTTGTGATTTC
The DNA here is from genome assembly GCA_028627135.1 of Pseudochirops cupreus. NCBI lineage: Eukaryota > Metazoa > Chordata > Mammalia > Diprotodontia > Pseudocheiridae > Pseudochirops > Pseudochirops cupreus. Next base: position 121,855,004 of record CM053583.1, on the reverse strand, counting down.
CTTCTCCAGCTCATTTTACAGATGGGGAAACTGAGGCAAACAGTGTTAAGTGATTTGCCCAGATTTCTCATTAGTGTAGCATTTGTGCCCATTCACATCCCAAGGGTAACCTGGTGAATCCTTCTTCCCTCTTGTGTCTCCTTGATAAGGTGCAAATTGCACTTATCTTGATACCTCATTGCCCTACTAATGAGGCCTTTTTCCTGGTGTAGACTCAGGTTCACAGTTAGTTCACATACCTAAGAGAAGCTGATTCCTTGACTCTTCAGGGCTACTATCCTTCCTCCCTCCCAACCCATGTGCAACAAAAAACTAGTGCTGGATGAGGAGTCAGAAGGGGAAAGGAGAGAAAAGAAGTCCTCCAAAAGAAGATGACCTCTGATGCTCCAGAGAGTTCAGGTATCAGATCTGAACTCTGGAAGACGAGTCTTCCTGACTCCAGGCCCAGCACTCTACTAACACCTATCATACTTCTCAACATGCTCCTATTTGTGGATGACATTATACTAAGTTATGTCATTAAGACTGTTAGCTCTGTGAATATTTCATGACTTTTCATGGTAACTTTAGCTTATCTGCTTTCTGTCAACTGATTGCTGGCACAACCAACTATGTTAACCGAATTAAACTTAATGTTTGCTGCTGTCCATTACTAATATTCCTAAACATGGAATGTCCCAATCTGCTCCAGGTGTGGGCATAGAGAAACTGCGCTTTGGTCATTTTTAGATGCTATTCCTAACCAGAGTAGAAGCTTTCACTAGTAATGTCCTAGAAGGTAAACTATATCCTGGGATTAAGTAAGACAGACTCCTGGCCTTGTTTAGAAAGTTAGCAAGACACAACCCAAAGGTCCAAATGATGTTTATTGGAAACCCTCATTACTGTTGTCTTTATTCCCCATCAATGGCAGGAAGTTAGGAACAAAAATGTCCAATAGCATTTTGAACTGTGTGAATATGTTTGAAATTGTTGTGGTTGTTGTTCAGATTGTTAAAACCTTTAGACCTATAATACTATTCTGGGTGGCCTGTTCTCCCAAAGGGAGAGAACTTGAGCTCACTTGGGAGTCCAGGAATCTTTCTTTTGTTTGGTCTCACTTTCCCTTGGAAGCCACACTGGTTCCATGACTTGCAGCATCAGTGAAAGGTCAGAAGTGGGTTGCTTTCCCCTACTGTGTTGATCCTTGCTCCTCATTATGTCCCCTTTCTGTGTCTCTGCCTGGTCATGGCTTTTTCTTTTTTTGTCTTCTTAATCATGAGGAACTCTCTGGAGCATCAGAGGTCATCTTGCTTTGGAGGACTTCTTTTCTCTCCTTTCCCCTTCTGATTCCTCATCCGGCACTAGTTTTTTGTTGTATGTGAGTTGTGAGGGAGGAAGGATAGCAGCCCCAAGAATCAGGGAACCAGCTTCTCCTAGGTACGTGGACTAGCTGTGAATCTGAGTCTATGATAGGACAAAGGCCTCATTAGTGGGGCAATGAGGAATCAAGATAAGGGCAATTTGCACCTTGTCAAGAAAACACAAGAGGGAAAAAAGATTCACCAGGTTACCCTTGGGATGTGGATGGGCACAAATGCTACGTTAGTGAGAAATTTGTTTTAGGGAAAAGGAATATTCTGGAATTACACAGTGTAATGAATCATTGCCATAAACCTTTAAAAACCTACAAAGTGTTCTTAAACCACCTGGAGACTCTCCATGAAAGTTTTCAGTTGGAAAATCCTCATCTTCTTATTAAGCCTTCTTTTTCTGCCAACTCCAGTAGAATTCTAGATGAATAAAAATGATTTATTTTTCAACATTATCATTTATTTGCACTATTGGGATTTGAAAGTTGGGCATGTCCAACTTTATCCAATTTACCTTTCCTCTTTCTGTTTCTTTTGATTGCATTTCCTTTCTCCCAGTGCTCCAAACTTGAATCCTGAGTCATTTTTTTACTCCCTTGCCCCTCATATAGAACCAGCTGCCAAATCCTGTCAATTCTACCTTTATAACGTCTCTCATTTTTCCCTTTTCTCTCCACCATCATCCTCAGTCATGCCTCTTCCACCAGCTGTTTGGTCTAGTTTAACATTCCCCTGAACTATCTACTGATTTCCAGTCTTCCATCTCCAGTCCATCCCCAAAACAATTTCCAAAATAATCTTTCTAATGAATGCACCTTGCTCCAAATCTTTCAATGATTTCATATTTTCTTTTGGGTAAAACACAAACTCTTCTGCCTGGACCTTAAGGCTCTCCCCTAGCTTGATTCCAAGTTACCATTCCAACCTTACTCCACATTATGCCCCTTCGTACAATATAGGTACAGGTCTGCCAGCTGTTCCCTGAGATTGGTCTGCCATTTTTCTGCTCTTCTGCATGTGTCTAGGGCATCCCTCCTGAGCAGTGCTTGTGAAAATCCTTCACTTTTTTGAAGACTGAGTTCAGTTGCCAAATTCTCCATGAAGTTTTCCTTGATCTCTTCAGCTAAAATTTTTCTTCATTGTCTAAAATTTTACCATAATACATTGTATCCTTCATTTATCCTGTCACCTTCTACCTTATAAGGCATACACGCTCATGTGTAAGTGCTTATGTGAACATATGTATTTTGTGGATACATGATATTCATTCTCCTTTGTAGATTCTAAGCCTCTTGAAGCCAGGGGTCTTGTTGATTTGTATCTTTGTATCTCCCGTACAGTGCCTTGCACATAATGGATGCTTCATAAATGTTTGATGAATCAAATATTGCAACAGTATTTTTTTCTGCAGTTTTTTACAGTTCTTCCATGTTTCAGGTAAATTGTGGGTTAAGCAAGTTTCTGTGGGCTAGCCTGGGAACCTAACCATAATTTATAACATTGTTTCCATGGGAAAATATGTTTTGTACTCTAAACAACCAACTCACAAATAAACTTTTGGAACGTGGCCCTTTTGTAAGTTGGGGACTTCCTGTATTAATGTTTCTTGGCCCTTGTGTAGCCCCATGCCAAACGTTCATAATCCTGACATGTGGTTTAAGGTTCATATAACAGCCGGTTCATTTAAATAATGTTAACTGGAGCTCAGTTTTCAGTGTCTCAGATTTCTGGCTAATTTGAAATAGTGGAGACAACAGACTAGAAGCAACAATTCAGTCAATAATATGGACAGAGCACCCAGCTCTTTGTCAAGAAAAAAAAACCAGAAAGACACAGTTCTTGACTTCAGAGAATTTACAGCCCAGGTTTTTGGAAGTAAGCATCTCTGTAGTACATACCTTTTAGTCCTGTTGAACAACTGATCTTAGAAAAGAAAATTTCCCTTTTAGAAGTGACTGTAGTTTCTAGCCTCAAGCTTTAGTTTATGCTATTCTTGTTTACTGAGAACAAGGATTCTCTCTGCAGGAGGACAAATCAAATCTAAATTCTTAGTGAGACCCTTCCCTCCCTGTCTTTCTTCTCCTTTCCTCATCCCCTCACCTAGCAGTGGCTTCAGTTTTACATGAAGGTGTTAAGGCATCTTGAACAAGCCTGATGTTCCTACTTTGGGACTGTTGTTTCTGAATCCATAAATATCACAATTTTGAGATTTCTGATCACTTAAAGTTGGTTCTTGGGAATATATGGAGACCCCATAGGTCCAATGAGGATGCTGCTGGGAAACCCTGCCCTGGCTTGGAAATGATAGGTTAGAGTTAGGCACTTAGGTGGTATAGTAGGTCGAGAGTTCACCTAGGAGTCAGGAAAACCTGAGTATACATTGTGCCTTAGTCACTCAGCCTCTCTCAGGCTCAGTTTTTCACCTATAAAAAGAGGACAATTTATATCTATAGCACCTACCTCATTGAATTGTCATGAGGATTCAATGACATTTTGTCGCTATTGTTGACTCATTTTCAGTCTGACCCCACTTATAACACCATTTGGGGTTTTCTTTGTAAATAAACTGGAGTGGTTTCCCATTTTCTTCTCCAACTCATTTCACAGACGGGGACACTGAGGCAGACAGGGTTAAAAGACTTGCCCTGATGATGATGGTGATGATGATTATGATTACTGTTCCTGGCTGGACCTACGAGAGTGCCAGTGGTATTCTGTGACCTTAGGGTCAATGATGAATGCACAGTGTGTGTTCAATACACAAAGGGCAGGCTGCCACGAGAGAAGTTTGAACACATCTTCCTTCAGTCTAACCTTTACTGGACCTTTACATCTCTAGGGACTTGATATTTTTTAGTTACAGAAATGTGGAAATAGAACTTGATAGTATGGTCATATCTCCAAGTCATTGGGTCCCAACTGGGTTTATCTAGTAGCGCTCTTCGGGGTCAACGAGAACAATATCATTCCCTTCTTCATGCAAGAGCCCTGGCATCGAGGCAGCTAGAGGACATAGAGTTTTGATAAAGAATGGACCTGGAGGCAGGAAGATCTGAGTTCAAATTGTGCCTCAGATTCATTCTAACCCTAGGCAAGTCACCTAAACTCCATATGCCTCAGTTATTTCATGAACAAAATGATGACGATGAAGATGAAGATAATGATGATGATAACAAACAGCACCTGCCTCTTAGGTTTATTGTGAGGATCAAATAATATTTGAGAATGAAATAATAATATTTGTTCCACAAACCCCACAGTGTTATATAAATACTATTTATTACTATTACTCTTATAGCTTTTTTAGATTTGTTGAGATAGCTATCACATCCCCCTCCAAGTCTGTTCTTCCTCAGGCTAAACATTCTCAATTATTTCAACCCAACCTCATATGGTAGGGATTCAAGGCCCGCCTGTCCTTTAACATATTGGTTACTCTCCTTTGGATGCCTTTCAGTTTGCTAATATCTTTTCCAAACTGTGGTGCCCAGAATTTAAAATAATATTCCAGATCTGATCTGACCGAGGCAGAAGACAGTGACTCTCTTGCCTCCCTAGTCTGGCACTCTGTTCTCAAAGCAGACCTTTTAGTCTATAGATCACCGGATTTAAAATGAATCCTAACCTAACTCAAAGTTATCAGTCTCCAGGGGCATCTGTCAGATTGCGTCACATGGTGACTTCAGAAGATATAGCCTTCATGTTCTAGGGAGGGATCATGGAAAATGTGCATGCTGGATATGGAGTATTGCAATAGTATTATTGTGATGTTGTAGAGAGCTATCTGAGTTTTGGTTCTGACTCTGTTACTTCCTACCTGTGAGACTTTGGACAAACCACCACCTCTCTGGGCCTCGGTCTCTTCATAAGTAATGAGTGGGTTAGAATTGATATTCTCTGAGGTCCCTTTTGGGGTGTATTGGGTGTTCAGAAGGACTAGCATCTCTGGTATGAGGGCTTGTTGAGCCATTTTCACAGCTGCTCAACCATCTTTGGTGTCCACCTGAATCACCCAATTCTCACCTGTGGCTCCAAGAAGCTGTAGCATGAATAGTGACCACATCTCGGTAAATTATCTCAGCAGATGGGCTAAACCAGGTTGAGAGTAACTGATAGGTCTCAAACCCTGGGGTGGGTTAGGGTGACGTCTGCCTCAGACATGTGAAGACTTCCCCCTGCAGAATAGGCAGATGAGAAGAGTTTGTTCCAATGGCCATGAAGGCGGCTGAAGCAGGTTCTATGGCATGCATAGAGCTTGATCAGATATCAAAGACGCCAAGGGCACCCACTGCATCCTGAATCATTGCCAATCATCTTGACTTTTGTCCCGCCACTGGTCTTTGATGACTCAGGAAGAGAGAGTGAGGCAGACAACTAACTTTGTACAACCAGCTTTGCCTCACTTAAATACAGTTCTCCTGCAAATCAAGACATCACCCTGTGATATCATTCACCCTCTTTGAAAACAAAGGACAAACAATAAGAATGCCCCTTCTAACTTGAAAGCCTATGTATAACTTTGTGATCTCAATCATAGAGGCCAAGCTCTTTTGTCATCAATTCAGAGAACTATGGAAATCACTTACCTGGCCTTTTTTTTTAATTTTAAGGATAAAATTTGCAGTTATCACAATCAAATTCAGTCCTGAATAAGTATGATCTTAGGGACATTGAATTGTGTGTAACAACAGCCACAATTGCAGGTAGGAACAGGTGTGTGTGTATCTACCTTATAGAGATGGTAAAGCTGAGTCACTGGTAAATGAGAGAATGGGTTCTGAGTGGAACCCAGGTCTGTGCAAGTCCAGCATAAACTTTTATCAAAACAGTGGGAAAATCTGCCTTTAGCCATATAACACTCAAATGAAAAAAATGCACGACAAATGAGTATTGGAGATACAACTGCCTTTCCAGTTTATTCTATTAATGCAACAATCCTAGCACGTCACATAATATCTTAGAATAGGGCACACATGGTGTTCGTTTTTGTAATAAAACACATACTTGCAGGATTTTGGAATACATGAGAAATGGAATACTGACTTCTTGCTTGTTTGTTGCTTGTTTCACCTCTTCATTGGGAGGGATTTAAATGATTCCAAGCAACTCAATAGTTATAAATGGAAATTTTGTGCAGGGCGTGTTGTTCAATTAGGACTGTTCTTTAAATTTAATATCTCAGTATAAAATTACTTATGCATGCTTAATTTTTACAGTAAACAAAGTCTTGCTGTGTCTATGGAAGAGGAAAATTTTCATTGGCATTGTTAGTGGGGTGGGGGCCTGGCTTCCTAACTTAGTATCAAAAGACCTAGAAAAATAAACTGGATATTGAAGGATTGGATTGCTCTTTACTAGTTTAAGAAATTGATGTGAACATTTTATGGGAATTTCTTAAAGGTGCCATGGCCTTTGGAAGTGACTTTACAATGTAGTGATTTTTCCTTTGAGCTAATCGATTTGAACATTTCAACTCAATTCAATCACCACCCATTAAACTCCTAGTGTGCAGAGCATTATGTTAGACTGTGGAAGGAAGGGGCATTACAGACACAACTTTTCTTAGAGCTTACAATCTAGTAGGGGAATGACACAAAAACAAGTAACCAGGGTCAGTGTGGTACAGTGGAAAGGGCTTTGGAGTAAAATGACCTACATTTGATTCTTTCCTCTACCCCTTACTAGTTTGGGACAAGTCACTTAAATTTAGATTTAATGACCTCTAAAGTCCCTTTAGCTCTAAAGCCAGGATGTAAATTATTTAAGGAAATAAAATTCATAATTTTTGCATATTTTGAATATTTTATATTTGTGTAAAAAGTTGACACCGAGTGCTATGAATGGCAGGAGGGGGGCAGGTGGCTGTTACTTGCAGAGGGATCAGAAAAGATTTGTTTCATGAAGCAGGTGGCATTTGAACTGGGCTGGAGGAGTGGGAATTCACCCAGCAAAGAGGGTTAGGGAGGACACTCCAATACATGGAACTCTCTAAGCAAAGGCTTGGAGGTGGGAAAGCTTAAAGTATGTTGAGAAGAAAAAGAATAGTATCATTTAGCTGGAGTCTAGAATTGGTTGAGGGGAGTTATATGAAACACATCAGGAAAGGTTGAGCCAGATTGTGGAAAGCTTTAAATGCCAAGTAAAGGAGTCTGAATATTACTTTGTAGGTAATAAAAGGTCACTGAAGACTTTTGAGCAGAAGTGACATCACCAGATCCATGGGAATAGATTTTATGGATCCATAATAAATATGAAGTCTTACATAGATACTTCTCCAATCCTTTCTCAACTAACCAATAACTTTCCCTTCAATTTACACATGTGTTCCACTGAAAAAACCAAAGCCTCCTAGGATATCTTGCCATCTATCCTGATACGTTACTCCTCCCTTTCTGGAATAGTAACCCTCTAGACTTGACCCTTAGGGCCCATGTTATCATTGTTGAGTTGTTTTATTAAATGGGTTGAACATGGTGTAAAGTTTATATACAAGAATATAGTGTTTATCTGAAATATTTACAGTGTTGGTTAAAGCAATGTTTTACAACTCTTTTAGGTAAATTGCTATATATATCACAGGCAGGCTACAAGTGGTTTAATTGTAAAATTAAGTAAAATTAGGACTAAAGCAAGCACTGTGGAGTGCTTAGAGCAGGGGTTCTCAGCCTGTGATTTGCAACTCCTTTGGGGGTCGAAGGATCCTTTCACAGGGGTCACAGGGATCACCTAAGACTGTTGGAAAACACATATTTCTGATGGTCTTAGGAATTGAGACACGGCTCCTCTATCTGTCTCCAGGTGGGTCCGCCCACATGCAGATAAGCCCACATACGAGTATTAAAGGTGTAAAATGGTGTAAAACATGGCATTAGGAAGGTTGAGAACCACTGGCTTAGAGCTTGGTCAGACAGAGATGTCAAGGTCATCCACTGTGTCCTGGGTCATCACCAGTCATCTTGACTTTTGTCATTCACTGGACTTCAATGACTCTGGAAGAGAGAGTGAAGTTGACAACTTTGTGCAACTCTACCTCACTTAAATCCAACTCATGCACGAGTCATGACTCCACCCTGTGACATCATTGATTCTCTTCTAGAATGAAGGACAAACAATAACAACATTTGAAATGAGTCTTGATGTTGGAGGATGGGAAGTAGGGCATTCCTGGTATAGGCATAGCCTGTGTGAAGATACAGATGAGGGAGATGGAGTTTTGTGTTCAAGGAATTGCAAGTAGGGCTCTCATAGGACCACAGAATGCCTGAAGGGAAGTAGAATGTAGGAAGACTGGAAAGGTAGGGAGGAGTCAGGTTTTGAAGATCTTCAAGCGTCTCACAAAGGACTTTATATTTACTATTATAGGTAATAGGGAACCAGTGGTATTTATTGAGGGCAATGGGGTGATGGTAGTGGTGACAGGGTTAGAAAGATCAGTTTGGCCCTAAATGGATGATGGATTAGAGTGAGTAAGTCACTTAGTCTTTTTGGGTCTCAGTTGCCTCATCTGTATACAGAGGGGAATGGACTAGATAGTCCCTGAGATCCATTTTAACTCTCAATCACAGATTCCTAATCCTTTTTTGTTGTCATCATGGTCACATCAGTGAAGACTATAGAACTCTTCTCAGAATATTTTTAAATGCACAAAATGGAATGCATAGGATTGCAGATAAAACCAATTTTATTAAAACACAGTTAATCAAAATATAAAGAAAGTTGTAGACCCTAGGTTGGTTAAAGTTATTTTAAATCTATGATCCTATGGATTGCATTAGGGCACCTGTAGACTCATGACTATTTGCTATTCTTTGTATGTTGGTGTAGCCGAGGACCTGAGAATTTGTACCTTATGCCCTAAAATGTACCAAGGATGTGACCTAACATGTTGATAGTGAGAAAACAAGATAGATACAGATATTTTAAATGACTGAAAGGTTGGATAGTCAACCTCCATACTGTTCCCTTCCTAGTCCTTCCTATTAAAAGACATTTCAGGACAAACAAGAAGACAATCAATAGGTAAAACATGGTGTAAAGTTTATATACAAGAATATAGTGTTTATCTGAAATATTTACAGTGTTGGTTAAAGCAATATTTTACAACTCTTTTGGGTAAATCATTACGTATATTACAAGCAGGCTACAAATGGTTTAATTGTAAAATTAAGTAAAATTATTTTAAAAAATTTTAATGTTGTATTCAGTTACAATACTGTTAATCTGTTTTGCCTTTTATTGGAAGGAAACAGGCTAAGAACATGAGTTAATGTGCTTTTTATTAATCCAAGTCCTGTACATGGAAATGGAATGCCATGTACGAGAGCCATAATTTCCCAACTATGATGGAATAATAACAGATGAATGTTGAAAAGTTCAGATGTCCAAGTGCCAGGCCTGAACAAAAGAGAGTAAGGGGTTGAGATAACAGCCAGCTCTATCTCAACCTATTTTGTTATACACAGTAGAGACTGGTTATATAGAACTGTGAAGCATTAGGCATATTACTGCATTGTAAGTGACAAATAAAAACTAGATGTTCCAAAAAAGGAAGGAAAAAAATTAGGCCCTAGTCATGTTATTTTTAAATGGAAACTGGGTTTCCCTATCTTGCCCAGGTTGAAAATGCATCGGACATTCACTGACCTGATCCCATTACTGATAGACAGAAAAGTTCTGACTGGCTGCTTTTTCAGCCTAGGCTGGTTCACTCTTCCTCAGGCAGCTTGGCGGTGCACTGTTGGACTTAGTTTGGGACACTGGATAAAGCTTTGATCCTACTCTATCTCAGAACTCCCAAGCTCAAGTGACCCATAAGCCTAAGCCTCCTTGGTAGAAGAGATTACAAGGTGTGCACCATCATGCCTGATCCACATTTTCCTCTATCCAATACTAGCCTAAAGCAAGCTATTTTAATATTTCATAAAAATATCCATGATTTTTATTACAATTTTAATATATACACATAGGATTTGGGTGCTTTTTTTTCTTCTATTTTTCTTTTCCTTTTAAGTGAAAAATAGCTTTCTATTCCCCAAGCTTCCTGGGAATTTCAAAACTCAGGAAATTCTGGGATGAGAAGGTGCAAAAAGCCATGGAAGTGTAGGTCTGGGCGCAGAGGCTGGTTAAGTGAGAGGAAGGAGTCCCAGGTGGACACGCTCAGCCTGGCAGAAGCAGAACCACTAGGATGCACCAGGCAGGGAACCCAGGCAAACAGAAAGGGATTAGCATTGGAGCTTTCTGATGCTGCGGGAGATTCGCTTAAACTCTCGCTGCCCTTTCTGCCATCGCTTCACAGAGGTGATCACCAGCTCCCCACCCTGCTTCTGTCCCATGACCAGGTAGGGGGCATTGATATCATTCATCTCCTCACAGGTACACTGCAGGCTGTCCTTGAGCCACAACACGGATTTCTTCAGGTCTCGTTCGGACACTCCGTTCAGTTTGTAAATAGTTTTGCTTTTTGTTTCCAGGATGATCTTGGTGTCTCGATTGATATAAGTTATCTCTTTCACTTTTATCTTCAGAGCTAAGGGGAAAGGAGTGGCAGACAAGTAAGATGGAGTGTGTGGGAGGAAGAGAGATCCTTTGCCCCTTCCATTAGTGCACAGCAACATGACCTGGGGGAGGGAGGGACTGCAGGCTTCCATGGAAGCTAATGAAACTGTCAGAAGACAGCAGGACGGGAGGCAGGCAGCAGGTGGCTTCATTTCTATAGACTCAAAGGGCTTGCCAGGCATTTTGTTTCAAATCAACCATCCCCTCCTCTGCACTCCCTCCCCCTCCCTTTATTTTTTCTTTCTTTCTGGGACTCAATTAACTTCTCTCCTAGTTTCCTAGCACTTCCAAGAGAAAGCCCCTAGAGTGCATGTGTTTGTATGTAGATCGTATGTGGTACATGCCCAACAATTGACTTCCCCTATTGGAAACTTCAGTATGAAAAGAAACGTCTGACTCTTAGGTGAAATGTGATCCTTACTGTGGCTGTAAACTTTAAACTCAATTTATTACGTTGGAGAGGTTTTTGGACAAACCTGTAAGGAAATTGTATTACACAATCATTGTTTTCTAAAGGACAGATTACAGGGAAGGGGAATTGATCTCACAGCTGCATTTGATTTGGTAAAGTAACTAGGAGGGGGGAAAAACCCATGCAAGGCTCTTTTTAAGAGTACAACATGTTTAACTGTAAAAGGGTTTCTCTGAATACCTCATCGTCATCTGCTATCACTGGCTTAGCCAAGGCACTTACAGATCATATATGTACCACTTCCAAAAATGAATAAGTAAACTCATTAGACTGTTAAGACGAAAAGTAAGTGGTTTGCTATAAAAGACACATTTTACAGTCATGAACAGGATTCCTGGGGACCAAAGAAACCAACTACAAACGCATCTGCTGTAATTACAGTTCTAGACTCCATGAAAGCAGAGAAAGTAAGGAATGGTAGAGCTGAAAAGGGTCTTAGAGATACCCTAGCCTGGCTCAGGTATTTTGTTCTTTACAGATGTGGAAACTGAGGACCAGATTGGTCAAGTCATGGCACTAGTTAATAGTAGAGCTGGAATTAGGCTCCCAGTTTTCTGACATTCAGTCTGGGCCTCATTCCATTGAGAAAGAGTTAAAGTTGTTAATTTTAATCTCAGCATTGACTATTGTTACCAATACCATATAACTACTGTTACCAATCTTAGGACTGATGGAGGTGAATCTGGTGTCAGGGTATAGGAAGATTCTCAAACAACCAGAAAATTCATTCTTTGGAGTATCTTAGCATAAGGTTTACATTTTTTTCCATTTAATTAACCCAGGATTTTTTTTTAACTTCTAAAGAATTCGTATAAGCTCTGAATATTGTAACGGAAATGTGTTGTAATGGAAAAGGTACTAGATTTGGGGGCAAAGGACTCCAATCCTGATTCTGTCATTTCCTACCTGTGTGAGTCACTTTACTTCTCTCTGGGCCTCAGTTTCCTCATCTGTAAAATGAGAGACCCAGGCCAGATGACTTCTAAGATCTCTTCTAACTCTCAACCCATAACTCTGTGATCTCATGGCTTCTCTCTGTCACTAAGAAATGTCAAGGGTTCAACTGAGCAGCAATGGGGCCTGTGCAACTTCTGCTTGGGGTTTTGTCTGCATTCAGACTACAAGACTGAGTCTTCAGCGCTTAAAAGACTTAAGTCATGGAAAAAGCCAGAAAATCTAAACATAGTGGAAATGTATTATGTCTTTTAAAAGGGAATGGAAATAGCATTGGTCAACTCTTCCTGCTGTCTCTTGTGTCTCCCTGTTTTCTGCTTTGGGGCCAGCAATAGAGGGAAGATATGTACATGTGGAAAGTTTGAACTAACTAATTAGCATTGAAGGTATTGTTTGGACATCTCTCATATCTTAGATATTAAACTTTGTCACCCAGATTTCCAACTCATTTGACTTTGGAATTGAGAACAATCTAGGAAATTCTAAATAATAAAGGATCTTATTCCCTGCCCTCCTTTTCCCCCCCACCAAGTTTCCAGTCTGAATGAAAGATGTGATAAGAAGTCAGGGTTATTCCCTGCAGTACCTATCCAAGAATGGAATTGAGGGGAAGAAATACACAGGAGTGAAAGTCTCAAATTGATCTCTGGTTTTGAAGAGCAGCACTTTAAAAATATTTGTCTTAGTACCATATGGGAGAAGGGGCTGATGCTTTCTAGGGTAAATTAAAATGAAGCAAATTTACAATTTCCACTCCCTTCTCTTTCCTCTCAGGCCCATCACTGTTCTCTCCCAAAATTTGTGCTATAAAGCATAACTAGAAGAAAATCTCCCCTGGCTCAGATGGAAGGCAAAAAACATTCAGATCCTTGCTGCAAGATCCATCTTCCTCATCTATTTGAATGAATGACACCAGAAAGATGGTTGTGAGGGAGTGAAATGATTGAAAAGCTAGTTATCAGTATAAAGAGCCATGCAAAATGCAAAGTGGTCAAAAAAGCTATATTTAATGTTGACTCCATGCTCCCTGCTATGAAAAGAGCAAACAGGTCTAATTCACATTGCAAGCAGGTAGACATGGAAAATTATTTCCCTGCCACACTGCTACCATCATCTCTTACATTGATTTAATGTTTTAAATGATCTCTCTTGACACTCCCAAAAATACTTGTAAGTTTGGCTGGGCAGGTATTATTACCTCCACTTTGCACAAGAGGAAAATTTTGGCTCAGAGCATTTAGGTGATTTGCCTGAGTTCACTCAAGATTAATTGGCAAAGCAAAGCACTGAATAAAAGTATTTGACTTGAAGTCAGAATTTATCCAAGATTATTAATGCCAAATATACTGGCTATTAGGTATAAGGAGACGGGTGAAGGTGTTTTTTCTCCTTCTACATTCAGGCATCTATATTATTAGTATCTTTCTGGACGTAAAGGGAAAGAATAGAGTACAACATCTTATATTTTTTTTCTTTCTTTTTTGAAAAGTTTCCCCTGTAATACCAGTTGAGGGGGGGAAAACCTATTCTCTAGGTCACTGACTCACTCATGAGAGCAAGGCCTATTTTACATTTATTCTATAGTTAACTCTCAATCTGCTTTGTGGCTAATTCATAGTAACTTGAAAGCTCCTCCCTTTTTACTCTACCCAATGGTTCTGGAACAAAAAAGGGGTAAATGTACATGGAAGTATGTGTATGACTGCACTCCAAAGTGAAATATATTGGAGACCACCTATAGAAAGCAACCTGCTATAGGGTAGAATTCCATACCAAAAGTATATTTTGGATGGTATCCAAAGGGAGATCAGTTCCTAGAAGAAACTCATTATGGTATCCTAATCCCTTATAATGAGGTACCTTGGAATGTAACCTGAGATAGAATTTTAATGAACTTCCAGTGATTTTTGGATCATCCATTTTTCAGTATTAATCGTGACTGTTTAGGAATTTGGATGGTTGGGAATTCATGATTTTCACCAAATCACAAATATTTTAGAGTTAGAAGGACCCTCAGACATCATCTAATACCCAAAACAACAAAATTTTTCAAATTTATCCCAAAAGATGCAGACTCTAGTCAAACTTTTTCAGTGTTTTTGGAAAGTTTAATTGTTAAGACATTTTTAAGCACCTCAAAACAAGGGAGGTAGGACTATAATTATATCTTAATGACATAAAAGCACCTGTCTGATATACTAATATGCTGTAACACTTGAGATTCAGGCTTAGCTTTCACAGGAACATAATTTGGATAAGGCATCCCTGCCTCTTCCTCTTGTCAGCTGGGATTCCATTCCAACCCCCAAACTATGGAGATTGATATTCTAGCAAGTGAAATAGTTAATCATCTACCTTTTCACCTAGGCAGGTGCCATTGAGGTTAAAGGTGATGGTGGTGATGCCAGCTGAATTTCTGTGTTTCTTGCCAGTCCACTTTAAGCTAGGAATTTGGTCTTAGATAAGATTTACTCAGCATGAGGCTTTGGAAAGAACACTTGATTTGGAAGCTCATATTGTTAGAGACCCTTTGATTGAAGTCTCCTGGATGGGAGACCAGATTGCTGGAAGAGCTGGTTACCATTCCTCCCATCCCCTCCCAGGGCACTGAGGACAGATGGGGAAAGAATTGGGAAACATGGTTTTTTTTAACCAGTATAGGATACCTTCTTAAGTAACAGCAATTTTAAGTCAGTACAAATCCTTTATGTGTCTGACATGGTTTATTTATTTCAGGAAGCATCAGGATGGAAATAGGTGGTGAAGAGCAGGGACCATCTCTGTTTAACTTGTTTTATTTCTAAGACAGTACAAAACTATGCCCAGATTAGTGCTTTAAAAACTTTTTAAAAATTATGTTGGGGACACCTTGGATGACTTGAAGGTTAACTGGCCTTGGAATGGAAGAGTAGGAGGCTGAGCTCATAGGAAGCAAAGTTAAATTTTCAATCCATTTGAAGGTCCATCTATCCATCCTTAAGTAATTATTAGATATTTACTATACAATCTCTTCCTGTCATATCTTCTCCCCTAGGGGGTAATGCTTCATAAGTGGCTGTATACTATTAGTGTGAGTTGGAGCATGTCATTGAATCTTCTTGGACCTCATTTCCTCATCTGTAAAATGATGGAAGCTAGATTAGATGCCCTCTAGCTTTAGATCTTAGTCCCTTCTGGCTCAAGATCCCATGGTCCTATGTGAATTTGGAAACAACTTTCTTATAGTAACTTCCCTCATAGTAACACCAACCAATACAGTAGGGAGGCAATTGGTTGTT
Organism: Pseudochirops cupreus; assembly: GCA_028627135.1. Classification (NCBI taxonomy): domain Eukaryota; kingdom Metazoa; phylum Chordata; class Mammalia; order Diprotodontia; family Pseudocheiridae; genus Pseudochirops; species Pseudochirops cupreus. Next base: position 121,839,393 of record CM053583.1, on the reverse strand, counting down.
TCCCAAATCTTGATATAGCAGGTACCTCTATTGCTTGTTCTTAAGGTTAATATTTTAACTTTCTATTAAAAAATCCATTTAATGCTTCAGACTCCATTAATACAATCAAAGTAAGAGGGCTTCTCATATTTGTATGGACTGTATGAATTTTTAAGGTGTACTTATGTTTCTCTACAAGAGATTTTAACAGCCTTTGTCATATGACTCATTCTATAATTAAACACATAATTTAATTACTTTAAAAACAGACTTACCATTTACCATACAATTCTTAATTCTTTCATTATGGCAAGAAGCAGGGGGAAAAGGGGGACATAGAAGAAGATAATACCCCCTCTCCTGCCATGCACACACCCATAGAGAATCCAAAATAACATATTTGGCTTTGGAGTGAATGATGATTCTTTTTGGTAGCATATTTACTGAGGATGAAAATATTTTAGAGCTGGAAGGGACCCAAGTGGTCATCTAATCCCCCGCCTCTCATTTTACAGATAAGTAAACAGACTGGGAGAGATGAAGAGACTTGCCTAAAGTTACAAAGATAGTAACTTTGATTTAAACCTAGTTCTTCTGACATCAGGTCACTTTTCAATCCACTATCTGATGAAATTTTACCTAGGTTAATAATGATTTTAGTTTTCATTACCTTGACAGGCATTAACTGATCAGAGAAGAATGGCCCTGGCAAGTTCTTGGGAACAGGAAAATACTAGTGAATTAATGTGGGACTAAAACCAGAAAACAAAATGGATAATGTACAGAGAGGTAATAAAGACCTCACTGTACTTTCATGGAAAATATATTATACCTGCATGGATAAAACTGAACACAATATTCTTTAAGTGATGAGAAGGAAATGGGGGCAGGGTAATTGTCAAATGATGGGTGAAAACCTAATTTTGACTGTATCTTATATAGCTACTTGTAGTACCATTCTTTGATAAAACTTTCAAAGTGTGAAATGATGGGTGGGAGTTCCTGTTTCCACTTACCAAAGTCATTTTTGCAAAGGGTTTCCGTAATGTCGTTGTCATCATCATTTCTGTTTTTGCAGGCTTCACACACCTTAGGAGCTAGAAATGGGAAAAATGGGGTTGAGTAGGTTTGGTTAAAAGAGAACAGCAGGTGGCGTTGGGTAACTTGAAAAGGAACAGTCATTTCTCCAGTCAATGATTCCTAGGTTTCTCTCAGTACCTCAGCTCATACCTTCCCTTAAGGTTGGGGCTGCTCACTGGGTAAATATTTTTTTTTTAATAAGGAGAGGGGAATCATTTGTTTTAAAAGCCCCCTTTTCGGTCCTTTACATTCTGGGTGCAGTAATAGGTTCTTCCAATGAATGACTAATGAATGGGAAGTAAAATTTGTGTTTCTAGAGGGCAAGAGTCTGTGCAGTCATGCATAACTACAACATAGACCTGATCAGATTTTAGCTTTTTTTGTATGCCAAGTCCCTGAGACAATTCCTCGAAATAACCCTATTCCTGTGAAGACTTGATCTTGAAAGTCTATGTCCCGGGGAACCAGGGTTTTCTCCTGGATAGTTCAGAGGAAGCAATAATGAAACAAAGAATCTTTGGGCTTTATTTCCTGACCACAAATTTGCCAAAAGCCCAGGGCTCCCTCCTCAACCTTTTCTTCCATTCTGCTAGAGAGAGAAGGGGAAAGATGCCAGTAGAGTTAGATTTTTCCTGAGTTTCAAGTGAAAAATTCCAAGATATTTTAAAGATTGAAATATCGGGTTAGCATTTGAACAGTTCCTGTATGGAAGTGCCATTTCCATTATGGAGACTATACTTGAACCATTAATATCTAGGACTCTGTGGGAGGATTGTATTTAATTGTATTAGCATACTGGAACTGATTCTACATTACCTTGCAAACCTAGCCAGCCTGGTACTTGTTTTACCCTGGATTTATTTCATATCTTAGAGCTCCTTAGAATAGAGTTCTCTTTCTTTTTTCCCCTCCCATTCACTCAAACTCTAAAAGCTACTAAATAGAGACTCCATCCAAAATTAAGTAAGGTGAACTGTGTGGTCAATCTCATCTTCAAGACTGAAAATTTTTGTGGCAGGTGTCTGTTCTAGGAGAGGATTTGGAACTTTTTGTCCTAAGAAAAGCATTTAGGGCAACTATGCTACTGGTTTTTTCTCCGCCAGCCACTACCATTTTAAATTGTATTTATTCACAGTGCCTCTAAAGTCTAAGTTGAATTGGATGATTGTCATTAAAGCAAGCTTGAGTTTTCTCTTAGGAAGCTGTTGTGGGTCCTAGGAGGCTGAGACCACTTATGATCCTTTATTATGTTAGCTACATACATGGCAAAAAGCAAATTATCTGAGCATGTAAACCTCATCTTTGGAAGTCAAAAAAGTCCTTTGTGGAGTAACGGACAGCCTAAAACACGGAGGAAGAAAGTGTAAGTAAGAGTAAGTAAGTAATCTGAACCAAAAGCAACAGAAGGAACCACAACATTTCTATTAAAGCTCTAGGAATGTATATAAAATGTTACTAACCTGCATTGGTTGGTCTATGGTATATGTTGGACAAATGCTTGAAAAATGTCAAACATTTGCAGTAAATTAGAAATCTAACCAATAAGATGATTGCAAACTCCCAATGCATGCCAGGAAACACTGCTAAGCAACTTTGCATTTTCTTTAACTAATGATGGCTGTAGAAAGCAATTAGAGATTGAAAAGGAGATCCTGCTGAATGCCCTGAAAGGGATTAGGGAGTCCCCTTGCCATCCCATGAGGAGCCCAAATCAGTTCAGGCACGTTGTATATTTTTTCCTTTTGGGAAAAATATCAAGAGCCCATGAGGTTTTCATTGCTTTGATGGTTTCTGTACAGGAACTTTCCCCCCCTATTTTTAAAAACTTGGGAAAACTCTCTTTTGCATGATTTTCCCCAGTTAATTAAAACCAGCCCTCAGATAAAAGCAGATAGTGGTAGGAAGATTATTCCCTGGAGACTCCTTTGTGCCCTCTTCACATATTTCTTTTTATACCGAGACACTGTGCATTTCCCCCATCTCCTTCTTCTCATTGCTCCTTTGCAGGAAAATTCACTTGGATGCAATGAATGGCTAACATGCCCTCTTTTGAACTTCCTCCAGGAAGTAATTTCTGATTTTGCTTCCAAGATATAAATTTGAAATGAACAAAAAAGTGCCCATTAAGGTAAAATCTAGCTGAATATTTGCTTCTACATATTTTGGAATGGGGACTGGAATTATAACCAATGTCAATATTGCATTGACAGTAAACACCTGTGGAAGCAAACCTTCTCCCATCCCTTCCTTCCTTCCTTCCTTCCACCCACCTTTCCTCCTTTCCTTCCTTCCTTCCTTCCTTTCTTCTTTCCCATCCTCGGGGGGGGGGGGGAGCGAGACCAACACCTACAGACGATTTATGCTTCATGACTAGGAAAAATCACAGGGTCATTTCTATCAAGTGAGAAGGAGAGCAAGAGTCTCCTTGTCTGATCTGGTCCTCGATCAGATTATTTAGGGTCGGTTGTCCCTTTTATCAGATTATTTAGGCGTTGTCCTGGGTCCCGAAGAGCAGCCTGACCCCTCTTCCCCGGTGGATTCTACCGGAGGAGAGGTGGGGAAGGCGTAAAAGGTCTGGGAGCTTGCGGCGTGAGTTGGCTGCAACTTCGGGGGGCGGGGTTCTTACCTTCCTCAGTGGCCAGCAAGAGGTGGTCGCTGCTGGCCAGAGGGATGCAGAGGTCGTTGTCCATTGGGAAGCGGTCACATTCCAGCATGTCTGGCCAGGGAAAACCGAAGGCAGACATGACCGGGGCGCAGCGGTCTTTCACCTGCACGCACAGCGAATGGCAGGGTTGAATGGTCTCGTCCAGGTCATCGAGGCAGACTGGGGCGAAGAGCGAGCAAAGGAACTTCTTGGTGTCCGGGTGGCACTGCTTCATGACGAGCGGGATCCAGGCGCCCGCCTGTTCCAGCACCTCCTTCATGGTCTCGTGGCCCAGGAGGTTAGGCAGCCGCATGTTCTGGTACTCGATGCCGTGGCATAACTGCAGGTTGGCGGGGATGGGCTTGCAATTGCTCCTCTTGTAGGAGAAATCGGGCTGCCCGAAAAGGAAGAGCCCACGAGCGGAGCCCAGGCAGCAGTGGGAGGCGAGGAAGAGCAGAAGCAGAGAACCGGGACCCTGAGGCATCTTGGGCAACTCAGCCTCGGAGAGAGATCTAGCAAGGGGGAAAAAGCAACCGCGACCTCCTAAGCAACCTCACTTTCCCCCCGCCCCCTCGACCTGAGCTCTCCACGCCGCTGGTCAGAGAGTCAAGAAACTAAGTGGCGGCAGGGGGGAGGAGGAGCAGGAGGGTGGGAAGGGGCGCGGAGAAAGAGACAGCGAGGGGCACCCTGGGGGCCTCCCTGGACCTCATTCAGCTGGGGGAACCATTCGGAGCTCGGAACCGGGGGCTGCAGCCAGATCGGGTGCTAGGGGCAAAACAAGCTTTCCTGGCTTTTTTATGCAAATCGAGGTGGGGAGGGGAGAAAGGGAGGAGCCCTTTCGATGGTAATTCGAGGAGGATTGGTCACTACTTCTCCGGCTGCTTTTCTTGGGGGGTGGGGAGGGTGATTGTAGGGGATTTCTTTACCCCCTCTTCTCCAGGCTGGAAATTTTTAACGCCCCCCACTCCACCCCACCCCTTTGCTCAAATCACACAAAGTATTACCCAGTGTTTGTTCTATAATTGTTTCAAACAACCAACCAACCTCACTTTAAGCTCAAGCCCGCCGAACAAAGAGCTAGGCGATAGAGAGCGCGCGCTGCGGACCCCAGTGTTCCCAGGAGGCGGACAGAGCGCGCGGAGCTCGATGCCCTCCCCGGGAGCTTTTTTACAAGGCAAGTGGCCTCGCCACCGCTGGGGTCACCAAGGCTGAATCAATTGCTGCCCTGCCCCTCCCCACTAGCAAAGAGCGAGCCTCTGTCTCCAGTCAAACCTGGGTGGCAAGGAGGGATTTTTTTTCCCTGGGGATAGCGCGTTGGTTTTGACAGATCTGAGCAGCTCCTGCCACCCCGAGACAGAGAGCGTCTGGAGGCGAGGAGAAGTGCTGCTTTGTCCAACCTTGCTCAGACTCCTGGCCCCTCTGCACAATTTAGACTAGCTTAACCCAGACCAACTCAGGAGGATTCTGCAGCTCTTCTTTCTATGGCTCTCTAAAGTAAAGAGCGCTGCTGTCAAACTATGGTCAGAGTTAATCTGCGGCCCCCCTCTCCTCCCCCTTCTGGAGGAAGCTAAAGAAAAATCTGTGATTGCCTTGATTGGGACATATGGTCATAGATTGAGTGCGGGAGGTATCTTAGACGTCGTCTAGTCTAACCCCTAAAGTTTACAGAGAAGAAAACTGACAGATGAAATGGCTTGCCTCCAGTCGCACAGGAAATAAGTGGCAAAGTCAGAATTTGAACTCAGGTCCTTTGAGGCCAAGTTCAGAAGACTTATTATCTCGGAGAATGGAATGCCCACTGGCATCACCATCATGACTTAGTGGCAAGAATACTAGATTTGGGGGTCTGTGTTTGAATATCACCTTGCTTATTTATGATTTATGATCTCTTCCCTCATCTATGAAAGAGTGGAGGGACAGACAGTGCACTGTATGACCCTCAAAATCCTTCCAGCTCTGTCATCATTAGTCTTCCATTTTCACACTTCGCAGGGGAGGTTCTCCCCAGGTTGCTCTACTTACCCCCCGAGAAGGAGAACACTTCTACTGGTAGGGGAAGAATCTCCACAGACCAACTTAAGTTTGAAAAGAGAAATCATTTTCTGGATAATCTAGGCATTCCCTTCCACTTCCAACACAATTTTACTCCCTCTTTAAAAGTGATTTTTCTTCTTGAGGTTTTTTTTTTCGTTTTTATCAACTGAATAACCTTGTAGAGAGTCACTGAACATCAGATGTATGATCATTGTTCTGAAAATTGAGATGACCTTGTAAATTGGGAGAGCTAGTGAGATCAGGAGTGACACACTGAATGTCAGTCTAACTGCACTGTTCTTGAAAAATTTTGCTCAGTTTAATTGAACAACGCCCTGTGTGCTTTACAGGTTTCCCATTGAGCCAGTACAAGATAATCTCTTTGTGGGCAAAGACTTTGTACGATAAACATTGCATTGCTCATGTTTTTTTCCCCCCTTTCTTTCTGTGATTTCGTTGCAGTGAGGATCTCCTGCTGTGAAAACTCCATATACATCAATGCAAATTGTCAGCAGTTCTGAAATTTAGAGTCTTACAGAGTTGTCTGGGAGCACAGAGAGGTTAATTGATGTGTCCATGGTCCTGCAACTAATATATGTGAGACTTGAACCCAGATCTTCTTGTATCTAAGACCATCTCTTCTATATTGTCTACTTAATTTAAAAAAAATTTAATTGACCTGAAGTCACTTAAAGCATAGTTGTTTTTAACTGAGCAACTAAAAATTAAGTTTCCATTTTAGTGGAGAGCTTTTAACTAGCTATCAGTGGTCCTGGGCTCTGGTCCTAGTTATTTCACTCATAGCCGATACTCTGGGCAAGTCACTTCTGTTTCTCAGTTTCCTCCTCTGTAAAATGGGGCACAATAACCCTTATCTGATGGTTTCTTTATTTGTGAAGACAAAGTGATATGCATAAAGGCATAGCATAGTTTTGTGCCATTCTCACTGGATTTGGCTCAGAGAACCCTTGGCTTTGTGACTTACTACCTGTTCCATTTTGGGCAACTTATTTACCCTCTCTTGTCTGTTTTCTCATTTGTAAAGTGAGAGAATTGGAGTAGACAATGTCTAAGATCCTTTCTGGCTTGAAGTATCATTATTCTATAATGTTTACAAAAACACTCTCTAACTTGAAAAAGTAGTCTCTCGGACTAAGTGGCCACCACTTTGGTTAAGACCTCCATCATCTCTCACTTGGACTATTTCAATAGTCCCAGTTGGTCTCTCTCTTCTTCAATCCATCCAACACACCAAAGATCCCCAAAGTGGTCTTCATAAAACACAGGTATGACCAAGCTATGCCTTTGCTCAAAATATTCCAGTGTCTCCCTGTTGCCTGTAGGGTGGGATACAAAGGCTCTGACATTTAAACTCTTCACACCCTGGCTCCAGCCTTCTTTTCTAGACTTATAGACACAGTACTTTCCTTCAAGGGTGGAATCCAATAAGTCTACTTGCTGTTCCTCACACAGGACTTGTTTCTCTCAACTCTGTGCCATTGCTGTCCCTCTGTGCCTTGAATATACTTCTTATCAATTCCAGACCTTAGAATCTCTAACTCTTATAGAATCCCTAGCTTCTTTCAAAATCAATTTGGCTACTGCTCAGTGCTGAAAAGGAGTAACTTCACAAGGTGAACTCCGAGTGGTGGCTTGGTTGTCTTTCGTTCTATAAGAGCCCTTCTCTGATCCCCCTTCCCCACCCTAGTTAGGAATGTTATCTTCCCTCCAGTTAACTTGCATTTACTTTGTGCATAGACTTTAAACTTTTCTTATATACATGCACAGTGTTTTCCCCAAGAATGTATAATCTTTGGAGGCATGGGCTGTTTATTTTTGTCTCTTCCTCTAGCTCCTTGAACTGTGCCTGAGCTTAATAAATGCTACTTCATGATGATAATGATTGTTACCTTTCTGACAGGAGCCCAAATCTTCAACAGGTTTGTGGGTAGTAATCTGCTTCCCTCTTCCTAACTATAATCACTTCCAGGAATTGCCTTGAAAGGCTACATGGTTTCCCAGAGAGTCTTACCAAAGGCTCATAGGATTTCTCCCAAGATCCTCCTTTTATACTTATTGTAGCATGTAAGATGAGGAGTTGGGGAGGGGGAAATAATGGTATGAAACAAAGGCTGATTTCTCTCCTAAGTCTTCCCCAGACAACACCATTCTTTTACTTAACAGAAAGAAATATATGAGATCAGGGACGTAGAGCTGGCATTTTTAGTCTTAAAAATCCATTGATCTGTACGTTTTGGTATAATACTTAGGGGGCATTGGTGGGCAGAACGCACTTTTCTTTCTCCCAAGGGATCAGTACTTTGGTTTTCTGTGGCTCAGAATACATTTGACTAAGAAGGGAAAACAAATGTCCCTCCCCTCCACACCCCTAAAACAACACAAATTACTTAGAAAACTGTCTATCCAAGAAAATGGAAACACTTCCTGACCTGTCTGGGCTCCCGGGGTGGGGGTGGGAGGGAAGAACCGGAGGGAGGCCACAAGGCATGGTTTTCCAATTCCCCTCCACCTCCCTTTAGCTGCACTTGACTGACCACACCTCAGTGAAGCCCCGTCAGGACTCTGGGGGTCAAGCTAAAGGTTTATGACCTAGAAACAAACTGCCCGCCGACTATCCCGGAGAGACTCTTTTCCCTTACAGTTCTCAGATGGGGTCAACACAACACTGAGTTGCACAGTCATTGTTTAAGGCTGTCCCTCCAGCGTCCAACTCCAGACACCCAAAGCAATCCGACCTGGAGTGGAGACAACTTCTTGGTCTCCCTTTCTTCCAACACACCTCGCTTTTTGGACCTACCTTTTTTCATCCTTGCCTTCCCAATTTCACTATCTCTTTTCCTACGGTGGATGGCTCGGGCCCCAACGCACGAAGTCCCATCTGCACCTACCGCTCCAGCTCTGAGTGGCCACCGGGAGGCGCGCGAGCTCCTTTCTGTCTTCAAGGACTGAGGTACACGTACTGGATTTTCAGGGCAGCGCCCTGTCTTTTCCTGCTCCCATCCTCCCCCACACTGGGAGCCACGGGCGCTCACGCGCACGATTTCACACTTTCAGTGGGTCTTCGGGATCGAATAGAAAAAGGGAAGATACAAACCACATACGGGCTGAACCTGGAGATTGGTTGGGTGTCCTTTGAAATGCTTACAAAGAGGAACGTGGTGAGTTCTAGGTCTTTTCCGGTGCGGATGAGCCGCCTAGACCTTTGGGATAAGCTATTAACAATAATTCCACGTCCAGTCAGAGGCTTCTAAGAGACCCATTATACAGGGGAACAATTATCGTGGATTGCTGTGAATTACCTGAAAGCAGACTTTCAATCCCAATCCTTTCTTAATTTCCCATTTAAAGGCTGTTGTGAGAGTTATCTTTAAACAGATAAAAGAACTGAAAGACTTAAAATTTTTGTTTTAAGCTACTTCCTCTGCACACGCGCAGAAATGACACATCTCTCTAGTAGTACCTGGCTATCTTCTAGGAACAAGCCCCAGGCCACCAAAAAGTCGGGTGTTGGAGAGCTGGGGTCCAGGGAATTAATTCCTCCTTTAAACTTGACTGATCCAGGCTGCCTAGGGGAGACCTGTCTTAAAGAGAAGCTGCTCTAAGAGTCATTGCTCCAACGAAAAGTTACCCTTCCCCCAAATCCCAAATGATCAGGAACAAAAACCTTACCACATAATACAGGAAAGGAGTGTTTGTACTCCTCACCCGTCCTTCTTTGGGGGAGGTAGGGGAAGAAGGTCGTACTCCAGATTCAGTAGTTCTCCATTTTTTCCCTTGTAATCAGGACCTGGGACAGTTTAAATGGAGAAAAAATAAAACCATCCATATCCCAACCCTTCCTTCCCAAACCTCCCCCAAACAATTCATCTTCTTTTGTGGAGGAGGTTGCCAACATCGTCTTCAGAGAGCTTGCTCAGTCTTGGTACATATGGGGCCTCTTGAAAACAGGTTCCCATTTTCTTTCCTGCTATATCCATAAGAGGATCAGGGACATCCAATTCCTCTCCTGAGAAAGCATCTGCTCTGTTTGGGGGAGGGAGTGCCGTGGAGACCTGCTGCCAACAAGACCTCAGCCTTTGATAGAGATGAGACCGTCCTGATGTCCTCTGGCAGACCTGTTCCATACTGCAGGAAGGAGCAGAGAGGAACCTGAGCTCTAGGCATAAGAGCAAATGGTTCAGATGCCACCATATGACATGCACTCTGTCATCCCCTCCACCATATCCCTCTCCTAATTGTTTCAAGATTTTTTATGTATGGGAGAATGATACAGACACAAACAGAGGCAGGAGCACTCACTCATGGGATGAGGCAGGAAAAGAAGTGTTTGAAAGAGGAAAGGGTTTAAGAGGTCTTCAGGTCTCTTCTCAATAACATGGAAACTACAACGGAAGGAAGTTGGGCCTCTGGCTCACCTTAATTCCTAGCTAACATTGTATGGGGTCATGCAGTTACCATGTGTCAGAACGGGGCATATCTCTAGTTCTCTCTGATTCCCAGGCCGTGTTCATCTTCTATTCCCTGGCTGCCCCTCATGCTTAGAATGTTCTCTTTCCTCACTTCTCTCTCCTGGCTTTCCTTCATGATTCTTGCAGAAAGCCTTTCAGTCTCCTCCCCCCACTACCTTCCTTCTCAGATGACCTTCCCTTTACACCAAATATATATCTTCTATAGACAATAGTTATTTGCATGTTTTCTCCCTCAATGATTTCATTTTTGCCTTTGTTTCAAATCTTAGTATAATGCTAGGCACCTAGTCAACTCTCAAATGCTTGTTTAACTACTCAAGGGCTCCCTTTCATGCCCTGCACATAGTAGATACTTAATTTTTATTGAATTGAAAAGGCAGCTCCAGAGAGTTCTGTCTTATCCCAAACATCAACTCCATGGCCTGTTTTTCCATTACTACAGCTCAATTCCTTTGGTTCTTGGCCTAGGTGTGCATAGAGGTAGGCTGCTGTGCATAGAGGCAGGCAGAAGTAGAGAGGGGCTTGCATACAGGAAGGCTTGGGGGAACATTATACTGTACCAGCATACACAGGTACTCTTGGCCTATATTCTAAGCATATATGCATGAAGCCCATCTTGTGTTATGGAGCATGTTCAGAGTTGCCATTCCTGGTAACAGTGAAAATATAGATGCTCTGGATCTTGGCTGTCTTTTCCTTCCTGTCTCTCCCTACCTTATCCTTATGGAAAGGCGATAGGAGTTATCTTGGAATCTTCAGGATCCCAAGTCCCTTGGGGAAATGCAAGCTCTCCTGGAAGTTATTAAGTCTCATCAACTCACACTTTAGTATTGCTCCTAGGGTTAGGTGAGAGTAATACTGAGTAAAAAGATTTCTTGACAAGGATTTCCTTAAAAGTCATGTGAGTAGATGAGTAATAAATTTCTTGCATATAGCTCTTTTACTTATACTCATATTTAAAAGGGGCTATGGTATCTCTATTTGAAACATGAAAAAAGAAAGGTGAATTTGAGTCACCAATAGACAAAAGGGCTATAGTTCCTCTTTGGGTATCTCTTCTCTTTGGGAGATAGCCTTTATAGCCATGTCCAGTCTAATGTATTGCCTGTACTGAGCAATTAGTAGGTCTCTGAGAGGCTGAAAACCATGGCCGATGTAATCTTCCTTCTCTCTGTAGGACCTAGACACCTGATTCTAGGACACTGTCTGGAGAGAGGCAGGCTTGTCACCCATCCAGTTTCCCAGGCTTTTTATTTAGCTCATTTGCTTTTATAAGAAGGAACAAAAAGAAAGATACCTTATTGAGGAAGGGTTAGAGAGGGCTAAGAGGGGGAATTGATAAGAGGAGACTGGAGTTAGGAAAGAGAGGACTCAGGGAAAGAAGGGGGAGAAAAGAAGAGAGAGAATTGGGGAGCAAGAAGGGGATGCAATTAAGTAAGGGTCAGGACAAAGATTTCCCAAATGGCTGCCATTAGGCATTGGGTTTCTTAGAAGGACAAGTGCCAGGAGGAGTTCTTTCTGTGGGAAACAAGGTTCCTTCTGCCCTTTCTGGCCCACAAGGGAACTCAGCTATGGAAAACAAATTGTGGAAAAGAATGAGGTACATACCCCAGGATGACATCAGACCATAGATAGGTAGGTAGTGGCTTGTGTCAAAGATACACTGCCCACTCTGTGAAGCTGCTTATCTGTCCTTTATGATTCTCCCACTTCAACTCTTTCCGGACTGTTCTCCCTCCTCACTGCTGCCTTGATCACCTCAGAATGATTGTCTTTAGGCTTCCTCTCCTGATTGGAGAGTCTCTCTCTGGGATTGCCCATCTTCACTTCCAGCTCAGTTCCTTCTCTTCACTGCTCCATCCCATCACCAACTGCCCTGTCCCATCCTCCATTTTCCAGGCCCCCTTTGTGTTTTGTCTCCCTCTATTAGAATTTAAATTCCTGGAGAGTAGCCTTGTGTTCTTGTATTTGTACCCTTAGTGCTTAACATAGTTCCTGGTACATAAGTACTTAATAAATGCTTGTTTGTATGTTTGTATGTCTGTATGTATTTGTCTATCATCTGTATCTATTTCCTTCCTTTCTTCCTTCCTTCTTGCCCTCTTTCTCCCTCCCTCCATCCTTCTTTTCTTTCTTTCTTTTTTTCTTTCTTTCTTTCTTTCCCTCTTTTTCCCTCCCTCTCTTCCTTCCTTCCTTTCTTTCTTCCTCCCTTCCTTCCTTCCCTCCCTCCTTCCCTCTCTCCTTCCCTCCCTTCCTCCCTCCCTCCTTCCTTCCTTCCTTCCTTCCTTCCTTCCTTCCTTCCTTCCTTCCTTCCTATCTTCTTTCCACCTTCCTTCCTCCCTCCCTCCCTCCCTCCCTCCCTCCCTCTCTCTCTCTCTCTCTCTCTCTTTTTCTTTCTTCTATCATTTTAAAGCAGCTCTGTTGGCTGGGCAAAGCCGACAAGTATGAAGAAAGGCAGAAGCCACAAATCCACACATTTGAAACTCAACTAAAAACCCCACCTACCCAGCTGGAAGGTGAGGCAGTATATTTTAGGGAAAGGAGCATCAGGCTCAGAATCAGAATCTCTGGGGTCAAGTGCTGGCTTTACTGTTTACCGACTTTGGCCAAGTCACTTAACCTCTCTCTGAGCTTTAGTTTCCTCGTCTGTGAAATGGGGATCATAAGGTAGAGTATATGAGAGCATTTTACAAATAGAAAGTATTTAGTTGCTATTATAAGCATGACTAAATTTGTGTGGGCATGTGGAAGTAGAAGGCTGGGTAGAGGAAAGAAGTTACACAATATTTTTCTTTCGTGCCAACGAAGCCAAACTAAGGAAGCTGAAATTAGGAGACTTTTGTCTCTAGTTGGAACCAATTAGGGACTAATTTTGAAAGCCTTGAATCCAGAAGTGGGGAACTTAGGCTTGGCTCTAGCTCTGTTGTGATCTTGGGCAAATCACTATATCTTCTTTGGGCCTCAGATTCCTCATCTATAAAATGAAGGTTTGGATTAGAACACCTTATAAGACGACTTCCAGATCTTAAAGCTATGCTTTTTCCATATTCAAAGAAAATAGCATTTTGGGGAATTGTTTACTTGGGCAATTCCAGGGCTGAACAAGGGTGGGGTGGGGGTTGAGGAGCAGGTCAGAGCATAGACTTGGCAAACAACTGAACTGTACTATTCCTACTTTCCTGGGCTTTTACTCCTCAAAAAGACACTTGTAGTCCTTGCTTCTGATCAAGATATTGTGTAAGATGGAATTTCTTTGAATAGATTCCTTTACAAGAGAACTCCTGAGGATTGCTATATGCTGGTGGCATCTGGCAGACCCATCACCACCCCCTACTTAAGGTTTTGAATATTCAAGAGGTCAGTAATTCCTCAGTCCTTGGGTCTAACTGACACTAGACCATTAAACTTCCCTCTTTCTTTTTGCCCTTCTCCTCTCCCCAGCCCCTATCTTGCTAATCACTCCTGTCTCTTTCTGGGGTTTGGCAGTTTATTATTCCAGTGATCTGTTTTAGTCCCTTCTGAATTTCTTTTAAGGTTCAATCAAAGCATCTTGCTGCACACTGTAGGGAATCCTATATGGAAAGAACAAAAACAATCAGATAGTGCAGCCCAGAGCTCTGTGGAGTGTCTTAGACTGGACATGCTCTATTGTCTGTTTTAAGCAGCAGGGGTCACCGGTGAAGTTGGTGTTCTAATCTGGACACAATATTTATTGCCATCAGATAAGACAGCAAAGTCAATACAATAAAGTCCACTGTCTTGAAAGCAACAGATGGAATTTGAGTTGCTGAACATGCCACACACAAACACATAGTCCTTTTGGTGAGAATCTTAGAGGCAAGCTTAGATTTAGGAAAGAATCCCATCGTTCTGGCTAGAGGTATCTGGGGCAATGTTTTAGCAACTGGCTTATATCCTGGGTTGGTAAACCAGGAATGAGATCAATATAGGGACTGATCTAAGTGTGCACATATGTTAGCATACTCACATTCATGCATTGGGCTTGAGAACATTAATGGACTCATTCAATCACTTTCAGAGCTAAAAGGGCTCCATTAAAATGGAAATACACATAGTCTTACATGCATTACTAGTAATGATGATTTTCATTAATTGGATTTGAAAAAAGAACACTAGTTTGGGAACAATTTAGACTACCATTAGATCATGTAATTACATACCACTTGTCTAGAAGAGGCAGCATTGAATAGTACATAGGAAGCTGTCCTTAGAGCCAGGAAGACCTTGTTCCAGTCCTGCCTTTGATACATACTGGCTGTGACCACTGGAGTGGTTGGGCAAGTCAGTTAACCTGTTAGTGCTCTAGGTCAGTGGTGTCAAACTCAAATAGGATGAATCTCTGCAGGACACATATGGACTTAGAAAATCACAAATTAATATTACCTATCTTGTATTTTTATTCATTCTGTTAAATATTTCCCAATTACATTTTACTTTACTAATTACATTAGTTCTTCACTAAAGAGTGTTGTGAATCTTGTGCCACTAGTTGGTGGAATATTTGACACCTTAATTCTCTAAGATCATAAGTTGCAGAGAATGGTGATCTGTAAAGGCAGTTTCCTCAGTTGGGAGGTCCCTATACCACTGTGATCATAGGTGCTTAGCCTGATGTACAAAGGATATGATTGGACCACTGGAGTTGAAATTATCAACATTTGACTGTGAACATTTTCAATGTCACTTTTTTGTGTTTTCTAGTAGTTTGCATGTCTCTAGTTGAACATTGTTGTTCAGTTGTTTCATAGTCATGTCTGATTCTTTGTGATCACATTTGGAGTTTTCTTGGGAAAGATACTGGAGTGGTTGGCTATTTTCTTCTCCAGCTCATTTTATAGATGAGGAAACTGAGGTGACTTGTCCAGGGTCACACAGCTAGTAAATGTCTGAGGCCAGATTTGAACTCAGGAAGATGCATCTTCCTGACTCCAGGCTTGGCGCTCTATCCACTGTGCCACCTAGCTGCCCAACTGGACTTTAGGAAGGTAACTATTATACAGTAGTGTAACAAGCTTTCTGAATATAACATTGGATTTATAGTTTGGATGAACAGTCCATAAAGTATCTAAAAGTCCTTTTGGCTATGATGTACAGAGTGTTACTGTTTTGCCACAGTCCTACCTCCCCCCCACCTCCATTCTATTTTTTTTTTATTACTCAACGAGAAGGATCCATCATGGGAAGAAAATAAATAAAATAAGATGTTTGAAAATTATTTACATTTGTCCCCTCTATTATGGGAGACAGTGTGGTACTATGCAAAGTATGTTGACTTTGGAGTGAAAGGAACTTGGTTTAAATCCTACTTCCCGTAGTGTATGAACTTGAGCAGGTTGCTTAAACTCAGTTACTTAGTTTCCTTTTTTTGTAAAGTGAGGGGGTTGGTGGTTCTCAACCTGTGGGTTATGTTCAATTTGTAACAATGAAAATGCATCCTGCATATCAGATATTTACATTACGATTCGTAACAGTAGCAAAATTACAGTTATGAAGTAGCAATGAAAATAATTTTGTGGTTTGGGGTCACCACAACATGAGGGTATTAAAGGGTTGAGGCATTAGGAAGGTTGAGAACCCCTGGATTAGATGGTCTCTCAGGTTCCCTTGAGCTCTAGACTGAGGCTGAGAATCACCTCCCAAAGCCCAGCTTGGTCTGAATTTAGCAGCAGTCATAATAACAATGGCCACAGTATTTACATAATGCTTTAAAGTTTGCAAAAAGCCCTTATAAATATTATCTAATTTTATCTTCATAACAACTCTAGGACATGGGTATTTTTTTATCCCCTCTTTTATGGGAAAATAAGAATGGAGGTTACTAACCGTGTGACTTTGGGCAAGTCACTTAACCCCCAATTGCCCTCCAAAAAGCAGAAAAAAAAAGAAAAAAAAAGAAAATAAGACTGGAGAGAGTTTAGCATGACTTTCCTGAGGTCACTCAGCTAATAAGTGTCTGAGACAGATTTTGAACTTGGGTCTTCTTGACTCCAGGTCCTCAGCCTCTTTATTACCCACACCTACATGTTCCCTACTTCATTGATGTAATTCATTGAGAATTATAGCACAGTTCTCTTTCTTGCTTCTCTTTCAAAGTTGAAGTTTTGTTATTTGCCCCATATGTCTCACACCATACGCTACTTTCCTTTCATTTTAGAACCAACATTATTTTCCTTTGACAAGTGGCCATGGATCTGCCTCAATCCAACCTACAGTTTGCATCACTTTGTAAAGAGAGAGATGACACCCGAGAGGGCATTCCAAAAGTGTTTCTAGGCTGTGGGAATTCCCAAGAAAAGTTGTGAGGAGGAGGTCCTTGACCACTATTTAGTCCTTGGATTTATTACCTTTCAACATGGCAGGGTTTTTTCCTTTGACCTTTCCTTTTCTTGGTCAACCCCTTTTCCTTCATTATAGCTTCATCTTTGTTGAAGCCAGGCCCAGCTTTTTCCTATTCTGGCAGCTGTATCACATTAAGGCCCCAATAACCTCAAATGCCAGTCTCCTTCTCTGGACTCCTGTGTGAAGTAAAGCTAAAGATGTTGTTCTGTGAGAGGACAGTCACAACCAGATGAGCTTTGGTTTTCATCGTGAAGTTTGGTTTTCATTGAAGGAGGGAATGGTGTAATTACAGAGATGTAAATCTTTGTTCATCAAGCAGAGCCCTAGCAAAGGGATCAGAATCTTTTCTGAATATATACATATCTCCAACACTGAGGCATTCTTTTTACACCCTGTAGCAAATCTGCTTAACTTCCCTATGTCTTTTTTGTTTGAATTGGACTTGTGATTTCATTGATGGTGGGGAATTCCTGTGAGGAACTTTCTCTCCCAAGGCAGCCCAACACCTTATTTATATAGCCTGGAGCACTGAAATACGAAATAATTTGCTCAGGGTAATATGGCTAGTAAGTTTCAAAGTTGGTACTTAAACTTGAGCCATCTTGATTCTGAGACCAACTCTCTGTCCACTGTTCTATTCTGCCACTCTTCAGTTTGAGAATCATATATCTGTAAAATGGGATTCATAGGATCCTAGTTGTGAAAGAGGAAGGACCTTAGAAGCCATCCTCTCCAAACCCCTCCATTTTACACATACAGATTTTACAGGGAAGTTAATTAATTGACTGGTTCAAGGTCATATTGGCAGTAACTGAAAGAGGTAAGATTTGAACTCAGTACCTTTGCTTCCAAAGTCAGTGTTTGCTATATTGTCCCATACCAACATCTTAGATGAGCTGTAAGTGTATAAATGCTTTGGAGATCCTTATTTCAATTCCCAACTTTCTTGGTTGAGTCAAGACCCCAAGAAAGATCACATCTTCCTCCCCCTCCAGAGTTTGAAGGGTACCCCTGAGGTGCAATGGAATAATTTTTCTAATGCTGTCAGTTTGAGCCTTTTTCTGGTGTATTCTCTCTAATAGCAATCACTAGTTAGTATTTCCCTTTTATCACTGATAACTTCCCGTGATTATCACTCCATTATCCCTTAACCAATAATGTCAAACAAAAGTTTTTTGAGAAGATAAAATAAGGGGATGGGCAAGATGGTAGAGTAGAAAAGCACTCAGTTGACCTTTCCCATTGTTCCTCTCCAATCAACTTTAAAATAGCACCTCAAATAAAATTCTGTAGTGGTAGTGCCAACAAAAGGTCAGCATGACACAGCCTTATAGCCCAAGACTGCTTAGGAGGTGGAAGATAGAGATCTGTGATGAAGGGGAAGAGACTAAGCCAGAGCCCCTGTGGATGAAAAACTGACGGTGGGATTTGATGGTGGTGTCAGAAGCAGCAGCAGTTTCGAGAGCTTTCAGGTCAGAGATGTTAAAGAAATCTAGCAACTGGTCAGAAGAGATTTCAGGGGACCCTGGGCTAGTACTGGATGCAGGACCAGATGCTGTTTGGCAATTCCTTGCCAATACCCACTTTTAGATCATAGTTCAAGAGCAAAGAGGAGCACTTTCAGTCAAGAGGGAGTGGGATCCCTGAGGGGCAGTATCATTTCTGGTCCCAAGGGAAGAGTGGCCCTGAGGAGCAGTATTTATTGCAATCCCAATGAATCTGGGGCCCTTCCTAGTTAAAGATCAGAGTGTTGACCAGAACAGTGACCACACTTCTTCCCAGATCACGTCACCTTGGTAGTACTGAAAATTTCCCAACCCCAGAACTAGCTCTGAACACAGCAGTGCAAAAAGCCTGAAGCCTGAGATAGGACCTCCCTTTGTCCCTCAGGAACAGAGCCCAACTTTAACATAAAGTTCCGAATCAAGAAATAAAGTGGAAAAATGAGCAAACAACAACAAAAGAACCTGATTTTTTATTGGGAAATATTCAAAGAAATATAATAAAAATACACGTTAAAAAGAGAAATAGAAACCATTCTTATTAACAAAGGGCACACTATCTCCCACACCACCTTGGTTCCTGGCGGGAGTAGGTTCAAACTTAAAGCATTTGCTACTTAAGCATTCACTCCACCAAGTTCACTCCCAATCAATGAAACTGTTCTAGAAAGCAGCATCTTGGCTACTGGATCTGATTCATTGCTGGACGGCTATCACAAGTTGCTCTCAGGATTTCAGTAACTGGAGACTGAGGCACAGACTTTTGTTCCTGGACTTCTGGCAGCTTTCTTGTCATTTAACAGCTCACAAGTTTGCAACCTGATCCATTCTATCTCCAATACTCTTTCATAAAGGCAGGAAAAAACAGACATAACAGGGACAGAAGCAACAACAGTGCCTTGTGCTCATGACTTCATGTCAACCTGTGTGGGGTGAGAGCACTTGGTGGTAGAAAAGTGCTCACTTTTCAACAGCCTCATGAATTGCATGTGGTATAAGTATTTAATGTCGTCCCCAGGAGATGAGGGAACTAAGGATGAGAAAAAAAATATCTTGTCCATGGTCGCAAAGTATCAGAACTTTGGATAGGACTCTTGGTTTGAAGAAGCCTTTAGTAAATCCTTCTGCCCAATTTGATTTAGGCCTGAGTTTAAGATGGTTTAGCCCAAGCACCTCATTGTGTGAATTCTCCAAATTCCTTCCAATAGGACTGAAATCTTTTGGCCTTTGGGCTACCTGGAAATATTCCAGGAGCTGCTTTTCCTTCTGCTCTTTTTAAACCTATATTTTAGCATCAGTTTGGTTTATCCAGAAGGAATTTCATATCTTTCAGTGAGAATAAAAAAAAGGAATTACACTTTTTTTCTAACCTCAAAAATGATGTGGTTAGATTTTGAGAAGGTTTAGGCCAGTTCTTATTTTTCTGAGCCAGTTTTCCCATTGTTCACTTGTTAAAAATCCTTTTAATGAAATAATTGGAATGATTTTATCCACAGAGAAATCTATGCTCTGGGAGTCAGGAATTTCCAGTTCCTAGGGAATATACTGGATGAGCCCAGTCTTTCCTATCATAGTGAGGATGGGAAAGTAGTCATAAGATCTAGACTTGAATCCTGGCCTGTCTACTTATTAGCTGTGTGATCTTGGAAAAGTCAATTCATTTCTCTAAACTTCGTTAAGTAAGGGATTAGATGAGATTATTACTAAGCTCCCTTCAAACTCTGACATTACAAGGTTCCATTGTTATGGAACTTCTATCCTCTATGCATAGAGTTTTTCAAAGTGGGAGAGTGTCCTTCCTACTTTATGCAGTCCCCAAAGGGGACATGGCCAGAGCTTGTTTGGTGGGCACATTCAAATGATACTTTTCATGCAGAATACAGGCCAGTTTCATGTACTCTGAAACAAATATTTATTACAGTACCTTCTAATGTATTGTCAATGTCTTAATATGATGCTTCTGATCCTCCACCAGTAAAACATGAGCCACAAATGGTAGTGATGAGCTTATGTGATCCTTGTTATCATGAGAGGCACCATAGCACAATAGATAGAATGTTGGGATTGGAGTTGAGAATGCCACCTCAATTCCACCTCAAACACATCTAAGCTCTGTGTCCTTGGGCAAGTTTCTTAATCTCTCAGATCCTTGGTTTCTTACTCTATAAAACTGGGAGGATAATAATTACATCTGCCTAACAGAGTTTTCAGGAGGCTCAAATAAGAGGATGTATGTCCTTTGAAAACTTTAGAAGGCTGTACTCCTTCCCTAGCTTTCAAGGACCTAGGACCATCTCCGTGCCAGAATAAGACATCAATGGATGGCATTAATGTAGGACTACACTATGGGTGATCAATAATCTCAAAAAGCAATTTTTCATAAGTTCATTGTAGGAGTGTGGGTAGAATGGAGGTAGAGCTCCTCCGTTGCCCTTCGGGTGATCCTCAACCTCGGAGTCAGGAAGATCTGGGTTCAAGTCCTGTCATACCACCTGCATGGCTCTGGGCAAGTAACTTAATCTCTCAGTTTCTGGCAATTCTCTAAGACAGGAGGTTTTAATCTTTTTTTGTGTCATGGACTCTTATGGCGGTTTGGTGAATTCCATGGACCACTTCTTAGAATTATGTTCTTCTAAAATTTTCTTTGTAGTGGATACTATTTTATTTTTTATTCTTAATTACATGTAAAACAATTTTTAACTCCTAATTTTTTTTGAGTTCCACATTCTTTTCTTCCCTCCCTTTCCTTTCCCCTCCCTGAAATGGTAAGTGATTTGAGAATCATGTTCTTAAATGCATAAAAACTCACATAGGACTACAATAAAAAACAATTTCATTGAAATACAGTTACTGAAACATTAAAAAAAAATAAACACAAATTCATAGAACCCAGGTTAAGAATTCTTGCTCTGGGGCTATCCATTTCAGAGACAGTGCCCATTTATATTGAGAGAGTATGTCTCTTCATGACCTTAAGGACACTGAGAATTCTCTATACAAATGAAATCACATGTCTGGTCCATAAAAAACATGTATTGTCAATTGTCTTAATATGATGCTTCTGATCCTCCACCAGTAAAACATGAGCCACAAATGGTAGTGATGAGCTTATGTGATCCTTGTTATCATGAGAGGCACCATAGCACAATAGATAGAATGTTGGGATTGGAGTTGAGAATGCCAACTCAATTCCACCTCAAACACATCTAAGCTCTTTGTTCTTGGGCAAATTTATTAATTTATCATGAATCCCCTTTAAAATGTTGGTATTTGAACATAGACCTGGGTTACTTATAGACTAATTATATTAGATTGAGTTTTTATTGGGTGGAGAAGTTCTATTTTGAAGATTCTGAGTTGGTCTGTGGTATGAGGGAAAGAGGAGCACTCTGGGCTCAGAGGACCTAGGTTTGAATTCCATTTCTAACCTGTGGGATCTTAGGCAAGTCACTTAACTTTTATGGGCCTCAGCTTCCTCATCTTTAAAATGTAGGAGTTGAATTAGATGGCCCCATCCAGTTTTAAATCTATTATCCACTGATAATATGACAGCTAGGAGTTTATCCAATGTGTTTTAGACCATCTTCTTGTTCTTCCTGCCATTGGGTGTCTCTTGATTATCACTTTTTGTAATCAGTTGGGTGATTTTTTTCTGATCACACACTTCTCTGATGATATCCTTCTCCCTTCTTCTCCAGCATAAGGCTTAATTTGTAATGTGTTTTATAGCCTGCTCACTCACCACAAGCCCTTCCATTACCCTTTGGGTTATCTCCAACCTCAATTCTTTCAAGACTATGGTATTCCATGATTCACAGCTATACAATACCAGAAGAATTTTGGTGGGGAAAAAAACTTTTGTTTCAAGAAAATGTCTTGGGTCACTGGGGGAATTGCACAACTTCTCACAAGTAATACAGTCAGCTCACCTCTTACTACTCAATTCTGGGCCCAGTTCAATGTCTTTTCAGCAAAGAGGCATGAGCTCTATAGACTGACACCCAAATGTATAACATGACCTGGGCTGTAAGCATTCTCCATTCATTTTGCTTCTCCTCTGTGGGCAGCCATTTGAATGATTACAGATCTCATTGAGGAGGTTCTGCAATGTTCCAAGGCTTAATGTGACTAACACAATGCCGCAGAGCCCCTGTAGATGGGGTTCTCCTGTATGTAATCCTTCCTTAGTCTGGACTGTATTTAGGACCTCCTCCACGATAATGGTGAGCATTCATCCCCTTGTTTTGTGCCTCTCATGATGACAACAATTTGAAAGTTACCGACAGTTATCACTGTTGTTTCAATGTGTCTTAGATGATTTTAACATGTGGAGGGAAGATGCCTTTTGGGAGGAAAATTTGCAAGGTGGCATTTTTTCTTTCCCAAATAAAGTGCTTTTTTTATAGCTTCCAAAAAACTAGAGACCTTGGGACTGTCAATTCTCACAATTTAAGTCAGTTGTATGACTGTAGTGGCGTGCTCTTCTGTAGGATATTGTTTGCAAAAGCTGTCCTGCTCCTTTCTCGTAATATTATGAATGCCTTCATGTGTGTATGCATGTGTGTGTGTGTGTACACACCCGTGCATATGTATATGTAGAGATTATTCTCATGATATTCTCTATATCACTTTTTTGGGGGGGGATGGATAATGATAAGATCTGATATATTTCTCTGCTTTTGATATCTTACCCCTTTTTTTCAAATACCCTGAGGATTCCCCTAGGGCCCTCAAAATTGCATGGCCAATGCACTGGATCTCCCTTTGTGTCCTCAGTAGTCCACCTGCTTTTCCACCCTTTGTTTTCTTCTTTGTCATTATCTTTTAGTTATTTCTTTTTATTATTATGAACACAAGAAATATTAATAGATTTCAACTTTTTTATACAACAAAGAATAAAAAAAGAACATTGTATTTGATAAGTTGATAACTTTGTTATGAAGAACTTGTCTGTTTCCACTTTGTCAAGCAGTTTGTCTGGGATGCATGTGTATTGGGTCAAAGGTAGGGTGCGGCTTCTGTCCAGCTTCATTCAAGGTTTAGCTCAGGTGACCTCCTATGGGAAGTCTTTATTGACCTGTTAGTCCCTTTTCAAGTGATGTTGTTTTCATTTAGCTGAGTACATGTCTTATCTCCTTCTTTCCCTTTTTCTCCCAATATACTGTAATCACCTCTAAGTTATTGCCTGCTGTAATGGTAATTATCCCTTTTTTGTATTGGTAAGTAAGCAGGTACTTAGCACCTTGTTTCAAGTTAAGTAAAGGTAGCAGGTACTTAGCAGTTAGTAATTGATCAAGCCACTGTTGGGGAAACAGAAGGTATGAACTCTGTCTCCAATTGCTGACATAACAGGAAGGGGTTGGCTGAAACAGGAAGCTAATTCTGTGTGTATATCAGAAAAGCCCCAGAAAGGCACAGTCAGAATTTCCTGAGAACTTGTGGTGGCAGAGCTTCTTCTGGCCAGGAGCCCAGGAACCCAGGAACCCAGGAGACAGAGGAGCCCAGGAATCTAGGTGACAGAGGAGCCTAGGAACCCAGGTGACAGAGAAACCCAGGAGCCCAGGAGCCCAAGAGAAGACTGAGGAAGTAGAAGACTGAGGAAGCATGACCAGGATGCTAATACTTTGTCTGTTTGTGGCTTAGTTGAGCCTTGACTCCTTGGGAACAGAAATTGTGAAGGATTTGAGATGGACTGGAGCCTGTGAACTCCAGTGTGGAGCAGGACCTACCTGGAGAGCTTGACAAGGAACTGGGAGCTGTCTGCTATTGAACCCAGGTGAATCCAGTTTGGTGAATCCAGGTAGAATCTGGGACCATGGAAAGAGATCCAGGGAATCTGAGAACCAGCCCCAAGTCAAGATGAAGAAAAGACCTCTCCTTGGGTGTTGAATGCTGTGACAATAACGTAGTTAACTAGTGACCTAGGGGTGCTGGTTTTGTATATTTTCTGATGATTATACTTAGTGATTAATGATACTTAGTATCTGATTGCTAAATAAGTGACTGATTGAGTTAACCTAGTTGCCCCATGAGAGGAAGACTGATTATTGTACTCTGAGATGACTGAATGACTGAGTAAGGAGGCAAACCTCCTTAGGGATACCAGATGATTGTTCTTTGTTCTAAATATTGTGACCACTTTGGTGAAAACTATGTGACCATTTTAATTATAAGCTGTTGTGAATACTATATTGTGATTTTTTGTGATAAGTTGTAATATCGTGAACGCTGTACCTTGATTTTCTGTGAATGTTTTGCTTTGATTTGCTGTGGAATAAATAGTGTTCTCTATGCTGTGTAATCAGAACCTTAAAAGCTGTTCACAGTAGCATTCTTTTGGAAAGCTGCTCATGCATGGCATTACATCTGCCTCATCTATTTGTCTTCATATAGTTAATGTTTAATAAATGTTGAATTGAAGAAGCATGAATTAAATAGGACACTTAAAAAATCCAGTTATTTTTGCTATTTTTATTGGGAATCAGAAGAGACATGAGGCTTACAAGAATGTGTCTTGAGGTATTGAAGATTTTTAAGAATTAAAATCATTCTCTGTATTAAATCACTTTAAAAAAAATTCTGAACTTAAATAAAACACATTTCCATAACAAAGCAGAATTAAAAAAAAAGATTGCACATGAAACTGAAAATCTATTATGTACAACTTGCTTTTCCTTTTAAATATATAATAAAGTTGTCATATAGTTTTCTTTTTCCCTCTCCCATTAGACACAAATGTTTATATATGCATATATATACATATATAATTTATGTATACATAAAACCATGCTATACATATTTCTATTTGTCAGTTCTTTTTCAGGATGCAGATAGCATCTTTTTCATATGTCCTTTGTAGTTAATTTGGGTATTTATAATAGTCAAAATGGCTTGATTGCTCCAAGTTGTTCTTAAAACAATATTGCTGTTACTGTATGCAATATTCTCTTGGTTCTGCTTTTTTTTTTTTACTTATCATTATTTTGTGTAAGTCTATTCACGTTTTTCTAAAATCACTAAACTCATCACTTCTTATAGCACAGTATCATTATCACATATTGCCACTTGTTCAGCCATTATCTAATTGACAGGCATCCCTGCAATTTCTAGTTCTTTGCTACCACAAAGAGAGCTATTTTAAATATATTAGAACATATAGGTTCTTTTCCTTTCTCCCTAATCATTTTGGGAAATGACCTGCTAGTTGTATTGCTGGATCAAAGGGTAAAGAAAGTTTTATAACACTTTAGGCATAATTCCAAATTGCTCTCCTATTAAATTACTTTTAATATATTTCTGGGTAAGTTGAAAGGTGTGGGTGTGCAACCCCTCCTTTGCCTGCCTTTCTCCTCCAACACCTTTAAAAAAAATCCCAGTTTCTCCTTCTTCCCTCTCCTCTCATTTTGTCTCTTTTCTTTTCTTTTTTTTCTTTTCCTTTCTCCTCTATTCTCTTCCTTTTTCTCATCTTCCTTTTCCTTCATTCCTCTTTTTCATCTCCTCCTCCTCCTTCTTGTTCTTCTCCTTCTCCTTCTCCTCCTTCTCCTTCTCCTCCTTCTCCTTCTCCTTCTCCTCCTTCTCCTTCTCCTTCTCCTCTTTCTCCTCCTCCTCTTTTTCGTCCTCCTCCTCCTCCTTCTTTATTTTCTTTCTTTTTCTACCAGTCATCACTAGATTTCAAAGATAACTTATTCTGCCAATACTAGGTGAGCTAGCTATGAAAATATGTTTAAAATATCTACATTCCCAGAAAATTAGATAAATACCTACAATGAGGTATGCATGATAAAAGAACAATCACACTTATATCTATACTTTTATTTTTCATGGCACAAAAAGAAAGATATAACTTAAGACTTCCAAGGAGACTGAACTTCTTTGTCAGAAATGGAAAAATGAGGCTTGCAGATGTTTTCTTAAAATCTGTTCTTGGTTTCATCCAAAGAAAGTAGATTTTGTGATTCAATTTCTGGGTGATTCAAGGCATGCATTTGGCATTGGAAAGAATTTGGCATAATATAAGATGGATTCATGATAGACATAAATATCTCCAGACCTCCTACAACACTGTATAGTTGTCAGTACTGGCAACCAAAGTGGTTCCCCCTGGGAGCATATTACTTGGCTGTGAAAAAGGGTTAAAAAACTTGCTCAAGACACACAGAAAGCCGTTGAATCATTAATAAGTTGGGAATGGATATTAGATGTGTTGCTGACCAAAATAAATTTGAGTTATAGTTTGGTTGAACTACAATATTGTTTAAGGAAGAAAAATACAGGTAGAGCTGGTACACTCCTTTACAATGAATGATAATGGCCTTAATTTTAAAATTAGCTTTTTTTCTTTCATGAGGAAAAAGCTTTTTATGGATCTTTTTTTTTTTTTTTTGCTTTAAGCTACTTTGTTTTTAAACACTTTAAAATGATTTTTTTTCCAATCAGCCAAAATTCACCATTCCTCTCTATGATCAATCCCCCAACTGAGAAAGAAAGGAAAATAAAATCTTGATTACAAACACATATAGTTACACAAAATAAATTCTTCCATTGATCATGTCAAAAAATGTCTCTTTTTTTTACATTTGCAGTGCTTCATCTTCACCTATCAGGAGGTGGTTGGCATGTTTTATCATGAATCCTCTGGAATCGTAATTGGTCATTATGATGATCAGAGTTCCTAAGTCTTTTAAAGTTGTTTGTCTTTATAATATTATTGTCATTATATAAATTATTCCCCTAGTTCTGGCTACTTCATTGTGCATCAGTTCATGCAAGTCTTCCCATGTTTCTCTGAAAGAATTCCCTTCATCCTTTCTTACAACACAATAGTGTTCCATTATATTTATATACCACAACTTGTTTATCCATTCCTCAATTGAAGATGCCCACACCCCCATTTCTAATTCTTTGCTTTTGAAAAACAACTATATATAATTCTTTTTATATAATATATCTATATATCTAATATATATAAAGATATAATATATCTTTACTTAGTATATTTTCCTTAGGACTAATCCTTCCCTTAATTGATGCTTCCCTTTATTCTCTCCTTTTCTTTTTCCCTCCTATATATTTCTGTGCCTGACTGTGTGTGTGTGTGTGTGTGTGTGTGTGTGTGTGTGTGTGTGTGTGTGTGTGCATATTCTTCCCTCCTTTGACCAGTTCAGATGAGAGTGAAGTTGAAGTGTTAGCTGCTCTGCTTACCCCTTTCTCTTTGTTTGTATAAACTTCTCAATTATGTGAGATGATTTTCTCTAACCTTTTTCTCACTCCCTTTCTTTTCTTTCCTCTCTAATTTTTTGATGGTCAATTTTAAGATCTTAATGCATAACAAATCACTTTTTGCCTAATTAGACTTCATCTATGATCTCTGATCATGATAGAGTTGATGAGGCATATATATCTGTATGTGTGTGTGTGTGTGTATATATATATATATATATATATGCATATATAAAATCTGACTCAAGGTAAATTCTGATTTCCAACCTTATAGTCTAAGTTCTACAACTTTCTGACCTGGATTTGCATCTGAGAAACAGGCTAATGGACTTTCACCACTGGAAGTGTCAGTAGGTTGTTGTTGGATTTAACCACTGGAAATGTTCCAGACAGCTGGAAATGTTGGTTAGTTTAGAGTTATCGAACTATGGATTTCTCTTTGGTTTGGGAATCCTACTCGGGTTATTTCTTTGTAAGCAGCAGACTGGGCTAGAAGCTGGAACTGAGACTCTTTCACTCCTGGGATTGGAGCCACCTCACTCTTATTTGCTTCTGAATTCTCGCCTTGCTATTTACAGAGTTTAGGACCTGGAACTACTCCTTACCATGGAATGCTACCCCTAGACACAGGTCCCTCTCTCAGTCTGCCTGGATCTATGAACTGGAACTAAGAAGTGACAGTTAGCAGTTGAAACCTGTTCCTGTACCTTACATGAATTTAGAATCTCGTATGTTGGATTTTGGACCTCTTCTTTTCCTGGTTCAGTCCTTTCCCATGCTGGAAAAATCCATCATGAGCTCCTGGCTAGAACCCATCCCCACCTCTGCAGAGCTCTTTGTCTCTCTCCCCATGATGACTTTGGCTGGAAAAATGACTCACCATGAATTTTTTTTTCTCTTGGATTTCATGATCAGAATTCTTTATGATACATTTTCTAGATCTGTGTGGAGGAGTTATGGGGGAGGAGGAGATTGCTTTATTTCTTCTTATTCTGTCTCCGCAAAGTGGTTTGTTTGGGAATTTAGTTATTCTTTAAAAAACTGAACAGACTGGGTCCTGTAAATAGTCAGAAACTGCCATGGCATCTAGGTGTCGATTCCTCTAGTACTATGTTTCTGTCCCCACTGTGACATCTTACACATATTTCTCAATTATCCTGCTAATTGACCTCCATCTTCTGGGCCACATATTTTCCTTTCTCTTCATTGTGTGTTTCTTCACACATTCACATTCACCCAAGGTCATGATTTAAATACACAGCTTAATTAGAAAATGTAGAATAAGACTTTCCAATTTTACTAGTGTTTCTAGTTTACTAATGTTTCTACATTAAGCACATGGAAAGTAGATTACTTATATTTATCAATTCTTTTCTTGAAGAAAGTGTTTGTGAAATAAAGGAATGAGGCTTCTGTGTTAACTACAAATTATTTTCCCTGACCCATGTTTTCCCTTCTGTTTCTCTTTATTCTTACCTTCTCCTAACTTTTCATTGAAGGCACCAAGTATCAGTCTATGTTGACTTTATCTGGAGAATCTTATCAAGTCCCTTGCAGAATTTTTCTATGTTTTCATCATTTTAAAAGTTAAAGCTTTTAGAAAAAAGAACAAAAATCTCTGTACTCTTTCTCTTACCCCCCTCTTTGGAAAAAAAGAAGAAATTCCTTGTGTGAAATATGCATAGTCAACATAGCCAAGCAAAGCAAATTCCCTTATTGGTTGTTTAAAAAAGTATATATGTATATATATATATATATATGTATATATATATATATATGTATATGTGTATATATATATATATATATATATATATATATATATATATGTCTCATTTTGCACCCTTTTCTTTCAGGAAGAATGTCACATGCTTTGTCATTGAATCTCTGGAATCATGGATGGTCATTGCATTGATGACTATTATTAGAGCTTTCGAAGTTTCGTTCCTTGACCAAGTTATTGTTTTTACATAAATTGCTCTGGTTCTGCCCATTTCATTCTTCATCATTTTTTAAGAGTCATAAAAAGTTTTCAGTTTTTTGATTTTGATGTTATAGTACAAATTATTCTCATGTGTCTGTTGATTTCACTCTGCATCGGTTTGTACAAGTCTTCCCATATCTCTTTGAAATCATCTTTCCTTATTTCTTACAGCACAAGAGTATTCCATCATATTCAGATACCACAGTTTGTTCAACCATTCCCCAATTGATGAGTTTACTCTTAGTTTCCATTTCTTTTTTTTGTCACCACAAAGAGTTGCAATAAACAACATTCTCTTCATCCCTGGTAACTAATACTGTTGCATAAACTGCAATGATTTTCAGGAAGTTTTTTGGTGAACACTTGTCAAATATCCCATGAAGTAGAATAAACAATAGGAAAAATTTGCTCAAACACTGGTCCAGGTGAGTTCTGAAAGCTTGACCCCCACAACCGAAGCCCTTGGGTGGTTCAGCAAACTTTATTCTGTTGCCTGGCTAAGTTCTTGGAGACTGTGCTGACTTGCTTTTTTCTTCCCCTATCAGGAACATTGGGCCTGGCTTCTATCAGGAAAATCCTCATTGTCTTTGGACTTTTTAATATAAATTATAGGCTCCAAGACTAGAAGAACAGAGCACTTTTGGCCACCTCTCCTGACCATAAATCATAGCAAAGCACTTTGAATAGAGTAAATTTCCAGTAAATGGATTTTCTTTCAACTCCTAGGGCTGAAAGCTGGACACAAAATTATATTCTTGAAGAAGACAGAAGATAATGTCTTGATGGAGCCATTAACCTCTTCTATCATGTTGTTGTTTAGGTGTTTTCAGTCGTGTCTGACTCTTTGTAATCCTTTTTGGGTTTTCTTGGCAAAGATACTGGAGTAGTTTGCTATTTTCTTCTCTAGTTTACTTTTACAGATGAGGAAACTGAGGCAGTGTTAAGTGAGTTGCCCAGGATTGTACAGCTAGTAAGTAGATCCAGCACTCTATCCACGGCACCACCTATACCTCTATATTAAAGATAATCAAAACAGGACAGATTCTGGCCTGTGAGCCTTTTCTTTTAAAAACAGTAGAGAAAGAGAACTTAGTGACAAATTGTCCAAATAGGAAAAAGTTACAAGATAATTGGATTGGTGTTTTAGAAATGAAACTGGCAGATCACCTTCGTTTCTTAGTATGTGGATGGTTAAATCTTATGGGTGCCTAAAGATAGTGTGACATAGTGGATAGAATATTAGGCTTAAGTCAAGAAGACCCGAGTTCAAATCTGACCTCAGCAGTTTGATTTCAGGCAAGTTACTTGACCTCTATCTGCCTCAGTTTCCTTGACTATGAGACTGGATAATAACAGCACCTACTTCTCAAAGCTGTTGTGAGGATTAAATGGGATAATATCTGTAAAACACTTAGCACAGTGCCTGGCACATAGTATAGACTTAATAAATAATTCTTTCTTCCCTCTCCTACTCCTCACTTTCTCCTTATTTTCTTTCCTCCTTCCCTTCCTTCCTTCTTCCTCCCTCTCCTTTCTTTTCTTCCTTCCCTCCTTCCTTCCTTCCTCCTCCCTATCCTTTCTTTCCTTCCCTCCCTCCCTCCTTCCCTTCCTTCCTCCTCCCTCTCCTTTCTTTCCTTCCTCCATCTTTCCTTCCTTCCTTCCTTGCTTCCTTCCTCCCCATTTATCTGGCAAGCAAGTTTGAATCTGGATGCTCCAAGTTAAGTAGGCCACCTAATCAGCTTTCTTAGTTAGCAGGTGCATTTATTTTCTGCCTCTTTTGAAAGGTTTAAAATGAAATGATGATTTCATTAAGTGGAAGACAACATCGGATTATTCTGGAATTCTTGTGAGACTAGGATCATAGAATTCAGAGCCGGTATCTAATACAACTCCTTCATTTTACCAATGAAGGACCTGAGACCTGGAGAGGTAAAAGAAATCTCCTGTTCCTTTGTTATCATTATTTTTACAGATGAGGAAACTGAGTAAGAACTATCGCCGCATTTTGGGGAGAATTCTGATCCACCAGAGGATGACAGTGGACAAGAGAGGAGGCAAAATCAAAATGTCAGATGTGAATTTAGTGACTTGGTAGCAGTTCTTAAAGAAAAAAAAACATAACCACCAAGATTTGGTTGGAGGTAGAAGTTTGAAATTATTGGCTAAAATTAAGTTTCTGCGTGGGCAGTGGGATCCAATTACCCTTGCTATCCTTCTTTCTCATTAGCACAAATAATGAAGATTTAGCTTTACTTGCTAGGATTTTGGAGGGGTCATTTCCAGAGCAGAGCTGGCTGCATGTTGAGCTAGTGAATCTTGAGCCTTGTGGATGATTCCTGAGTCCTTCTGGCATGTTGGCTGGAGCAGCTGTCCTGGGGAAGCCCTTTCCAGTTTTGCCCCCTCCTGGGTGCATGAGGTGGACATGTTTCTCCTTCAATTCCTTATCTCTCTTGCCCCCTTTCCATATATATATACATAGAGATGGACCCATATTCTGATACACTCTGACAGATATGATGAAAGTTAGAGCTGGACAGGTCTTGGCTTTCAGAACCCACCTGGTCCAACCTTCATTTTATAGATGAAACAAAAAAAATTAAGTGAATTGCACAATATCACATTGGAAGTGGCAGAGACAGAATCAGAACCAAGAATAGATAGTCTCTATTCTCTTAAAATGTGATCTTTCTGCTTCCTGATTGGCATTCCTTCATCTGAGATCTTCCTGAAGGGAGCAATGAATTGACTACTGCAATGTGAGAACAGAGCCTTGGGGTGGAGCTTGACCGCATGGACTCATTCCTGTTGCATCTCATAAGATGGAAGGTGATCTGCCAGTTTCAATCCCCTCTGGGGCAGGGTAGTTTGACTTCGGTGGGCAAGAGCTCCCCTCTGGAATTTTACCTTGCCGTTCCACATTGTTAGTGTTTAGAAAGTGGTACTGAGTGTGCTGGGGTAATCTTTTATTTCTGATGTGTAGATTGTTGAAAATACCAAAGGCACCATTTTCACTCTGAATGTTCTAATGAGCATCAAAGTGTCACCATGACACTTTGGGAAGATGTTAGTTTATTGATGACTCACAGACAGGTGATTTTGTTCTGTCGCAGACATTTAATGAAACCTACTAATTTTTAAAGGAGGCAATGACTTTTTATTTGTCATTTAGTGATACCTCTACGTTCTTAGGCATGATTTAAAAAAATATTATAACTGAGTTTGTAATAACTGATGTTTCTATCACACTTTGAAGCCTTTATACATTATTACATACATAATTACACTGTACATACATAAAACATGCATGATTTTTGTTGTTGTTGTCTTTGAGTTGTGTCCCAATCTTTATGACCACATTTGGGGTTTTCTTGGCAAAGATACTGACGTGGTTTGCCACTTCCTTCTTCAGTTCATTTTTTTGGATAAGGAAACTGAGGCAAACAGGGTTAAATGACTTGCCCAGGGTCACACAGCTAGTAAGTATCCGAGGCCAGATTTGGATTCATGAACATAAGACTATACTTTGCATATATTATTGGAAGTGGTGTACTATAGTGGAAAGAAGAATCAGAGGACTTAGGTACAAATCCTAACACTTCTGATTATCACCTGTGTGATCCTGGTCAAGTTGCTATGACATTATGCCCATTTTACAGTTGAGGAAATTGAGGCAGAGGTTAAGTGACTTGCCTGGAGACACACAGCTAGTAAGTGTCTAAGGTTGGATCTGAACTCAGGTCTTTTTGATCCCATGCCCAGACTCTGTAAAATGGAGATAAGAATAACATCTTCACAGGGTTCTTTTGAGGATCAAATGATAAAATATACATAAAGTGCTTTGCAAACCTTAAAATCTTACACAAATACCATTATATTTGACTACTGGATAAACCATAGATACAAAGACAATTTAAGAGTCTGGGAGGATGAAGAAATAAGGTGGCCAACTGAGCAAATGACTTAAAGTATCAGTAATAATAGGGACTGTATTTCTGCTTCAGGTTGTACGGGAGGCCTTCCTGAGCCTTCAGGAACCTCTTCAGGGCATTGCTATGTTGGCTTCTATGCTTACTTTCTGGCAATCTAATGAAAGACTTCCTTTTCCTTCAAAGTACGTCTTCCGTGTCACCAGCTAGCATTGGTCAAGAAAGATCAGTACAAAATGGAGCCAGTGGTAATGGTAGGGTTCTAATGCAACACTTGGAGTAGATTGTATGATCTCATTTTTGGAAAGGATCTTGGAGATCCACTGGTCCAACCTCTTTCACTGGGGCACATGGGTAATGTTTAACAATTGACTTTCCAGGAAAAAAAAATATACCCAGGACACATTTTTAGGTTTAATCTGCTTTATTAACATTCACTCCATCTCATTCTTAAGTCTAGACAATCAATGAAATAATAAATCAAGCTTTGATCTGTAGTATTTGCCAATTTCCGAAGTATAAATAAATATAATGAAAATTTAACACTTGGCTTTCTCAAGCTGACATTAGCTCATTCCTGCTTCTGTCTATGAAATAATGAAACCATTCCATATTATCTCTGATAAGTGATCACCCAAAACTTTTGGCAGTGGTAAACTCACTATCTTAAAAGGCAAACATTTGATTTTTAAATGGCTATAATTGCTTACAAATTCTTAAGTCCAAGTTGCATTCTGTAACTTTTATCCTGAAAGTCCTGATTCTACTTCCAGGAACCAAGTAGATGAGTTTTTTTTCACATGAAAGTATTTCCAACATTTGCACAATTATCTCATGTTTCTCACAAATCTTCCCTTTTTCATTCTCAACAATCTTCAGAAGATTTGGTTTTGAGTTCCTTCACCATCCCGGATGGTCATATTGTCTCCTAAAAGAGGAGATCATCAAAGAGGTCTGTGGAGTGACTGTTCCATTCAAATAATATCATTCGATGTTCATTATCTATGTTACCTTGGGGAAGCCACTTAGAGAAAATAAAGCATTTACTAAGCTCTTACTATGGGAAACATAATAATGGGAAAACAAATTAAGCACTGGGAATATTAAACACTAGGAATACAACTACAAACAAAAAGAAAAGAGAGACCCTGCCCTCAACTAGTTTATATTCTAATGGGGGAAGGTAATTCATTAAAAGGAGATGAAAGGTTTGAGGAGTGATATACACGTGGGATCAAGATGGAAAATCTGGAAAGTCAGTAGCCAAATGGGGTGGATGCCTTAGATTCTTCCTCAAATGAAGGTCCTGGAAAGAAACTCTTCAGTTGGGGAGGGATGACGATGCTGCTGAAGTGGCACTCATTCAGTATTCTCATTTCTCAGGTTATGGGGTTGGGCTACATGACTTCTAAATTCCCTTCCAGCTTTAGGTTTATCGTCCCATAATCCTTAAAAATGAAAACAAACCCTAGACTTTTATTGATATCTTTGATTTTTACATTGCCAAAATCCCCCCTCTGCACCCTTGCAATTTCCTTCCCAGAGAGCTATCTTTTCTATACAAAGAATTTTTAAAAAAAGAAAAAGTGGAAGAGAAAAAAATCAGCAAAATTGATCAGTATATTGAAGAAACTTGACTTTTTGCACCCGTGTCCCCTCTTGCTCCTCTATCTTACACCTCTAATCTCTGCAAAAGAGTTGTCATGGGTTCTCTAATATCTATTTGAGGCCAATTAAAAAAATTCTCAACATTCATTTTCAGTTGTTCTGTGATTGTTGCTTTTTCTACTTAGATTGTTGTAATCATTTTGTATGTTGGTCCCTTGTCTTTGCCTGTTTCATTTTGTGTCACTCACATGAGTTGGGAAGCATGGGAATGTGCTTCTCTGTATTCATCGTATTTGTGTTTTCTTATAGCACGGTAACATTCCATTTCATTCACGTACCACGATTTGTTGAGTTGCCACATGTACCATAATTTGTTTAGCTAATAGATGGGCATCTACTTGATTCCAGTTACTTGCTACCACAAAAAAAAATGCAGCTACAAATATTTTGGTATATGTGGAGCTTTTCTTATAGTCCTTCCCCCACCTTTAAAATTTTTTTTTTTTAACCAGGCCATGGCAGTCTGTTTGCTAATCAAGCAATCCTCTTGTCCCAGTTACAGAAAAGGTGCTTATGTGTTATGAAAAAGGCGGCCTTTCTATATGAATGTTAGGAGGTCATATAAACCTTTTACATCTCTGCTTGCCTTATGAACCAACTATTTTCATCATAGTGCATGATAAAAGTTACTATTTTCCATTATTTCTGCAAGTGACATTTCCTTTGTCCAACACTATTCTTGCCTCTTCTTTCCTTCAATATTCCTGTGGAACTAAGAACAATTTGGCTTCTCATAGCTTTCTTGTCCCTGCCTAGAAGATGCTCAGGCTCTTCTAAGTTGTTATTGAGAATATACCCATTTCCACTTTCGAAAAATAACTGATGCAATCTTCCATTATGGTATGTGCCATGCAGACCTGTCATGTCTTAGATGAATCAGAGAATGGGGTGGGAAGATAAAAGGATAAACAGATGGTGACCTTTCCCATACATTGTCTTGTTCAATTTAAAATTCCATTTACTTTTTTGTGACTTATTGGTGCATTCATCTCCTTATGGAGACCTCAACTCTTGTAACTTAAGTTTCACTCTTCCAGGTGGCCCATGTCATGTTTCAACCTGAAAATGATAGTAAAAACAATAATGCTTCTATCCCAAACTGATGATTCCATGAAATGTCTTGGAAAATCTCCAGGGGATTGGGGACTGCAATCCTCAAATCTGTCCCTGAAAAGTGATGATTTTGGAACATTTTGAAAGGGTGACAGGGAGCTATCTCATGCCTTTGATATTTGTACAAGTTATTGTTTTCTTCAAGGGAAATTGGTGTCTTTTACTTCTGTGTCTCCTTTGCACATGGCCTTTATCAATAGTACTTTTTTCTTAGTTTTTTTGAGTGTCACTTTGATGAGAGTACACCATGACTCAGAAGCAATCAGAGATGGGAATTTACGTCTTATGTCTTCAGCTAAGCTGAACCTATATGTCTATACTTGACATTTGGCTTAAGTTATTCAGTCAGTCAAAAATTATTTAATAAGTGTTTACTGTGTGCCAGGGTCTGTGCTTACTGTGAAGATACAAAGAAAGGTAAAAATAGTTCCTGCCTTCAAGGAGGTTACATTCTCAAGGGGAAGGCAAACATCAGAACAACTAGGTGCATATTAGATGTATACAGATGTATGTTTCTTCTAAAGTAGGTGAAAAGTAATCAGAGAGGAAGGTACTAGTAGTTGGAAGGACTGGGAAAGGATTCTGGCAGAAGGTAGAATTTTGGTTGAAAGACATTAGAAAATCCTGGATGCAAAGGTGAAGAGGGACAGCTTTCCAGGCATGGAGTGCAGTCAATTAAAAGACACAGAGTCCACTAGATTGTGAACTCCTTGAGAGCAGGGATTGCTTAGCATAGTTCCTGGAATGAAATAGGCACTTAATAAATAATTGTTGACTTGATGGAGAAGGAAAATGGAATATCATGTTTAAATGACAACAAGAAGATCAAAGTAGCTGGATTGTAGAGTGTAAGGAGCCTGGAAAGGTAGGAAGGGGTTAATTTGTAAAGAGTTTTAAATGCAAAAAACCCCCCAACATTATATTTGAGCAGTCTGGAGATAAAAGGACTTACTGGAGTTTATTGAGTTGGGGGGTAAGGAGGAGTTATGGTTAGACCTGCTTTTGATCAAAATCACTTTGACAGTAGGATGGAAGTCAGATTAGAGGGGTGAGAGACTAGAGGCAGGGAGAACAATTAGAAGGCTATTGCAATCATCCAGGTGGTAGGTAAGGAAGATGTTAGTGAAGGTGGTGGGCTGGGCATATAGGAGAGGTATTGTGAAGGTAGAAACAAGACTTTGCCATTGATTGTGCATTTGAAGTTAATGAAAGTGACAAGTTGATGACATGGAGGCATGTGAACCTGGGTTACTGGGATGATAGGGATGTCCTCAACAGTAATAGGGAAATTTGGAAGGGGAGAGAGTTTGGAGGAAAAGATAATGAGCTCTATTTTTCACAATGCTGTGTCTGAGATGTTTACAGGACATTCAGTTTGAGATGTCTGAAGGGCAATTGCTGATTCAGGACTGGAGCTCAAGAGAGAGACTAAGGCTGAATATATAGATTTGGGAATCATCTTCATGAATGATCTTTGCACCTATGGGAGATGATAAGATCACTAAGTGAAAAAGTATATAAGGAAAAGAAAGACCAGGGCAGAGCCTTAGGGAACACCCAAGGTTAGGGCATACAACATAGATGACAGAGCAAAGGAGACAGATGAACAGACAACTATGCAGAAGACAAACCAGTAGAGAACAAGGTTATGAAAACCTGAGGAAAAGAGAATGTGAAAGAGGAGAAGATGGTAACAGCATCAAATATTGCAGAGAGATCAAGAAGGATGACTGAGAAAAGGCTGTTTGATTTGGCAATTAAGATATCAGTGGAAACATTGGAGAGGGTTTCTGTGAAACACATTCTATTGTCTCGACTATCCTTCTGGGCCCTGGGATCAAAACTCCGGAGACTTCTGCTTTTCCTTCTTCTCACTCCTCAGAGCTACTCAGTTGCCAAGTCTACCTCCAAAATTTCTCTCACATCTGTTCCCTTCTCTCTACTCACGTGGCATCACCCTATTCACTCCCTCATTATCTTTCTCCTGCTATAGGAGGCAATCTCCTTAAAATTGATATTATTAAAACAAGTGCCATTCCTCTGATCAAGAAGCTTTGGTGGCTCCTGATTGCCCTGTTTAATTTACATATCCCTCTGTTTGGCATCTAAAGACCTTTGTGGTTTGTCTGGCTTCCCCTGATATTTCTGGACTGATTACACATCATTTCCAATTATGTGTTCTCTGTTCTAGCCAAATTGGTCCAATTCGTGGTCTTTTTTTATACTCCATTCCATCCTCAGCCTTGATGTCTTTGCACAAGATATGCCCAAACCTAGAATATTTTATTTTTTTTTCTCCACCAAGTGGATCCCCCTACCTCCCTTCAAAGCTGAACTAAAGTGTCATCCCCTGAAAGAAGTCTGTGCTCCCCCATTTTAAGTGCACTCTGAAATTCTATGAAAATATTGCGTGTTTATTTATCTGTATACATACTGTTTCTTCCTATAGAAAGTAGTCTCCTTGAGGACAGGGACTTTCATTTTTGTCCTTGGGTCCCCTGTACCTACCTGCTTAGCATTACACATAGAAGACTTGACAAGCACTTGTGAAGTTAAACTGAATTGTTCCCTTCCTGGGTGCTGGTGAATGGGCAAGTAGAGGAAAAAGTTATATTCTTTTGAGTGTTTATATTTTTATTGGGCTACGATTTACCTGAGTGCCCCTGTGAGGATTTGGCCTTAGATGTGATCTTAGGAAGAATAATGATTATGTCTGAGGGCTGGGTTCATCACCCAGTAGGGACCTATATTTCTTCACATGCTCTTATAAATCTTTGGGCTTAATCAGTGCCTCACATGTGAAATCCAACATCCGGGGTCTGTAATGCTCCCAGGGGACTGGGTTCTGTAAA
Source organism: Pseudochirops cupreus (assembly GCA_028627135.1). Taxonomy (NCBI): domain Eukaryota; kingdom Metazoa; phylum Chordata; class Mammalia; order Diprotodontia; family Pseudocheiridae; genus Pseudochirops; species Pseudochirops cupreus. The sequence continues at coordinate 121,800,545 of CM053583.1, read as the reverse complement.
CCAATGTCTGGTTTACAGTGATATGTTGCACTTTATGAAGACTTCCATCCATGATACATTGTTTCAGTCCACGGTATTATATATCTCATACAATGCATAGACCACAAAACAGTAGAAACAGATCTATGTAATATCTTAATATATGAAGAACAAAACCTGTGCAAAAGATTTTTTTAATGCAACTTTAGCATAGAAGCAAACACAATGTAATAAAATGAGAATATTAAGATGCATTACATCATGTCATTTCGATTAAACAAACATTTTTTAAGTCTCCAAGCATCATGCTGGGTATTGGGGGTCACAGTTTTTTTTCAATTCAATTTAGTTCAACAAATGTTTGTTACTTGTTCCTACATTCAAGTTACTTAGCATGCAAAGACAAAAATGAAACAGTCTTTGGTCTCAAGTCTACAGGAATTCATGACTGAGTGAAAAATGAGTAGGAGATAGTGGTTTGTGGGTTATTAAAATTGGAATCCCAGGAGAGTTTAACCTTGATTTGGGCAGGGCAGGGTGAATGAGGATGAGACCAGCTTTCACAGGATGGCACTACCCTTTTCACTCACTATACAGAACCTGTAAAGGTCATTGGAGAGATTAAGAGCTGTGTCCCAGTGCTACTATTTTGGAGGTCAGGATAAAAGATACCAGTCAGATATGTTATCTCCCAGATGTGGTAACTCCCAGAATTCTCCACATGGGAAAAAAAAGTCCACAGGTAAAAGTGAATCCAGAAGCTGAATGAAATCACATTATGTGCCTGATTCTATTACAATGGTCACCTGTATTCTGCTGTTCTGACTATCCTACAAAAGAGAGGGTTTAAAAAATCCCAAGAATACTGGTTTAATTCAAAATTGATTGATTTTTTTTAATGCAAAAATATAGGTTGGTTGCCCCTAAATTTGTAGCAATGAATAACTAACTTGACCTTTAGGATCAGGCTAGAACCTTGAAAATTTAAGTTCAGCCAGCATCAAATAATTTTTTATATTAAACATTAGACTTATTCTTTGAACTCCTGAATATACACGATTGATGTACTTAATGGAAAATGTCAGCGAAAATTGTGGTGGTTAGAAATGATTCTGCCATTTGGATTTTTAAAGTAGAAATGAAACATTAGAAAAACAAGCATGTCATGGTGGAAAGAGTTCTGGAGTCAAAGGAACTGAGTTGGAATCCTCTCTCTGATACTTATTACCTCTGTAACCTTGAGCAAGTCAACTTGTCCTCCTTAGACCTCAGTTTCCTCAACTATAAAATGAAGGGGTTGAATTGGTTGGCTTCCAGGGTCTAGCACCCATATCTCTGATTTTATGAATTTCTATATAGCATATGAATTGCAGGGAAATAATCTGTTTTCTGGACTGATGGTTGCCATTTTGAACAGTCCATTAACTTTCAGCACAAGAGGTCATCTTACTTTACTACCATAAAAAGATCACTGCTTCTCTGTGCCTCAGTCCTTCTTACCTATTGTGGCTTCCAGGACCCCAAATGAAAACCAAGAGAATAGTGTTCAAGTAAGTAATATAAGATGAAAAAGTCCAAGGTTCTCAATTAGAAAGTTACTAGGCAATGTTTAGCTCTTGTGATTTTTACATGTCACTTACTAGTCTCTTAATAATCATAGGCTCACATTCTGGATTATGAGAGAAATGACATGGTACTTTTCTTCCTCCACTCACTCAATGGCATTGATGAAGTGCCTATTCTGTTCCAGGCACAATGCTGCTCAACCCTGGCCCTCTACACATCTAGACCAGGAGGGAATCTGACCTTGAGTACACCAGCTGGGAAGCACACACACCAGAGGAGACCATCTACCCTCCCATCACAGACATCTTCTGCTTTCACATTGCTCTTGTCTCTGGCAAACAGCTCCTGGGGTCAGATCTTCCATTACTGATGAATTAAAGGAACTCTGACAATGTTTGTGGAACAGAGGTGATGAGAGACATACAGGGAAAAGACAAACTAGCCCTTTCATAAGCTCTTTCCTTTCTAATGAACTTTAAAGTGGCATTTTTTCCATTTTATCTTTTTTGCGCTTCTCATATGTCAGACAAGTTTATATAAGTATCAGGGAGTAGAGGAATTATTTTGGAAAGCTGTTCACTGACCATGTGAGCATAGTTGTATATACACACACTCAGGAAGATGCCTAATCTCACTTTGGATTTCTCTAGTGACCAACTAAGTGCACTCCTCAAGTGGAAATCCATGGAGTCCTTGTTTGACAATGGGTTGTGTAGAGTGCTTGCTTTCTGAAGGGCAAAAAGAGAGTGGAATTTCTGATATTTTTTATCCCAGAGTATTCTGGAAGTTTTTTTTTTTTGCGGGGTGGGGTAGGGGCGGGATGTGGAGGATCAGACACCTTCTGAACACTTCTGAAATCCCCAGCATATACTTACCTACCTAGAAGATCATTCTTAATAAGCAATAAAGGCTACAACTAATTTTTTTCTCATAAAAAGGAGAAATAAAGGGGACAAATATTTATGAAGCAACTTCTTTATGCCAAGCATATCTCACATTTGTGGGAGATAGTTGCTATTATCTCTGTTTTACAGTTGATGAAATTGAGGCAGACAGATGCTAAATGATTTGCCCAGGATCCCATAGATTTGATTTCAGGACTGCATGCCCTGAAGAGCAGCATCCCCTGGAGAGCACACACCTGGTTGAGTAGTGTCCAGCAAAATAGCATTTAGCCAATCAATGTCCTGTGGAAATTGTAAAGTCAGTGAGAAGCAGGCCTGGCAAAAGCAGAATGATGACATCTCTCAAAGGCATCACATCACCGCTATCTTGTTCCTAGAATGGACCCTCTTTTAATCTTCCTTGTTTCTATTGAAGGCATCACCATTCTTCTGGTTAACTAAGTAACATTAGTGTTACCCTTGATTCTTCTCTGTCCATCACCCTATAGCTTTGTTTAGTTGCCAAATATTCCCATTTCTAGCTCTACAACATCTAAATCCTTCTCTTTTTCTCTACTCACATAACCCCCTAATCACCTCTGACCTGGACTGTTACAATGGGCTTAATCTCTCCTCACTCTGACCTTCACACAGATGCCAAAGTGGTTTTATTTAAGCACAGATCTGACTATATCATCCCTCTACTCAATAAACTCCAGTGGTTCCCCATTGCATTTAGGATTAAATATAAATTCCTCTTGTTGGCTCTCAAAACCTTTTATAACTTGACCCCAACCTACCTTTCCAGTCTCATTATATCTTTATTACTACACCTTCTTGCACTCTCTAGTCTAGCCAAACTGGTGTTCTTGCTGTTCTTCACATGAGGCACTTCCTATTTCATCACTGGTCATCTCTTGATCCTGGATTGAATTTATTACTCACTCCTGCCTTTTAAAATCTCTCTTTTAGTTTCAGATATAGTTCCAGCTACATCTTCTACAAAAAACCTTTCCTGATTCTCCCTAATTGCTAAGATTTCTCCCTTTTGTTGTTGTTCAATTGTTTCAGTCATATCTGGCTTTCTGTGACCCCATTTGGGGTTTTCCAGGCAAAGATACTGAAGTGGTTTGCCATTTCACTCTTCAAAAATGCCTTCCTAACTAGAATTTGTTTAAGTACTACTGTTTTGTTTTGTTATACACACATACATATCTATATCTATCTATCTATCTATCTATCTATCTATCTATCTATCTATCTATCTATCTGAATTCTGCATGTTTTTATATTTGTGCAGGTTAATCTTTCCCAATAGAATGAGAGCTTCTTGAAGACTGGGATTGTTCCATTTTTCTGTCCTTGTATTCCCAGTGCTTTTACACCATGTGTGGCATATGGTAGGCACTTAATAAAGGCTATGCTTTTTGAAAATATCAGCCAAAGTCAGATCTATTAAGTATCTGGGATAGGATTTTGACCTAGGACTTCCAGCCCATTCAGCCCAATATATGCCCTGAAGAGGCAGAGGGGTATGTTGCCCCACCATGTGTTGACCCTGGCATACACTCAAAGCCATGAATATTCCCTGTGTATCTCAGATCCATGTGTTCCTTCCACTTGTACATCTCTATTTATGTTTCCTTTGTATGTTCATTCTTCCTATTAATAATGGGTATATGTAGGATGGTTTGCCCCAGGTTTATGTGAGCAAGCCTTTTTGCTCCCTTTAAAAAACTATGGTATTTTATTAAATGCCTTTGCTTTGGACTCATATGTCCTGGCATCACAAAAATATATCAGTGGGGGTTTGTGAGTTATGGGTTTAATGAAGGCCCATGGAGTACCTTTAACCTGGGGTAACTTGTCTCTGGGAGAATCTGCCCAGAAACTTGGAAGTGGCCCTAAGAATTTCTCTTCTTATTGAAATACAAGCTGAGATTTAGATAACATCTTCGAGTTTACAAAATCTCTCTCTTACAATATCTCATTAGATTCTCACAAAATCCGCTATGATGTAGATGCAATTTTTAAAATCATTCTCATTTTACAGATGAAGAAGGTAAGGCTAAGAGATATCAAATAATTTTACCAAGGTCACATCTATTAAGTATCTAGGATAAGATTTGAACCTAGGACTTCTAGACATCCTATTCAGCACAATATCCATGCTGCCTGTCTCTTTACCATCCTAAATTTAAGTAACTCCCTGTAGGGTAGAACTTGTGCTACGTTTCATATTCTCATCTCTAGCACTTGGCATGGGACCTTGCACACAGTAGGTACTCAACAAATATTTGTGGAATGGAATAAAATTCATGAAGGAATATTGTGTCCATGATATGATCAATGGCCATTCAGATAAATTATTATTATTTTTCTCTACAAAGCCATTTTTCCCCTTTCTACTTTTGGTCTCAGGTGACTTGATCTCTCCTTGATTAACCAAGTGCAGTTTGCCCAGATCTAAATAGCAAAGCTGGGAAGGGAATGCTATGAAAAATCTACACTTGATGAGGCCTAGTATCTGTTAACATTAGTGTTGGCTCATGGCCTCGTACAGTTGGCCTCCAAGCTGAAGTTTATCTTATTACCGTTGTTTTGACATGGGAAAATAACTTTAACGGAGAGTACCTCCAGGCTACCTCTTTTTATTCCTACATGTTGGAAGAAATATCATCTTGTTCTGAAAGATTACCCGTTCAGACAATATTGCCATCCTCTCCCTTCCTCTTGCTCTGAGATGAAAACAAAAAGGCATCATCCAGTTCATTCCGGTGTCTTTAAGCAAATAAGGCGTTATTATCCCCATTTCATAGGTAGAAGATTATTGCGTTACTTTCCAGAATTCAGGCACAGTTATTGAGTAGTGGTGGGAACTAGTACTCATGTCTGTTGCCTTCTACAGAAAATATTCATTGACCTCCAATGTTTCTTCCAGCATCATATATAAGAACTTTGAGTGTCTCTGGCCTCTCTTGTTGGAGCAAAGTTCCTTCTGGAATCTTTAAACAGGTCCAGAATCAGAAGAAGACAAGTTTGGGCAAAATTGTAAAGTAGGCAGTTTAACTCAAAGTCTTTCAGCATTTCAATCAATATGCATTTATTAAGCACCTACAATCCCCCTTCCCTGATATAATGAGCATTCCATTGCTCCCCCTAAACTGGTATCTTCCTGCTGCTACCCATGGTTTATCATTGGTGTGTTCCTCCCCATTATGGTCCATCCCTCCCAGCCCCCTGCCCAACTGCCCCTTTTTCCTCCAATGCTAGTGAAATTGATCAGTTCTGCATTGTATTCTATCGAGGCCTAGACTCTAATGAAAGATGTTTCAGGTGAGGTACCATGGTAAGATGGCATTATAGCAGGTTGGTGGAAGGACAGTTTTGGGAAGACAAGACCTCTTGAATCAATTGCTCCTTCCCCCTAAAAATCATGCTCCTGGCTCTGCTGGATTGGTGTCACACTGGTGTGGGATGGGGTGTCTTGGGAAGTTCTTTTTGGCCTGGTATCCTTTCCAGTTCAGAAGGTCCCAGTAGTCTTATTGGGATTTAGAAGGTATGTTGTATAGTAACCCCCAATACCTACTTTCCAAAGTTTGTACTGAGATGCTATTATTCATTTACTGAATATTGAATATTCCTTGTTTTAGAGTTCTGGTATCCTTCAAAACATGGCAGCCTGGTATAATTTGAAACAAGCACTTATAAAAAAATAAAAAGATCAGGATCTAAGTCCTGGTTCTTCCCCCAATAGCCATATGACTGATGTGGGCAAGTCGACTCTGCTGAAATGCCTCTCTAGTGACCTTCTTATCACCAATACATTGTCCCCCACTCCTGCCTCCAATCCTTGTCCTGATCTTCCTTTCTCTCTTTGTGTTATTTGACACTAAGGATCACACCTTTCTTCTTTATACTCTATACTCCTTTGGCATACAAGAGACAGCATGGAGTAGTGGAAAGAGTACCACATTTGATATCAGAAAGACCTGGATTCAAATCTTACCTCAGACACTAGCTGTGTGATCCTGGGAAAGTCACATAACTTCTGGACCTTAGTTTCCTCATTTTAAATGATGTGATTGAACATGATAGTTCCTTCTAGCTCTAAATCTATGATTCTTTTAATGGTCCTCTTTGTAGCTCTCTTACTACTCCTTTTCTGGATCCTCACCCTCTTCCTATCCCTTAAATATCACCAAGGTTTTTCATAGTTTCCACCCCTCTAATTACGCTTTTTCCTTTGTCAGTCTCACCTACTCCCAAAGCTTCAATGATCCTATCCATATAATATATTCATAGCTCCAAACACAATCTCTCTTCAGAATTAGTCCTTTATTTCTAGCTTCCTGTTGACTATTTCTACCTGGATGTTCTGCCAGAACCTTAAACTCGACATATCTAAAACTGAGCCTAAAATCTTCCCTCTTGAGCCCAATCTTAACTTGGACTTCCGTTTCTTAGTGTCAATACTCCCTCCCTCATCCTCCAGGCTTGTGAACTTGGAGTTGCCTTTGGTTCTCTTTAACGCTTCCCTGTCTCTCACTGGACAAATGCAATCAGTTGGGAAAGTCTGCTGTTTTAATGTCCACTCCCATTCTCTGTTGGATGTTTCCCTTTCTCTCTCCTCCCACTTTACAAACCCTAGTTCAGACTTGTCACTATTTGGGTAGATTATTGTGATATTATACTAACTGGTTTTCCTGCCTATGCCATATTCTTTCTAGTCTATCTTCCACATCATATAGCCCAAGGAAACTTCCTAATATGACAACACAATTACAGATTTCTGTTACACTGTTAGTCAAAAAACAAACAAGCAAACAAAACCCCTCAAATCCTCATGTTCCCTGTTGCCTACTGAATAAAATGTAAACTAGCATTCAAGGCCCTAAACCAGGAGTTCTCAACCTGTGGGTTGCGACCCCTTTGGGGGTCGAAAGACCCTTTCCCGGGGTTAACAGGGGTTGCCTAAGACTATCGGCAAACACATATTTCCGATGATCTTAGCAACTGAGACACAGCTCCTCTATTGTCTCCAGGCGAGTCCGCCCACATGCAGATATGCCCACATATGAGTATTAAAGGGTCATGGCATTAGGAAGGTTGAGAACCACTGCCCTAAACAATCTGGCACCAAATTACCTATCTATCCTTATTTCTTATTATTTCCCCTTGTGTAGTCTATTGGCAAGACCAATTGTACTTCTCTGTCCCTTGTACGTATTCTATCCTCTTCAGTCCCTGTGTTTGATTTTGCTAGCTCTTTGCTTACAAGAGATTCCTCAGTTCTACTTGTGGAAGCATCCCTTTGCCCCCTTCTTTCAAAGTCCAACTCAAATGTACCTTCTTCTCTTAGGTCTTCCCTTCGTCTTCCCCTAGCTTAAAACGATCTCTCCCTCTGTAGTTTTTCATGGCCTTTTGCCTTCTTTTTTTTTTTTGCCCCATCCTTTTCTATCTTGTATCATAGTTACTTGTATGTGCCTTGTATACAAATGGGTAAAATATTCATAATGTTCATACTCATTAGATTGCTCCCTAAAAGCAGTGATTGAGCCATTTTTCACGGGGAAAAGAGTTTCTAGCTCAGTGCCTTGCACTTGGTATTTCCTCAATAGATGTTTGCTGAATATTTTCAATAAACATTCATTAGCCAGCTATGGCGTAGCCTTGGCGCATTGCTGGAGGAAATACAAAATTTAAATATTACATGGTCCCTGCCTTCATGGAGCTTGCAATATAGTCAAAGTTCTTGTTTTTCCTGAGTTTTAGTTTCTAATTCTGAAAATAATACCTCGAGTTTTTCTTAGCACTGTAATGTTACATAGGTTTCCTTCATATCAACACTGTGAAGAAGTTAGCCCAAATATTATTAATCCTATTACATTATATTATTCCAATTGTTCCTTTTCACATCAAGAAATAGACTCAGAGAGGTTTGGTGAGTTGCCCATGGTCATACAACTAAGCAGTACCAAGGGCAAGTTTAAAAGCCAGATCTCCTTGACCATGAAGCTATTGTTCTTTCCACAACAGCCTGGCTGGTATGATCAATCACTGAGATTCCTTCCAGCTCTAAATTTCTATGCACAGGCCTGTGTGACACATGGACAAGGTCATTGAAGATGACAAAGTCTTTCATTTCCTTGAAGAGGACAGTGTAGTAGCACTAGTATATTTTTAAACATGGGGACCAGCCCGTTACTAGACAAGGAACTTTATGGGCCCAGCTCACCTAGGTGTGTGTCATTGTTAAGAAATGGGATTTTGCCGTTATTAAGAACACATATGGTACAGTTGGGAGGTTTTTTGGGGCATATGTATCTATTTCTGGAATTTCATTGGTATAGGGAAATGTGGGTATGGAAACTCTCCCTCTGTGTATAAAACAACTCATCTTAAACATATTCTTGGAGAGTTATCTGAGACATTTGGAGGTTAGGGGACCTGTTTACAGTCACACAGCTAGTACCTGTCAGAAACAGGGCTTGAACTTGGCTCTTCCTAAATCTGAGGCTAGCCGCCTATGGCCATGCCATGTTGCCTGTCTGAGTAGGTTAATGTCAACCCGTTTGTGATACTGTTCACACATTTCCAATTTGAAGGTCATCTATCAGTGCAAAGACATACTCTCTCATATAGTGGAAAGAGTGCTGGATTTGGGGTCAGGAAAGATCTGGGTTCAGATTCTGCATCTGACACTTGTTGAATGTGTAACTTCTGGCAAATCTCCTAGTCTGTATAAACCTCGGCTCCTTCAGTTATAAAATGTATAAATACAGTATCTCCGCCATTGAGTTACTATTTTATTAAATCATACTCATGCTAAGTATTATCATTCCAACTATTCTTGTGTAGCATGGAAATAATATTTAAAGAACCTTCTCTAAAATTAAGGTGAAGAATGATAATATATTTTTTGACATTTTATAACTTTATTTAAACAAAGTTCCGTTCAGTTTTCATCCACATCGACTGTCTGTAAGCTTTTGAAAATGGTGACAGGCACATACATAAGCAACGTATACAGCTTGTTTGGTGACTCTTCATCCTCATTGCGTTTCCTGGACAAACACACTCGGATACGGTATGGGATGTTCCTTATTCTTTTGGCCCAAACAGCTTTGTTGAGTCTGGTGTCAGTGTGTACATCTGGAGTTCCCATTTCTTTCATGGCAAATTTAGAGCTCGAGGAGCTCGCTTTTTGAAGCCTACGCTGTGAATCCTCTTGGGAATGTTGATGGTATACTCTCTGGTCATCACCTCATTGATGGTGGAACGTCCTTTCTTCCTCTCTACCTTTCTTTGCAGGAGCCATCCTGCCTGGGACCAGGTTGGAAAGGAAGGGCCTGGAGAATTGTGGGAGAATCTAATCGATAATATTTTTTGATGAGACAACCACCTCCCTAATAATCCTAGAAACTATGGAAGAGGAAGCCAGAATTGATCCTTCTAAAACTGCTCATTTGAGGGAGGAAAACCAATTAATTCTGTTAGTTAGTCACTACTTACTGCCATATGCTCTTCTGCCCCAGAAGAGATATATCCAGCTAGGGAGCAGTCAGCTGGGTCCCACATGACTGCTTACTGTATGTAACAAGCAATATATCACAGCATGCAGTAAGGTTGTGCCAATACCAAGAGAGAATTTATACCTGTAAGTCTTTCATTTTATATTAGACGAAGATGGCAGACAAAAGTAAAAACTCTAGAAGGATCCACAGGCATCTGATACTCCATAAGAACGACAATAGTATTTATTAATAATATTAATATATTTCATATATTTAGAGCAAGAAGAGATCCTAAGACCCTAGAAGTCATCTCCTCCAAACCCGTTTGATAGATGAGGAAAATGAGACTCAGTGACTCATTTGAGTTTAATCAGGCATTCAAGGATAGCACCAGAATTCAGATCCAAGTCTCCAGACACCCTTTCTATTGTATTATAATTTTTCTCTTTATAGTTTGTAAAACACTTTGACATCCTTATCTGATTTGGTCCTCCACTCTAGGAGGTAAGTAGGGCAGGTATTTTAGCTCCCATTTTTCTGATGAAAAAAACTGGGGTTGACCAAAGTTAATGGCTAGCTCAAATAAACAAACATGGCTAACAAGAAAGATGAACCTAGACGTTTTGGATATAATATTCAGTGTTCTTTTCTTAACATTATGCCTCTACTATGTCATGGATACTTTTGATACCTCAATGAATGTCTTGTTGACATAAGTCAGTCTAGAAACACAGATCAGAAGTCATTCTTGGGCATCTTATGAGACTCTTGATTATATTCACCATATGTGTGGGGGACTTTTACGCTAGATCTTTTGACATTGAGTGGAGGTTCACCAGAAGTTCACTGGTCACTTGGTGATGAATTCTTTGTACAAGGCTACTCAAGACCATAAGTGTACTAGAATAGATCATCTCCTTTTTGGGTCCATAGTGTGCCTTTTGAAAGGACATGCGATTTAATTATTTATAATTTTTTTTGAGGGGGAGGGAGAAGAAACACAACACGGTAGTTATTGGATGCATAAACCCCCAAAGGGACTCTCCCAGTGAGACTGGTAGAACTTGGCTCATATGATGATGCCTGGCTTTCCTTTGAACAGAAGACAGTCTTAAGACTAACACAAACAATTCAAGATTGATGCCTATGCTGCGAGTGGAAATATGTAGGTACTAATGAGATGAAGGAACTTAGTTAGAATGCCTTTATTGAGTGTTTCAGTACTTAGCATTGTTACCAATTCTTGGTTCAAGTATGTAACGGAAATTCATCAGCCTTCATTGTCAGCTAGGAAAACAATTCAATTTAGCCTTTCTGCACTCTGGATCTATTCCCTAACAACTCAAAAGCAACTTGAGGAAGAGCAATGATGAATGTCCTAGTCCAGAAAAGAATATGAATTGGTGCCTATTTATTTTGGACAACCCTCTTATTAAGGGAATTAATGCTGAGGTGCTGGGAAGATTTCATTCCTGCAGAATTTGCAAAATCAACTATATATGAGCCTAATCACATGTATATATTTTTTAGGAGTAAAACAAATTTGTTGCTTGCAAAATGGACCCCATGGTGAGAGCCAGCCATGTGAGAACCCGCCACATGAGAAGGGGCCTGGTTTCACTGTTCTCAGCATCACCGATAGAGCTGTTTATTCTCGGAGTCTGGAGGAGATCCAGCAGGATTTAGTTTTATGAGGTTTAATGTAAAGGTGTTGTATTTCATGAGATGAAATCATAACACAGTGGGTTTGCAAGAATTTTGAAAGATTATTTTTTCAGAGTGTTGGCAAGCACCCTGCCCAGGAGAATTATGTGTCTTAAGGAGAAATATAGATCCTCTTTCATTGGATTGAAATGATAACTAATCCTTAATCCTGCCTAGATGGCCTGGGTGCGGGCTTCTTGGACTGATTTAGAGGGGACAGAGCAGGTAATGAGCCTGACTTCTCTTGTGAGGTACAATTTTCAACTGTTTGTGGGTCTATGTCTCCAAATGCTCCCTAAAACTTGGAGTTACCTGGGTGAGATATTATTTTTGGCCCGTGCTAGTGACTTTAATATGTTTATAGGTCTTGCTATAGGACTCACCCACACATGTATTTTCTAAGTATTTTTTAATTGAAATGAATATTTGGATAAGAGGACAGGACCCTGTCCCATTCTTCTTGAGTTTTGTACCCTTTGGTCTCTTGTGATATTTTAAGCAGATAAATCTTTCTCTGCCTTGGTTCTTTATAAAGCTGAGTCAGTCTCCCTGCTAGGTTTGACTTGCTTACTACCCTTCTCCACCTCTTGTTTTGGGGGCTGTATAATTGTCCTCAGGAGGAAATCTCTGTGAATATGAACCCAGATCTTCTTTTACACCAAAGTAGCCGTCTATGGTCAGGTTCTTTTTCCTTTGCTCACTCATTTTAATTTTATTTTTAGCAGTTTGTTATTATAATAACAATTAATATAATCAAGTTTTAATCCTGAGTTGTGGGTAATGTTGTCCTAGGCTATTTTTGTCTAATGGTAGCCCTGTCTAGGGCAGGGCAGGGAGAGCAGGGAAGAAAAAAGAAAAAAAAAGAAATTTATGTTATAACTTTATTACATATTTGAAAGGAATAGCGAGTTGTACATAATAGACTTGCAGTTTCATGTGCAATTATCTTTTTTATTATACTATCTTATGGAAATGCTTGTTTTATTCCATAAATTAAAAACAAACTCTCTTTGCATTGAAGACTGCTTGCTTTATAATTTCCCAATAATGCAACATCTTGGGTCCAGTTTCTCATGACCATTAGGCACAAAGAGTGGACACTACTCAGAAAATCAGTTTTTATTCCATGTCATAAAAATTATTTCCTCCTGGATGGTACATTGCATGGGTTCTGGATAGCAGAAGAATACTTTCTGAAGTGACCTGACATCAGGTCACTAGACCTGAAATTCTTTAAGCGCTCATTGATTCAGGAGGGGAGAAAAGCAGCTGTAATGGATCGCTATTTTTTTTTTCATGGTTCACCTTCTAGAGTGCATCTTTTTTCCCTTTCCCCTTGTTTCAGCAATAGTGGATTGAAACCTGAAGTCCTTGCAAAAAGCTCTGTAGCAGCCGGGCACTTTGACTGTAATGATAAAAAGATGTGCACGTCAGCACAGATGTGTTTGTAGCAAATGGTGCAGTTCATATACCTCATGTGGAGGCCCCAGTGAATCTCACGGTCACACTGGTAAAATTTGTGTTACAGAGGAAGGGAGGGGAAAGTTATGAATCATTACCACAAAGTTGGAAATTCTACATTTCTTATCTTTCTTGAACCTATTCCTGTAAGGGCATGCCCTTCAGTGGATACTATCCAGGCTTTAGGATTCTGGGAAGAGTTGAGCTGATGGACAGTAAACAGCTAGAGTATAATTAGCAAGGAAAATGGGCTAATTTGCAGCTGGACATGATCACCTAGCACAATCAAGATGGTCATGGCAAAAAAGAAGATCAGGTGGGAAGAAATGAGAAATAGACTTTGAGGACAATTAGAATCCAGAAGAGAGTCACAGTCAACTCTTAACTAACTCTTGCTAATAGGGGGGAGAGAAGGGAAGATATAATACAATAATAAACAGTATAATTTGGCTTTGGAATATAGTTAGAGAGAGTCTTATGTATATGACCACTTCGTTTCTATCCAAATACTCTTTGTGAGCAGGAAGAAGCAAGGAGGCCCAGGTCATAGGACCACAGGATCACAGATCTTGACCTGAAAGAGACCTCTGAGACCAGGTAGTTCGACTCCTTTTCACAGATGACTTGAAAGCAAGTAGATTATGTAGACTCAATCCTTGTGTCATAGAAACCCTCTGATGATACAATGAGCCCAGGTACACTTTGGGGGATTTTCTTACTCTCTTGGCTCATAGCCCTACCTAGGAAGCTAGGGAAAACTATATACATGTTATCTCATGGCATATGAAAACTAGCTTCCCATTTGCAAGCAATGAAGTTCACAATGTTATAGAGAAAACTTTGATTAATAAGAGGCAAATGAATAGAAATCATCTAATGACCAATAATTATTTCCAAATATGTATGTAACTCCCCAGTTGCTGGGGATTACCAATTGACATAATTTGTCTCTTTCTTCTCTTACCCTTCCTTCGCTGAAACCATCTGTGAGTTCACATTCACATTCCTTAGAGGACAAGTGGCTCCTTCTTCCTCAAGGAGCCAGTTTCCGGAGCTCCAAGTATTCAGTGGTCCTTCTCTTTCTCTAATATATCACATTCATTTACTCTCCAGTCTTCCAATGTAGGTCAATATTTTCCTTTGCCCATTTAAGTACTTCTTCATCTTTATTTTTCCACTGAAATTTTAAGTATTCTAAAGGGTACATTTCATTCTTCCTGATCAGCCTGGACAGTAGAGAGGCCTTCCTTGTGACCTTCTCCATTTTCTTCTAGGAGAGAGACCAACCTCCATATGGAGTGTAAGTGGCAATCACTTGATTGGGCAGAAATACAAGTATTACATGCTTTAAGTAGGTCATTAGGGAATCACTCCTTCTCTCCATACCTGACTGGACACTCCCAGCCCATATCTGGTCATCTTTAGGAGATTCATTTGAATGTCTCACAGGCACTTCAAACTCAGCATGTCCAGAAATTGTTCCTTAAACATGTTTCTCCTTGTTCCACTATTTCCCCTGATGGGACCACCATTTATCTAGTCTTCTTTATCTGAAACCTTGTCCTTATCTTTGACTTTTCCTCCTCCCTTGCCTCTAATATTTAATTATTTGCCAAGTACCGTGGCTTCTATCCCTGCGACACCCCCTCCTCTCTGGTCACATTCTTACTGCCCTCATGATCAACACTTGCTCTATTGGAAGTTGTGTAATAGGTTTTCCTGCCTCAACTCTTCCCTCTGAATCTGTCTTTCATACACTGCTTAGATTTTTTGTTGTTGTCTTTGTTGTTGTTGTCCTCAGGCCTGGTTATTTTACTCCTCTGATCAAAAATGTTCAGCAGCTCCCTATTACACACTGAATAAATTTCAGATATCTTTGCCTGGTATTCAAGGTTTTCCACAATCTGATGTCACCCTGCCTTTTCAGTCATATATCAAATAGGTTATAGAATAAATAACTTGGATCTTAGAGATAAAGGAGAACCATTCATTCTCCAGATGAGAGAATTGAGATTTTATGGCTCAAGGGACCTTTTATTTCTACATAGAAATATAGATTCAGAGCTGAAAGTTACCTTAGAAATTAGTCTAGTCCAAACTTGCTATTTCAGAGATGAAAAAACTAAATTTCAGAGGAAGCAAAGTGACATGCCTGAGACAGAGATCCAAGCTAGAAGAAACCTCAGAAGCTGTCTAGTCTAATCCCTTCTTGCACATGAGGAAACTGTGACCAAGTGAAGTTACAGACTTGTCTGACGTCACACAAGTCATTGAAGTCATGCATGCTATTCTTCTAGTTGTACCACTCAGAGCTGGCAGTACTTCCACGGCATGAATTACATGATCTTCGGGTTAAGGAGGTTTCAGGGGAATGATGGAGAAATCTATAGGAGAGAAGCATGAGAGGAAAAGTACTCTTTTCACTATACTGCACTATCTCCCTTAGTAAATTTGGGGTCTGCTGGGTAGAGAAAGCTACATTGTCAGGTATTGGAAAAGGGCTAGGAGTTGTTAAGGGGATGAAGATGGAAGGATAAATAATTCCAATGCATTGAGGAGAAAGGCTAAGTAGAAAAGAGAGAGCAGAGGAACAGAGGGTCAACAATGGCTAGAAACTAGGGAGCAATTTTTGATGTAGGTAGGTTGGTCTAAGAAAAGAGATGGCTACTCACTAGGGTTATGGTGGTTTGGAGTTGTTTCTAAGGAGACTGGTAGAGTGAGTTGCCTGGATTATGTCATTGAACAGTGGCATTTCAGCCTAATAGTTTATTGGTCTTGTTTTTTTTTTGAGCGGGGAAGGCAAGGCAATTGGGGTTAAGTGACTTGCCCAAGGTCACATAGCCAGTAAGTGTAAAGTGTCTGAGGCCAAATTTGAACTCAGGTCCTCCTGACTCCAGAGCTGGTGCTGTATTCACTGTGCCACCTAGCTGCCCTAATCATATGATTTTAAAATACTGTTTTCTGGAGTTTGCAGCTTTGGGTATGGAAAGAAAAATATTTTTATCTTGGTTTCTGGTCCTTTATATTGTCCACACTTGCCAATCCTAGGAGGAGATTTGAAGATAAATAATTTGCTGAGAATAGAAAGAGGGGAAATACATATGCTCTTTGAGTACTGATCTTTTCCCCCTGGGATCTCCCCTTTCATTTTGCCTATAACTCTTTGATATACTTAGCTATATTCTTAATTTTTGCTTTCTTCATCAAATGTTTGCTCTCAATCCTTTTCCATACAGTTAGCTGAATTTTGTGCCTCCCTTGACACCTAGCACACCTAACCTTGGATTTTTTGTGTTCTTTTTTTTTGTAAAGGCATTTAACAAAAGGTTGTTGAATTAAATTAGTCTCTCTTTGGAAGAGAAAATAGAGATAATGGGACTTGCTTGCCAAAGGACCTGGTGAGTCTATCTGTCTTGGTTGTTGTCTTCCTAAATCCTAGGATTTCACACTATAATTGGACAGTTGAAACTTTAAATTGAAGCTTAAAACCTTGAAGATACCTTGTCTATTATCCCATTCCCTGTAGTAGGAATCCAAGACCCATGATTATGAAGACTCCAGGATATAGTTCTATGAGAGCTCTGTTGAGGGAATGACTAGTGTGGTCATGGCCTTTGGCTATATAGGGTCATTCCTGTGGCTAGGAGCTTTAAAAATGGGTGAGTTTGGAAAGAATGTGACCATGAAGTAATAACTAACTAATCCCACAAACCAAAGTGCTTTATTTCACACCTTCTTGTAGGCTGCCAAAAGCTAAGGAATTTGCAGGCCCCATTCTGGCTCCTATAACTTTCCCCTTCTTCCCTTTGTCCCTTGGACAACAGTGAAGGGATGAAGAACTCTCTCCTTTACTCTCATCTCCTATGTTTTCTCTGAGCTGACTGTCCTGAAGGAGAGTCTGGTCCATTTGTAAAGGAATACCAATTTCTGTTTCACAACAAGCTGAGCTGGAATTCAGCTCCGTATTGCGGTGCACACAGTAGGTCGGCTGGTTCTGTGTGGCTGGCCAGGCTGTTGACTTGAATGGAGAGTATGCAAAAGCCCTTTTCTTTGAACCTCTTTTCAGACCCCTAAAGAAGCATCCTTAATGACTTAAAATTGTCCCATTTGGTATTTATTTTTGAGTTTGTAGTACATGTAACGGACTAAGTCTTCTTTTGAAAAATGAATAATTAATGATGTCCTTAAAATATTATAATACTACTTGATTTGACTCAGTATATCTGCATGATCCATGGGAATTTTGAACTCAACATGTCATAGACAGAACTCATTATGTTTACTCCCAAACCCACCCCTTCCAAATTTCCCTATTATTGTTGAGAGGACTACTATCCTTCCTGTCCCTTCAGTTCCCAAACTCTCATCCCCACTCCCTATTCACCCTCAGCCCCATATCCAATCAGTTGCCAAATCTTGTAGTTTCAACCTTTACCATATGCCTCTAAACCTTCTCTTCTCTGCCCACATAACTACCACCTTAGTTAAAATACTTACCACCTCTTACTTTTACTATTACAATAGCCTCCTGCATCCAGTCCTGCCCTACTCTACAGAGATGCCAGGGTGGTTTTTCTGTAGAGCAGATCTGGTCATGTGATTGCCCTCACTCAATTAACTCTAGTGACTCCCTGTTGCCACTGAGATCAAACACAAATCCCACCATTTGGCATCCTTTAACAATCAAGCTCCAATTCACCTTTCCAGACAGCAATTCTAGCCTCCATGGATTCTATGGTCCAGTTAATCTAGATTTCTTACAACAGCTTTCATTTCCCATTTCTGTGCCTTTGCATTGGCCATACCCCATTCCTAGAATGCAACACTCTTTAGAATCTTTAGTTTCTTCTAGCTCTACCTTCAAGCTTTACCTTCTCCTGAAAGCCTTTCCCCATCTTCCTAGCAGCTAGCACCCTCCCTGCCAATCACTGTGTACTTATCTTTTGTATTTCTGTATTTTGTTTTTCTTTTGTATATATACATGTTTTCCCAGGGGAATATAACCTGGAGGCCATCTCCAGTCATCCTGCTCTATCGCTTTCCACTGGACCCAGATGGCTCTGAAGGAGAGAGTGAGACTGGTGACTTTGCACAGCCTTGCCTCACTTAAATCAGATTCACTTGCAAGTCATGTCATCACTTTCCTTATGTCATCATTCTCTTTGAGAATGAAGGACAAACCACAAGAATATAATCTGCCTGAGGGCAGAGACTGTTTCATTTTTGTCTTTGTATCCTTATCACCTAACACTGTACTTGGCACTAAGTAGATAATTATTTAAATCTTGTTGATTGACTAACATATGGAAACAATCCTGTTAAAAGGAAAATTTTTTTTGTTTGGATTTTCACCCTGATTAATGAGGCAAGAAAACTTAAAAGGGTATTAAAAATACATCAAGGTAGCAATGTATTGAGGGGCTGATCACTAGAGATCAGCAAAGGATTCAAGATGGAGCCAGCTTTTATCGATAACTTTCATAATGAGATAAAAGACAGTTTGGATAGGTCCACGTCAGCCAAAGGGGATGGGCCATTATATCTGAAATCTTCCCTGATTGCCTTGTAGGTGACGGCTCACTGGTAAGGATATATTCTGGATGGCAGGTGATAAAAAAGCTGCACACTGGGTGAAGCCTCCCCCAACACTGACTGATGATGGTGAACAAAGGGTCACTGAGTCAGTGTAACTTTCAATACTACTTTAGCCTGGAGAAAAGAAGCTTAGGAATCTGAAGGACTGTCACTTGGAAGATACAAGCTGAGTTACCCAACTGGCTGGGTACACATTCAGGCAGCTCAGGTCTACTTGCAGGTTGTGTTTGTCCTTTTTCAAAGAGGACCCATGGCATCAGGGAAATGATGACATGACTTGCAGATGACTTGGATTTGAATGAGGGAGGGCTATGCAAGGTCACCAGCCTCACTTTCTCCTCCAGAGGCATCTGGATCCAGTGACTAGGAAGAGAGCTTGGGTTTGTTTGTTTGGCCCTAGAGGACACATTTAGATCTGATGACAGAAAAAACTTCCTAACTTCCAGAACTCTCCAAAAATGGACTGACTATTTCAGGAGATAGTAGTGGGCTATCTCTCAATAAAGATCTTACTGCAAAGACCCACTTGGTGCATTTGTTGTAGAGGGGGTTCTTGTTCAGGGATGGGTTAGATTAGATTTTCTGCAAAGTTCTTTCTGACTGAGATTCTTCAGTCACTGAATTCTATTTCGTGAAACTAAATTTGATGTGCCCTTAACAGTATGTGTTGGGTGGGGTGGGGAAGGGGGAGTCTCCTTTCTTTCTTATTTATTTATTTTTTTTTTATAAAAAAGAACAAATCCCTACTTGCTAAAAATCACCAGAGGAATTAGAAGTGATGAGGCACTCAGTGGTCTCTGGACCTGTCACTTTGCTGTTTAACCATCAGCTTGTCTCCAATTCCTAAGGAGATTCCTTCAGTATGAATCAGCTCCAGTGTCCAAATCTCGACCTGCACTCTGGATCTGGGCTCCTCTTCCCTTCTCCTCTGAGAGGGATTTTGTAGGCTTCATCAGAGTGACAAAGGGGTCTCAAATGATAAGAGCCTCTCTTCCAGACTAAGGGTATCTTTTTAAAGTACTATAGCTGGAGATTGGGATAGGAAGGGAAGAGGAGGGGCTAGACTGAATTTTTTTTTTGAGGGGGAAAGGCAAGGCAATTGGGGTTAGGTGATTTGCCCAAGATCACACAGCTAGTGTGTTGATAAAAAGTAGATAAAGTAGATAACAATTAAAGTGTGTTGAGTGTCTGAGGCTGAACTCAGGTCCTCCTGATTCCAGGGCCTAGCTGCCCCAAGACTGTATTCTTTCTAATATCTAGGTGGTGTTGGGCAGGTTTACTTACTTCTTCAGTGCAAGAAGGGAACCATTACAGTCCTTACTGTGTAACCATGGTAGCAGAAGAACATGAGCACAGGAGTCAGGAGCCATGGGTTCTAATCCTGACCTTGCCACTAATTAAGACCTCTTTAAATGGCCCCCTTTCTTAAATGACGATTCTGGGAGGAGCCATCCATTCAGAAGGCAGGGCATGGCAGAGGGTAATTTCAAGGAGTGATTTCCACAACTTGGTTGCTGATGAATAAAGTCTCTCATATCTTGGGTAAGCCCCTTCTTTTCTTGGGGCCAGGACTGCTTTCTGCATCTATGAAATGAATTAGCTGAGCTCTATATCTCTCCTATCTGACCATTTTGTGTCTCCAATCTTATTGGCAATATACTAAAATTAAAGTAGCTAGTGTTGAGTGGGTGGAGCTCCAGAAGCCTTGTATTTGAACATTTCCTCTTAGGCACTTACTAGCTATGTGACCATGGGCAGGTCTCTTCACCTCTTTATACCTTATTTGTAAAAGGGGGATAATAATATACCCTTCCTCATAGGGCTGTTATGAGGATGGAATGGACAAGGTGTCCCCAAAACTTTAAGCTTCAATTGCAGCTTTAACTGTCCAATTACAGCATGCAACCCAGCGATGTTTTGCTTTTCTCTGAGATCCTCAGGGTGTTTTGCCACATTTTCACTGAATGGGAATCAATCTTTCTACACAGCTTCAGGGGGGCATGCATGTCAGGCACAGCTGTGCTGGGGCTATTCTGCCTCATGCACTGGACTGGCTCCAACATTTCACAGCCATTACAGAGATTAACTGCATGAGTCTACTTCTGGGACTGGACAGGGTCTGTGGGGATAGGAGTCACCTTGGGCACAGCTGTGCTTGAATTGTTCAAGGAGAGAATATCGTCACTGAAAGCAGGAGTCCTGAATCCTTTCGGTGTTGTTGGACTCTTTGTCAATCTGGTGAAGACTATGGACCCTTCCTCAGAATGTGCTGTTGTTTTTTAAATTAATGATTAAAGGAAATGCTAAATTTTAGTTAGATTTTAGTGAAAATAAAGATGTAATTCTTTCCCTCCAATCCAAATTCATGGGCTACCTGAAATATATCCACGAACTCAGGGTTAAGAACCTCCAATATAAAGGGAAGGAAAATAGGACAATGGGAGGCTTTTTTCATCAGCAACCAAGTTGTGGAAATCACTCCTTGGAAGTACCCTCTGCCCTGCCCTTCCCTCGGAGTGGATGGCGTCTCCCAGAATCTCCATGTACAGAGGGGGACCAGGCCAGTCACATCTTCATTCCTCACCAGGCTGTGCTCTGGACTTCTCCTTCATGCCCCAGCAGTGCTGGGTACCTTCTTTCTCTACCTTCTCCCTCTTTTGGCTTCCTTTTACATGCGTCTTCCCCATTAGAATGTAAGCTCCATGAGGGCAAGGTCTGGTTTTTTTTTACTTGTATTTGTAGTCTTCTGACTCATTACTAGGGTATTTTAAAACATCATGGACACCTTTGAGTTCAATTTCTGGTCAACTTTATAAATATTCTGTTGTTGCTTTTCATTGTTAACTTTGTGACTTCCTTTGGTCTGCTAGGTTGGAGCACAGGGCCAGGAAGTCAGGAAAATCTGTGTTTACATCAATTTTTTTTTCCTGCTCACTTTTTAAAAAATTTATTTATTTTTAGTTTTCAATATTCATTTCCACAAGATTTTGAGTTACAATTTTTTCTCTCCCCATCTTTCTCTTACCCCTGCCACAAAATAGCAAGCCTACTGAATACCCCTTCCCCCAATCTGTTCTCTCTTATATCCTCCTCCCTCAATCCCCTAACTTTCTAGTAGGGCAAGATGGGTTTCTACACCTCAGTATCTGTATACCTTATTTCCAAATTGCATGTAAAAAGCCAATTTTTAAACATTTGTGTTTAAAACTTTGAGTTCCAGATTTTTCCCCCTTCTTCTCTACTCACCCACCCCCACTGGGAAGACAAGCAATTCAATACAGATTTTACATGTGGAGTTACCCAAATAATTTCTATAGTAGTTATATTGTGGAAGACTAACTATATTTCCCTCCAGACTATCCTGCCCCCCACTTATTCTATTTCCTCCTTTGACCCTATCCCTTTTCAAAAATGTTTGCTTCTAACTACCCTCTCCAATTGAGTGTGTATGTTAATCCCTTCTTAGGCTGAATTCAATGAGAATCAGATTGTTCCATTCCTTTTCACCTTCCTGCTTTTCCCCTCCATCATGACAGTTTTCTCTTGCCTCTTTTATATGAGACAATTTACCCTAATCTATCTCTCCCTTTCTCCTTCTCTCAATAAATTCCTCTCTCACATCTTAATTTTATTTTTTAGATATCATCCCTTCATATTCAACTCATCCTGTGCCCTCTATGTGTGCATGAACATACAAATGCCCACACTCACATATATATATTTATATACACATACATCCTCCTATACATACATATATATGTATGTATACTTATATATATACATATGTATGTATGTATGTATGTGTGTGTGTATACACACACACACACACACATATACACACATATATATTCCTTTCAGCTATCCTCATACTGAGAAACGTCTTATGAGTTAAAATTATTATTTTTCCATGTAGGAATGGAAATAGTTCAACTTTAAAAAGTTCCTTATGATTTCTTTTTCCTGTTTGCCTTCTCATGCTTCTCTTGCTTCTTTTATTTGAAAGTCAGATTTTCTGTTCATCTCAGGTTTTTTCATCAAGAATGCTTGAAAGTCCTCTATTTCATTGAATAACCATAATTTTCCCTGTAGTATTATACTCAGTTTTGCTGAGTAGGTGATTCTTGGTTTTAGTCCTAGTTCCTTTGACCACTGGAATATCATATTCTAAGCCCTTCAATCCCTTAATGTACAAGCTGCTAGGTCTTATCTTATCCCGATTGTGTTTCCACAATACTCAGATTGTTTCTTCCTGACTGCTTGCAGTATTTTCTCCTTGACTGGGGAGCTCTGGAATTTGGCTATAATATTCCTAGCAGTTTTCTTTCTGGGATCTTTTTCAAGAGGTGATTGGTGCATTCTTTCAACTTCTATTTTGCCCTCTGGTTCTAGAATATCGGGGCAATTTTCCTTGAGAATTTCTTGAAAGGTAGTGTCTAGACTCTTTTTTTGATCATGGCTTTCAGGTAGTCCAATAATGTTAAAATTATCTCTCCTGGACCTGTTTCCTAGGTTAGTGGTTTTTCCAATGAGATATTTCACATTGTCTTCTATTTTTTTGTTTGTTTGGATCTGTTTTATAGTACCTTGATTTCTCATAAAGTCATTGGCTTCCAATTGCTCCAGTCTAATTTTGAAGAAGTTATTCTCTCCAGTGAGTTTTTGAAATTCCTTTTCCATCTGGCTAACTTAATTTTTTTTAAAGCATTCTTCTCCTCATTGGCTTTTTGGGCCTCTTTTGCCGTTAGAGTTAGTCTATTTTTTAAGGTATTATTTTCTTCAGTATTTTTTTGGGTTTCCTTTAGCAGGCTGTTGACTGGCTTTTCATGATTTTCTTGCATCATTCTCATTTTTCTTCCCAATTTTTCCTCCACTTCTCTTACTTGATTTTTACAATCCTTCTTGAGCTCCTCCATGGCCTGTAATCAGTTCATATTTTTCTTGGAGACTTTTGATGCAGGAGTTCTGACTTTGCTGTCTTGCTCCTTTTTGTCCCCCAAAAAGGTTTCTGTGATCTGTTTATGCTTCCTCTGTTTGCTCATCTTGCCAGCCAATTACTGGATTTTTGAGCTCTTGCCACAGTAGAACTCTGCTTCCACAATGAAGAGAGCTATGTCCCAAATCGCTGGGGTTTTTGCAGCTGCCAGAGCTATTAGATGGGTGCCCTCTCTACAGCTCCCGCATGCTGCAGCTCATTGGTCACACACCCCAGGACCATCACCCAAGACTGTGATCCAGATCCAAGCAGATCAAAGCAAGAGCAATTACCCTCTGAATTGTCACTTGGTCTCCCTACAATGTGCAGGCCAGGAACTCTAAAAGCAGCCACGCAGCAGTAGCCACAGCCACTGCTCCTCCTCTGCTTCTTGCTCTGAGGGTAGCAGCCAGACCATGCTCCCCCTGTTTGAACAAAGTTCCACACTAAACTTTTACTTTGCCTTTGGCATTTGTCGATTGAGAAGTCTGGAAATTGCCACAGCTACTGGTGATTTACTCTTGTGAAGTCTGCTCCAGCCACAGCTGGTCAGGGCCACCCTGGGTCTAAAACCTCAGCTCCTGTGGGACTGTGCTTGGCTCCCAGGGTGCTGCTATGGACCCTTCCTGCTGGCCTGCAGAGCTTCCTTCAGCAGGAGATTTGTTTTTCTCTGTCACTTTGTGGGTTCTGTAGCTCCAAAGTTTGTTTAGAGTCATTTTTTACATGTAATCGAGGAGGTGGAAGCTGTAGCCATACAGAAATCCTGTTTCTACTCCACCATCTTGGCTATGCCCCTATGCATTTTTTTTTTGCAAAAAAAAAGCAAAGAATTGCTAGAATCTTGCTAGAATCACCAGAGGAATTAGAAGTGGTTCATATCTGTCCTCAGACATCTGTCCTTGGCTGTGTCACCCTGGGCAAGACTTAACCTTTGCCTTCCTCAATTTTCTTACCTGAAAAATGGGGATAGTAATAGCACCTACTTTCCAGGGTCATTTTAAGGATTAAATGAGATAATAATTGTGAAGTGATTGGCACAGTACTTGGCACATAGGTGCTTATGTTCTTCAGTATTCTGGATTTTGAGAGTCTTTTTGAAGATATAGTGAGAGTCTCTCTGTCTCTGTCTTTGTCTCTGTCTCTGTCTCTCTAATGCCTTCTACAGATGGTTGAGATGTAAGGAGGTGAAGTAGATAAAGTAGGTAAAGATTAAAGATAATGCTCTTTGAGGCAGTAGAGACCTGTGTCTGATATACAGTAGCCACATTACTAGGGACAGTCACTTAGTAGTATAATAACTTACATTCACATTATTTTGACATTTGCAAAGCACTTTTTGAGCATTATTTTATTGGCTCCTCACAACAACCCTGTGAAATAGGTGTTGCAAATTAGCCCCCATTTTATAAGTCAGAAAACTGAGGCTCAGAAATCCTAAGTGGAATGAGCTGCTTCAAGAGGTTTAGGGGAGGTATTTCCCCTCATTGTCAGTCTCTAATTGGAGGCTAGCGATCACTTGTCAAATGCATTAGAGTGTGGATTCCTTTTGGCTTTGGGTTGGATTAGGTGGCCATTGAGGTAAGTGACTTGGCCAAGGTCACGTGACTAGTATCTAAGGCAAATTTAAAACCCAGGTCTTCCTGACTCCAAGTTTAGCATTTAATGACACCACACTTCCCTCAGACCACTAGATCATTTAAGTGCTCGTTGCCCAAGCAATTCTCCGTATTTTAAGATGAAGACAAGGTGCTGAATAGTGGGAGATTACACCTGGGGAAGTCTCCATACCATTAAAGTCCTAGATATTTACTGATATCTACACCCGCCATATGATTAGATTAGAATTCAGAGTTCTACTCCCAAACTTTGTCCACAGACTTCAAGTTAAGCCACAAGAGGGGAGTCAATGTCTGACCATAGTGACTCATGCACTTTCTCGTGGGAGAAAGTACTAATGGTCACAAAATCCATTTCTGCAAGTTTTCAAAATGATCAGG
>CM053583.1:121739666-121774370 GCA_028627135.1 Pseudochirops cupreus | reverse complement strand
GGATATTTTGATGTAAAAAAAATTTAATGTAATTTCCATTTGTAGACCAGGCCAGTGACTCACACCCAAAGAATCTGCCTCCCTTTTTGTTTTGAGTAATTTTAAAAAAAAATTAAATTTATACACAAAATGAGAAAAAAACCCCAACATTGTCATGTACACAGCAGACCATAAGAGAGAATTAAATATAAAACAATAAATTTTCATTTCAAGAAAACCTATATAATAAATACTACACAGTTTTCAAGCTGCCCAATTTTTCTTTGCTTCCTTGTTGGTTGGTTTTCTTTTGTTCTTTGCTGTGCACTTTTTACTTTGCTATACCCCTATCCCCCCACCCCCAAAGGCTACAATCAAGCATGGATACACACACATACGTATATACATGTGTATACATATATGTGTATGTACACACAGATATCTGTAAATATACACATATAAACTCGTACACATACATGTAAGACCATGCTATGCTTATTTCCTTCTATCTGAAGGATATCCCTCTCTGAAGGTCGATAGCATCTTCTTTCATTGGTCTAAGTCTTTTCTTGTTTTTCTAAATCAATCAGCTCATCATTTCCTACAACAGAGCAATATTCCAACCCAATCCATCCTATCTGAGAGATTGTCTTTGAAAGCTCCTCCCCTCCCCAATTTTCTCCATTCCTTCTGTTCTTGGCTACATAAATTTTATTTATACAATAAAATTTTGATTTAAAATAATAGAACCTATTCTTTTTATACTTCAACAATGCTCTTACCTTATAATATGGTTTAATACTGCTGAATCTACTTTCTTTACATTTTTTCCCCCTTGGTTTCTTTGAAGTTCTTGACCTTTTCTTTTTTTCTTCCAAATGAACTTTATTATTATTTTTCTAACTCAGTAAAATAATTTATTTTAGCAATTTAATTGGGATAACATTGAATAAATAGATTCGTTAGGTAAAACAGTCACTTTAAAGATTATATTAGCTTTACCTATCTGCCTCCCTTTTGTAAGACATGGAGTTTTCTGCAGGCTTCTTTTTAATTTACTACCTTGTATATAGATTTGAATTAGTCTCTTATAAATCATAAGCAAGAGTCTCTCTCTTCCCCCACTCACCCTCTCTAGTTGCTGGTCCCACACAACAAGTCAAAGCTTGTCAAAGACAATTTTTGAAATCTTGAATAAATCTGGCATTTTGTTGGGACAGCTGCAAAATACATTTCTGTTTCTCTCTCTCCCCTCCTCTCCCTCCTCCCCCCAGCTGGTTTCCTTTCCTCTCCCTGGCTGTGAACAATGCAATTTGTATAGTTCCATTTTTAGCCAGGCTTTATATTTGAGTTATATTCTCCCTCCATGCACACTGAAATTAATTTCTTCTAACATGAGTGGAGGAAGGGGGCCGAGGGGAAGTTGCTACCCCACACAAAAAAAGGCTTTACAAGCCTGGCCTGAGCTAAGTTGTGGTGAGCAGAAACTCTTCAACCAAGCCCACTTACAGGGAAGTAAAGTTCAATTTATAGATTTGAGAGGAAGTCCAGTTTTTATGAACCTTGTCCAAAAAACCCAACAAAAATCTTTAAACAGGAGGGGAGAAATGAACCTGAGCCAGTTTGAATGGACCTGTTCATAGGGACTGCACTTTCCAGGGCTAGTTTTAGCTCACCAATTTCAGAGGCAGGGGACTGGTGGAATTAGACACTAATGCACATACCATAAGCACATCTGTGATGACGTTTTTAGTTCTACATAGAATTTTTATTTAACAGGGCACTGAATTGACAGCCCACATCTTTGGAATTTTTTTTTTTAACAAGGGGACAATATATCTTATCCCCTTCTCCTGCATTTTTCTTAATCCTTAATCACCACCCAGCATTTCCCAATCCTAGTTAGCTCATTGGGATTTTGTAATTGGTTTGCCTCTCCTAATTTCTCACACAGCAGAACTATGTGTTTCTCCACGGGACAGCTGAGCCTTGGGGTTTCTAATGCTGTCGAGTCTTGGTTCCTAGCTCTGTAGTGAAGGTGCCAACTTACATTCCATTCTCTTCCCATATTCTCTCCCCTTTGTCCTCTCTTGCCTTCCCCCACCCTACTTCAGTGTGTCAAGAGGAGAAAAGGAATACATTCTTTTGGACTGAAAATTTCCCTTGTTGAGTCCTAAGCCACATTAAAAAAAATAATTGGAGTAAATTGACCAATTCAGGTTTTTAGGCCTGAGAAAACCAGACAATTTTTGATAAAAATTCATTTATGATAATTTTTTGGTCACGTGGCAGTTGAATTGCTTTCTTTTGTCAAGAACCAGACTTATTTACAGAGCCATTGCTATGTTTCCAAGGTGCTGATAAGGTTCAGAACTGGAAAGCACCGTAAATATCATCTGATCCAAATTCTCTTCCCATTTTTTTCAAGTTCAGGAAACTGAGTTCCAGAGAGGGGAAGCAACTTGGCTGATACCACATAGGTAACAAATAAGAAGTCTGGCATTTGCATGCAGGTCTGCTGATTCTGAATCCTAGGTTCTTGCCTTTATCACACATGTTATCTCTGTGTTACTAGAGCCACTTTGCTACACCAAGGTGGGATTTGTGGTGATTCTAAATTTTTTTTTCA
This sequence comes from Pseudochirops cupreus, assembly GCA_028627135.1. Classification (NCBI taxonomy): domain Eukaryota; kingdom Metazoa; phylum Chordata; class Mammalia; order Diprotodontia; family Pseudocheiridae; genus Pseudochirops; species Pseudochirops cupreus. The sequence continues at coordinate 121,771,762 of CM053583.1, read as the reverse complement.
TTTTCTTCCTCTTTGGAGGAAAATTTGAATGTAGGAGCTAGAGATGTGGGTTCCATTTGGAGACTTGGGAAACAATTGATTAAACTCTAAAAATGCCTAATAATGATAACTTGGATTTCTAAAGTCTGCAAAGTGCTTTACATATTAGATTATTGTATATATACTTATTTGTTTAGGTTTTTGCTATAGAATCTCAGATTTTTAGAGGCAGAAGGGATTAATTGAGAATCAGAGAGATATAGTCTTAGAGGTCTGAGAGACCTTAGAGGTCATCCAATCCATTCTCACATACAATAAAATACTTCATCATCTGTTTATTATGACACCCAAACTCTGTCCTTTTATGCTCCTCTTTATTTTTCTTACTAGGAAGTAGATGGATCAAAATTCAGTAAAATGATATGCAAAGACTTTTCTATTTAAATAAATTTCCCAACACAAACAACTATCCAAGTTTGATAGTACTATTGATGACATACATTTTGTAATGGGTTATTGCATTTTCTGTCAAGTTCTTGAAAAATAATTCAGTTGTAATTTTCATGATTCTGTTTCATAGAAATAATGCCTACTAATGTTTTGCTCCACATCTATGTGCATAAGGCCTCTCAGCTTTCATCTTCATCCTAGAGTCTTCCCCAGATCTCCAGTGGTCATCAATTCTACCCTTTTGAACTTTTCCCCAGGGCCTTCTCTAGTACTCAAGCACTACCCCCAGGGATAAACTTGTCTTTCAGTCTCCTGGTTTCCATCCTGACTTCTCGGGGTTTTACTTCCAACTTTTGCCTCCTGTAAGGTGGGTTTCCTGAAGCTTCACAGGTCACAACCTGAAGGAAGGACTTTGAACAGTCTAATCACTAGTGACCTTCAAGGCACCATTCTTTCACAACTAATACTCTACCTGGACCTGTTCCTCATTAGTTAATATGCTTCACCCTGCCCCCAGTATCCATTATACTCTTCCCATCTCAGTGATTCTGAACCTCCAATTGCTATGTACCTCCAGACTCCTAACCCTTTTCTTCATCCTCACTAAGACCTTTATGCCCTCAAACCCTAAGATTTTGTTTTGCTTTTGCCAGGTTATCAATCTTGCAACTGGTTATACTCTTCTTCCTTCTCTATCTTGACTTCATGGTGAACCACTTAAACTCTACATCATCCCCTCCTCTCTGTTTCCTTTGTTACCTTGTGCCAAATGGCAACCCTGGATTACTTGTACCATTTTTCTCTATCATTCCTATTCATGTGCTGCTTAATGGAACTGGAGGAAATCATTGAACTCTGCTAATTGGGTCCAGTAGAAATTTATGTTGCAAAGAAATCCTTTTATAACTTCCTAATCAATTCTCTATCACTCATGGCACAATGACTCTTCCAGATTTTTTGTTTCTCTTCAAGCTTCCCTATACAGCACATTCCCTCATTCTCTTCACTGAGAAACTCATCTCATACTTCACTAAGAAAAAAAAATTGAGGCCATTCTCTAAGAGTTTCATCTTCTCCCTTTCTTTTCGTATCCTAGTTTGGTAATTTCAACAGTTCTACAGTTCCAGTGGATTCATTGATAATCTCCAAGCAGATGATTCCCAGATTTGTATGTCCTTCCTGGTTTCTCTCTGGAGATCTGGTCACAAACTGTATTTCCCATAAGCATCTCAAATTGAGCATGTCTCAAATAGAGGTGGTTATCTTTCCTCCCTAAACTTGTCATTCTTCTCAATTTTGCTATTGGTTTGAGGGCACTACTGACCTATCAATTACCCTGGTTCAGAACCTGTCTTCCTCAGATTCTCATTTTTATTCATCCCATGTGTCAAATCTGTTAACACATCTTATTATTTCTACCTTTACACCATATTTCACAGATAAAATGATAGCCATTGGAGGTCTTCTCTCCACTCACACAGACACCACCTTGTCAGCCAAGTTAAGTCAGTAAGCATTTACTAAAACCTGCTATGTGCTGGGCACTGTGTTCAACATTAAGGATACAAAGAAAGCAAAGATTATCCTTATCTTCAAGTTGCATACAGTCTAATGGGATTGGTGGTGGTGGGTCTTACTTAACCAAAGGGTCAATATTATTGTCACTAAAAGCAGGCTTCTTGCCAACAAAATCAAATAGAATTTACCTGTAGTGCTTCCCAGAGAACCAAGAAAGCCAATGTCTCTCTTTACCCCAATGTCCCTCTTACCTTTTGACTCATACTTGAAACAGTTGTAATACTGAGAGATTTCATTTTTAGAAAGGTTTCATACATATTGACTCATTTGCTCCTCAAACCCTATGAAGTAGATAATACAAGTCTTATTGTCTTTGTTTTACAAACTGAAAAATGAGCCTCAGAGAAGTTTAATTCCTCTGCCTGAAGTAATCCAGAGAGTAAATAGTAATTGTGAAATGAACCCCAATGTGCTGGAACCTCAGTCTTCTGACTCTCACTTTGATGTGTATTGTCTTCATTTATTTTAGTTAAAATTTTGATTACCTTTGGATTATAAATAACTTTTGGTTATTGATCACCTATACGTCCAGTACAAATGAGTGGGGTCCTTTCTTGAGAGTTTCTTTTTGGGGACTGAAGGGGAGAAACACAGCACTAAAGGTGTGAGGGAAGTGGGGAAGATGAACTGCTGAGGGGGAGCCATGGAGTTACCTGCGTCATAGCTTTGCTGACGGCAACAACTCTTTTTTTTTTTTTTTACCTTACTGTTTCTTTTCCCAATTTTTATTCTGTATTCTGAAAAATGCAAATTCCTAATGAAACGAAAATTGAATCTTAATTTCTATGGGAAATTCACTAAAGAACCTGTAGACTCAAAAAATGGATAAATTCTCAGTGGCCAAGGTGGTTCATTGCCTTCTGAATCAAATGTAGGGGAGAGATGACTTAATCTTTCAGGACTACTTCCTGCCCAAAGATCTCTATAAATATTGACTGAATGATTGATATCTTCCTAGCATCCATGAAGCTAAATCTTCTGCCACCTAGGCTTCTCATAAAATGAAAGTCCCACATGACATGGTACAAATCACATCTCTGGGACTTTGAGTAGATGACAATGTTCATAGCTTTATTATAATCCAGGGCTACATTAATACTTTGAAAGGAAATTATTTTGTTTTCACATCATCTTCATTTTTAAATATATCTCTTCTGTCTCCACCACTACCCAGCTGGCCATCTCTTACCAACAAAGAATGAAGGAAGAGGGAATAGAAAGCATTTCAGAATAACTGACCAATACATCAGTTGAGTCTGATTGTGTGCTTCATCCTGCACCCACAGTCTATGACTTCTGCAAAAAAGTCAGAGAGGTATATTTTCTCAGCTCTTCTTTAGGACCAAATTTCTCAGCCATTAAAATTGTCTAGCATTCAAGTCTTGTTTTCTTTTTGCATTTATAAGTCATTCTTTGTGTACATTGGTTTTCCTTACTTCACCCTACATCAGTCTATATGTGTAGCCTGAAGTTCAAGACTGAATCTTTGTAGAAGATTCTCCTTATTGGTGGCTAGAATGATTACTTGATTCTCTGTGCCTCAAAACATCATTATCTCCACCAATGCAAATGTTCAGGCTTGAACCTTAGGTTACACAATTTTTTGGTGGGGTGCAATATATATTTTGTTGTTCAGCTCATAGATTCCTATCTGAGTATGACAGCTGTTGGGTCTTTACCTAAGAATGAGATTCATTTTGTTCTTTTCCAGGGCAAGGGAAGCAATAGCCTTAGTGTTCTCTGTCCTGGTCAGGTCAGCTCTGGAATCCTCTGTTCAGTTGTCAGGGTTACATTTTAGGAAGAATGTTGGCAAGTTGAAATGTGTCTAGAGTAGGGTAACCAGCTTGTGGAAGGGACTAGGGATCATGCCATGCAATAATGGCATTGATTGGAAGAACTAGAGAAGAGAATATGTAAGATACACGAGCTTTGTCTTACATTTGAAAAACTGTCATGGAGAAGAAAGATTAATTTGTCTTGATTGGCCCCACCCAGAGTGGAGAACTACGAGCAAAGAGTAAAGGTTGGAGAAAGGCAGATGTCAGCTGGATACAAGAAAAAAACCAGTACAAAATTCCTTCTCAACATTTAGAGCTACCCCAAAGTGGAGTAGATGGCTTTGAGATACAGCAAATTCCTTACCCTTGGAAATTTTCAAGGGGAAAGTGGATAAATACTTGTCAAGGGTATTATAGAATGTATTCTTGGTCAAGACAGGCTGGAGATTCTGTAACTTTGTGTGTGTATGTGTGTGTGTGTGTGTGTGTGTGTGTGTGTGTGTGTATGAAAATGAGTGTGGAAAGCATGCCAGACAAATACTGAGACCAATGGTATTAGCACTTCAAGTGTAAGAGTGAGAGAATTTGGTATTGTTTTTTCTCACCTATTTATCTGACTCAGGGGGATTTTATTTTTAAAGAAACATTTGACTTTGAAGCTTAAATAAACAGTTTTGGCTTTATTTTTTCCCTTATCATTTCTTCTTTATAGTCTCACATTACTGATGATCAATGGAGTTTGAGCCAACATCTGCCAAAGAAAAGAAATTACTCCCAGCTGTGCTTGTGACCCAAAACTGGGCAACTTGCCTAACAAATTAGTTTTTAGGAAATTATCACCACTGGGAATTTCTAGCTTCAGAACAGAGATGGAGTGTATGGGCACTGGATAGCAGGCTATCATTTCCCTCATTCTCTGCCAGCTCAAGAACAAAAAACCAGGCATCCTTCTTCTGTTCCTTCAGATTCTTCATTCTCTTTTACACAGCTTTGTCAGTGGGGGCCACTCTCCCTAAATCAGCCACTGCAAAGAATAGAACAGGAGTCTGTGGAACATTATTCCACTATGACATTCACACTCAGATGGTTAGAGATTTCTCAGGTAATTTGCATTCCCACTGGTCATATTTGTCTTCAACCATGAGCTCCCAGATCATCTGGGCAGTGAATATACATTGGCTTATAAAGGGGAAATGCCACTCTGGAAATATCTAGATTCTATTTGTCATTGGCATCACAAACAGAGCAAGGTGACTTGTTCTAGGAACGGACAATTTCAGAGTCACAAAATTCTTATGTGGGCAATGTCTATTTGACAACTATTATTTTATGGCCTAAGGATGGCTAGACGGCTCTGGGTGTGGAGTATGGAGGAACTGAATTCAAATCTGGTCTCAGACACTTACTAGTTGTGTGACTCTGGGCAAGTCACTTAACCCTGTTTGCCTCAGTTTACTCATTTGTAAAATGAGCTGGAGAAGGAAATGACAAACTAATGCAGAAAACCAGGAAAACCCCAAATGGGTGGAGAAATTGGACATGACTAACTGATTGAATAACAATTTTATGATGTGAGAACCTAAGTTATTCATAAAGAGAAAATCAAACTCCTTTGAGAGCTGTACTAACTCTTTGAAGGTCATGAAGGTATTATTAAATATACTTCTACTCTATTCAATTGTCCTACATTAAAGATTATAATCTGGGGTCCTTGGACCTGTGGATATATTTTGGTGGGTCTGTGAATTTGGATGGGTAAAAAATTATATGCATATATGCGCATGTGTATATGTATGTGTGTATATATTTTAATGTAGTTGACTTCCTTATTTTATACGTATTTTATTTTGTACTTTTAAAATTATTATTAGGAAGAGTGCCACACAGGCTTTACCAGACTGTCAAAGGAATCTACGACACACAAAAAAGTTAAGAACCTGTATCTTAGGTGGTACAGGTTGACTGTCTTTCATGGTAGAGGCATTCAATTTTGCTCTAGAAACACTCGATTAACCCAGAAAATGTGAGGAAACACACTTCTTTCTTCTAGGAACTTCAAGTCAATTCACCAAACATATCAAACAATTATTATGAGTCAAATACTGTGCTATATCCTGGAGATTCCTAGAAATGCGAAAAACCAGTCCCTACCCTCAAAGAGCTCACAGGCTAATGGGGAAGACAACATGTAAACACTACGTACAAACAAGATATGGATAGAGAAAACTGGAGATAACTTTATAATAAATTGACCATGTATCTTTTCAAAGCTGCTCTGTTTTTTGGTGGGTATTCCAGGGGCTTTCTTTTATTCTCTTCACATTTATTTTTGTTTGGAGGAAATTTTATCCCTACCACTCTTTTCTTTCCCCATACTCACATTGAAAAAAAAAAGAAAACAAAACTCTTATGACACATATGTAGGCAAGCAAAACAAATCCCCCACATTGGTTATACCTGAGAATGTACGTCTCTTATTAGATCTTGGTCCATGACCTTTCTGTCATTTCTTACTATGTTTCTTCATTGGTCCTTCAGAATCACAGTCAGCCATTGTGTCGATCAGAGTTCTTAAATCTTTCAAAGTTGTTTATCTTTACAATCTTGTTGTTATTCTATACTTGATTATCCTAGTTCTTCTCATCTCACTCTCCATCAGTTCATACAAGTCTTCCAAGATTTCTTTGAAACCATGCCATTTATTATTTCTGACACCACAACATAATTTCATCACATTTGTATACACAATTTGTTCCACCATTCCCAAATTAATGGGGACATTGAATTGCTACAAATTTTTTTTTTGTACATAAAGAACCTTTTTCCTCTTTCTTTGATCTTTTGGGTATTGATCTAATAGTGATATCACTGAGTCAAAAGTAATGTACAATTCATTAACTTTTTGGCCATAGTTCTAAATTACTTTCTAGAATGGTTGGATCAATCCATAGCTCCACTAAAAGTACATTTTTAAACCACCTGTTTATGTTTTTTGACAATTTATATTGAGAAATAGCTTTAATACTTAAACATTTTAATCAGTTCCTTATATTTCTGGATATGAGATCTTTGTCAGAAAAATTTGCGAAGATGTTTTCTGCTTCCTTTCTAACCTTAACTGCATTGATTTGTATAAAAACTTTTACATCTATGTCATCAAAGTTGTCTGCTTCACTTTGGTGATCTCTATTTCTTTTTTGGTCTTGAACTCTTCCCCCCATAAATACCTCTAAAAGATGACTTCTTCCTTGTTCCTCCAATTTGTTTATGATATGACCTTCTATTTCTAAGTCATATATCCCATTTGGAGGCTTTCTTGGTATATGATATACTAATATATACCTATTTTTTTTCTGGAGTGTTTTCCAGTTTTCTCAATGTTTTTTAGTCAATTGATAAAATTGATTAACTCTATCAAGCAATTGATGGAACCCCCAGAAGTCCCCCTCCAAGCTTTTGTGGCAGCAGGCTGGATATCCTTTCTTTTATAGTCTTCCCCCCACATCATTTCCCTTCATATACTCTCTGTTCCACTTATAATGCTGACTATATTCAGCATGTGGTATTCCATCTCCCACCTACATGCCTGTGAACAAGTGGTCCACTCATGTTGAAATGCCGTCCTTTCTTAGTACTGCCAAATGAAGCCCTAGCTTCTTTACCACAGCTCAGATACCATTTGTTATAAGAAGCTTTACTTGATCCCCTCTTTCTCCTTAAGTTTTTTTCATTGCTTTATATGTGTGTATGTGTATTCTTTTTGTATTTTAAAGAATAATGTATGTATGGAACACTCTTAGTTTTCAATTCTCTGCCACCAGTAAAAGAGTTGCTATAAATATTTTTGTACATAAAGAACTTTTTTCTTTTTCTTTGATCTTTTTGGGCATTGATCTAGTAGTGAAATTACTGGGTCAAAGGTAACGTATACTTCACTAACTTTTTGGCCATAGTTCTAAATTGCTTTCTAGAATGGTTGGACCAATCCACAGCTCTACCAAAAGTGAATTAATATGCTTATTTTCCCATGGTCCCTTGAGCATTTTCTATTTTCCCCCTTTTTTGTTGTTTGCCAACCTGAGGGATTTAAGGTGTAACCTCAGAATTCTTTTAATTTTAATTTCTTCAATTTTTAGTAATTTAGAACATTCTTTTCCATACGGTTGTTGCTAGACTGGACTGTTGTATGTTGCATCTCCTGTGGAAAATATCAGCTCCTTGGGGGCAGAAATTGTTTTATTTTTGTCTTTGTATTCTGATGCCTGACCATCATAGGAATTTGATCAATCTTTGTTGAATTGAGTTGAATGAATGATTTCAGCCCTTTCAGAGGTGAGATCATTTAATCTAATTCTTCTGCCTTTAGAGAGGACTGTGTTTAACTCTCCCATACACATATGGATGGAGTGCATCTACACTAATTTTCCACATTCAGGAACTATTTTAAGCTGTCATCTTCCCAATGACACCATCAACATCACAGAAGAAAAAAGACATGGAAGTATCAGGACATTTTTGGATTTTATTTTGTTAAAAGTTAATTTGGGAACAGGGGGTGGGAATGGAACCAGAACTATCATTTCAATGTGGTAGAGACCTCCAGGTGAGGAATTTTCTCTGTCAATGCGGTTTGGCTCTTGCTCTGCAATGTATGGTCTTAGAGAGTTTCCTTGGACACTGTGATGGTAGTGATGTTCCTAAGATCACAGAGCCAGTATAAGTCAGAGCTGGGACATGAACCTAGGTCTTCTAGGTAGCTGGAGCTAGCTTTTTTTTTTTTTCTGCTGTGTCATTCAAAAAGTTAGGATAAGTTAAAGCTAATCCAGGATGAGAGGTAGAAAGTTGGGAGGGAACCTAGATGCCAGCTAATCCGGTTGCCCTATTTTACAATGAGTAAACTGAAACAGAAGGACTTGTCCAAGGTCACACAAGCAGTAAGTGTCAGAGATGGGATTTCAATCCACATCTTCTGATTCCAGAATTAGCATTTTTTCCCCTATACCTCACTGACTTCTTTGGAGTTTATGATTTTATGAATGGTCATTTTATATTTTGTTTATCTGAATGTTTATTTTTGTGAACTTACTAAGTTAAAAACAAAACAATTATGAAAATAAGGAAAAAATGAGAAAAGAACATGAATCATCCATATTTTGAAAAAATAGGTTACATGTGGTCTTGAAGACAAATTATATTTTAAAATTATTTTAACATTTAAATTTTCTAGGGATTCCAGAAGCTTCCCAAGGGGTCATGAAAAGGGAGGGGTTAAGATGACAGAACATATGTGGGGAAAATCAAATTCTCTTGACTTTGATTTTTTCATGGAACAGCATGGTGCTGTACTTCCCTCATCATGAGGGAAGTATGAAGAACCTCAGACAACTAGGTAGTTCAGGGAATAATGTGCTGGGCCCAGAGTCAGGAAGATCTGAATTCAAATCTGGCCTTATTAGCACACTTATTAGCTGTGAGACCCTGGGCAGGTCACTTAACCTTTCTTTCTTTGCCTCATTTTCCTCAACTGTAAAATAGAGATAATAATCTGCCTCCCAAGGCTGTTGTAAGGATCAAATAAGATAGTTGTACAACTTTTAGCATAGTGCCTAGAATATATTAGGTACTTAATAAATGTTTGTTTCTCTTTGTCTTATCTTTGACTTTTTGGTATTTTGTTAATTCCTGTTGTAAATCAATGCCTTCAGTTAATTTTCTATTTGGAGAATGACCCAAACATATCATAGCAAGTCCCTGATTACGTAGGAGACTAAAACAATGCTAAGATTTTGGTCTTGATGAAGAATGTGATCCATGTTTCATGCATTCTGACCTCCTTTCCACCCCAAATGTTTACACCGCCTATTTGTGCCTGATTTGTGATGAGTATTTTGAGCTTGTATTGGTCTAAGCAGCCAGTCAGACAAACTGTACGTTGGCCCAACATAATGATGTCATTTTGGTCCTCTTTGAGAACAAAGGGCAACAACCACCATTGTGGACAGAATCTCTCAGCATCCTTAGTCACTGAAGTCATGATGGTGTCACCGTCACAGGACACCAACTAGGAATGCTATGGACTCTCTGTCCTTTTACTTAACCTGTCATTAGCACTGAAAGGAAGGAGGGAAGATTTCTTTCCATTGGCAAGCTTGTATTGAGATGTACAGAGATATTTTGCCAGTCTGATACCCACAGCAACTGCCATGAATATGCAGGCATATTCCCAGGTTTGAATGGCAAGATATAACAGACTCTCCACATGGAAGACAGAACCAAAACATTTATCCAAACACCAGAAATTCTAATCCATCATAGCAACAAAGAAATCTATACGCAATAATAATGTAGGGGCACTGCCATCTGCTAGGGCCTTCCCACAAACAACACTCCCCACTTGTTGCCTGCTTCCTCACTCTCCCTCAGCTCAAACTACTCTGACCAACTGCCTCTGGGCTCTGCTCCAGCTCTGCCTCTTCCTGTTTCACCCTTTCTGCCCCACCCCTTCCTGCTCCACCTGCTCAGCAAGCTCCTCCCACCATAGACTCATGTGACTCAGGCTTCCATGGGACTTAAGCAGGTCACATGGGCCTATTAATGGATGGGAAAGATCTTCCCGTTTATATTATCATTACAAGAGATCAGAAAGATCTACTGACTACTTTCTCCTCTTAAAAAAAGAGGCCAATGGAATGCAATTAATTGCTAGTGTTGTTTGAAAATATTTGAGGGTTTTAGTGGAAATCAAGCTCCATATGAATCAAGCAATGTTTTAGGGACATGGCAGTCAACCAGTTATGGTGCCCTTAGTTTGCATAAAGAAAGGTACAGTGTTCTCCAGGACTTAGGGACGTGATAATTTCCCTACTCTCTCCTTGTGTCAGACCACATTTGACATTTATATTCTATGTGTTGGACCATATATATCTGAGTTTTGTTTTCAGATTTGGGTGCCATATTTATAAAGGTGCCTAGGATGGTGAGGTCAAATGACTTCAGGTCATATGAAGAAACTCAAAATGATTAGACTAGACAAGAAAAGATGGACATGAGATGGATATGAGAGTTGTTTTCAAATGCTTGGAAGGCTCTCGTATGGAGGAGGGATTAGTCAGTTATTCAATAAGTATTTATTATAAACTTATTACATGCCAGCCAGTCAGTCAAACAACATTCATTAAACACATAATATGTGCCAGGCATTGTGCTAAGCACTGGGCATGCACAGAAAGGCAAAAACATTGTCCTTGACCTTGAAGAGCTCATTTTCTAATATAAAGATGTAAATGTCATGCATATACACACATACATATGTACCCATCTCTCTCTCTACATATATACATGCACATATTTACACACACACACACACACACACACACACACAGGCAGACAGAGAAAGAGAGAGGGGAAAAAAAGAGAGAAAGAGAAAGGATAAACCAAAGATAATCTGAGAGAGGAAACAATGATAAGCAGAGAAGACCAGGAAAAGACTCTTTTAAAAAATCTTTTAAAAAATATTTCATTCCCCCCAATAACATGTTAAAACAATTTTAAAGATTTGTTTGTTTTTTGAAGTTTTAAGGCCCAAATTATATCTGTCCTTTTTTTTTCTCCCCTCCCCTTCCTTGAGTTAGTAAATAATCTCATATAGATTATACATGTGCAGCCATGTAAAACATCTCTGTATTGGTCATTTTAATGAGAATTTAAAAGAAAGGAAGAAAGGAAGGAAGGAAGAAAGAAAGAAAAATAGTATGCTTCAGTCTATACTCAGACAACATCAATTCTTTCTCTGGAAGTGAGTAGAATTTTTCATCATGAGTCCTTTGGAATTGCCCTGGATCATTGTATTACTGAGAAGAGCTCTAAGTCATTCACGATTCTTCATCAAACCACATTGCCATTACTGTGTACAATGTTCTCCTGGTTCTGCTCATTCACTTTGCATTGGTTCATGTAAGTCTTTCCAGGTTTTTTTTGCAATCATCCTGCTCATCATTTCTTAGGGCACAATAATATTCCATCACAATCATATACCACAACCTGTCTGACTATTCTGCAATTGATGGACATCCTCTTGATTTATAATTCTTAGCTATCATAAAAATAACTGCTATAAATATTTTTATACAAGTAGGTCCTCCTCCCCCGCCCTTTAATATCTCTTTGGAATACAGACCTAGCAGTGGTATCACTGCATCAAAGCTGTGCTCTGTTTTATAACCCTTTGGGTATAGTTCCAAATTGTTTTCCAGAATAGTTGGATCAGTTCACTTCACCAATAGTGCATTAGTGTCCCAGTTTTCCCTTATCCCCTTCAACATTTATCATTTTTCTTTTTCTGTCATGTTAGTCCATATGATAGGTGTGAGATGGTACCCCATAGTTATTTTAATTTATATTTCTCTAATCAATAGTGATTTAGAGCATATTTTCACATGAGTATAGATAGCTTTGATTTCTTTCTATGGAAACTGTCTATTCATGTCCTTTGATCATTTTTCAATATGGGAATGATTTGCATCCTTATAAATTTGACTCAATTCTCTATATATTTGAGAAATTAAGCCTTAATGAGAAACACTTGCTGCAAATTTCCACATATTCTCCCCCACCACTTTCTACTTTTTTTCGAATTTTCGTTGTATTGGTTTTGTTTGTGCACAAATTTGGTCCTAAATTCTCCATAGATCTGACAGACAAACTATTCCATGTTGTCCTAATTTGCTTATGGTATCACCCTTTATTTGTAAATCATATATCATTTTGACCTTATCTTGGTATATGGTATGAGATGTTGGCCTATGTATCATTTCTTCCATATTGTTTTAGGAAAAGACTCTTGCAGAAAGTATGATTTCAACTGAATCTTGAAGGAAGCCAAGGAAGCTAAGAGGAAGAGAGGACAGTCAGTGAAAAGTCATGGGGTAGGGAAACACAGTGTCATGTTCAAAGAATAAGAAGTAGATCAGTATCATAAGATCATAGAACATGTGAAGGGTAAGAAGCCTAGAAAAGAGCCAGGGTTATAAATACCAAAGGACTTTATATTTGATCCTGGAATTAATAGGGAGCCACTGGCATTTATTGAGTAGGAGTGGTAATATGGTCTGACCTGAGCTGGAGAAAGAGGACTTTGGCAGTTAAATGGAGGATGGATTGGAATGGGGGAGGGGAGATCTGAGGTAGAGAACAATCATAAGACTGTTGTAATAGTCTAGATATAAGGTGGTAGAAGAGTGAATGGAGACAAGAGATCATCTATAAAAGACAATATGAAGGTAGAAATTACATGATATGGCAATAGATTGAGTAAGTGGGTTGAGAGAAAGTGAAGAATCAAAGAGAGTGATTGGGAGGACGGTGGTGGGCTTGGGGAAAAAAAAAGATGCAATGAGTTTTGTTTTGGGCATGTTCACTTTGAAATATTTTGGGGATTGAGAGCAGAACCAGGAGAACATTGTTCACATTAACAACTACATTGCATGATGATCAACTAGGAATGACTTAGCTATTCTCAGCAACACCATAATCCAGGACAATTCCAAAGGACTTGTGATGGAAAATGCTATCTGCCTCCAGAGAAAGAGTCTGAATGCAGATTGAAGCATACTGTTTTCAATCTCTGTATTTTTTTCATGTTTTTTTTTCCTTTTGGTCTGTTTCTTCTCTCACAAGATGACTAATATGGAAATATATTTTACATGAATGCATATATATAACCTATATCAAATTGCTTACTGCCTTAGGGAGGAGATGAGAGAGGGAGAAAAAATTGGAACTCATAATTTTTTTAAAATAAATTTTTTATTTTATTTTAGTTTACGTCATTCATTTCCACGACATTTTGAGTTACAAATTTTCTCCCCATGTTTCCCCTACCCACTGCCCCAAAACAGCCATCCTGGTATATCTCCCCTCCCCCAATCTATTCTCTCCTATGTCTTCCCCCCTCACCCCTCTGACTTTTCAGTAGGGCAGGATGGATCTCCCAACCACAGTGCCTGTGTCAAGGAACTCATAATTTTTTTAAAAAAATGAATGTTAAAAATTGTCTTTACATGTAATTGGAAACAATAATACTATTTCTTTTTAAAAATAAATATCTTGAGGTTTGAGATGTACAGTGGGTGAGGTTAGGAACAAATTAATTGGTTAAAAATATCTAATATCTAAGAATCTTTTTAGATTCTCAGACATAATTGAATGACAAGTTGTTTATGAGATTTCCAAATGAGACAATAATGGGAGAAAAGGAGAGGGCTCAAGACAGAGCCTTAAGGGACACCCATAATTAGTGGTTGTGACCTGGAGGAAGATCCAGCAAAGGAGAGTGGGGATAGGATAGAGAGGTAGGAGGAGAATCAGGGGAGAACAAAACCTAGAACAAAACCACAAAAACCTAGAGAGCAGAAGGTGACCATCTATAGTGTCTAAGGCATCAGAATGGTGAATAAGGCTGAGGACTGATAAAAGGCCCTTAGATCAGGCAATTAAGAATCACCGGTAACTTTAGAGGGATCAATTTCAATTCATTGTAGGTGTCAGACTTAACCCTGATGGTGGAACTAAGTTTCAGCTATTTTCAGCTTTGGAGGTGGAAGAAACAACAGTTGATCTCTCTAAATCTGTACTACTGACAGAGCAATCTATCTATAGAGGGTAGTGGAAAAGGGAGGAAACAGGGTTGAATTGGGAAGTGGAGAGGAGGTGAAGGGAATGTAACATGAGGTCCAGCAACAGCAGTCCTTCCTTGGCCTGGAACATCATCCACATCAGACGTGGGAATAGCGTGCATGGGTTTGAGGCACTCTCCAACCCTTTGATTTGGAGTCCCAGACAACCACAAATGTATCAATGTGAACTGAAAGTGGTACTGCTAACAGGGACATCTATAATTACATTTTACTTTATTAGTTGCAAGGGCTAATTGCAAGCAGAAACTCCTGATGCAAACGGCTTGAATTGAGATAATGTATATGTGGTTTGGGGATGACAATGTGGCGGCAAAGGTTCTCTAATTTGGGGGATTCTCTAGCACTCATCACTAATTAAAGTCCATCTGGGCTCTCAGAAAGCAGGGCAAAGGGAGCTGCCAAGAGCCAGGATGGCTGAGTACTCTTGGGGCTTTTCAAATCTTGTAATCTCTCAACTCTTGCCCCTGAAGTGTCTCGAGCAGAGGGAAATGGCTTTTGTATACTCCAGGCAGGCAGTCTTATTCTTCTGGCTTGATTCTCACACAGCTGGTTTTGGTCTAGCCGAGGCTTATGCCAGGCCCCTGCAAGTATTGTTGGCCAAATTGACAATAACAAAATGTCACAGCCCTTCTTAGAGAGGGCTTAGGAAGACTATGTAAATGCTATGTCCTTCTATAGCTAAACAGAATGATCTATTCTTGTTCTTATAATAGCTAAATGATTATGTGTGTGTGTGTGTGTGTATAAGTACATATATATATACATATATGTATATAATCAAATATGTACACACACATATATATATATCAACTCTAGAAATGTGAGTTTTTTAAAAATTAAAACTAATACTGGAAGTAGTATGTGTATGTATACTTATATCTGAAAAAGGACAGCTAAGTGGTACTGTAGAGTGCCGGGTCTACAGTCAGGTAGACTCATCTTTCTCAGTTCAGATCTGGCCTCAGGCGCTTACTAGCTGTGTGACCTTGGACAAGTCACTTAACCCTATTTGCCTCACTTTCCTCATCTGTAAAATGAGCTAGAGTAGGAAATGGCAAGCCACTTCAGTATCTCTGCCAAGAAAATCCCAAAATGGGTCACAAAAATGAATGAACAACAACAACAAAGATCAAATGCACAGTGGGGGACAGAGTTTAGATTCAAATCCTGATGTTCTAGCTCCAGTCTTCTAGGACCCCTTTGCTTTGACCCAAAATACAGCTAGCGCATTATCCTAATGCAGCTCAGCCTGGTGACAGTCAACTCCTTTCAATCTGGAAATGGGGGTTGAAAACTCAGGAGTACATTTTTTGCTCCTAATGAGAACAAGACTTTCTGGAGGAAGTCCTAGATGCTCTGCCACACTTTGTCAGAGGCCCTGTTTCCATTGATTCACAGATTGCCTTCCCCTCCTTTGTAGGAATCCCCATGTTCTCTCATATATGAGAATCTCAGGCAGGAGTGCACTGGGAGATGTTAAGCAACCAACTCTCTGGAAAGAAAAAGAAGACGTATTACACAACACACTTTTATGTTTAATTTACATTATTAGCATTTTCTCAATTATCTTCTTCAATTTAGACAACCAAGAAGATAATAAATCATGCCCTGACTTGGAGCAGTTACCAGTTTCTGAAGTGTAAATGTTCAAATGAAAATTTAACAATTGGATCTCATGAGCTGGTTTGAGGATTTGGTTCAAACTGGCTCCAGTACCTTGCTTCAGGCTAAATCTGCAGGCACAGTTAGTACTTCTTCCTAGCTTATGTATGCTCACCTCAGTGTTGTCTATGGAGGCTGTCCCTATCTGGCTAGTACTATCCAATTTGTTACTCTTTTAAGAGCAGCTAGGTGGCTCAGTGAATAGAGTGTGAGGC
This sequence comes from Pseudochirops cupreus, assembly GCA_028627135.1. NCBI lineage: Eukaryota > Metazoa > Chordata > Mammalia > Diprotodontia > Pseudocheiridae > Pseudochirops > Pseudochirops cupreus. The sequence continues at coordinate 121,755,406 of CM053583.1, read as the reverse complement.
TTGTAGTTAGAAAGACCCATCTTCCTGAGTTCAAATCTGACCTGAGACACTTAATTAGCTGTGTGACCCTGGGCAAGTCACTTAACCCTATTTGCCTTCGTTTCCTTTTTGGTAAAATAAGCTGGAGAAGGAAATGGCAAACTACTCCACTGTCTTTGCCAAGAAAACTCTAAATGGGGTCAAAAGAGTTGCACATGACTGAAACAACTCAACGGCATTTGGATCAAGGTCAATCATTTGGTGCCCTCCATATCAGAAACTGCACACGATCTAAAAACTTTATAATGACCACCCATATCGGTGCCCCAAACTGTGACTCAAAAGAATAGGAAAATGAGTCTTACTGTAAGCAAGTCCCTGGCTGGCCAATAGGCTTCTGGTTATTATCACTTTGTAATTGCAAAACTGGTCCCAGGACATCCAGACTGATATTTATGTATAAAAACATGATAGATACGTGGAATGGAAAAGTCAACACTAACATATCTGAGGCAGTTCATAAAGTTCTTGAAGGCTTGGTCCCATTTCTCATTCTAGTGATTTCTAAGAAGACCAACTTCACACTGTTGCTTTTATCCAGGACACTGCTTCTTCTGGATTTCTCTTGGTACTCTTTTGCTTATAATTTCAGGGGCCTGTTTTTTTCAAAGATCACCACCAAAAAATCACCAAGTCCCAGAAATACTTTCAGCAGAGCTGGAGCTAGGGATAAGTAATTGGGGATTCCCCCTCAGATCAGAAAATGCAAAAGTGGCTTCATATTGTATTCCTCTTTCCTTTCAATACCTTAGAAATCTAAGTTTCTAAGAGTCCCAAGGGCATCTTTCCTCTTTCTTCACCATAATACAACATAACATCTTCACAAGCCTCACCCTAAATGATCCTATTCCTACTTGCCCCAGTTACACAAAATATTGCTAGCTATTGTTCTAGTATTCAGTTTAGAATAATTCTTTAGATATATCTAGTTAGCAAGTGTTTCTATTTTCTCAAGAGTAGATTCCAGTGGAGTTACTGTGTACCTAGCCTTTTTGACAAATGCTTGGCAAAATGGCATTTATTAATAGATTGAAACCTCTTGATAAGAGTGAAAGAGGAGAATGTAAAAGCTGGCTTGAAACTTAACATAAAAAACAAACAAACTAAGATTTGTTTTCCTGGTCCTTGGTCCCTGGTCCCATCACTTCCTGGCAAATAGAGGGAGAAAAAATGGAAGGAGTGTTAGACTTTATATTCTTGGGCTCAAAGATCACTGCAGTCAGGGACTGCAGTTGTGGAATTAAAAGATGCTTGCTCCTTGGAAGGAAGGCTATGGCAAATCTGAACAGCATACTAAAAAAATAGGAATATTACCTTGCTGGCAAAGGGTCATATAGCCAAAGCTATGGTTTTCCCAGTTGCCAAATATGGCTGTAAGATTTTAGCTATAAGGAAAGCTGAGTGCTGCAGAATCAATGCTTTTGAATTGTGGTGCTGGAGAAGACTTTTGAGAATCCCTTGGACCTCAAGGAGATCAAATCATTCAGTATTTAAAGAAATTAATTCAGATTATTCACTGGAATGAGTGAAAACTTGAATTAATGAAAAGATAGGATTCATTGGAAAAGACCCTGATGTTGGGAAAGATTAAAGGTAAAAGGAGCAGGGGGCAGTAAAGGATGAGATGGATAGATAGTGTCATAGAAACAATGAACATGGGCTTGGTCAGACTTCAGGAGATAGTAGAGGATAGAAGGGTCTGGAGTGCTATTGTCTATTGTGTCATGAAGAATCAAACACGACTGAAGGATTGAACAACAACAAGCATGATAGTCAGTCTTCAGCTTTTCTCAAACCTTAAGTAGTCTTTCCTAATATTTTCTAATCATCTTCCTAACTAAAATGAGACTATCTGGGTAGATTATAAGCTCCTTGAGGGCAGGGACTATGTTTTGCCTCTTTTTGTATCTCCAGTGCTTAACACAGTCCCTGGCACATAGTAGGCACTTAATAAATGTTGATTGATTGATAGATTACTGCCTTTAAATTGTTCTTGTGGCCTACCACTTTCCACCCCTAAACAACTAAAAATCGATTGGTACCTTGGACATTTCTTATGGCATGTGTTTGAATTAGAAGGACCCCACTGAGCAAATGAAAGCCACTTTCTCTTATCTTTCTTTACCTTGGAAGACTGAAAAAATAACCATTAGTTTCAAAGATGGACAGCTTTGCAGCCATAGCTTCTCTAGTGGAGCTGTTTGTTGAAGCAAAGGTTGGGGGAATTCATGGTGGTGATTAAAGGAAAAAGATTCTTTCACTTTATGTAGTTGGTTGTTTTACATGGTTTCTCCAGCTCTATACTTTAAAGTTTCTTGGGTAAAGTGAATTGTATCTTCTTATACTATCTCCACCATGCAACATGGGGTCAAACACTTCCTCCTCTTACTGGTTGCCTCTGCAATCCTACTCAGGCCCCTGTTCCATTCTCTCCTTTACTTTTATTCTCTTTCAATAACCAGCTTCACTAATCACAATGTGTACCTTTCAGCTCATGTTTCATTTGCCCAAAGTACTAAAATGGATGAAGAGAAAAGTTGGAAGGTAAACTGATGAGGGATAAAACAAGGATGCCCATTGTCATCACTATTGTCCAGTACTGTGCTACAGCCGCTAGCTGCAGCTAGATAAGAAAAACAAATAAAGGGGATAAACACAGGCAAAGAAGAAACAAAGTTATTGCTTTTTTTCAGATCATATGACAGCTTACTCAAAGAACCCTAGAGAGTCAATTAAAATGAATTGAAATAATCACTTCAGCAAAGTTGCAGGATATAAAATGAATCCACATATGTCATTAGTACTTCTATATATTACCAACAAAATCCAGTGGGTGAGATAGAAAAGGAAATTCAATTTACGATAACTACAGAATATAAAAATACTTGGTAGTCTACCTGCCAAGAGACACGGGCACTATATGAAAATAGTTGCAAAACTACAGAAATAAAGACAAACTCAAATAATTAAAGATATATTAACTGCTTATGAGTAGGCTGAGCCAACATAATTTAATAATGCTAAACTAAATTAATTTACATATTCAATACCATGCCAAATCACCAAAGGATTAATTTATCAAGCTAGAAAAACTAATAGTAAACTTTAACTGAAGGGACAAAAGGTCAAGAATCTCAAGAGAAATAATGGAAAACATTTGTTAAAGAAGGGAGTTAAGCAGTAGCACATCTCACATTACACTACAAAGCAGCATTCATCAAACAATTTGGTGCTTATTAAGAAATAGAGAAGTTAGTCCATGGAACAGATTGAGTACAGAACATTTAGAAGCAAATGAATATAGTGGCTTAGTTTTTGATAAACCCAAAGACTCCAGTTAGGTGGAGTAAGAAATCTATTAAAAAAAAATTGCTGGGAAAAGTGGAAAGCAATCTGGCAGAAACTAGATATCCACCATCACCTCACACCATATTCCCAAAGACGTTCTTCGTGGGTATGTTACAGGTATAAGGGCTGACATTATAAATAAATTAGGTGATCAGGGAAGTAATTACCTTTGTGATCCATGAATAGAGGAAGAGTTCATGACCAAATGATGGATGAAAGTTCACAGAAGATAAAACAGACAGCTTTGATAACATAAATTAAAAAGTCTTTGTAGAAACAAAATCAATGCAGCTAAAATTAGAAGGGAAAGAAGAAACTGCAAAAAAAAATGCAAGTTTCATAATATTATCTCCTAAAGGTCTCATTTCCAAGATACATAAGGAATTGAAATGATTCAAATTTATTAAAGTAAGGGCCATTCCTTAATAGAGAAATGGGCAAAGAATATGAACAGGCAATTTTCAACAGAAGAGATCTAAGCTGCCAATACCCATATAAAAGTGCTTTAAATCTCTGTTAAAGAAATGAAAATTAAAGTAGTTCTAAAACTGTACCTCTTCTTTATCAGATTTTAATCAGATTTTGTCAAAACTAACAAAAAATGAAAATGACAATCCACTAGCGTATTAATGCAGAATTGATAGAGATATGGATTAATAAATCCATTCTGGAAAGTAATTCGGAACTCTGCCCAAAACGTCATTAAACTGCGCATACTCTTTGACCCAGAAATACCGTTACTAGAACTATTTCCCAAAGAGATGGAAGAGAGAGGAAATAGGCCTTGCTTTTTCCCTCTCCCAGCCTGCTTCTGACTCTCTGGACTTTACCACCGTGTCCCCATGCGAGTATCTCTTTCCTGACTCCTTTCAGCTCCCTTTTATATCTTGTCTTCCATTAAAATATAAGTTCCTTGAGGACCAGGACTATCTTTCTTTTAACTTGTATCTGTATCCCTAGTGCTTAGAACAGTGTCTGGCACACAGTCAATGTTTCATGAACACTTGTTGCCTCACTAACATATTTTTTGGACATGGCTAACGTGGGTATTCATATTTGTTACGAGAATTTATTTTTCTCCAATGATGATGGTGTTAGGGTGGTTTCTTAAAAAAAAAAACCCAAAACAGTAGGGTGTTTGATGGAGGTAGGGTGGGAAAGGGTAGAATACCTCAGTATTCACTTCATATTAAACATTTTTGTTATAGTTTTTTGTTATAAAAAATTTTTATTGTTTGAGTTGCCCAGATCACTTACCATGGAGGTTCCTTGTGTCCTCTGCTACATGTATTGGACAGTCTTCTTTGGTAAATGTATCTTTAAACATGGTCAAATTGAGACAGTCTCTTTTCCTGTGCTCTTTCTTCCCTGTGTACTCTTTCTTGTTGCACTTAAAGAGTGAGGATCACAGTTAGCTCACAGTGAGAACACCAAGAACTGAATCAGGAGGGAGCAGATACCGTCACCTTCTTCATACCTACCCGAGCTCTGAGTAATGGGCCTGGAGTCTCTATTCTGTGTTGTTTGTCCTTCTTGATTTCAGATGCCATTAAGATCACCACCAGATTGAGCTCAAGCCATGGTGACCATGGAGTTGAGATTCCATATGGGATGCTGCAGTCAGCCAACTAGGGAAGGGAAATTCTGAGAAGCCAGAGTGCCTGGGATTTGAGTTTGAGGTGGGTTTTGGGCTTGGAAATGGGACTGTGATCTATATGAACTGAACTAAGCTGTGAACCTAATCCCCTTCCATGGCTATGCTTTACATGTTAGGGACTGTCTGAATATTTGTAATACTTTTGAAATAAATAATCCTTTGTAAAAGCTAATACAGCTGTTGGTGGTTAATGAAACAGGGGTTCAGGGGAACCATCTACAATTCAGGGAACACCATCTGTGGGAGTTGGAACCAGTGATGGAGAAGCTACATACATACCCCCGATTCCCCATAATGGTATTGTAGAGCCCTGGGGACAAAGTAAAACCAAATCTACCTGGCCATCTGGGTAGTGAGGGCCAGAGCAATCACTGTTACATTTATATATGTCACATCCCTTTATTAAACTGTACATTTCATGACAGATGCATCAGTGTCTTCTATAAACCATACATTGTATCCTAGGTATATCACAATGCTCTGCACAATGTAGGACCATATGATCATGCTAGCTGACATTAATAAAACACTTTAAACCTGGCAAAGTGCTTTATATATGTGATTTTGTCTGAACCTAATGACAACTTTTCAAGGAAGAGAAACTTGGTTGTAGGTTTCTGATCACATCATCCCTCTATTGGTGCTTCAAGGCTAGTAAAGGGGTTGCTATTGCAGGGTCCTGAACCTCTAACCTGTTTGCCTTGAGGTGAGACTGGGATAGAAATGAAGGTGGTATGTTGGCTCCCATGAATCTTCCTTCTTCCTTCCTTCCTTCCTTCCTTCCTTCCTTCCTTCCTTCCTTCCTTCCTTCCTTCCTTCCTTCCTTCCTTCCTTCCTTCTTTCCTTCTATTCTTCCTTTCTTCCTTCCTTCCTTCCTTTCTCTTCTTTCTCTTACTCCTCTCTCTCCTTCCCTCTTTCCTCTTTCCCCTCCCCCCCATCACAATCCAAGAAATCTTCAAATTCAGCTTCTATTAACTTCTGCTCTCTTTGAAGTCTGATTTACGTAGGGAAATTTGTTTTTTCTTGCAGAATTTCTAGCACGTTTGATTCCTGTTACCATATTGTTAAATGTCTCATTATCTTCTTTTTTTTTTGTGGGGAGGACATCTTCACTAACCTTTACTCGTCTAAGAACAAACTTTACTTGCCACATGTAATAAAATTAGGATAATAATAATTCTTTTTGATAGTATGACATTTTCTTCCTGAATGTCATAGCTGGTAACTGCTAAATGCCAAGTTTCTCATAAGAAACAGATTTTCTGACAAATCCCAAAGGAATGCATTGCATACTTCTTGTACAGATAATAAAGGGATAACATAAACTATTATCTGGGGAAATATGTGTATCCTGTAATAAATACAATTCCTTAACATCTTAAACCCAATGTCCAAGTTGCTTGATTTCACTAAGAATGCATTTTATAAGACAGTATTCAAGCCATATTACAAATGTTCATATTAATTAGCCTAAAAGAGATGTTTCTTGCCTTATTTATTCATTAATAAAAATAACATTGGGAGATATTTATTTTCCTAAGTCCTTTAGCATGGTTATCATAGCATTTGAGTCACTCATTCTTTGTGGAGAGAAAGCCTCAAAATTTATACTACTCAAGCTTTCAAATTTCTGTTTCTTAATCCTTCCTCAACATTTTATTTGACTCCATTGAATTTATGATCTATTCACTTCCAAGCCATTGCTAGAATTTTGGGTGAATTTTTATTTTTGATGTATGGTAGTTTTTTTTAAAAGTCTATTTTGGAGAGGTGGTTAGTATTTGTGTTCTGAACTGTACTCTCTAATACTTTCATGTTATTCTTGTAAAGCCCAAGGGTCACATTCGAATGGAAGATGTAAGGTCCACAGATATTCATGTAGGTGGATTTCTCTTATTTTGCAATAAATTTACATACAAGTAGCAAATTCTTAGATGATTTCCAAAGTTAAAAGTTTTTATTGTAGAGGCCAGAGAGCTTTTCAATTTTTAATTTTTTCTCTTCTTCTTTACCATTTATTGAATCTTACTTATTCCTTGGGAATAAATAGTAGAGGAGGAGAGAGACATAAAGCCAAGGGAAGGTTGAGTAGGATGGCAGTAGACACTTGATAACCTTTATGGGACAGTGGACTAAAATGATTTTTCCTTCCTGTTATTGAATTTGTCTAGGGGATCAAACAGGGTCTTCAGCAGACTAGCAGCAAAATATTCTAAACAGTTCTTCTAGACTTATGCCAATGGATCTCTCAGTCCATTTCTATATAATGGGGGACAGGAACAGCAAATGGGTGTAGTGTCAGGAATACAGGAAGAAGGTCAGCTTCACTCTGCCCCTTCAGTGGTGCTAAGTGAAGTTGCATGGTAACCTGTGTAGTCCTGGTCTTCACTAATAGGAGCAAGGTGAGAGTTGAAATGAATTTATTGACCCCTACCAGTTGTACCTGGGGGAGCTCAAAGTTATTAAGAGGGAAGGCTTTGGTGTGAGGGACTCTTTGATGGGTTGTCTCTGTCTGGCTGTGGGCTTGATTAGTAAAAGAGATGAACTAAACCCAACATATGGTCAGTACCACAAAAAAGAGACAAACATCCCCTTTGGGGAAGAAGCTCCAGTACTGAAAACAGCTCAGTAGATGGCAGCAGCTCAGCAGGAGATGACAAACAGCAGCTCATCCAGTTGGAACTTCCATGGTAGAATGGAATCGTGGTGAGGGACAGTGTGTTAATGAAAGTTGGAGCTAAAGATGCCATGAGAAGTGTCCTAGCTGGGACACAAGCTGAGGATCATGAGCTGTCTGAGGAGAGTTCTCTCTTTAACTGGCATCTTGAGAGTGTGTGGCAGATGGTTCCCCTTTGTGTATGTTTTGTTATTTTTGTTTTAATGAAATGCCTTTGAAGGCAGCATGATGAGGTAGAAAGAGTGTCAATTTTGAAGTCAGAGGACCTGGATCTGAATCCTGGCTAAGGCACTTAGAACCTGGGCAAGTCATTTAAACTCACTAGTCTTCAGCTTCCTCTTTAACCAAATGAATTAGATGAACTCTGAGCTTTCTTCCAACTCTAAATCTCAGTATGCGTGTATAAATTGAGTTATTATGCCATCTAGAATGAACTGGCACAACAAGATAGCACAGTGAGAGATGGGAACTTTGGTTTTGAATGGAACACTCAGTAGTATAATGAACCCAGTTGCAGCTGAGGAGAAAAGCCATGAAAGAGAAACAATGAGATCTAAGGGTTTCAATCATTCTGTTTGCTTTAAGCCCTTATACCAAAGGCACTGACTTCTCTGGACTCGAGCTTGTGGAGTTTAAGGCAAAGTTTATAGAATGGGTTGGTTTTTGCCACAGTTTTCATTCCTAGAAGCAGTGTGTAGAGAATACCGGACTTGGAGACAGAAAGACTATTTCAAATTCTGCTTCCGATGCTCTTTGATCATGGGTAAGTCATGTAGCCTTTCTGAGTCTCTGTTTCTTCATCTGTAAAACATGGTTTAAATGTAAGAGACATTTACCTTATTGGGCTATGATGAGGCTCAAATGAGACAATGTATATACTGTGCTTTGTCGAGTCAATAATATATCAATGTCAGTTGTCATTATTATTCAGGATTGGGTGTCTTAGGGAGCTCATTCAGGCAAAGCCTGGTCTTTTAGAGCTTTGCCATTTAGGTGAGGTAGAACGTTAGAGCTATGTATCCTGATACTCTGAGCTGTTTGGTGAGTATGGACATTGTAAGATTTCAAGGACCATTCTCCTACCAACCCATATTCTCTGCAGCTCTCAGGGGATCTCATCTGGGCTCAAGCAACTTTCAGGAATTTCGAGCTGGCAGGGGTCACTTTTAAGACTAAGACAGGGCTAGGGTTTTTAGAATCCGGTCTTCCCATATTTGCCTAAACTCTTCTCCTTTTGTCTCCCAACACAGACTCTTTTTGCCAGTCATACCAGTCTCTTCAGATTCTCCCTTCAAATTCCACACTAGTCTTTATCTCTGGCCTTGGTGGAGGCTACCTGCTTCTTGGAATGAATGTTCTCCCCTCTCCTTTCTCTCTTGGAAAAATCTCAGCCATCCTTCAAGATCAACCTCAAGTCTCATTCTTTCTTGAGAAGGTGCTTTCCACAGAATCTAAAGAGCTGGGTAGGGGGGAGCCTAGAGATCCCTTAGTTCAACCTCCCCAAGAAGACTCCCCTAGTTATTCCATAGCCCTTGCCCATATCGTAGGATTTAGAGCAGGAGGAAACCTCAGAGATGATCGATTTTGATCTCAGCATCTCACAGGTGAGTAAAACGAGAACCAGAGAAGCAACGTGATTTATCAAGGATCATAGAAATCCAATGATCTCTCTCTATTACACCATGGCATTGGATTGTATTGTTGTCATCCTAATTGGGTAATGCGTATGAAGCTCCTCCCCACTCCAGCCTTCCAATAACTGTTAGCCCCTTGAGGGAAACATTCCCTTTTTCCCAAACTGACTAAGTTCCAGTACTCAGTTTGAAATTCAAAGCACGTTGGGGCAGCCAGGTGGTGCAGTGAATAGAGCACCAGCACTGGAGTCGGGAGGACCTGAGTTCAAATCCGGCCTCAGACACTTAACTCTAAAAAGCAAAAAACAAACAAACACACAAAAAGAAATTCAAAGCACCTGTTTCCATTATAAAAATGATCCAGACAAGCCTTCTTTAATTCTCTGGACTTTGCCGTCACATCTTACCCTCCTTTTCATCTGTCTTTTATGTCTTGTCTTCCTCATTAGTATGAAGGCAGGGACTGTCTTTCTTTTGCTTTTTGTTTGTCTTTTTGTTGTATCCCCAACACTTAGCACAATGCCTGACATAAAGAAAGATTTTAAAAATGCTTATTGATGACTAGTAATGATACAAATGTTCGTACTCAGACCCCCAAAGGTAATTTAATTCTTAATATATGTTAACACATCACCCCTAGAGGACCTCTGAAACTTTTTTGCCTTGTGGAGGTGACTCTGGGTTCTCAAAGGCTATTCTTTTGCAGTTGTTCAGTGTTTTAGTCATGTCTGACTCTGTGACTTCATTTGGGGTTTTCTTTTTTTTCTTACAATTTTTTCTTTTTTTAAAATAAAAATTTGTTTAGTATTTTATTTTTTCGCAATTATACGTAAAGACAATTTCTAACATTTTATTTTAAAACTTTGAGTTCCAAATTATCTCCTTTCTTTCCTCTCCGATCCCCATTAATAAGGCAAGCAATTCAACATAGGTTACACATGTGTAGTTATGCAAAAACACTTCCATATTAGTCATGTTTTTATGAAAGAAAACGGACAAAAAAACCTCAAGAAAAATAAAGAAAGTAAAAAATGTATGCTTCAGTCTGTATTCAGACACCATCAGTTCTTTGTCTGGGGATGGATACCATTTTTCACCGTTAGTCCTTCAGAGTTGTCTTGGATCATTGTATTGTTGAGAATAGCTAAGCCATTCACAGCTGATCATCCTACGATCCTGTTGTTTCTTTGTACACAGTGCATTTCACTTTTCATCTCCTCATATAAGTCTTTCCAGGTTTTTCTGACAGCATCCTGCTCATAATTTCTTATAGTACAATATTATTCCATCACAATCACATACCATAGCACATTCAGCCATTTCCCGATTGTTGAGCATCCCCTCAATTTCCAAATATTTGCCTCCAGAAAAGAGCTGCTACAAATGTTTTTGTACATAGAGGTCCTTTTGCTTTTTGTTTTTTAATCTCTTTTTGGATACAGACCTAGTAGTAGTATTGCTAGGTCAAAGGGTATGCAAGATTTTATAGCCTTTGGGCATAATTCCAAATTGCTCTACAGAATGGTTGATTTAGTTCACAACTCCACCAATAGTGCACTGTCTCATTTTCTCTACATCCCCTCCAACGTTTATTTGTCTTTTACCTTTTCTGTCCTATTAGTCAACCTAACAGGTATGAGATAGTTAGAATTGTTTTAATTTTAATTTCTCCAATTGGTAGTGAGAGGTTTTGTTTTTGTTTTTGTTTTTTGGTTTTTTTTGCTTTTTGGAGGTGGGAAGATAGGGCAATTGAGGTTAAGTGACTTGCCCAAGGTCGCAGGGCTAGTTTTGTGTTAAGTGCCTGAGGCCATATCAGGTCCTCCTGACTCCAAGGCTGGTGCTTGATTCACCACGCCACCTAGCTGCCTCAAGTGAGAGTATTTTTATATGGTTATAGATAGCTTTGTTCACTTAATTTAAAAATAGTTTACATCTTTTGATCATTTATCAATTGGGAATGGCTGTTATTTTTATAGATTTGACTCAGTTCTCTATATGTTTGAGAAATGAGTCTTTATCTTCAAAATTTTTTTCACAGTTACTATTGCTAACTGTATTTCCTTCCATCCTGTTTGTTCTATTTTCTCTCTCCTTTCACACTGCCCCTCCTCAAAAAGTATTTTGTTTCTGACTACCAGCCCTCCCCCAACCTGCCTTCCCTCCTATCACCCCTCCCCCCTTTCTTATCCTCTTCCTGTTCTACTTTCCTATAGGGTAAGATAAATTTGTGTGTGTTATTCCATTTGGGGTTTCCATGGCAAAGATGTTGCAGGGGTTTGTCATTTTCTTCTTCAGCTCATTTTGCAGGTGAGGAAACAGAAGCAAACAGGGTTAAGTGACTTGCCCAGGGTCACATAACTAGTAAGTGTCTGAGGCCAGAATTGAACTCACAAAGATGAGTATTCCTGATTCCAGGGTTGGCATTCTATACACTGCACCACATAGCTGCCCAAAGGCTATTCTAGTAGAATCTAGACTTTAGTAGGGACTCTGAGAGTTGTGTTTTAGGGCTGAAGATGTTTTAGGGCTTGTGTAACTAAAGTTTTTAGAGTCTCATCACCAGGTTGTCTGCAGACCTATAGATTTCTCAGCTTCAGCAACTCTTCTGGGCCAACTACTAGCTTGTGAAGAAGTCGTGATCTGTTTTGATATACTCAGATAATATTACAGTCTTTGGAGTAACAGGTCATAATGCTGATGTACCCTGAGGTTTAGACCAGTGTAAGAAACATTGGATTTGGAGGCAGTTTTTTTGTCTTCATAGAAGAGAGTCCCTTGTGTACAGTATCTACTTAATAAATGTTTGTTGAATCAGAAATAGGCGATCTGGGTTCAAATACTAGCTCTAACATTCTCTGAGTGACCTTGGGTGAGTTGCTTCAGCTCTCTAGGCCTTACTTTCCTGACCTATAGAACAACTGAATTAGACCAGGTGGAGTCTAAGGTCCCTTCCAGTCCAAAATTCTATGATTCTCAAGGATAGCACTAATATTATAGCTTTACCTATGCCTAACTACTACTGAAAACATTGTGTCTATGGACAACTGTGTTTCAAATTCCATCTTGGGATGGCAGTAAAATATCTCACCAATCTTGATGCTGGGAGACAGAATTTCTAGCAGGGAGATAAGAAGGAAGACTTCTTCATGCTTCCAGAATATTAACTTGGTATGAGCACAGTTCTCCCCAACCCCTGCCAAAAAACCCAACAACCCCAAAGTCATCGTCTCCTCCTCTTCCTCCTCCTCCTCCTCCTCCTCCTTCTCCTCCTCCTCCTCCTCCTTCTCCTCCTCCTCCTGGTGATGTACTTTGGTTAAGTATAGAGACATAGAGAAGGAACTTCTTTTATGTGGATATATTTTGATCCTTTGAGAGATTTGAGATCTCTACCAAGGGCTGCTCTGTTTAGCAAGGTGGATTGTAAACCATCAACATCTTCTGATCCACTGTGACTCTTACTCATGCCATCCCACAAGTCATCCATGTATGAGTCACCCAGTGTGCTAAGGGTCTTTCTTTACACCTGGGCTTTACACCTTTAGTTTCATTAACTCCTAACTGAAATTTAGCTTTTACTTTAATTGAGGATGTAGACAATAAACATTCAGAAAGAGCTCACCGGCTTCATCAAACTGTCCGAAGAGTCCATATTGCCCAAAATGCTAAGTACACCTGTTATAGAACTTTTGACTTTGTGTGCATACCAATGGAGCACTGGTGTTGTCCACTGGCTACTCCTTGCACCTGTTACATGACCAGTTGACCTCCTTTTCCTATCTTAAACCTCTCTGGTAGCATCCATTATGCTCAATCTCCTGCACACTTGATTCTCCTTTGACCAAAAATTATTTAGTCCATGCTTGTGATTTTATTGGGTTAGGAACTCTTGATGATTTCTTTCTACTAGCAATGCCTATGGGAAACTATTCTGCTGCTTATAGTTGCCCAGAACACTGGAAGGTTGAGGGACTTGCCCAAGGTCACACAGCTGAGTCTTCATGATTCTGAGACTGACTCTCTATTCCAGTACCCCATGCTGCCTCTAGACTGGAAGAATATTCACATTAAAAAGACAAGCCTTTGTTTCAGGAAGTCATTAAAATACTGTGCAGTTCCTCAAAGGCTATCCAGCCCATTCTTCTACTTTTTTCAATTGGTACCTAGTTCACTGTCTACCTGACATCCTAGGTATTATATTTCTTTCTCTGTCTCTGTGTCTCTGTTTCTGTCTTTCATCTCTGCTTCTGTCTTTCTTTCTGTGTCTCTGGGTCTGTTTGTGTTTCTTTCTCTCTGTCTCTGTGTTGTCTGTCTCTCTCCCTTCCTGTCTCTCTGTCTCTCATCTCTATCTCTCTCCATACATATAGTTCTACCTATACAGATGGACTGGTTCTATAACCTCCTCAGTGTATACTAGGTGTAGTGTAGATATCTTTTCCATCTTTTCTTTTTTTAGTGCCATTTTGACTTCCTCATCTTTGTGGATTGTGATGTGAGAGTCTAAATGTGGTGACTCCAATATAATTGATGGAAAAATAGTTTGTTATATAAATTCTAAAAGAGATTTTCTTTTTTTTGTCTGTTCATTATTCTCATTCCAGATTCATCTCTAAATGCCCTTGTGATGATCTGGCTTAGGTGGATAATGTGTCAAAGTTTCTATAAAGTTTTTTTTTCCTTCTCCACTGCTTCATCCTGTTTTATGTGGTGATACTGCCCATCATCTTCTACCATCCTCCCTCTTAAGACCTTCCAAATGGTTATATTCTAAACCAGTGATCCCCTCAGTTTTTGCGTGACTAGCAGGCCAAGTGTTTGTTGGCTGAGATGGTTTCTGGGCTACTTTGGTTTCCTCCTCCTGACGATTGATTTATATTGGCTAAACTTCCTTTGGAAATTGTGGTAGTCTGTTTATGCATTTTTAAAATCCATTTCTCATGTTATGGCATCAACATCTTGTTTAAATAGGTAGTGTTGGACTTGTCTTAATTATATAGTCTTCTCCTTTTTATTCTTTCTTCTAATTTGTTATTTCTTTTGATCTTTCTTTTAATGAGCTGATGATCTTAATACACACAGACAGATTATTTGAAAATGACTCCCAGATTGGTAGCCAGTCATTTCCTGTCATAATGTAATTAACTTAGTTTTTGGTAATGTTAATTTGCTACTCATTATGTACTGTGTGCCCCAATTCTCTCTTTAAAGAAAATATTTGTAGTATGTAAATTTGAGGTTACTTTATGTTCTACAAGCCCTTCACACCTCTCTCATTTCTTATTCCTGAACCATATTTTCCAACTTTTTTTTCTTTTCTGTCCTCCTTTGTGCTCATTTTGCATTGAAATCATTAAGTACTGAAGTTTGTGTTGCTTTAACTTATAGGATTTTATTAATATCTTTGTAGAATTTCTCATCCTTTATAAGACAAATTGGAGCAGAAGCACCAATGATTAGCATGGTAATCTTTTTAGAAAATGCTTACCATGATCACTATGACATGAGGAGACCAAGTGTTGCTGAAATGATATTTTAGGTGGCCTTGGAGACACAATAAAGACAATTTCCATACCTGCAATATACTCTTTGCTTATCTTGCATAAGTACCTTTTCTTTTTTTAAGATGCAACTTGAGTAGCATCTTTTTTTTGTAATTTAAAAAAAATTTTTAAATGAATACAAAGTAAGAAAAGAAAAAAAACATTGCCATGTGCACAGCAGAACATAAGGGATTTAAAATATAAAGCAATACATTTTCATTTCAAGAAAATCTATACAATAAATATTATACATTGTATTCATCTCTTCTTTATTTCCTTGTAGGTTTTATTTTGTTCTCTGTGGTGTACTTTTTACTCTGTTCTTTTTTTCCTGCTTCCTCTCTTTCCCTTCCCCCAAGAAGGCTACACTTACATACACATACATGTACATACAGATACATAAATATCTATAGTTATACACATGTATATACATATGCATTCATATGCTTATATGTAGGACTATACTTGTTTGTTCTTTGTTTCTCTGAAGGGGAATAACATCTTCCTTTGTAAATCTGAGTCTTTCCATATTTTTCTAAGTCCACCAAGTCATCATTTCCTACCCCACAGCAATATTCCATCCTTATACTGTCTAGTTATTTTAATTAGTCTAAACATTGATTAAAGTTGCTGACATACAGTGTAGTTTCCCCATTTTCTCTTATGATTAAATCTATTTTAACTTTAACTCTGTCTGAGGTCATGATTACTACACCTGCTTTTTCCCTAATAAATTCTATTCCTGATCTTTATTTTATGTTTGTATGTATCTGTTATTTCCTATCCCTTCTGACTCCCCTACTTTACTTCTACCTGCTACTTTGCTCTCCTATTACTTAACCTACCCC
>CM053583.1:121685339-121739166 GCA_028627135.1 Pseudochirops cupreus | reverse complement strand
ACACACACTATGTATACATACATATACATACAGACACATATCTGCATATATATGTGTTGTTCCCTCTTTATCCCATTCCCATATACCTAGATATCCTTCTGTACTCCCTTCATCCTATTCCCTCCCCCTCTTATTTCCTTATAAATTTGTAAGGCTTTTTTATTTTATTTTATTCCCTTTTAAATGTATTTATTGTTTGCTCTTTAACCCTTTTCTGATGAGAGTAGGGTTCCAGAAGTAGCTCACCTCCCCCATCTAATTCCTTTGTGTCAATTCCTCCTTTTGCACTTCATTTGTATAAGATAATTACTCTTTTTACCTTTTCCTAGATGGTTTTCCTTTTTAGAATCACATCATTCTCATCTCTAATTTTTCTTTCTAACTACCCAATTACTAATTACAATCTTAAACATACAGTTTTTTTGTATAAAAATAAAAAATATGACCTTATTGAGTCTCTTGTAATTAGTCTTTGACATTTATCTTATATTTCTCTTGGATCTTGTATGTCAAATTTGCTATTAAGTTCAGGTTTTTCACAATGAAATCCTGAAAGTCTGGTAAATCATTGAATATCCATTTTTTTATGTGTGATTATGCATAACTTTGTTAGGTATGATATTTTCAACTCCAACCTCAGTTCTTTTGCCCTTCAATATATAGTGTTCCAAGACCTGCAGTCTTTTAGTGTAGGTGCTTCTGGGTCTTGTGTGATTCTAATTGAGGCTCTACCATATTTGAATTTTTTTTCTTGTTTCTTATAATATTTTCTCCTTGAGCTGAGGCTTTTGGAATTTAGTCATGATATTCTTGTAGGTTTTCTTTGTAGGATTTCTTTCAGATGGTGATCAGTGTAGTTTTTCTATTTCTATTTTCTCCTCTTGTTCTACCACTTCAGGACAATTTTATTAAATTATTTCTTGTATTATTGTATTAAGATTCTTTTTTTTTAAATCATTGCTTTCAGGTAGTCCTGAATAACATATTCTTATGTTATCTCTTCTTCATCTGTTCTCAAGATCAGTTGTTTTTCTTATGAAATCTTTCATATTCTCTTCTATTTTGGGGGTGGCATTTTTTTCTCTTCTATTTTTTCATTCTTTGTATTTTGTTTTGTTATTTTTTGATCTCACGACTTTTCTGGTTTTGCCTTGTCTAATTCTAATTTTTATGGAGTTGTTTACCTCAAGATTCTGGATTTCCTTTTCTAGTTGGCCAGCTTTATTTTCATAATCTTATTGTTTTTCTTGGATTCCTCTAATTTTTTAAAAAAGTTTTTCCTCAATTTCTCTCATTTGGTTTTTGAAGTCTTTAAAAAATGTCCTTTTTGGGCAGGTGACTATTTAATGTTACTCTTGGTGGTCGGAGATGATTTTTTTTTATTTTTGGCAGTATCCTCATCTGAAGATGAACACTAGTTTTCTCTATTTCCATAGTAACTTTCTATAGTTGGGTTCTTTCTCCTCTGTCTGCTCAAAAAATTTTTTTTTTAGCAACCTGTAATCACCTCCAGTCCTTCTGGCCTCAGGTCCTCCTTCAGTTCTTCCCTCTAGTCTGCAACTGAAACTAAGAACTCTGTTCTCCTATAAGTGCCCATAGCCAGTGGTGTCCTGCCTCACTGCTTCTGCACTCAAAGGAGTGGTGGAATGTATGTGTTTGCCAGTTCCTTCTAACCCAGGGCCATGTCTTGGCATCCCACATTATCTGGGCAGTGAACATTCTTGTCAGTGGGACCAAGGCTGTCTCCCAACTCAGATGGCCCCAGGGTTCACCTCTTGCTCTTTCAGCAGAACTAGCCTGGAGGTGTTTAGATTTCACAGGGACCAAACATCAATCCTGGGATCTTTCTTCCCTTCTTCTCTGGTTGTCCCTGGAGGACTACTGTACTTCCCCACTTCTTCTTTTTTTTTTTTAACCACTCTTCATTCACCCTGAGGTGCTATTTCATCTTGTTCGTGGGGGAAATCTGGAGAGCATGGAATTTTCTTACCTTCTCTGCTATCTTCCCAGAATTCTCTTCCCATTGAGTACCATCTTCTGCAGAAGAATTTCCAATTTCTCTTCTCCCCACCCCACAATTTCTAGCGTCCTCCCTCCCAAATCTCTGTGTATTTAACTACTTAGTGTATTTATTAACTTTATGCTGGTTGTTTTTTTATGTGTACTTCTCTCTCCAACTAAAATGTAAGCTTATTGCAAGTTGGAACTATTTTATTCTTTGTACTTCTATCTCCAGTGCTTAGCACAGTGATTGGCATATAATAGGTGCTTTATAAATACAACATTGATTGACTGGACTTTTTGCATGCTTTTTCCACTTTGTGTGTTTTCTTTGATCCTAGGGGAGTGAGAGTCTCAAGATGGTTATGTCTAGACTTGAAGATGACTTGTAAGTCTAAGATTTCTAGGGTTCCTGGGTCCTTAGTAGGTGATGACTACCCTTTGGGAGGAGTCCTTGTCAGTCAGCCATTAGTCAGTAAGCTTTAATGAAATGCCTACTATGTGCCAGACACTGTGCTAAGTGGTAGGGATACAAAGAAAGGTAAGAACAATCCTTGCTCTTAAGCAGTATAAAGGGGGAGACAACGTGAAAATATATTTAAGCAAGATATACATACATATTTCTAGCTATATATAAAATAAACTGGAAATAACCAGTGAAAAGGGAGGGAAGGCATTATGGATCAGGAAAGACCTCTTATAGAAGATGAGATTTTAGTTGGGTATTGAAATTAAGGAAGCCACAAGGTGGGGATGAGGAGGAAGAGCATTCCAAGAATGGGTAACAGTCAGTCAAAATGCCTGGCATCTGGAGATGAAATGTTTTGTGTGAGAATAAGTAAGGAGGTGTCACTAGACGACAAATTATTAGCTGGGGAGATGGGCGAGGTGGGTAAAATGTAAGAAGACTGGAAAAGTAGCAAGGGACCAGATGGTAAAGGACTTTGAATGCCAAATAGAGGATTTTATATTTGGTCCTAAAAATGATAGGGAGCCAATGGAGTTTATTGAATAAGGAGGTGACATGGTTAGATTTGTGCTTTAAGACAATAAATTTGACAGCTAAATAGAGAAGGAACTGAAGTGGAGACACCTGAGGCAGGCAGACTCACCAGTAGGCTATTGCAATAGTTCAGGCATGAGGTGATGGGGATCTGCATCTGGGTAGAGGCAGTGTCAGGAAAGAGATGGGGGTGTATGCGAGAGATTCAGCAAAGATAAAATTCTCAGGACTTGGGGAAGCTAGGTGCCATAGTGAATAGAGCATTGACCCTGGAGTCAGGAGGACCTGAGTTCAAATTTGGTCTCAGACACTTCACATTTATTAGCCATGCAACCTTGGGTAAGTAATTTAATTCCAATTGTCTCACCTCCCCCCTCCAAAAAAATTCACAAGACTTGGAGAAGATGACTGAAGGAGCCTTAAGTGCTGTCCTGGGCTTTTCTAAAGGCATAGATCTAAGAGAAATCTGGGTAGTGTAAAGTTGTGGCAATGCTTCTTTCTCCCTGTTTAAGTCTCAACCTCCTGGTATAACAGGATGTATTACTGCTGTTTTTTAACTTACCACATTTTCCTGTTAAATTTCTTTCTTCCTTCCTTCCTTCTTTCCTTCCTTCCTTCCTTCCTTCCTTCCTTCCTTCCTTCCTTCCTTCCGTATCTGAGAGCAGGATTTGAACACATGTCTTTTATTTCTAAGAGTCAGTGCTCTTTCCACTGCACTGAACTGCTTTAATATTTTATACTTTGAGCTTCCTGAGAACAGGGACAATTTCTTTATCTCTTTTATGTCCCTCCCAGCATGTAGAGGGAAATGACTTGCCTAAGTCATTTGGACCTGATTGAATTTAATTCAGTTGACCAGGGGTCAGTCCAAGTTAAATTGAGTTGGAATTGGTGGCTCTATCATTGACTTTGTAATCTTGGGTAAGGCATTTCCTTTCTGTGACTCAGTTGCCTGATCTGCAAAATTACAAGGTTGGACTGAGTGATCTTTTAGGGGTCTTTCTTGCATTGATACTTTAGATCGGCGGTTCTCAGCCTTTGGGTTGTGACCCTTTGGGGGTCAAACTATCCTTTCACAGAGGTCACAGGGGTCGCCTAAGACTATCGGAAAACACACATTTCTGATGGTCTTAGGAACTGAGACACCGCTCCTCTATCTGTCTCCAGGCAGGTCCACCCACATGCAGATACACCCACATCCTACTATTAAAGGGTGGCGGCATTCGGAAGGTTGAGAACCACTGCTCTAGATTCTCTGAATGGAGAATAACTTTGTGGAGACAGTTTCTTAGCTGTTCCTGGTTTACTTAGCTGATTGCTAGCTGGTCAGTTAGTGAAGGAATTGCCCCTCTCACTGGTTATTTATATGGGTTGTGATTGCCATTCCCACTCATCTGCCCCTCCTAAAGCTGGTTGCAGGTAGTTGGTTGGTTTCCCATGGGAAAAAAAAGAGTCTGGACACAGAAATGCTTTTTGAATGCTTTATTGTGTGTGTGTGTGTGTGTGTGTGTGTGTGTGTGTGTGTGTGTGTGTGTTAGTACCTATCTATGTTAGGGGAAAACTAAGTAATTAGTTAAATGAGAGAGATCAGATTTTTGTATAGCGTGGTTGGTATGGTTCTTCCCTCCAAGTGTGGTAGATATGTTTAGGACTCCAATTGAGTCTGGATATTGATTGTTGAATTGCAATGGATCTGGAACTAAAACTGGGTACATGCTGAAAGCTTGTGGAGTTCTCAGTTTTCCTTTCCAGAAAAAATGTGGCGTATGTTATTATTCTGTTCTGTACAGTTTCATGTTCATTATAGTCATCTGTCCAATTTGGTGTAAGTTTCACTAACAGTTGTTTTGGAGCATTGTTTTCATAAATGAATGGAGCAAGTGTTCTCAGATGTGGTCTGTGCATTGTGTGTAGTTCTTTGTTCCAGATGGTCCCCAGGGCTATTGTGGCCCTAGATCATCAAGTGCTGTCCATGACATGTCGGTGTTTAAATCACCTATTACTCTTCTCATTTGATCTTGTGATGGGTTTTTTTTGTCTTCCAGTATTCCCTGTCACCAGCTCTCTGTTGTATTCTTGATTAATCATCCATTCATGGTTATTTAGCCATTTCCTATTGTCTTCATCAATGGATCTTGCTCCATGCTAGTAAGTCATACATTATTCTCTGTGAGTTGCTGCTCTCTAAATCTGGACTCAGTATTGGTCCTGCTGGTTCTGATTGTATGCTTGGACTTTCTCTTCCTGTCTTAAATGTGTATTTCGGGAAACACTAACCAATGGCCTTTGGCTCATTGCTTCTGAATACCTTGAACACAAGATTTTTCCACTTTCCTTGAGTATTGTATTAGTGTTGCTTTTTGGCTGTTGTCAAAACTTGGGTTTATATGTGGTGCCCTTTCTAATTTTCTTTGGTCTTGCCATGACATTGCTATCCTGGTTGGCTTGTTTTTGAATGTATATTTTCTCACTGGGAAGTGGTCTCCTGTTCTTAGCATTTCAATTAGAATTGTGTTTTCTAATTAGGAAAAGGTATTTTTGTTGTTGTTAAAGATTGATACTCTTATATTGACTGCAGGTGAACCATTTGATCCTTCTTTGATTGTTGGTATAGTTTGTGTAGTATTCCATGGGTAAAGTTCGCTTGTTTCCCATGGTAGGTATCCTAGAGTTGTTAGGGTTCTTCCATCACATGGCACGTTCGTGTCTCCAGCTACTTGCACAGTTACTGTGAGGTCATTGTTGTAGACTTTGACCTCTGCTCCTTCTGGCCCTTGCTCAGTTTTGGTGGCAATGCTCATGAGTTCTTGTACTAATGAGTCAAGGTTCAGGTCACTAACCATGTCAACCATGTGCTGGAAGTCTGACTCCCCAGGCATTTGGGTCAATTAAGCTCCATGGAGTTAGTATCTGAATGTGTGAGCTATCATCTTGTCCTGCCCTTGTTGGGCTATCTCCTGTGGACTGGGTCTCTACTTTTTGCATTGTGTATCTTTCATTTTGTAGCATTGATAGGTGTATGTGTCTAGATGCATGGTGTGTCATTGTTACATACCCATCATGGTAGTCCCATGTGGTTACTTTGGTGAAGTCTCTTGTTGATCAACCCACTCCTCCTCCTGTACTACCAACTGTGTTCAGGCCATTACCTTGGGTTGTTATTTGCTCTGTCCTTTGCTCAGCCATCTCAGATGGTTCTTGTTGTTGGTTCTCTGCCGTATCTCTTTCTTGCTTGATTAACAAATATGTGCCTTGGCACTTCTTTTTTGTGGTTTGCTGAATGATGAGTCCTGACTGTGTCTTTGCTTTTTTTGCTAGTGGAGTCACTTTTGGAGCTACAAGTCTTTTCATCTTAAAAATATATTTCCTAACCAGGCATCCCAGTCCTTTGCTGAATCAATTTCTTTTATGAAATCTTCATCTGCTTGGTTAAATGATAGGTTTAGGTTAATTCCTTGACTTTGTAGTTCTGAATATTTTTTGTCCTATGTTTTTGCTGCTTTGTCTGATGGATTGGTTGGTTCTTGACCATGGAATGTATTGCCTGATCCCAGATATATGTAGCCAGGAAAAGTATAATCTGCAAGGGACAGAGAAGTTGTTAGTGTGTTGCATAGAACAGAGGAAGGTTTCATTGGTGTTTTTTGGTGTACACCTTATCTGTTCTGGACTGTTTAGCTGAAGGCATCACATGTTTTCTGTAAAGAAGTTGCCCTACTCAAATGTTTCAATGTTAACATCAGTGCTCAGGACAGGCATGTCAGGAGAAGCCTCAGATTTCTTCTCATGCTTGGTGTCTAAGTCTGGTGTAAGC
This sequence comes from Pseudochirops cupreus, assembly GCA_028627135.1. Classification (NCBI taxonomy): domain Eukaryota; kingdom Metazoa; phylum Chordata; class Mammalia; order Diprotodontia; family Pseudocheiridae; genus Pseudochirops; species Pseudochirops cupreus. The sequence continues at coordinate 121,732,348 of CM053583.1, read as the reverse complement.
TCACCTCTTCTGTTGGTCTTTTCAAACTCCTAGTCTTCTGCTTCATACGGACTCCACAGATGATCTGGGTTCCCACACAAACACAGTGCAGTTTTATATGCTATATAGTCATGTGGCTCATTTCATTTCTCCACCCATATTGGAACCTCCTTCTTCCATTTGATGTAGTTGTCATTGTTGGCTTCATGCCTAGATTTTCCACGTATCTAAATACATTCAGAATTTTTTTTGTTGTCAATCCAATGCAATGTATTCAACAGTTTTGTAAGCCTTATGTTTAAGCACCTATGCTTTATGGGTTTGGTATGTTCAGGTCTTAACTCAAACCAGTGGAGGTAAATATATGAATCTTTGTTGTTTTGTGTTCCATTCATTAAAGAAGAGAAACACAGCAGTCATTCATTCATTCATGACTCAGTGAGGGAGGAGTGGTTTTTGGCTTTTCTAGGGTTGTATACATGATCAGATTCCTTTGATCTGGTCACTCTGTCATTTTAGAAAACTTTTCCTTTTTCCAAAACAGAGAAAAAATTCAATTTGCCTTTTTTTTTTGTTTGAGTAGAGATAGCGGTAAGGCGGGTTGTTTATGAATGCTTGCACAATGCCATATGGAACAGCAGCCTGGGAAGTGAATGGTAATGGAGAAAGTTTGTTGACAACTCTCAGGATGAATCAGAAAGGCCCAATCCAGTGAGAGTAAGAGTTGGCAATGAACAAGTTGAAGACTTTTTTGCCAAAGGGAGGAAGGGGTGGAGACAATTGTCATTTTTTTTCAGGGTAGACGTCAGAATTTTAGAGCATGCAACCATCAGTTTTCTGGACGGTCAAAAGGGTGGTCAGTTAATCTTACTTAGGCAATAAATTGCTGCCAAAGAAGTGGTGTTAATGTATCTTAGCCAAAAATGATAGAAATTGCTACTTTTAAGACCCACATTATGTGCTCATTTTGTATATTCTTTATTAATCTGGAGGCAGATTATAGTGGACATAATGATGGACTTAGAGTCAGAAAGACCTGGGTTCAAATCCACGTTGCATCCATAGGACCCTGGACAAATAGCTTGAAGACTCTCAGCTTCACTTTCCTCATCTGTTAAATGGGTGTAATAATAATAACAGGAACCTGCACAGCAAAGGGTTATTATGAAGATTAAGCAAGACAATGTATATAATGAAAATATAATTCCCAACGGAGGTTAGTGTGTTTGCTTTAATTGTGTTGCATCCTGTGTTTTGATTAAGAGAATCACAACATCCATCCATTCTTGACTCTGTGAGAGAGTTTCTGGCATTGCTGGTCATGTATACATGATAAAAATGCTTTGCAAACCTTAAACCATCATGCGCGTGTGTCAATTACTATTATTATTTTATTTTAAAACATATGTTCTGCAGAAAAAGTAGGAAATGATAGTTAGCTTTGGTTCTATCTGCCGTTTCAAATCACTCACAGGAATTTGTTTGCTGTCTGCTCATTTGCTTGTAGTCCTGACACCACCATGCAACTGATTTTCTTTAATCAATCCATGAGGCTAAGGATCTGCTCAATCTCAGGCTATCTCCAGAAGGCTATCAGATATTTGCTTAGGGCCTCCTGAGATTATTGGGACTTCTAGTAGGGGGAGAGGACCCTCCAGTCCCTGGAAACTTTTCCCCATTGGTCTAGACTCATAAGAATTTGCCGGGCCTTCTTTGAGGAGGTTGTCCGATTCTGTGTCTGGTCTTGTCTATCACGTAGAATTATATAATGATTAGATTCAACTTAAATGTAAATTAATTTAATTAATTAAAATTAATTAAATTAAAATCATGGCTTGTTCCTTGGAACACCCAAGGGTGTTTGTAAATTAGATAAAATTGGACAAGTCTATCTTTGCTGGTGGTGATTGTTGTTTTCTCACCTTTACCTACTTCTGGTAAGATTTCTTTCTTAATGTAGAAACTTGATGCCTGACTGTTGCCATAGCCTTCTAATTGGTTTCCTCATCTCAAGTCTTTTCCCTCTACAGGTTCTCCTCTTCTTAGATGCCAAAGTGATATTCCTCAATGTTGTCCTGCTCAAAAACTCCAGTGGTTCTCTGTTACTATTGGCCTCAAATTTAAAGTCCTATTTGACAATGAAGACTCTTCATAATTTGGATGTTTCCTTCTTTTCTACTCTTTTTATACTTTACTCCATTCTACTCTACTCCAAATGTTCATATGGACTATTTATGCCCTTAAGCTTGTATTGGTCTAAGCAACCACAGTTGGAACACATTGTACCTTGATTCCAACATAGTGATGTCTTTTTGTCCTCTTCCAGAATGAAGGACAAGAATCAACCAACCAAATTTACTCCCCTTTACACACTCTGAGATGTCATTACATTGGCCTTCATGCTGTTACTTGCAAAAAAAAAATTCATCTTCCATCTCCTTACCTTTTTATTGGTTGTTCCTCTTGCCTGGAATGCTCTTCCTCCTTACCTCTGCCTCCTGGCTTCCCTGGTTTCTTGTAACACTCAACTCAAAGCCCACCTTCTACCTTTCCAGGTCCTTCTTCCACCTATTGCTAATAACTTCTCCCCTGAGATGACTTTATGTTTACCCTCTGAATATCTTGAATGTACATTTTTTTTTGCATGTAGTCTCTCCCATTAGAATGAAAGTCTCTTGCGGACAGGGACTGTTTTTGCCTTTCATTGCTTGCCTTTCTTTGATCCCAAAGCTGAAGCACAGTGCTTAGTATAGTGTAAGTACTTAATAAATGCTTATGGAATGACATCAGAGTGTCTCATTAGACAAAAACGAGCAACTCTGTCTATGATTATTGTTTTTCTTGTTTCTCACCATCTCCCACTCTTTAGATAGCTGGTATGATATGATTTCTCACTTTGTCTATAAAGCTTGCCCCATAACTGACCCACACAGAAGAATTTATTGCTGAGGTTGACCACATTTCAAGGGATGTGGAAAGTAAGATTCAATGTGGGACACCTTTATCGAAGGATCTTGATGGGAATTACCAAAATTAACTCAATTCTCCCAGCAATCCTCTGAGTCAGGATGTTCCTGTTCCTGTGTTTTGAGACAAAGACATGGAGACCCGGAGAGGCTGAGACTTCCTCATTGCCAGGTGCTCTGTCAGCAGGAGGGTCAGGGATCCTGACCCTTGGACCACTCTTCTTTTGCCACTGACCACGTGCCCTCTGAGATCACTTCCATTCCCCTCTACAAATACATTAGCCAACATTACAGAGAATTTGACATTGAAAATTTTCCAAAAAATCAGAACTAGTACTTTTTGGCACATCTTATTCTTAAAAAAAATCTTTCCAACTTAGCATCTGGACATAAAAATAAACAGCTTAATTAGGACAAGGTTTCTTAAAAGTAGGAAAAGTATTTCTTGTTTACTTTAGAGCTCTGTAATTTCAAACTTGAGAGTTTTATATGAAATATTTGAAAAAGAAACAAGCATTATCAGGAATGTGCTAAAAGGTGAATAGAACTATAACTAAATAGTCCTTCAGTCTAGGGAGGAGGAGGAAAAGGAATAAACTGGGGTCTGTGTATATGTGAGAGATAGAAAAGGAAAGATGAAATCAGAGGAAGAAAGATGTCTTTCATTTTGAAACCAACTTGATATGGAAGCTAAAGAAACTGAGTTGAACTGGACCCAGGGTATGCCTATGTCTAGCAGAAACAGTATAAGGAAAAGAGAGCTGGATTTGGAATGACAGGATCTGTGCTGGAATTCCAAATCAGCCACCTAACTTATCTGTGGAACCACAAGCAAGTAACTTAACTGCTCTGGGCCTTATTTTCTTCATCTGTAAAATGGGGCTAAGTTGGACCCAGTGCCTTGGGAGATTCCTTCCTTCTCTAAAGCTATGAAACTAACATTATCCAATCTCTAGTGTTTAAGTGGGAAGGCATGGGCATGTTCAATTATTGCCTGTCTTCACCTTCCTGCAGTGAAAAATCTTACACTTTAAAAAAAATCTAATTGAGGGGGTGTCCCCAATTTCTGTACAGGTGTTCTGGTGAATATCCTACCTTAGAGCATCTAGTCCCATACACAGTCACTATGTACACCTCACTTAGACATACAGAATATGATACCATGACTCAAATCAATTGCATCCAAAAGTAAGGCAAAAGTTTTATGTATGTGTATATTCACTGCGCCACCTAGATGCCCCTAATTCTGTGTTCTTTTTAGAGTATTTGCAATATACATTGGGGAAGATGGTAGCCATACCAGTAAAATGACAAATCTTGAAACATAATGCAACCAGAAGTGGAGCCAAGATAGTGGAATAAAAGCAGGATTCATCTGAGCTCTCTCAAATTCCCCTCCAAATTACTTAATATCTCAGATTGAATTTCAGAGTGACAGAACTAACAACAGGCCAGGGTGAAACAATGTTCCAGGGTAGGACAGCTTAGGAGTTTGGCAGGAGAGGTCTACTTCAGCGGGGTGTGGTCAGACCTGGAGCCTAGTACAGACCAACAGTTCAGGCCAAGCCAGGGCTTTAGCAGTTGGCCTTGGAGATAGTTTATCAGTGGCAGCAGCAACTTGGGGAGCTTTCAACCCATAGCTGGTAAGAGGGCTAGACAACTTGTCAGAAGGAGATTACATGGGACCTTTTGCTGCCATTGGGTGCAGGACCCTGTCACATTGCTCATACATAGTTCCTGGTCACAGGCTCAGATCTAGAAGGTGCACTAGCTGCAAGACTGCAGGGGCTTTGGTTACAGTTCCTTGACAGAAAATAGTACTTGTGGTTGTTCACAGACCAAAACATAGCCAAGAGAGCAATGACTACCCCTCTCCTTAGATCATACCACCTTACAAGAATAAAAAAAAAACCAAAAACCTACAGACTCTCCAGAGCTAGCTCTAGAAATAGAAGCAAGAAAGGCCTAAAGCTCAGGACAATGCTCCTTCCACGCTAAGAAGAGAGTCCAACTTTAACATAAAGTTAAAAATCAAGAAATTAGCTAAAAAAAAAAGAGCAAACAAAAAAAAAGAACCTGAGCATAGAAAGTTAGTATGGAGACAGGGAATATCAAGACACAAATTCAGAAAACAATGAAGTCAAAATAGCTACATGCAAAACTTTAGAGAAAAATGTGAATTGGTCACAGGTTTAAAAAAAGAAGAGCTAAAAGAGTGTTTTAAAAGTCAAATAAGAAAAATGGAGGAAAAATTGGGAAAAATGAGAGTGATGAAAGAAAATGATAAAAAAGGGAGTCAACAACTTGGTAAAGGATGCATATAAGATAATGAAGAAAATAATACCTTAAAGAACAGAATTGATTAAATAGTAAAAGAGGTACAAAAATCCACTAAAGAGAATTCCTTAAAAGCAGAATTTGTCAAATGTAAAAAGAAATGCAAAAATTCATTGAAGAAAAAAAATTTAAAAATTAGATTTGGCCAAATGGAAAAGGAGGTACAAAAGCTCAATAAAGAAAATAAATCTTTAAAAATTAAAATTGGGCAAGTGAAAGCTAACGATTCCACAAAACATTAGGAAACAATAAAAGAAAGTCAAAAGATTGGACAAAAATGGAAGAAAATGTGTACTATCTCATTAGAAAAACAACTGACCTGGAAAATAAATCAAGAAGAGATAATTTAAGAATTATTAGATTATTTGAAAGTCTAGATTCATATTTAAATTGAAGATTTCTTTAAAATAGGAAATTTAAAAAATAGAAATTGAAAGATTCCACTAATCATCTCCTTAAAGTGATCCCAAAATGAAAACTTCCAGAAATATTACAGCCAAATTCCAGAGCTTCCAGGTTAAAGAGAAAATATTGCAAGTAACCAGAAAGAAACAATTCAAATATCGTGGAGCATTGTCAGGATGACACAAGATTTAGCAGCTTCCATATTAAAAGATCAGAGGTCTTGGAGTATTATATTCTGGAAGGCACAGGAGCTGGGATTACAAACAAAAATCATATACCTAGCAAAACTGAGCATAATCCTTCAGGAGAAAAATGGGTATTTAATGAAAGAGAGGTCTTTCAAGCATTCCTGATGAAAGAACCAGAGATTAATAGAAAATTTGACTTTGAAATACAAGACTCAAGATAAGTATAAAAAGATAAACATGAAAGAGAAATCATGAGGGATTCAATAAAATTGAACCATTTACATTCTTTTTCTTTTCTTTTTTTTAGGGGGTGTCTGTGTTTTCTTTTGCAACATAGCTAATATGGAAATATGTTTTATTTAAATGTACATGTATAATCTATATTAAATTGTTTACCTTCTCAAGGAGAAGGAAGAGGAGGGAGAGAAACAATTTAGAACTCAAAAAACTGAATGTTTTTACATGTAATTAGAAAAAATACTAGCCTCATTTAAAACACAGAGATGTATTTAGCCTGCTTCATTAAAAAAAAATCAAATAACTGTTTTCGTGTTTTGATCAAATGATTCTGAACTGCCTGTCCAGGAATAAGCAGAAAATCTCCTCTGATGTCTATACTCCGCATTATTACAATGAGAAAACCATCACATTTTCTAATATTCAATTCAATTCACTCAAACTCTTATTAAGAGGATACTGTGTAGCAGGCATTGTGATAGGGAGGAGGAATATAAAAGAAAAAAAATTGTCCTTGCCCTTAAGATGTTTACATTTTCCTTGGACATACAACATGTGTGTAAGTGGTTCTCAAAAATGATACTTCGGAACACTAGTGTGTTAAAGTTTCACTAGGGGTTCCGTGAAATTCTGCATGTTATGTGAATTGCAAATAAAATAAAATACACAAGTGCCTCTGTTTAAAATAAATTTTACTCAACATATGTAGGTTGGCAAATATAGCATTTTCAAAATAAACAAAACTTGCCTGTCATATGTAGGCACCGACTACCTAATACTTCTGACCTTGAAATCAGGACAAACTTGGCAAGAACCAATGCTCTTCTCTTATTGATGGAACACCACATTCACACACACACAAACACACACATGCCTCCTGACTCTCCCATAGTGTTGCCAACTTGAGTGTTCGGTGGGTCTGGTGTACTCATGGGAAGCATGTTATGAGATGAACAAAAATGTTCAAGACCCACTGCTTTTTATAAATGGCTAAATGCAAGGTAAGTTGAAGAGGGAGAAAGCTTTAACAACTGAAGGGGTGAAAAGCTGGAAGTCTGGTTTTCACCTATAGGGATTCAAAGTTTAGATAAGACCTAATCCTGATTATCATGGAGGCTGTGGGAACCCATTAACTGGAATCTTGGGCAAATTACTTAACTTCTTTGGATCTCAGTTTCCTCATTTGTAAAATGGGGAGGAGGTGGGACTAGACGGTGAGGTGTCTTCTTGTCCTAGATATGTTTTTTTTTGATCCTTTGACCTGCATTCCAATTGGTCTGCCTATGTGGCCTTGGGTAATCTCCTTTGCTCTCAGTTCCTCTGCCTTGGTAAAATGAGGGGTTGGACTAGGTAGTCTCTACATTCCCATCCAGTTCTAAATCCCATGATTCTGAAACAATTCTACCTATGTGTGTCAATTTCTTCCATCTTACCATGTTTTCTCTGGAATTGTACCATTGAAATATTATGCTTTAAAATAATTTAGAGGTAAATGGGTGGTGAATAGAGTGCTGGACTTGGAGTTAGAAAGACCTGAAATTGAAATCCTGACTCAGATGCTTGCCAGCTATGTGATCTGGGTCTCAGTTTCTTAATTTGTAAAATGGGAATAATAATAGCACCTCTCTCACAAGGTTGTTGTGAGGATAAAATGATATAACTTAAGTAGAACATTTTGTAAACTTTAAGGTGCTGCATAAATGTCAGCTATTATTAAGTCAAGTTATTATCCTCATCATCAAAATACAAATGGTAGAGAGGTAGTGGAAAGAGATGGGATTTATTATGACTTTTAATCAAGAAAACCTAAGTTCCAGTATCAACTCCAAAACTTCCCATTGGTGTGACCTTCAGCAAATCACTTAATTTACCCCGGTCTCATTTTCCTCATCTGTGAAGTGGCAATAATAATGCATGAAATGCTTATTTCACAGTGTTGTTGTAGATCTCAAAAGAAATATTGAGTGGTTTTTTTTTTAAAGAAACTTAATAGTCTTGGGAAAAACCCATTATTTAAATATTATTAATGTCATTAATTAATTAATTAATTTTCTTTTAGTTTACAACATTCAGTTCCACAAGCTTTTGAGTTCCAAATTTTCTCCCCCTTTCTCTCCTCCCCTGTCCCCCCCCCCACCATGGTGGCATGCAATCTGATGCAAGTTCTACAAATACCCTCACGTTAAATGTTAGTCAAGTTGTAAAGAAGAATTATAACCAATGGAGTGAACACTGAGAAAGAAGAAACAAAACAAAACTAAAAAGAGAGAGAGAGCAAGTAGTTTGCTTCAGTCTGCATTCAGACTCCATAATTCTTCCTCTGGATGTGGATAGCCTTTTCCATCATGAGTCCTTTGGAGTTGTCTTATAACCTTGCATGGCTAAGAGGAGCCCAGTCTAAAAAAGTCAGTCATCATAGATACATGTCTGTAATTGTGTACAAAGTTCTCCTGGTTTTGCTCGCCTCACTCAGCATCAGTTTATGTAAGACTCTCCAGGTTATTATGAAGTCCGTCTGCTTCTTATTTCTTATAGCACAATAGTATTCCATTACATTCCTATACCACAACTTGTTTAGCCATTCCCCAGTTGATGGGTATTTCCTTGATTTCCAATTCTTTGCCACCACAAAAAGAGCTGCTATAAATATTTTTGTACATATGGGTCCTTTTCCCACTTGTATGGTCTTTTTGGAATACAGCCTTAGAAGTGGTATTGCTGGGTCAAAGGGCTTACACATTTAAATATTATTTTTAAAGAATTAGTCATAGTTAACAGTATACAGTGGGGAATATGGCAAAGTATAGGTTAAAAGGCAGCATTGGAAAGTACAAAGAATGCTAGGTTTTTAGTCAGAGGACTGGGTTTTGAATCTTAGCTTTGGCACTTGTTACTTGTGTGACCTTGGGCAAGTCAATGAATTTCTGAGGGCTTTTGATTCCACAGCTATAAAACAAAGGGCTTGGACTAGAGGCCTCTTCTCATTCCAGATCTATGACTATATTATTCCATATGCCAGATTCCAGTAAGGATGCTTTTTGTTATTTTAACTTTTGCTACACATTATTTTCCTGCTAATTCAATTCAATCTAATCCAGTCCAAATCCTCCTAAGATTTCTGAAACAATTGCCATATATACATCACTTTGCTAAGTTCTGGAAGTTCTGGACACATAAAGACAAAGCAATAAACAGTTTCTGTCCTCAAGGAGCTTACACACTATTTGAAGGAGTTTATATTTTGCTGCTAACAGGATGAGGAGAATTGATGAATTCCATATTGTTCCATCTCTTTGGATTTTCCAAGGGTAAAATGGGTTTTTAATAAAAAGAGAGCTGAGTCAAAAAAATATACATCTTTTCAGATGAGGACATTAAATATTATGTGGAACTATTTCAGGGAACTTTACTCAGAAATAGCATGGAGAACTAGGTTACCATTCCCTCACAAAACCCGAACAAAGCTCTTTTGTAACAGGTTTTGTTTATATGCCCTCAGCACTTTCAAGGCATCATCCAGGGCAGTATCTCACCAGAGATGATTTACATTTTCTGTTTAGTATCATTTCTTTTCCCCAGAGTGTGAGAAGAAGGCAAATGGAGAGTTTTTTCCAGGTTTGCAGCTTTCTGCTCCTTGAGCCATGCACTCTGGAAGTTTGCTGCTAAGGGAACGTCTGCTTGCCCGCTTGTCCATCATTTATCATCATTATATGGTGTCTGTCAACAGAAAAAACATTTCCCAGAATTCTGTGAGGAGTTTTCTCCACAGAAAAGTATGGAGTTTTGTGACAAGAAAAAGGAATTACAGTCAAGAGTAAGAGGAAAGGAGAAGGGTGGGGGGTGATAAACAGAAGCTTTTAAAGCTAATTTGTGGCTGGCGTCATCTCCATTAGTGTTGGGATTGTTTGACGTTGAGTTCAGAGAACAGGACCAGGGCTGGTTTCCATCTGTCATTGTGATTAATGGGAGAATTGTTAGGTAATAATAGTTTAATAACATAGCTGGAGCCAAAAAGTCACACCAGAAGTGTATGTGTAATCCCCAAACCAAGGAGGCCAGTAGAGCCAGGAAACTTGGGTCCTGTTCTAAGTCTTGTCACTTGGAAAACAGCAGCCAGAGAGGAATTTCTCTCAGAGTTAGGAAGGCCTGGGGCAGCCCACCAAGCAGAGGCAAAGAGCCATCTTGGCTCCAAGGACAAATGCTTTCTCGGTGGGGTTTTCTATTTCTCCCCTTTAATATACATGAATTCAAAGAACTGGTATAATAAACTAAATAAAAGCCAGATCCAAATGTTAAAATCTATCATTCCTATTCCTGAGAAGTACAGAATAATTTCAAAATTATTGGGTAGAGTAGCAGTATTCAGTCCCTCAATATCATGTCTTTGGGTTATTTCTGTCAGATCCAATGCTGCCATGACTTCTTTTCCAGTTGACACTATGGTCCTACCATATTCTATCCCAGGAACTATCTTTGATATAGAACCTAAATGGTTAAATTTTCTTTGTCCTATTTTTACAGATGCATGGAGAAGGTAAAGTCTGATTCTCTTGCAATAACATATTTCAATGGTGCTGTCCTTTTTCTTAAATGGCATTAGCTGTTGGTGGGCCCAAGACCCAACATGACCCCATAAATGAGAAAGTAGACCATATGGGTTTTTACTCTGAGGTGTTGCAATGATCTAAGGGAGCAACATCTTTCTGTACAGAAAATTGGCAACCTGAGATGGGTTTACACACCAGTTTTCCTTCCTGCTAAGCAAAGGGCCACCTGACCCAACAAAATATCCTCCAGCTTTGCGTCAGAAAATTTCCACCAACAAGATTCATGCGTGAATGGAAAAAATGTGCAAGGAGTAAGAGACTATGCAACATTGGAGTCTCAGAAATAGTTGAGGGCCATTAAGGATAGCCTAAATCTTCTCCTTTTTGCATCTGTCAGCTTCTAGTAGGGAAAGAGCACTCAGGCAAATGCAGACAGTGTCCCTGAGTCACAAAGGCAATGAGACCTTGAGATTCAGAGAGGGGGGCAGGAAGGAGGGGGTGCATCAGGAGATGCTTGTGTGGAGTAGGTAACTAGATAGTGTCAAGGGATAAGACATTTGTTACAAAGTACTTCATGTGGATCTCATTAGATCTCCAAAACAAACCCTTGGGAGATAAGTAGCTCAAGTATCATTCACTCTATTGTACAAATGAGGAAACAAAAGAGTGAAGGGGTTTTGCCAAAGTTGTGTATGTCAATAGTATAGTCCAAGGTGCACATCTAGGCAGCATGGTGTGTAGGAAAGAGCACTAGATTTGGAGAAATAATAATAATATCTAACATTTATATAGTGGTTCAAGGTTTATAAAGTACTTTATATGTACTATTTCATTTGTGTCTAGTATCTATTTCTCCTGGCTAGACAGTAAGTTCATTGAGGGCAGGACCTGGTTCTTGAATTCATGAAAGCATTTATTAAGGGCTTACTATCTGCCAAGCATTGTACTCAGTACTTCAGGCACAAATACAAAAGAAAAGACACTCCCTGACCTAAAGGACCAGAAGGGAAGACAACAGATAGAAGGGAGTGATATTTTGGTTTGGGTAGTGGGCTGGTGATTGGAATCTTAGGCCTCTGATAGCCAATTGACACAGCCTTTCCAGGAGCAATAACAGAGTTGATTAGATTATGGCTCCAGACCTATAAAGGAGGGGGCATGGATATAGAGTGTGGGGAGGGAAATGCAGCCTGGCTGGAGTTCTTTCCTATATATTGTGGGTGACTCAAGGATCCCTAATCAAGGCATCAACCCTCAGGGCAAGAATTCTGGGTGCGAGAGGGTCTGACTTCGGGGACCAAGTTCCATTCGCTTTTGCCTTTTTTTGTATCCCTGGGCCTGTCACAGTGGCACATCCTACGCACTCATTAATACTCGTTGCATAACTGCTAGAGTCATATTCCTTTTTACAAATGAGGAAACAGAGAATTAGAGAGGATGAATGACTTGACCAGCTCTTTATAGTAGATAAGTTCGATTGGAACAAAAATTGTATGAAGGGGAAGAAATACGTGGAACAGGGGGATGGGTGTGTTCATGGAGGGTTTCTGGGTACTCAACTGACTTAATTCCCCTTGTGGAGCAGAGTTTGTGTGTAGCAGAAATGCCTTGGAGAGACTTTGGAGTATGAGTGGACATTGTTGTGTAGCTGATTCCAGTCTGCCAATCATATGGTTAACAACAGCCTCTTTGGTTGCTGCAGAGAAACTGGAACTGAGGTGGGGGGTGGGGATGGGTTTGCCTTCCCAAGGCCTTAGTCAGCTTACTCTTGGTTGGATCTCTGCTCTTGGTTCAATTACTTCAATGATGGAGTCCAGTGAGAGAAGATGATATAATATTGGCAACAACAACAATAGTAACAACATTTATATAATTTTTTAAGGATTGAAAAGTATTTTATAAATATTATGTAATTTCCTCCTCACAATAACCCTGGGAGGCAGGGGTTATTATTATCATCATTTTACAAGTGAAAAAACTGAGGGAGGCAAAGGTTAAATGACTTTCCCAGAGTCACACAGCTAGTAAGTGTCTGAGGTCAGATTTGAATTAAGCTCTACCTGATTCCAGATCTAGGGCTCCATATACCCACTGAGATGCCTCTAGGTATGACGGAAGAGGCCTTGAGCCTACTTCCTCTGAGGCAGACATGTGGCCCCATGAAGTCCTTTACTGACCCCAGTATTTCTCCTTTTTCAGTTTAAAGACCTAAAGGCAGCTAAGACCTTTTCAATTTCAAGATGTCATTCAGGTATACAATCTCTTCTGGATCCCAGGAGTCTTGGAGTTGAATCTGTGCCAAGTTTTACTGACAGCTCAGAATGAAGCCCAAGAATCAAGTAGTGACCTTTTTGATGTAGACAATAGGTAGTTGAGAGGGAAGACTAATGGGAAATTTGGGCACAAAGTTGGTAGAACCAATTCTTTGTAGAAATTGTACTTGGTTTGAGTCACCTGACATTTAAGACTGAGATGGTGACAAGGAGAGTGCATCCTCAAGGTTTAGGGGGAATATGTTTATATTTTTGTTCTTATTATATCTTTGAAGTAAATATCTCTTGCAAAAGCTAATGGATAGGAACTGGTTAAATGGAACTGGGACTAAAGTCATTGGTGACTGAAGTGGTGGAAGGAGTCACGATGCTGGCTTGAGCCAATGGCATTAGAGAAAGACACCCCAATCCCAGGTGGGTGCGCCTAGATTCTCTGAGGGGGAGATATAGGAGCCTAATTCTGGGACAGTGAGCTCAGAGTACATATGGACACTCTTTAGTGAGTATGCTCACTACATATACATAAGCCTGCAAAAGTAATCTGTACTTGTATAATGTCTGAAGTGGAATTTGAATCTAGGACTTTTCCAGACCCAAGGCCAGGACTCTATCTATTGTGTCATGCTACCTCTGGGAAGTCAGAGAACCTCAATTTGAATGTTGGCCTGCATTACTGAATCTCCAGGGACCTTGGTTTCCTCATCTGTAGAATGAAGGGACTGGACTAGATTAAGTCTAAAGTCTTTTTTTATTCTAAGTCTGTGATCCTATGAATCTGAAGCTCAGGCTTTTCCTACTACATAAGAGTTGCCTTCCAGTAAAGTATAATCTTGCTTTTTTTTTTGTCTTCACCCAAATTAAAATGAATACATTGAGACACAGGAGACTTGGGCCAGGATCCAACATCTAAAACAGTAACAGATTTTGTAGTGTCTTTACACAGAATAAGCTCACATCTTCATTGGATAAACATGAATATAAGCCAATGACCAGCCAAAGGATGAAAAAAAGAGAGATTTTCTTCTGGATTAAGAAACATCATGCAAGGAGCCTGCCATCAGGTTGTCCTTTAGCTTTTGGTACCAGATGGCTTGTCTGATACCACACACAGTGCAATGGACATTTGAGAAATATTCTTCTGGAGATCTAAAGCATTCATTTGCTCATTCATTCACTTGACAAATATTTATGCAAACTCAACATGACCATGGTGGGATGTTGGACCCATCTTCCGTTCTTTACTCTCCTCAATCCCTAATATCCAATCAGTTTCCAAGTCATGTCAATTCTACTTCTATGTGTCTGATTTGTCTTCCTCTCTTCATTCACACAGCCACATCTCCATTCAGACTCTTATCAGCTATTGCCTAGGTTATTGCAATGCCTTGGTAATCATTCTCCTTGCTTCAAGAGAGTCCATCCTCCCCAAGAGTACCAGAGTTATTTGCCTCAGGCACAAGTCTGACCATGTCTATCCCTTGCTCAAAAATCTTCAATAGTTACCTCTTGCCTCTAGGATGAAATACAACACCCTCTACTTGGCACTTGAAGTCCTTTGTAGTGTAAATCCAGCTTCCTTTCCCATATTTCTTATTGATTTTTCCCCTTCATGCATTTTTGGTTCCAGTTAAACTCCTATACTTGCTATTGCTTATACCTGATATTTCATTTCTCATTTCTTTGTCTTGACAAAACACAAAGGTCTGGAAAGCATTCCCTTCAAATCTCCAACTCTAAGAACTCCAAGTTTGCTTTAAAACTTATTTTAAGGAACAGATTTCTACCAAACAGAGCTATCCCAAAGAAGAATGGGTTACCTGGGGAAGCAGTGAGTCTCTCCCCACCCACCCTGGAGGTATTTAATTAAAGATTGGATGACTACTTTGGATATGTTACAATGTTCAGGTAAGGTTTTGCCTAAATCACCTTGCAAGTCCCTTTCAGAGTCAAGATTCTGGGATTCTCTGTGATTAGTCACTTTGATGCATGGGGATTGGCTATGCTATGGACACCTTGATTAAATAAATTAGGTTATGGAGAGGAGTTCACTTAACTCTCTGAAATGTAGTCACAAATTTAGTTACAAATTGCAGGGTTTTTAGAAACATTAAAGTCTAAGATGTTGGTAACATGAGAGTAGTGGGAGTAAAGGTGGAAGCTTTTTTCTTTTCTTTTCCAGATTCATAGATTTAAAAATCAGAGATTGATGCAAGGAGGAAAGATCTGAAGTCAGGATCCTCATACCAGCTCTGCTGTTTACCAGTTGCATAATCTTGGGCAGGTCATGCCACTTTTCTGGGTCGCCATTTCCTTATCAGTAAATAAGGGAGTTGGACTAGGTGGTCTCTAAAATCCATACTAACTTTAAGCCTCTGATCTTATCATCTTTAAGGATTTGTTCAATTTCAACATTCTATAACTCCAAGTGGAGAATTGAGGCAGTTCACAAACTTTAACCCAATTCAAAGAACAAAAAATCCCCTGCCCATCAGAGGTTTTCAATCTATCTTGTGTCATGGACTCTTCTGGCAATCTCGTGAAGACAATGGGGCCTTCTAAGAATAATTTTTTTTAAATGCATAAAACACACAAAATTACAAAGAAAATAATTTATATTATAGTAATTAGAATAATAATTAAAAATCTCCACAAATTCATGGACCCAAGGTTAAGAATCCTGTCCCATCTGGCGTTAAAATATCTATATTTAGATGTGAAAATTAGTTTTAAGGAATTAGTTAAAAATTAAAAGTCAAAGAATTTAAATTTAAATGTTCATTTTAAAACTAATTTGTGAACTAATTTATTTCTGTATCAGTTCACTGAAACAAAAGTGTTTGGAGCATTATTTTTTTTTCTCTTTTCACTGGTTCTGTGCAATTGTCTTAATTTTTTATTTATTTTGTACACATATGTGTGTGCATGTGTGCATATCATACACACACATATACCATCATACATAGAAGTCCAATAGATTTAAAACAATTTCTTGTTTTCCATAAGCCTATGCTCCAGAGATCTCTAATTTTATGGTATAGTGAACTAAAGATAATTGATATAGATTACAGTCATCTATAACTTAAAAAATAAATGCTCAGGAGTTTCTCAAGGGCCAGAAAATTGGACTTTCCTTCAGTAACGAAGTTAGTTGGTGTCAGAAGTGGGATTTGAACTCCCACTATACGAATTCCAAGTTTAGCAGCTATTGATCCCACCATGCTGGATCCATCATTCTCAATGCTATAGGATATTGATTTGCACTGGTTTTGTTACTGCCTCAGCTTTATAGCCATCCAACCTTTGTTTTTTATGCTCTATTCAGTTTTCCTTGCTAGAATAGAGTGCCAAAACTGAGTGGGTTAATTCTGCCGGCATGGATAAGTAAACAATCATAGGGGAATGAATTTAGACCTGGAAGGGACCTTAGAAGTCAACTACTCTAGCCTCCTCATTTTACAGATGATGAAACTGAAGTCCAGAGGGGGAAAGTGACTTGGCCAAGGTCACACAGTAAATAAGTGACAGAGGTGGGATTCCATCTCAGGCCCTCTCTGACTTCAGTACTCTTTTCATTGTATCCCAATATCTTTCACTGAAGTGCCAGCAGTTAAACCGAGATTTTGTCATTCCAGCTAAGAGAGTAATAAAGAAAAGTATAGTTGAATGACATAATAGAACAAGCCATCCTCCTCCATTTAATTTCCTTATTGATTCTATAGTTATCCTGCTAAAGAAAACACCACATTGTTTCTATGTTTCTATATGATGAAGAATTCTGAAGTTTTGAGCTGGACTCTTGCTGGTCATCATGGCCAGTCATTTTTGGATGGAAAGGATGGGAAGAATCTGGGAAAAATGCCATGTGAGTGGAATGAACGAGTGGGCTCTTGTAATTCGTTTTTCCAGAGAAGGAAAGCAATCTGACCAAAAGAGAAGAAAATTAGTGAAGTATTTTTGTAGCTGTGAAAGTTTAAGTTCTTGTGATCGCGCATGCCTAGAATAACATTTTACTGAGCTTTGCTTTTTTGTGACCACTATCAAATTTGCCCTAAGTTAGATTGTCCTCTATTAAAGCCACCTCTGGTGAGACAGGCACCCAGAGTAATTGTGTTGTGTCTTGGACCCAGTGGATTTTTACTTTTTGTTTTAGTCTCCACCTTCCCCCAGAGGGGGAACCCAACCTCCCATTCAGAAATTCCATTAACTGAACCTGGAGGCTTAAATATTAAATGTTAAAGGTTCAGGTGCCCCAAAGCTTTGATTTTTCTTCTTTATTCTCATTGAATAGCATTGAAAGCTGCTGTTGGCAACAAATGAGGTCCATACCAATTTTTCTATTTATTGGCTCATCAGAATGACTTTCTGAAGATTCACTAGAGAGTGACTTTTGCTATGTGCTGGACTTTGCATGCCCTAGAAGAGAGATTTTTAATCTTGGGTTCATAGATCCCAAAAAGGTTGTTTATGGATTTCAGGGGGTCTGTGAACTTGTCTAGGGAAAAAAATGACATCTTTATTTTCATTAACTTCTGGTTTCCTTTGTAATTCTTTTTTTCACATAAAAACTCTATTCTGAGAAAGGTTCGTAGACTTTGCCAGACTGACAAAGGGATCCAGCCATCATTCCCCCAATTTGATTTACTCAAATGCATTTAGGCAGCCTCCAAGTTAAGCTATTCTCTGGGTGCCATTAAGAGCTCATTTAAGTCTTTTTTCCCTTACCTTGATAGTGAATTGTAAATACCCCCATGTGGATTCTAATTAGGATAGTTATGCAATTAGATGAGAATGGAGATCAGATTAAGCTAGAAAAATAAGGAATAAGGACATGACTTTAATGAACAATTTGCACATCTTAACTCATTTTTATTATACCATTCAAATTCTTAATAACCTAATAAGATATTATTAACCTGATAAATGTGTCACAAATGATAGAATTAGTGCATACTTTAGACAACTCCAGTAACAATTAAAAAAAAACAAACCATGCCCAGTTTTATGGCCAGGGAGTAAATTGCAGCATCACCTGCCCTGAGGTTCAGTTAAAATAACACAACTAATTAGATGATGAGAAACGAAATCTAAAAATAAAGGAGAAAGTATAGGTCCGATGAAGAAATGCTATTGAAAGCCTGGACTTTATGTTTATAGTGAGGGTTTGACTTAAGTTTGATACAGAAGAAAACTGTAAATTAAATCACCAGTGGGGAACACCCAAGGTCAATGTGTCCAAGCAGCTCTGTGTTGTCCAAAATATCAGCATTGCCCAGTGCCACAGTGTTTGTGAGAAGCTGCTACTACATGAGAGCCAATCTGCAAGATGTTTTTCCAGAAAGTCTCTGTATCCAGAGCTAAAATGAGGGACTTTGGCATCTGGGGCAAGTACCTTCAATAGAGCTGAGGAGGCTGAATGAAGGGGACCTTAAATTCAGGGCTGGGAAGCACCTGTCGTAGGTCATGAGGAGACCTGCTGGAGGGGGGAAGGTGAGGTGGGGAGAGCTCACCACAGACCCATCTTTCATTTACTATTTCAGCTCATTATTTTTGCTAATCAGTTAATCAGAAAACTTCATTAAGTGTTATTGTATACCAGGAACTACACAAGGGGCTTAGAACACAAAGAGAAAAATGAAGGCAATGGGACTACAGATTTAGAACTGCAAGGGGCCTGGACTGCACAGGATTTAGCCATTTTGTTATGCAGATGAGGAAACTGAAATATAGAGTGGTTAAGTGACTTACCCAGAGTCACACAACTAATAAGTGACTGAGGCAAGGTTTGAATCCAAATTTCCCTAACTCTAAATCCCATGCCCTATCCACTGTGCTGTACTTTGCCTTTGAAAAGTTTATAATCTAATTGGGGAAAACAATATGTACATATACAGAGCATGTAGTATATTTGTATATATCCTTCCATACATAATACAAACATATACACATGAATACACACATGTGAATATATACTATATTAGATGCTTATATTATACACATTCATGTATACACAAACACTACAATAACACACGTGCATATTATATGTATACATGTGTATACACATGGCATCATGTACATATACATGTATTATGTATGCATATATACACATACAATTTTGAAAAGGCACTAGTTGTTAGGAAAATCAGGAAAGGCTTTGTGAAAAACACGTTGCTTAAACTGAGCCTTGGAAAATTGTTTTGGAAAAGAGTTTTTCTTCTATCAAATGGGGATAATATTACTTGTCTCATGTACAGAATCTCACAAGGTTATTTTTAGATAAGCACTGCTCAAACCTTAAAATACTGTATAAGTAAGTTGTAGCTAGGGTAGAGTCATGGAGCTTCTTCCTAGGGCACTAACATCTGAAGGCTATGTTTCCTCCTGGGGGAAGAAACTTCCCACAGAAGTCTAGACTGACAACTTCTGCCTTGGGACCCTTTTTCCTGGGATCTACCTTCTCTGTGATCCCAAGCAGAGGTGAAGGCCAGTCTCTTGGGGTGGGGGAACTGATTGCCCCTGTATTCTAGCATGACTTGACCTCCTCTTCCTCCTACCCAGAAAGCCTTTCCTGGTAACCAAGAGTTAAAAGGGAAGGGACGGGGGAGCAGTTTAGCAAAATCAGCCAAAATGTTGAGTAGGTCTGAAGGTATGTGTACTGTTTACCCCCCCCTTTTCAAAGAATGGATGAAGATTTATAGGATTGTAGAATTATGGCTAGAAGGGACCTTAGAGGCCATTTAGTCTAATCTCCATGTTTTGCTGACTAGAAAACTGATTGAAAAAGCACTCATTAAGCCTTTATGATGTGCTACTAAAGCAGTGCATTTTCTCAATTCTTCTCCAGACTATTATTGGTCATTCAATCACAAAGCACTTGGTTTCTTTCTTATTAATTTTTTCTTTACATTATTTGAGGTCATGGTGCTAAAATCAGTGAACCATGGCTAAACCAACATCCCAATCATCTCCAAAAGCTAACTCTTTCCTCTTTCATGCAGAGTATACCTTGTCTCCCAGGTTCTGACTCATAAAATTGCTGAGAAGCATCCTCACTTTGCAGGACTTGCCTGTTTTCTGTCCAACCACTTTGATCACTATCTCCAGTGGCTTTTTTTTTCCCCAAATCTGGCCCATTCAGTCTATTTCTATGCCCAATTCTGAGGTGGTAGACTAGCCCGTCTAGACTCTGTTTTAGCTCCTTTCCCTAAATGCATGACACAAGGCAGCCCACTACCACTCTTGGAAAGGACTTGAAACCCATTCCCTAGCTGGTGTTGATAGTGCTATCAATACTTATTTATGCCAGTGGATTCTCAACTTCTTTTGCTCTCAGGGAAGTATTATTCTTTACCCTGAGAAATTGTGGCACACAGTGGGAGAGCAAGCATCCTCTGCCCATATACATATACATGATTGCAAGTGTAAATAAATTTTATGCAATTGGTGCCACACCTAAACTCATGGGAAAGGTGTTCATTGTGGCATATCCTTTGAGAACCCCTGGTATACCCACTTCTCAGCACTCATAGATGGAAGCTTTCTTCATTCGGATTGATGAAATTACAGATTTGGGCCAAAAACAAAGAATTATTCAACACAAACAGTATTATAAAGGCAGAGGGGCTGTGAGATAAATCTGCCACTGTCTTATAATAAGTTTCCTTTGAGTTAGTGTTTCTAATGAAAAGAAAGGTTGGTTTGGTTGCAGCCGTCAATTTGGAGGAGATGGGGATGTTGGTTTAGTCCCGGTTCACTGATTTTAGGACTTGAATAAATGTGGTTCTGATTTGAATGGATTTACCAGGTGACTTAAGAAAACTTTGTTTTGGTTGATGGTTCAATAAAAACATAATATTTGTCTCCAGGCTGGGCTTCTTCATCAAGGTGTTATCATTCTGACCTTGGGTTGGTGGTTTTGTGTCTTGTCATAGAAAGGAGAAAATAGGGGGAAAAGTGCTATTATAACTACAATAAGCAAGTAGGATATGTTGGACTGATGAATAGGGAGGGTACAGCAATGCTACAGATGAATTTCCAAAAGTCTGGCTTGAGTGTTAGAGAATTGACATGTTTCTTGGGCTAAAAACACTGCATCTGAAACAGATCCTTCTTCACCCTGAGAAGAGGGAAAGAGGCTGAAAAAATGTGGAATGCCACAAAAAGCTATTCCCTTTTGGGGCAAAGAAAACAGTTGACCTTTGTGGGCCCACAGCAGGGGTGGGATGAGTTGGGGGGGTGTTTCAGTCAAGTCATCTGTGGAGCATATGCACCATCTCACTGTGCTCAGGACTGATGTTGAGAGAGGAAGTGAACTGAACAAGACTAGTGCTTGACAAGGAAAATGTCCATTCTCTGGGGCCATAGGTCACTGAATCTAGAACAGAAAGGGAACTTAGACAAAGGTCATCTAGTATAATGCTTTCATTTGTAAATGAAGATGATGAGGCTTGGAAAGGGAGGTACCTCACCCAAGGTCTCATGGATAATATGTAGCAGAGTTTGCATCTGCCCAATTTTTTGAAATGATGAATTAGTTCCTTCTGGTCTCCATTCGCCGTGGTTTTGTTTACAACTAAATTGAAAAAAAAATAGTACTACCTTAGCATAATCAAGTTTTTTTTCCTCTCCTTTTTTTGAACATGACTGTGCTGAGAGCATCCTGGTTGCTGTGGGGGTGCACTGCTGTCTCAGATGTTCTCCAAAGTTGAGCTGTTCAAGGTGCAACCTATAACTCAGGGGGAAAAGAAGAGGTCTTGAATTGGTTTTCTTGCTGTACTCTTGGGATGAAGTGGATGTCTTCACTCACTGAGTGCGTCATTCTGTTTCTATTTCATCTTTTGTTCATCAAGCATCTGTCAAACATACATAGATGGATTAGAGGGAAAGATGAAAAGACAAAGATGAAAAGAAAGAAAGAAATGAATGGAGGATAGAAGAAAAAAAGAAAGAAAGAAAGAAAGAAGGAAGGAAGGAAAGAAGTGAAGGAGGAAGGAAGGGAGAAAAAAGGAAGCAAAGAAGGAAGAAATTAATAAAAGGAAAGAAATAGATAAAATTAAGAAAGAAAGAGAGAAAACAAAAGATGGAGAAAATGAGAGAGAGAAAGAAAGGGAGAGGAAAAGGAAAAGCACAAAATAGAGACAGAAGGAAAGAAAAAATGGGAAACAAGAAAAAAAAGAAAAGGAGGAGGTAATGAAAGAAGACAGCAAGAAAGAAAGAAAAAGAAAAAAAATTGATGGGCATATGGGGTGGAAAGTACACAAAAAATTCATTCATAAAGTATTCAAAATACATAAACATTCATATTCAAACATTGAATATTCACGTATTTAATAGTCATAGCATCACATGTCATGAGCCTCTTTTTAACATAGCTACATTTCTCCTTTTCAATTCAATTAGGTAAATAAGAGTTCTTGAAAAAATGTCACAACTGTAATGTCAGCCTTGGGAAAAATGATAATGTTGGTCAAATTTTTATTTAATCATTCTCTTCCCCTTCCTATCAATCAATTTCCTCTAATCTGTCACTCAGTACCTTTATATTACCCAAAGGACATTGTAGAGACTCGTTTTGGGAGGCCACCAGATGACCTGGATCACTTCAAATATCTTTTCACTCCACCATTAAAATTATAGAGACAAAGAATTAAAGACCTGGAAGGGACTTTTCACTACCCAGCTTTTGAGCTGTTGTGACCAAATGGCTTTCTAAGTACTTTGTTGGAATAGAAGAGAGCTCTTCCCTCTGATTGGAGATTGAAGAGTTACCCCTAAGCACTTTCCCTTAAGTAGGGCACCCAGGACAGTAATTTCTTCATTCCCTTGAGGTTATAACTATTCTAGATTTCTCCACCTTGTCCCCGTGCCCAGTTATTGGAATAGTGTCTGGCTCAAGGTAAGCAATCAGTGCTCCTGGACATACTGATAGAAAGAATGAGAGAGGAGAGATAAAGTTTATCAGTTAAATCTTTGAAAGCTTCAGTCGTATGCAAATGAATTTATGAACCACAATGCACTGTATTCATCATTAACTCAGTTACTACTCTGCTTTCTAACAGTGCTTCTCAATCTGAAAGGCAAGATCTCAGGTCCTCAGAATAAGTAGTCTTCATCTTCCTTTCAACATTTTACTCTGAGGGGCTATATTTCTTCTTAAGCTAATTTTTATCAGTGTTCTGTACAGAAATGTTCTTTTTGTGCCCCTTTGAGCAACCAAAATAGCCCTATAACTAAGGGCAGCATCTTCCAATGGCAGTTGTTGATAGACAGCTTAGCTAAACAGTGACAGAAAATGAAGAAATGCTAGATCATCTTGAATTTATCTTCCTCCTCCCTCTCTTTTGTGCCAATTCAACTCAAGAAGGTTCTGGGCGAGAGGGCCAAGTTGTAAAATGTGGAGGGCTGACTCAGGAATGCTGGAACAACAGAAGACAAGGTGAAATCATCAGACTTCTGTCTCTGTCACTATACACGTGGGAGGGAACATACTTTGACCTTTAATATTTTCAAATCCAGGGTTTATCAAAACACTCTGCGCTCTAGCCCATAGCTCGCAAATGAAACTTCAAGACCAGGTCAGCACGACCTGTGGCCCACAGGCTGTTTATGGATGTTTTCCTCTATAGTTTTCACTGGCCATCTGAAATCCTTTGACTTGCCACAGGTTGTGCAGGCCTCCTCAAGACATTTGATCATAGATATAACTGGGACATGGTGATCAGGGCTTTGCCTCTAGATGCTGAAAGTTAGGAGGTTCTAACAGCATTCCTTCATTAGGTGGCAATAACTAGCACCTAGTTTGAAAGAATAATTTGTTAAAATAGAAAACTCCCAGCAGGGCATTTCTTCACCTGCAAGTCCCATCCTGCATCCATTCCCCATTCTCCATGTGGTAGTTTCAAGATCTCCATCTGACTTGGGACTCCAGAGGACCAATTTTATGCTTCTTGTCCTAAGTGCCACTATATACCATCAGCATGACATTAATAAGTATGGTGAATGCTGTCAAAGAGATCATGGGACTGGAGGTTTTCAACGTTGAGGTTCTATAGGAATCTGTCTACAATGCCTTGAAAATATGGAGGTTGTGTTAAGAATGTAAATCTAAGAGTCATTCACTAGAGGTTCTGCCAACGTTTTGCAGATGGCTAGCATGCTAAAGAGTTGACTATATCTTTGAGACCTGGAAAGCTGATAAAATATTTATTTTCTCTTATGCCAAAGTGTATAAATGATACAGGTCCAGATGTAGGTTGCATTCAAATGAATGCTAAAGAAAGTATAGGCTTGTTACTGTCACTCTGACTCAATAATTTAGGAGCTATTTGTATTTTAGATGGCTATACAAATATTTAGAGACAAAGTCAATTGAAATCAATTGTACCTGTTAGCTTAGTATTATCTCTGAGGGTTCTGTAGCTCATGAAAGTATAATGATGGGCCAAGCGGACCTATTATTCCAGTGCCTCCAAGGTCTGGAGTACCTTGTTGGAAAGAAAGAATGGGACAGGAGACACACAGACAGACAGACAGACACAGACGCAGAGACAGACAGAGAGACAGAGACAGAGACAGAGAGAAAGAATAAAAAGAGGAAGAAAAAGAGAGAAATAAAAAAGAATAAAAAGGCAAAGATTTGTTTGATTTTGCAAGTTTATACAAATCACTACCTCACTGTCAAGAATACCTTATGGAGGAGAAGGGAGACAGAGAGAAGCAGACAGATAAGAAGACTAGACAGAGACACGCACACATAGAGACAGTGAAACAGACGATTGTTGTAGGGAAGGGTCTCTGCCAGGAGAGTGCTTTTATTCCTTGCTAAGTGATCTTGATTTATATACATATTTGGAATTAACTGGTGCTCATCCCATGATTTCTATTTATTTCTTCTCCTTTAAAGAAAATTTCCTATGCAATATTGTTAACCAGGCAGAGAGAGTTAGAGAAAGAAGAGAAGAGAAAAAGGAAAAGAAAGAAAAAAGAAAGAAGGAAGGAAGGACAGAAGGAAAGAAGAAAAAAACCACAAAGACCTGCTTGATGGTATGGGTTTCTATTCTCCCCTGTGGAGAGGCTTTTTGTGGTAAAAGAACTCTCTGGATCCACTTTCTCTTCTCCAACTGTCTAAATTCTATCCATGGGTCAAGGGCAATTTTAGGTCCTCACCTCTTCATGAAGCCTTCTTTGGCCCCTGTAGTGCATGGTATCTCACGAAGGATCCCACCTTAGATGTCTGATAATATATTATCTGATTGATCATTTGCCACCCAAGGTGCTGTGTTGGGTTCTGTTTTTTAACTGCTCTGGAAGGTCCTCCTCAGCTCTAAAATTCTGATTCTCTGTGTGTGTTTCATCACCCTGACAATTCATCATCACCCCCCAAATTATGACTTCATGGTAAAATATGTGAAAGCAGAGAAGGGAACCTCAGCAGTCAGCTCTGTGAAATGAGGTTAGCCTAGATGAACTATAAGGAAAATCCCAGCTTTCTTGCCTGTGGAATTTAGTAGCTATATTACCTGTCCTTGTCTGTAAAATAGGATTAATAATAAACACCTGTTGCATCTACCTTATAAGGTTTAAAGTAAGATAATGTATATAATATGTGTCATGAACCTTCAAGTCCTATATACATTTTTATTTGTGTAGTGGTCAGGGGAGGTGGATTTCCCACCCCACCTTCCCACCCCATATCAGTTGTGATGTAATCACAGAAAGTAACAAAGGTAAGGAGGTATTAATATATGTAGTGGGGTGTGTGTATGAGAGTTGGTTTTATTAACAATGGTTAACTCTTATTACATATGGAAAATCATCCCCGTCATAGTGAATCAGAGAGCTGGCCTTGGTGCCAAGGAAGAATTGGATTCAAGTTTCACCTCTGACACATACTGCCTTTGTGACTCTGGGCGAGTCACTTAAGTCTTTTAGACTGTAAGCTTGTTGAGGGCAGGGACTGTCTTCCTTTTTATTCATTGTAAACCCAGTGTCTTGCACAGTGCCTGACATGTAGGTGCTTAATAAATGTTTATTTGATTTATTGCTTACTGAACTTAATCTTTCAGAGCTTGGGGCAACTCTTTAAGGCTTATTTCAGAGAACATGCTGCTCTTCATTGGCAAACGGACTTTCTTTGTCCAAGAATTCTCCATGCCAATGAAATCATGGGCCCAGTCCCTATCTCAATGAAGAATTATTTTTTATGTAATTTGAAATATAATTATATGATTATAATAATAAATTATAACAGAAATACTATGATTTGCATAACCTCATATGTGAGGAAAGAGAAAGTAAATGCATTCTAGGTTTGAGATTGGTGACTCTTTTTGATCAAGATCTTATTATTGTCCAAATATAGATATGCATCTAGCCAAAATTTTTGTTTTAATAAAATTCCTAAAGTATTTGCCATCAGTGTTTGACTGAAGAATGAAGAGATAACATTTCATTAAAAATGCAAAAAATCAACTGAGATTATATAAGCTCAAAAGGATTAAGGGAAATGAATTTGGGTGGTTTTTTTTCCCCAAGCATCATTGTAATTTCTTTTTAAAAAGAAATGATGAAATTAAGCCTGCACATATTCTTAAGAGTCAGATGACATGTATTAGGGCCAATCTTCTGAAGAGGTGTCTGTGTGACACATGTATATCCAGTTACTGGCTAAGTGCCTACTGAATACGCAATTGCCCCTTATGTGTTTCGTGTTTTCAAGAAGTTGTGCTCAGTAGCAAAGGAACTTTAATAAGACCTAAATGGCAGAGTTGGTGGTCTTGGAAGCAAATGTACTATTTCTTGCCATCTTCTCCTGGGGGAAGTCAGGAATGGAATGGGGTGAGGCTGAATCTCTAAGAGCAGCAAAGAAGCAAATTTATACTTGATGTAAGGAGAAATTTCCTAAAATTTAGAATCATCCCAAAGTGGTATAACGGGTTGCCTTGGAAGGTAATGGGGTCTCCATCACCAGAGGTATTCGTGTAAAAGCTGGATGATGATTTGTAAGGGATGTTATGGGAGAGATACTTGGTAAAGGGTGAATTGGACAAGAGTGAGGTCTCCTCTGACATAGAAACTATCTGCTGAAACGATTTACTAGGGTATGGCCACTGCACAGCTACAGCTTCTTGGAGTCACAAGTGAGAGCTGGGTGACAGGTGAACACCTAACGTGTTCAACAACCCTGAGAAGGCCTTGGCAAGCTCTTATACAAGTGGTGCTCATTCTCCTTGAACACCCCATATACCCCAATTGTAGGTATATAGATTTAGAGGTAGAAGGAATCTTAGAGATCATCTATTCAAACTTCCTTATTTTACAGATGAGGAAATAGAGGTCTAGATTTGAACTTGGTTCCCTGGACTCCAGTTCGGCTCTGTTCTCATTGTACTTTGTTACTCTTAACTCCAGCCACCAGAGCTATAATTTGCATGCGAGCAGCAAAGGCTTTTACCTCAGGGTGCTGAAATACAGAAAGTGTTGATAATACCTCCAGTCCTTCAGCAGCATAGAAAAATATTGAGCTTAGCACCTAGATAGTCCAAATAATTAATTAAAATAAGAAGCTACTAGATGGTGCCTTCATGACTACTTCCCACCCCTGCCCTGGCCATCTTGCCAGCTGTGTTTGAGAGTATGTGTCTTGCCCATGCGCAAAAATGGTTACTTATAGCTTAGTCAAATATTTCCTCCAACTGTGGGATACCATGAAGTGGGGCTGATATGGCACTGAATAGTTCTTAAAGAGATACCTAAACCACAGTTCTAAGCACAGATCCTTCTCAAACTTTGGTGCCTCACTTTCTTGGAAGTTGAGCCGTTTCTGCTAATGCTGAAGAAATTGAGGTCCACATATTAAAACTAGTCCCGGGGGTTTTGTTCCATGCCAATGGTATAGTTTTTGATACATTTTTTTTCAATTAACAAGCATTTATTTTCTTTCCCTCCATCTTTCTCTCTCTACTCCCCACTGGAAAAAATAATTCTTATAATAAATACACATAGTTAAAAGCAAGACAAACTCCCCATATTGACTATGTCTAAAAATATGCTTCATGCTGTACAGTTGGTCCATCCCCTATGTGTCAGATGTGGAGAGCGTGCTTTGTTATCAGTCCTCTGTAATCAGGGTTGGTCAATGTGTTGGTCAGAGTTCTCCGATTTTTCGAAACTGTTTGTTTTTATGATGTTATTAGCAAAGAATAAGTTGTTTTCCCGGATCTATTCACTTCACTCTACATCAGTTCATACATGTCTTCCTAGGTTTATGAAACCATCCCTTTCATCATTTCTTACTGAACACGATAGTATTCTATTATATTCATATTGCATAAGTTGGGGAATTTAGTCATTCCCCAGTGGATGGATTTCCCTTCCTCCTTATTTTCCAGATATTTACCATCACAAAAAAAGTTGCTATAAATATATTTGTACATATTTGTCATTTTCCTCTTTAAACTCGTTGGAGTCTAGGTTTAGTGGTACTCCAGCTGGGTCAAAAAATATATCTAGTTTAGTACATCTTTGGGCACAGTTACTGATTGCTTTTAGAAAGATTATGGCAATTTACAGTTCCATCCTCTGAGTCCATGTGCCCATTTTCCTGTGTCCTTTTAATATTTATCATTTTTCTTTTTTTTTTGAAACTTTGTCAACTGATGAAGAACCTGAATTACTTAAATTTTATTTCTCTAATTATTAGTGTTAATTAGTTAATTAAAACAATGTCAATTAATAATTCCCTAATTATTATTAAACAAACATGTTTTCTTATGTTGTAGTTTGTTGAAATTTTGATTTCTCCTTTTGAAAATTATCAGCTTCTTCCCTTTGCCTATTTATCAATTGAAAAATGACTCCAATAAAAAATTAAATATGATAAGGTCATGCTTACAGGGCTATATGTTGTGTAAATGCATATGTAAAATATGAAGTGAAGAAATGTATGATTGAAAAGAGAAGTAGACTATTCATGCAGTGAAGGTGAAGGTTAACATACAGAGCCAGTGTTGAACAGACATGCATGGAATGTTAAAATCCCTAAGAGAAGGCCACTAATGTGTTGGGAGAGACACTACGGTAAAGGAGAAAGAGCATTGGAAATGGTTAGGAAAGATGTAAACCTCAAATCTTATCTCTGAATGACCATGGTTCAGACCTTCAACCCCCAACCCCTCCCTGCCCCATCCTCTGTTTTCTCAATTCCTTTTGCTATCTAGAGTATACTCTAGTGGAAAGAACGATGCTTTGGGGGCAGATGACCTGGGTTCAAATTCCAACTTTGTCAGTGTGACCTTGGGTAGATAATTTCACTTTCCAGAACTCAATTTTCTTAACCACAAAATGGAAGGAAGGGTTGGACTAGATGACCTCTAAGGTAGCTCTCAATCTATGGTCCTATGAGTTCATAGAATTGTTGTAAGGATCAAATGAAACATTTGTTGTTGTTAGTGAGTCATTTTTCAGTAGAGTTCAACTCTTCATGACCCCATTTGGGGTTTTCTTGGCAAAAATACTAGAGTGGTTTGCCAAACAGTGCTTTTCCTTCCCCAGCTCATTTTACTAATGAGGTAACTGAGGCAAACAAGGTTAAGTGACTTGCCCAGGGTCACACAGCTAGTAACTGTCTTGAGGACAGATTTGAACTCAGGTCTTTTTGACTCTAGAGCTGGTTTTCTATTCTCTGCACTACTTAGCTGCCCTCAAATGAAATAATATAGAATATATAGAAAATCCTTCATAAATGTTACATAAATGTTGGCTATTATTATTGCCCCTGTGTGGTAAGATTGGGTCTGGTGGTATTGAGACCACAATGATGGTCTCCCCTTAAGGGCAGCTATGGCTTTTAGAATCTATGGCTAGAAAAATATCGACAACATTTTTTGAAGGTTGCTGCAGCTGTTTTCCCCAAATAACATTTTATTTACTACCAACATGTTTTTCTCTCTCACATGCAGATTCCTAAAACAATATTTTGTCCATCACCAGCAAATCGGCCAGCATGGGGGGACACCCCAAACTGAAGTATAAAAACCCCCTACTTAGAAGGGCCCTTTGGAACACTCCCCTGCAGCAGGAGCAGACCCTCCCACTGGAGAATCCTCTTCCTGCTGAATGGACCTGTGTCTCTGCTCTCCTCAACGCCTTGCCACCCGTACATGAGTTATGCTCTGTTTTACTGTCTCTGTGTGTATTTGGTTTTTAAATTGGGTCTCTTTCCTCCTCTTCCCCATTCTGGTAACAAAACTTTGCATTGAACTTATTCTTATTGTTTTCCATGTTATTCTCAGCATCTGAACCCATTAAGGGGTTGTTTTCCCTGACATGTCTGGCTGACCTCTAGACCTCTCCTTAGATAGAAACTGGGTACCCTGGTAAGAATTTAAGCTATTGACAGACAACTGCACCTAAAATGGGGGTGTATGGCACTGTGAACCCACTTTTATAAAACAAGGGTCAATAGGGGAATCCTACGTCCTCCTGGGAGAAATTCCCTTATGCCAGAGAACTGTCACAAAACAGCTAACTAGAGGGTTTATGGGAGGATCACAGACGGTTTCATGGCCTTAGAACTGGCAGAACCTTAGAGACCATCTCGTCCAGCTCTCTCATTTCTTTTTAACATTTTGTACCTTGAAGTTAATTAAAATAAAAAATACCATTGCATGTTGATAATATTTCAATAAATTTGGAAGAGCAATATTAGTGAATACATATACAAGCAAAGAGTTCAAAAACTACCAGTGGACATTTTGTTTAACAAACTTAAGGTCTTCTTAAACCAACGTTTTTAGTTTCTTTCAATCCTTTTGGACCAAGATTTTATTGCGGATATGTCGTGTGTCCATCTATTAGCAACATCTGTGGCTACTTTATTTGCTAGCCTGTGTCTTGCTGGCTAATTTTGACTTTTTCAGTGCTTCATTGTAGGCTTTCTTTCTTTTGACTTTCCTCAGAAAACTGAGATAACGATGTCTCTAATTTCTATTTCCTTGCATGAAATGCTTTATTTGGAAAAGGCCAGAAATGGACATTTCAGTCTTCTCAGAGTGCACCCTGCCATTATCAGTTAAATTTTGATTGACTTCTTTCACCAACATAGCAGGAATTCCTTTCTCTTTAGGAGTCATCTTCTTTCAACTGAACTATATATTTTGTTTGTCTCCATAAAAATCTCCATCATATGAGATCTCTTTTTAACTTCATTTTTTCCATGGATTTGGCTCAGTGGCAGTGGTCCTGAGGTAGATGCAGGCCCCAACCTCCTCATTTTCCAGATAAAGGGAAAGAGAACCATAGGTTTAAATGATTTGTCCTAGGTCACACAGGTAAGAAAAAAAATAAAGCTGATACTCAAACCCATGTCCTCTGCCTCCAAATACAGCACTCTTCCTGCTATGTCACCTTGCTTTCTAAGGAGAAGAACTGTAGAAGAGGAGAACATAGGGATTAGTTGTAAGCTGCACGGATAAAGTGTCTCAATCAGCAAGATTATGGATCTGTTGAAGAACTAAAACATGCAATAAACATACGTGTGCAGCTGCATGTTTATATGCACACACAGTCCAAATGTGTGGCACATGTAGACAATCTGGCTATATAGGTATATATACACAAGTATCTATGTATCAATCTATGAATATGTATATACATGTATCAATACATGTGTATGTATGCTCACACCCCTATGTATGTATATGTTTGTACATGTGTGTATATATAAGTATGTGCATTTAAATGTGTACATATACAACCTAGCTCCAACTAACTTGGAAGAGTTGATTGTTAAATTTTATTGTGAGCATCTATGCCTTGGAAATAAGCAAACACAGTCAGGGCTTGATTTATTATTTTTTGATTGTCAGGACTAAGGAAAGTGATGGAGAAAATGTTAATAATGCATATTAAACCTAAAATTGTATATTCTTTACCCCGTGAGAACCAGTTGTTAAACATTTACCAGCATATCCCTGCATGCATTGGTTGTGAGCAGCACTGATAAAGAATGTTGCTAACATCGGTGAATTATGGATCCACTGAAGAATTTACATACATGTACATATATGTACACAAACATAAATGGAGATATATACATACATATATTTACGTATACATACACACATATGTGTGTCTATTCTTTGAGGACCTTTCTAGCTGAGATCTATGATCCTATTAACAAGAATTCCCAAACTGGAGAATTCATTACTTTAATTCTTTTTAATAAGATACTTCAGAGGCCTAAAGGCCCTACTTCACTGATTATCATACTGTGAGAAGATGTAGAATCCTCAGACTGATGTCTAAGAAACTGAGCTCAGAGAAGCAGAGATAGTGACAGAGACAGATTGAGACAGAGATAGCCAGCCAGAGAGAGACACAGAGACAAGGACAGAGAGAGAATTACATTCTGACACAGACAGAAAGAGACACAAAAAGAGAGTGAAACAGAGACAGAAAAGGAAGGAGAGAGAGAGACAGACAGACAGAAACAGAGAGACACAGAAAGAGTGAAATAGAGGGAAAAGGAGGGAAAGAGAGAAAGAGAGAGACAGACAGACAGTCGCAGAAACAGAAACGCAGAAAGTGAAATAGAGAGAGAAGAGAATAGAGAGAGAGACAGACAGACAGACAAGAGACAAAGCATTTAATCTAGAAATTATTACAACTTAAAGGATACAGTTTACAGAATGAGAATATTGGACTGGAGATTCCCTGAAGTCTCTCCTCACTCTACACATGCAACCTCACAGCTACGTATGGCAGCAAAAAGTCATTTGTGTGACTTGGGAGATGCTGTGCAAAGGAAGAGTGCGGGATCTGAAGGGAAGAAGACCTGGTTCTGATCTTGGTTCTTCTACTTCCTTCTCATGTAACCTCAGGTCAGCCACTTCCTCTCTGTGGGCCTCAGTTTCCTCATCTGTAAGATAAAGGGGGGTGTTCTGTTGCAGTTCTAAATCTATGCTTCTATGACTCTATAAAAACGTGGCGTGGGAGCAGATAAGGGAAGACCAAAGAGAACCATTAGATGAGGCTGAAGGCCTAAAAACTTTGCTGGAAGTAGTGAACATCTGGATCCTGTCTTGTGGATTGGTCACCAGTTTTCAGGTTACTCTTCAGTCTCTACTTGCCTAATTAGTCCCACCTCAGTGTCACATGCAAACGTGACAAACCTTGACCTCTCCAAGCATTCTGCAGGGATTGTGCCAGTGCAGAAGGCTCAACAGCGGGTACTCCCTTTTTAACTTATAGGGCAGGACCCATATCTGAGCCAGACTGAATTAATTTGGCAAATAAATGCTATGAGTCACAACGTCAAACTCCTTTTGTCGAGTCCAGAGTTATAATGTCTTCTAAGAGAGCCATCATTGATTTCATGCCCCTTTTCGCCTGTTACACACAAGAAGTCCTCCCTCTTCCTTCTCACTTGAGTGGCCAAGCTCAGTCTCATGAAAACTGCTGTTGTTTGTTTTAACCCTGCTTGGAGAGTTAGTTACTATGTCTCCCAAGCATGAGGAAGCCCCAGATGTTGTAGCTGGACTTGCCAAAGCCATATGTCTTTATGCTTATCTTTTCCTTACAAGTCCGAACCAATGGAATTTGTAATTTTTTTTCTATCAATACAGAGCAAGCCATATGGCATCTTGCTTGGAGAGAGCTAACCTGGACTGGGTTTGAGCACAATGAAACTCATGGCGTCTGTCTGTGGAGGCCAAAGCAGAGGTGTTTGATGGCCCCTACATCCATGGCAGTCTAAAGGCAAAATTGGGTGCCTCATTGGGAAACTACAGTTGGGAGATACTGGGGACTTAGCGGCGGTTGTTATTGCTGTCCTGATGGTTGTCAAGGGAGAGAAGAATCAGATTTCTTCTGCACAGCCTCTTAGGGCAAGGGTAGAACAATGAAATGGCAAAAGGATCTTGGTTCACATTCTGGTTTTTGTCACTGTGTGCTGCTGTTGGAAAGTCCTTGAACCGTTCTGAGACTTATTCTTCTCCCTTGTAAAATGAGGAGTTTAGTTGAGATGACCTTTAAGGTCACTTTCAGTTTTGTCTGGAATGTTGTAAATTCAATTTAATTTCCTAAGTATCTATTATGTGCTTACTATATGCAATACATTTGCTAGGCACTATCAGTAACCATTTATTAAATACCTACTATGTTCCAGGCACAGTACTAAGTGTTAAAGATACAAAAAGGGGCAAAAGACAGTCCCTGCCTGCAAGGAGCTTGCAATCTAATGAGTGCTAGGAACAAACACTAGGAATACAAAGTCACAAATGAAAAAGTTTCTGCTTTCAAAGTGCTTACATTTTATTTAGGAGGTGGGAGAAACATTATATAGCTAAATAAAAATAAAATATACACAAAACAAAATGTTTTTTGAACATTAGTAAGGAGAGGGGGGCAGGAAAGGCCTCTTGCAGGAGGTAACATTTGAGCAGAGCCTTAAGGGAGCTAGGGGTTCTAAAAGGCAGAGTTTATGACGGAGAGCATTCTAGGCTTGGGGGCCAACCTGAACCAGATAGGCAAAGACTTTAAATGGTTATGTGGACATTAAAGGACTTTTCTGAGGAGGGGATGCTTTAGAAAGGTTAATTTGACAGCTGGGTGGAGGTTGTTTTGGAGAGAAGAGGTGCTTGATACCTGGAAACCAATTAAGCTATTGTAATTTCAGGCGAGAATTAGAGGGGTGGCTATGTGAGTGTAGGAGAGAGGATGGATGAGAGAAATGTTGAAGACTTAAAATCCACAAGACTTCAAACCCGATAATCCCTAGGAACTAGAAACAATCGACTGAAGTTATTATTGTTGTTGAATCATTTCAGTCGTGTCTGACTCTTTGTGACCCCATTTTTAAAGGTCAGTTATGTAAGGAGAGATTTCTTAATAAAGATCTTCCAAAATGGGGTGGTGTGTCTCCAAAGACAGCGGGATCCCTGTGTTTGGAAGTCTTCAAGGAGAGATTAAATGACCACTAGAGATGATTATTCTTCTGTTATGAGTGGGACTAGATGGCTCCCTAAGTTTGCTCAAGCTCTGAGATTCTGCAAATGAACAAATTTAGGAATTCTGTTGCTTTTTGCCTTTTCCTTTCCAGAGACAGTCCAGTCCTCTAACCATGCCAAACTTACGTTCCCCTGAGCTGATGTCTAAAGCAGTGTGACAAACAGCAGAACCCTTTATTTTGTCCCTATATAGTTGATTGATAGTCTCATGTACCTGAGTGGCTGGCTCGCTGTTTGATGGAAACTCCCATGAGAAGCTTGTTCTTACCTAGTTTGGATTTAAATTTACCCATCATTCTGCACTTGAGTTGTGTTTTATTTGCATGTTAATGGAGGGCGTGAGGAAAGCTCGAGTCAGACATATTATTGTTCTCTCCTATGGCAGGCTCTTCTGTCCTTAGCTCCAGGAATTCTATTGTACCTTGCTGGATATGAATCTACTCTTCTTTTCAGACTCAAATATTGGACTGAAAACTCCATATTAACCCAATTCAAGTGGGCAACAGTTTCAAGGCTGAATAGAATGTTGCATGAGCAAAAAGGTGGTGTGAAAGGAAATTCAAGTTAAAATTCATGACTTTTTTGAAATCTTCCTCAACATTAGTATCCCATGACTTTGACATCCTAATGATTTAGTTCATGGTTATGTGGACATTGGCCATATTATTTAGGGAGCTCTAAATGCATCTTCTTAGTTTTTTGGGGGGTAGTTTAGATGTGTGATTACCTCAATCATGGAACTCCAAGTATGGAAACTCTCTCCAGCATAGTAGATTGGTAACCCATTTAACATATAGCAGTTCTTAGTTTTGGGATGTCATTGATAGGCAGATAGGCAGTGCAGTAGACATAGTGTTAGATTTGAAGTCAGGAATACCCGAGTTCAAATGGAACCTCAGATGCTTACTAGCTGTGTGATCCTAGACATGTCTTGTCTTGTATTTGCCTCAGTTGCCTCATCTGTAAAATGGGGATAATTATACCAACTATCTCCTAGGGTTGCTATGAGGATAAAATGAGACAATATTTGTAAAGTACTTTGCATAGTCCCTTTCCCTTCATGGATCCTTGGGTAGTCTTGTGAATCCTATGGATCCCATCTCAGAATAATGTTTTTAAATGCATAAGATAAGTACACAGATGGCTAGAAAGGAAACAAATCACATTGGAACGAAGTTACCAAAATGTTAAGACAGCAGCAGGGAGAAGTTCACAGGTCACAGATCAAGAATCCTTGCTTTAACGAGTTGTCTAGGGACATTGAGTAGGTGAGTTACTCATGATCAAGTATATGTTGGATAGAGGATTCGAAGGTGGCTTCCTGATCCAAGGGAGGTCCTTTACCCGGCATGCTAAGATGTTCTCATTGTTTAATGGGGTTTTTAAAGGGGTTATCCTTTCATGTGTCATTTCTGGGGCTGAGGATATTCATAAGTCTTAGGGTGCTATTTGGCTCTATTCAGAAAGTGGAACGATTTTCACATCTGTTTCTGAGATATTAGTTTGCAAATGATACATCTTAACAGAGGCTGGTTGTGTTCTTCAGATACATAGATTCAATCGTTTAGGAGCTTTCTATTTTATTAGTGGGATTTAGGAGAAGGGAACACATTTTTCTTTTAATACAGTAGCATTTGCAAAGGATGTGTTTTTCTTAAATTCTAATCGATTTGTTGAATGAAATCGTTTATAGAGTCCTTGGGTGAAGTTGCTTAACTCATTTGGTTAAAGTGAGATACCTGCAAAGCCAAGGTCAATTTATTTCAGGGTCTAACACTTTGCATTACATTTAGTATGTGGTTAATATTTATTGAGTTTAATTGAATTTCTTGGTTGATTTACATTCCAAATGACTCTCTTCCCCATTGTGTAAGTTTCTTGAAGGCTAGGACTATTTCACTTGTATGTTTGCAATTCCATTGGCTGGCATGGCTCCAGGCACATGGTGGGAGCTTAATAAATGCTTGTTTCATAGATCAATATCTTTCCTTGTATAATCAATGAACTCTCTGTAGTTGCCTCTTCTTTTTGAGTGAATAATCTATCACTCTCTATTCCCTTAGCTAGCTAGAGTCACTCAATAAAGAGTCAAAGTGAAAAGAAATTGAATAAAATTCAGAGCTTTTTTCCAAATTCCAGACTCATTAAGGTAGCCAACTGGTTTGAGAAAAATGTTTTCCAGTGTAAACCCTAATTTTTTCCTATTCATTAATTTTTTTTCCAAGGGATGTCAGGCAAGTAACATCAGAAAATAAATCTTTAAATCTTAAAAGTAATTAACCTTTTGGAGAAAAAGATGTTCTTATAATAGAGACCATTCTTTACTTAAACAAAGGGGTGGAGATAAGGGTAAAATAAAATGGAAGTAAGCTACACATTATGGAAAAGGGATCTATGGTATCAAATTTGAAGGTAATAATGAGTAGGCCCTACAGTAGGTCCTTCTCCTGCTTTGCAGGCCTCAACATTGAATTCCTGTCAAAGTCTCTGAAAAGCCAGGTTCATTTGCCAATAGATTTCCTAAATGTAAGACCCTATTAGTTATATTAATGTGAGCATATCAGTGACACAAGCAGGTCACCTATTCTTCTTTCATGAAATATTCAACTGGTACTTGGTAGAAGCTTTAACATATTTCTGGCAAAAAAACTAGAAATCTTGATATTGTCAGTTTTCTTCAATCTAATATTTCTGTATTATTTGTTTGTAAAACTGTAGTCCAATTATTTTCTTTTAAAATTTCCACTAAATTTTCAACAAATGTGTCTTAGCTCCTTTCTGGTGGGAACTGATTGATTAATTCCCAGACTGTAAGGTCCAACAGCTGACAATGAAACTGTTTTGGAATGAAACAAGTACACCCAAATCCTTCAGGATTGCTGAATTTTGGATTTGGGAATATTTTTCTTGAACTAGGTTCCCAAGTGAATGTTTCCATTCAAAGAATTATAGATTTCATTTTTAACAAAAGGAAAATGGATGTATTTTTTTTCTTCAGTGTTAAATTTTTCTTTGTTTGAACTGGAAAATAGACATGGGGTGCCAACTTTTTCCATTTCTCCATCCATCCATCCATCCATCCATTCATCCATCCATCTATCCATCCAACTATCTGTCAACCAACTAATGTTGTTTAAGAACTTATTAGGTAGCTAATAAAAAGTATCAGCCTTAGGCATGATGGGAGTTACAAAAATATGGTCACTGTCCTCACTTGAACTCTTAATCCATTAGGAGAGATAATACATACATATCAAAAGCAAGTTAACATTACAAGGTAGTATGTCTAGGATCTTCAGTTTATTTGCATTTTCGTGAAAGACTCTAAAGTATGGGTTAGATTTTGTAGTACCTTTGATTTGAATTAAAATTTTAAACATAGTTATTTTATTATTGGAAACAACCAATTGTTTAAAATTTTGAACTTCAACCATAATTGGGTTAATAATGTTTATATCATAGAATAAAATTCTATAATATACCTAGAGAAGATAAAAGATAAGGATATAAGAATTTGAAACATACCAGTATTTTCTAACATACCATTCCATAAACTAAAACATCACTAAAGAAAGAATGTATACATGATTATTGTTATTTTACCCTAACATAAAGATGTCTTGAAGATATGAGCCAAGGTACTATGACTTGAGTTCAAATTCATTTAGTATCCACCCAAGACAACCCAAAATGTAGTCACTGAGAGTTTGACACAACTGAAATGATACAACACCAACAATAACAAAAAGCTATGCCTATTGGGTAGGTAGGTGGTGCAGTGGATAGAGAGACAACCTTACAGTCAGGAGAACTCATCTTCCTGTATCCAAATTTGACCTCAGACACTTATTAGCTGTGTGACCCTGGGCAAGTCACTTAATCCTGTTTGCTTCAGTTTCCTTATCTATAAAATGAGTTGGAGAAGGGGATGGCAAATCTACCCCAAGAAAACTCCAAATGGGGTCATGAAGAGTTGGACAGGACTGAAATGATTGAACAACAATGCTGCCTGTGTGACAGGTAGTGGAGCTGAGCTTTCCATGTCTCCATTGCTTGAGTGGAGATGTCAGTGAGCAATAGGGAATTAGAAGAAGTAATTAAAAAAAAATTCTCTCCTACTCACCTTCCCTTCATCAGAAAAAAAGAAAAAGGGGTGGCTAGGAGGCACAGTAAATAGAGTACCAGCCCTGGAGTCAGGAGGACCTGAGTTCAAATCTGACCTCAGACACCGAACACATACTAGTCGTGTGACCTTGGACAAGTCACTTAACCCTGTTTGCCTCAGTTTACTCATTTGTAAAATGAGCTGGAGAAGGAAATGACACACTAATGCAGAAAACCAGGAAAACCCCAAATGGGGTTTGGAGAAATTGGCCTGACTTCACCCCTTTAAAAAGCAAAAAAAGAAAGAAAGAAAAAGAAAAACAAAACCTTTGTAAGAAATATTCATAGTCAAGCAAAATAAATTCCTGAATTGACACATCCAAAAACATATGTCTCATTCTGCACCTAGAGTCGGTCTCCTCTCTATCTTAGGCAATGGGTAGCATGTTTCTGGAATCGGCTGATCATTATATCCATAGTAGTTCTTAAATCTAAGTTGTTCACTTTTACAGTGTTGTTATTATATCAATATTTAAAAAATCGCTTATTTCACTCTGCATCAGTTCCTTCAAGTCTTCCCAGGTTTCTCTGAAACATCCCATCATCATTTCTTACAGCATAATAATATTCTATTACATTAATTTGTATAGCAATTTCCCTATTCATGGGTTTTCCTAGTTTCTAATTCTTTGCTACCTAAGAAGAACTGCTATATTTTTGCATCTAGGTATCCTTTTCCTTTGTTTCTGATCCTTTTGGGATAACGGTCTATTGTTGGGTCAAAGGGTAGGTACAATTTAGCAATTTGAGGTGAATAGAGATTAGTTAATTTTGATGATATCTAGTACTGTTGCAGATATATATTATATATATATTCATGGGCAGGTTAACAGTGTAATACTGAAGAGGAGTATGAAAGGGTGATTATCATTCCAGGGTAAATCAATCAGTCAGTCAACAAGCATCAATTAGACACCTGCTTTGTGCTCAGCTCCAGTGATACAAATTTCAATAAATGAAATAATCCTTACCTTCAAGAAACTTATATTCCACAGGGAGACAACATGTATAAATACACATACACAGAAATAATTTTAAAAACAAATATGCACAAAATAAATATAAAATTAGTAAAAGGTGAATAGGAAGGGAGGGTATGAATAGCTGGGACAATCAGGAAGACTTTTTGGAGAAGGTGGTGCGTGAGTTATACCTTAAAAGAAGCGAGGAATTCTGCAAGGTAGAGAGGAAGAGGGAGTGTGTTCTAGGCTTGGATTCTGACAAGTGGAAAGGCATGGAGTGCTGCATATGAGAAGCAGAAGGGAATTCTGTTGTTATGGATTGTAGCATATAGGAAGGATAGTAAAATATAATGATTCTGGAAATGAGTTGGGTTCAGGTTGAGAAGGGCTTTCACACCCAAAGAGGCATTTATATTGTGTCCTAAAAACAGTCAGGAGTCATTGGAGTTTATTGAGCAAGAGACTAACAAAATCATATCTATGCTTGAGAAAATTCACTTGAGTGATTGTTTGGAGAATGAATTGGAGTGGGGAGACTGAGACAGACCAATTAAGAGTTTATTGCAATAGTCTAGGTGAGGGGTGGTTAGGTCCTGAACTGAGGTGGTGGCCGTGGGAGAGAAAGTGTAGAGAGAAAGTGTTGGATGTGAGAGATACTGTGGAAGTGGAAATGAGATTTGGCAACTGATTGGAAAGTCCAGGCTAATGCTGAGGTTATTAACCTGGGAGATTCAGGTGATGTTTGCAAAAGAAACAGGGAAATTGGTAAAGGGGTAGGTTCGGGGGGAAAGATAATGAATTCTATTTGGGCATATTGTGTTTGAGATTCTTTGGGACATCCAGTTGGGAACATCCTATAGGAAATTGGTAATGTAAGACAGACCTTAGGACGGAGATGGGGCTGGATACAAAGATCTGTGAGTTATTTATATAGAGATAATAATTAAACTCTTGGGAGCTGATGAAGTTAACGAAAGAAAGTTTACAGAGAAGAGAGGACTTAGATCAGAGCCAGAGAGAATCTCCCTCCCCTCCCCCCCCCCCAACCCCAGTTAGGGAGTGTGATAGTAGTCTGAGAGAAGTCCCAATAGAAAGCTGTGTCATAAAAACTCAGAGAATATCCAGGAGGAGAGGTGTGAGCAACAGAATCAAATTCTGTGGAGAAGCCAATCAAAGGAGAATTGGTATGATATTTAAAGGATTTAAAAAAAAAATCCAGGCATGGTGGGAGTGGTTTCCCAAAGGGCTATTTTTGAAGTTTCATTAGTCAGAAGAGTAAAAACAAGCCTGAACCAAAGACTAGAGTACATTTTAAGAGGAAGAATCCTAGTTTTTCCATCTCTGATTTCTGTGATTGTGCAAATCTAAATTGAAAACATTGGGAACATTTGAAATGTTCTCCATGTATTGAAACCACAATAACAGCACAGTATAGTACATTATGTACAGAGAAAAGAAAGAGAATAACTTAACACTAGCTTTAGGAAATCAGCTGACTCCAATTCAAGAACCAGCCGCCAGGCCTGGTTTCAAGTTTTTGTCATAGGCATTAATCTGATAAAAAAAAAAGTCTGGAGAGGTCAAAGAAATAAATGATTCTTTAAATGCTATTTTTTTCCTCCACACAATTCAACTCTGAGGCAATGTGTGCTCACCCTACATAAAAGTAAGGTCTATGTCCTCCTGGGAAATATTTTTGGTATGTAATTTCTTTCTTCTTCTATAAATTTTGTATTGATAAGTGAATCCATGCGCTCTCCTTGCTCCCAGCAGAATGTAAGCTCTCTGAGGCCAAGTATGTTTTCGTTTTTGTCTCTGTATCCGAACAGCCTCAGTACATTGTCTGGCACATGGTAGCCACTTTAAAAACACTTGTGAATTGAATAATAAACTCCATCTCCAAACCATTTATAAAGGGAGAGATGTTACCTCCATCAGGGTCTCTTGGGTTCTCACTGTTTATTATTTATTTGACACAATCAAATGATGGTGGAATTACGTAGATACAAAGACCAAAATAAAAAGTTCCTGTCCCCAAGAAGCTTATATCCTATTGAGAGGGAATAACCCCAGGGAGGCTAAAGCCTGAGTTGTCAGTTTCCATACTTTATGCAAGTAGCTTGAGTCTCTGGTTGCACCGCTATGAAATAAAGTCTTTGGAACATTTCATTTTAAGTGTCCCCTAATTCAGGAAGACTTGCTTAATAAGGAAGAGATTTCTGCCACATCTGATCTCTGTCTAGTCTTCTTATATACTTGTCATATTCCAATTTGAATAATTTTTTTTTATCCATGTCTATGCCTTATTGCCCTGAATATGCTGTGAGCTCTATAAGGGCAGGCTTATTTTTCTTAATATCTAGCCTACTATTTAGCACAATATGTCAGTGAAGAAGTTATGAATTTTATCCACCTAGTGGAACTCCTGCAGTGGAAATTCCACCCATCCACAAAAGTTATAATTAATTTATGATGAGTTAGATAAGTCCTGGGAGTTGTCTGAGGCTCATTAAGATTAAGTGATTGTCAGGGATGGGATTTGAACCCAAGTTTTCTTGACCTGAAACCCAGCACAATATCCACTATACTACGCTGCCTCAAGGCACTGCCCATAGGAGGTGCTTAATAAATGCTTGTTGAATAAACATATTAATGAACTACCTTCAGGGCCAGTTTGGGAACCACAATGGAAAATCACTCTTGATACTTTATAGCCACACCTCATTCTTGATTGAAAACCATAGTATCCAGCTTGATCCACCAAACCAGGCTCTGAATGACAACCAGCTGTGTCTGAAAATCCAATTTACCACAAAAGGTAAAAGACTTGTTACCAGCAAATAGGCTATAGGCTCTCAAGGAGCTCTAAGACTCTTTGCATTTATTTATAACCCATAAAATGTGAATATTCTGAAAGGAACAACAGGGCAACCATTTGGACAAGATCTGATATGTTTCTTTCAAAATTTCAACACTGTAAAAGATAATTTTAAGCTGGAGGGCAGCAGAGAGGTCATTCAGGGTTCCCCCTCTCCACCCACGCTTTTCTAGATAGGGAAACTGAAGTTTAAACAAATGAAATAACTCATCCAAGTTTACACAACTATAAGCAGAGAGGAAATTTGAACCCAGGTTTTCTGACTCCAGATCCAGCCCCTTTTCTTTTGCACCATGAATAATGCTTAATATTTTTCATAGGTCCTCAGGATAGAGCAAACTTTGTGCCCCACGTGCAAAATGTGGATTAGGAAAGACAGACAATGGATGAATAAAAATGAGAAATAAAAAATACATTCATTCTGATGTTGCCTCTCAGTGATGTGATACATTTGCTTTAGCTATAGTTTTGTGTAAAAATAAAGTCTTTGCAAAATCTGTCTTGGAATTGGGACTGAGTCAATGTTTTTTAAATATATAAAAAATCCAAACCTGTCTGCTCTTGGCAGATTTTGCTTCACTGAATCAAAGCCAAAGGCTTGGCTTGTTCATTGGTGTAATATTATTGCAGGAAATTAGGAACATGGGGAGTGAATTGAGAGTGCCAGGGATGGAATAGAACAATTATTCTGTGTGTGCTCTTGACTACACAGGAGTTTCAATCCTCATGATTTGACAGATTCCACTGCAGCTTGCTGAACCTAGATTAAATTTCTTTCAAGTTTAACCTGGTCATATTTCATCCAATCTGGTAGAAATCCACAGGAAGAAAATATAATCCTGCTAAGAGTGTCATGTATGATTTTGATCACTTATGATTCTGTTATTGCTAATTAGTGTCAGGATTGGGCCATTGATTCACCAATGAATGATGTTTTTCCAAAGACAGATTCAATTCAATTAAGTAAGCATTTATTAAGCACCTATTGTGTTCAAGGTACCTTGAGAGATGCTGAGTGAAAAAGACAAAATGAAACAAAATTTGACCTCAATGATCTTAAATTTTAGTTATATCCTTATGTTTTACATGTGGAGATAAGATAATATAGTTATATTTCTTTTATACAATTTGTTATAATAAAAGTCTGGACACATAGGAAATCTTATTAACTACATATATTTTCAAGAAATGAAATGAATGAAATTTTCAGCAACATTTGATTTAGTTAGCATAAATTTTAGCCATGACAATTTCATATGGAATAAAAGCTGTCATTAGCTATTGGGGACTATATTTCATATTCATGAGATTAATTTAATTTAATTAATTAGTGAGATTTCCTATGTGTATCCTAGATCTCCCTATGGAATCTCATTTATGCTAATTAAATAAAACGTTGTTGAAAATTTCCTTCATTTCATTTCTTGAAAATATGCATAGATAATGAGATTTCCTATGTGTCCAGACTTTAGGGACACCCTGTAACTATGTTACCTATCTAACACTGAGTAAATTTTTTGGTTGTAGTGGCAAGAACACTAACAGACTAGGAATAAGGAAAGGCCTCAAGGGGCACCTAAACTAATCCCTGACGGGCTTCCCCATAGGCCCTAAGGTTTAGGGGGAAAGGGAAAAAGAAAGAGCATTCCAGGCACGGTG
Organism: Pseudochirops cupreus; assembly: GCA_028627135.1. NCBI lineage: Eukaryota > Metazoa > Chordata > Mammalia > Diprotodontia > Pseudocheiridae > Pseudochirops > Pseudochirops cupreus. Next base: position 121,687,749 of record CM053583.1, on the reverse strand, counting down.
GATGGGCTATGCATAGACATGGAGGTGAAATACATAATGCTGTGTACAGGAAAGGTGAAGCATGGGCGAGTAATGTGAAATAATAGAATATATTTAGCTTACAGCCCTATGAGGGGCAGCTAGGTGACACAGTGGATAGAGCGCAGGACTTGGAGCCAAGAAGACATCCTCCGGAGTTCAAAACTGGCTTCAGATACTTACCAGTTGTGTGATCCTGGGCAAGTCACTTAACCCTGTTTTCCTCAGTTTCCGTATTTGTAAAATAATCTGGAGAAGGAAATGACAAACCACACCATTACCTCTGCCAAGAAAACCCCAAATGGAGTCGCAAAAACTCAGACATGACTGAAAAATGACTGAATAACAACAATCCTATGAATAAATTGGGGTAGGGTAAAATTAGGCAATATTGTGTATGATATGTGACACTGGGAGGGTAGGAGACATATTTGAAATCAATATTTCTGCATAACTAAAGAAAGGCCTCCTATCGGGGCAGTTTTATGAAAAGAAACAAGGAGGGCCAGACAGATTAGACAGTTCAAGGAACTATTTTAAAGACAACATGATAATTAGGATAAGTTTTGATAGAAGTAATTAGACTGTCTTTCAATGCAGACCTGCCATTCTTAACAACCCTAGTCATAGGGTAAAAAGAGCCAGGAGGTGCCTTTGAAATCATTTATTCTAGGGGCTCTTAACCTGGGATCTGTGAACTTGTTAAAAAAAAATCGGTAACAGGCTTCCTTGATAATCCCATGCATTTTATTTTATGCATCTAAGAACGTCACTCTGAGGAGAGGTCTATAGACTTCACCAGAGTGCCAAAGGGGTCTACAACAGAAAAAAAGGTCAAGAACATGCAATCTAATCCAACCCCTTTATTTTACAGGAAAGGAAACTGAGGCCATAATCATAGTAGAACATAAAACGCAAATATGTTTTCCCATAGAAGAATATAAGATTTCTGAGGCAAAAAATTGTTTCATTTTTGTGTTTTTCTTCCCCAGAACCTAGCGCAATGCTCGAATACAGGTGATTTGATTAAGTGATATGACTCATCCAAAGTCATACACTAATTAGTGGCAGAGCTGAAACTAAGAATGAGGTTGGCTAACCTCCACAAAGATCCTTACTCTTCCCATTTCATGCCTAAGGTTGATGCACTGTTGATATCTGGGAGAAATTCCTCCTGTTCAGGATTCCACATATTCCCGAACGAGAAGGGGACCTCCTAGGATACCTGTCTGCCATTTGTGGTCGTCAGAATCAAGGTTTTGAATCTGCTGTGTTTTTGATGTGGCAGCAAAGGGTGGGTGGGTAGGTTTGAACTATGTTTAAAGGATGTGTGGTCCGTATATTCTCTCTTTCATTTTATATCACAGAGCTACAAGGAGCAAAGTTGACAGCCTAGTGGGGAGCAATATTATGATCTTTAAGTGATAAAGAGAAAAAAAGAAACTTTATTTGTTGGCAGTTCTTAGCTTTCAACAAGACGGACAGCTTAAAGGCGGGTTGATATCAAAATATCAACCTTTTCTCTGTTTGCTCTATTTCTGATGGGTGGGAACAAAAACCAACAGATAGCTCCCCTCACTTCATCTACTCTTTTCTCTCCTTCACACAGGGATTCATGTGTTACGGGAGATGAGGCCTTTCACAGCCGTAATATTTTACGTAGCCCAGTTGATTGAAAGCAACCTTAAGGAAACATCTGTTCCAGCGTCACATGAAAATCAGTTACAGATGTTACTACTGCATCATCTTTTAAGTAATATCAGCAGAGACGTTTTCATGAGTGATTTTCAGAGTCCCTTTTGTTTGCTTCCTGCCCTGGAGACTCACGTACCTTGGTCATGCTTCTTCGGCATGTTTTCCTGCAGAACATCCCCTGTTCAGGTAATTGGCCGATCCTCAGTTAGTGTCCTGGGAGGAAGTCAGCTCTTTTTCTGGTTCTCTGTGGATGTTTTCAAAGGACAATTTTAGTATACTGAGAGAGTTAAGACAATCTCTGAACGACAATTTGTAGTGATTTTGAGCGGAAGTTGTACACAATTGTTATGAAAATGGGAACACCTTGTTCTGGGCTTTGGGTCCCATGCGGGTAGAATATGAATGTGTATGCACACATGTATATTCATATTGCTGTGAATAACATTGGAGGAGATACTTCCAAAGCCATTTCTTCTTTAGATGCTCTTGCTTTTCACTTTGGTTGGTTCACGAATTCTAATGTTTTTCTGTGGATTCTGAAGTTCTCAGGTTCAAGTCTGTTGGACTAATTTCTCAGGCTTTTACAAACAAGCTGAACACACAGGTGTGCTGTCTTCCAAACAATCTCTACCTTTGTTTCCTAGAGTACTAGGGTTACCATTTTTCTGATTTCAAGAATTTTTTTTCTTACAGTTGA